>JAUMJJ010000086.1:3983545-4648754 GCA_033556795.1 Tapera naevia
GTCAGAAGCAAGCAAGAAATGTGGCCCAGGAGGGAGTGTTTTGCCCAACTATTTGCTTCAAATCTCTTTGAAATGTTATTTATATTAATTTGCCATCACCTGCACTTATATGGGTTTAACCAAAGAGAAATGTTTGTGGAAAGCCTGTATGAGAGCAGAGTATGGGACCGAAGGAGTGTACACGCATCCACATAGTGAAGTGGGTGGGGTGGAGTGGTATAATTCTGGTATAATTCATGTGGTGCATCACAGATAAGGGACACAGCAAAGTACACGGGAGCAGGCAGCAACACCAATGTAATGAAAAGATAGTAAGTGTGATGACATGGTGACCAGTCAGTTAGGATCCATTCAGTACAAACCAAAAGTCACTTCTGAGTCTTACGAAAAATCAGAGAAATTGGAGCTAGGGTGGATACTTAAGCCCACCACCAAAATCACCAAGACTTTGCGTATTTTTACATGTTTCCCCTAACTGGGTTTCACAGGAGCTGATGTCCTTGGAGATGATTGACCACAGCAGCAAACTTCTCCACCCCAAATCTGGCAGAGTGGCAGTCGTATTGTCTTCAAGTGTCCCTCTTAGAGACGCTTGCTCCTTGGGTGACTACAGTTGCCCCGGTTTATTGTGCCATCAACAGAAAATTCATAGAGCAATCCAAACAGGTTTAGCTAAAAGCTGCATGGTCAGAAAGAGACAGAGGAATTTGTGCCCAGAGCATGTTCGCTTGCACTTGATTCAGCTCTAAAGCCATAGTGCTTTTCTGGAAGCCTTCAGAGGAATGTGTTTGAGGAAACCTGTATTCGGTAACTGTACAAGACCTCCTGTAAGACGTTGTTCGTGTCACAGAGCAACTGGAAACAACTGCACAGGAGTAGAGTTTGGGTGGGTCAGATGTTATCCCAAATTCTTTTCGTCCTTCAGAGTGGAACTAGAAATTTCACATGAAGACAATGTGTAACATTTACTGTTTGATAAGAAATATTACAAAAATACACTTTCTCTTGCTGTTGCGGCTACTCCTGCCTGCTCAAACTGTGATGGAGAACAGATACATTGAGAAGAAAGGCATACGCGGAAAGCTGATAAAAAGGTAGGGAAGAGTCAATCAGCTACACAGAACTGAAAACAGATCAAAGACCGTATCAATGATTAACAGGAGTACATCGGGGGTTTTGGTTTTTCAAAGCTTGCTCTAGCCAGTTGAAAGTGAAATGTGACATGCTGCAACCTTCCAGTGTGTTTTAGAGCAAAAGAAAGTCCTATATAGCATACATCAGCAAACTACAGGCTTGGTATTTCTTTTTACAACTGATTTCTTGAAACTTTACCCTTTTACTCGTCAAACAGACTGATAACCTTACTCTAACCAAGTCAAATTAACTGTCAATGAAATAAAAGCCCAGGATTTTCCTTGATGTTTTCTGTGTTCTGGGATAGCCAAACATGAAAACAGTGCCAGAGTGACACTTGGCCTTGTCTTGTTGCCACCAGCCTGTATTTTGCCGGTTTGGCATCTTTCAGTTTTAGACATGGAAGACAGGATAAAATTTGGCATCTCCTAGCTTACTTAGTGACAGAGGAACGTAGTAGTGTCGAGAGACTCAAATTGTTGTGGAAAATCATCCAGAGTTTCAGGAGGAGATGTATTTCCTAGCATCCCCAAATACTTTCTGGAAGACACGAAGTTGTGAGCAGCTTGGAAAGAGTGAGCTGCAAGCTGTACCAGCACAGTACTGTGTGGAAAACTTGTGAGCCCTATCAGCACATTCAGTCCTTGTGTGGGAGCTGCCTTTTGTGGGTGGTGGGGGCAGAGAGGCTGTTTGCTGCCTGCCTTGGGGAGACACTTGCATTTCTGAGATACTCCAGTGGGCTGCAGAAACAGGATACATCTTCATGAAGGAAATTGGGAAAGCATTAAATTCACTTTTGGCTTTGTGATCCTCACAGACTATGTTACAGCTTAACCTCGTCCTTCCTTCTCTATGGCTGACCAAGACATGTAACACAGGCAACTTATCCTTCTGTATTTCAGTCCTCTCCCAGCCTGCAGCAGGGTTGCCAGCATGCATTAAAAAGTATTGTGAAGGTTTTTTTCCTGCTCCAGGCCAAAGTATAGACAAAGATCACATTTTTTCATATTCAATATGAAATTACTGCCGTGTTTTCCACTGCAACAGTGTTATCATTCTAAACCTGTTGTCTGATATATATGAGTTCATGTGAGTGCTCCAGTGAAGGGCAATATGCCTACATGATACCTTGGGTAGGCTACCAGCATCTCTAGGACAACCTGGCATCTTCAGAGGTCCACTGGGCTGTGACTCTCCATCTTGGCGTATTTAAACTCCTAGGGCTAGCACTCACAAGGATGGCTGTGGTCAGCATTGCCCTTGGGATGCCGAGTGGACGGGAGGTAACATTTCATTCCTCTTCTCTGCTCACCAATCCAAGGAGGAGCACGTTATCCCTGTGCTTGGGGCAGATGTGCTTTTGTGGGTACCGCAAGCACAAAAGCCTGCAGCTAAGTCGCATGGTTTAGCTCTAATTATTCCCTGGGGACAACCTGTAAGGGCCTTGTTTATCCCAAGCATCTGCCTTGGTTGCACCCAGCAATGCCCTCACCAGCAGCAGAGGTCTTCCAGCTCAGACAGATATAACCATGCTGCAACACCATTCACACCTCTGTGGTTTATCATCCAGCAGGGATAAGCTGTGGGGTGAAAGCTGCGTTTGGCAGTCCTGTGCTCAGGGTCTGGTGTTACAGGACTGAAGCTGCTGGCATGCTGCATGCATGGTGCCTGGGTGCCATAGCTCCTGCTCCCCATCCAGGCAGGTGTTTGCTCTGCTGATTGCTCAGAGGCGAAGCACTGGGAGTTTTTCAAATCAAAACCCTGACAACCGCTGGGGCTTCTGCCAGCCTCACAGGACTGGCATTCCAAGACTCAGCAGCATACTTCAGTGATACCTCCAGCTAAAGGGTTTCTCGTTAGCACATTAAAGCACTGCCAGCTAAAAACCCCTTGTTAGCGTTTGCTGCACCGAGCAGTTCATCACTTCGGCGGCAGAACAAGTTACTTTGGAGACTAATGGCACAGTCGTTCAGCTTTGTCCTTTCTATTTGTTAACTGGTTCATTCTGCAAATAATAAATACGGAGGAGGGGGGAAAAAAACTCAACCCTGTTCCCTAGGACACCACTGTGAGGAGACAGGATTAGAATGACATCAAGTGGCTTTCAGCATGACTTTGTGCAGTGTCAGGGTAGACATTCATACTGCAATACATTTATTCAGGCAATCCCACTCCCTGTGAAGTCAATGCATACTGTGCTGAGGACTTCAAAGGAAGAAGGATCATGCCCTCCTGTGTATTTTAGGGTTTGAACAGAGGTTGCTAAAATGAGTTTTTAAACAAAGTAATCCCATTTATTTTTCAGAGAAGCATTTAGAAACACTAGACTTGCTAGCTGCTAAGGAATTCCATTTTCTTTTCCAGTTAAGTGTGTTCCTAAGCAGAACAAGGATGAAAACCAAGATCTTATTAATCTTCTGCAAAGAAGATAATTTCAAAAACTGCAGAGCTCAGTTTGGATCAATGAAAACCTTGTTTTCCAGTAACATCAAAACATGTTTTTTCGGTTTGGATATCTGCTTCATAAGAGATTATGCTTTGTCATGGAGCATGCAAAGTAAGTACTTCAGTTAAATGAGACACCAGAACAGTCCAGTCTGACAAGGTCTATGAGGAATGTCTGGACCACACTGCAAACTTTTCACTCTGGGCTTTTTTTTTGTAACTGAAATCTGGAATGCCTTGATTTTCCATTCTCTGAAAGGGAACATATGAGGGTTTTGAATAGTTCTAACCGTCATATACTAACTCACAACTCACATTATGGTAACATTTCTAAAGGGTTAATAAACAATCAAAAGATACTGCAGACTTACTACAGATGTTAATATCATGTATTGTAAATGCTCATAAGCACGCAAGGGTTACATCAATTGACGTCCTGTCCCCTACAGTAATTGATTAACCATATAGCAAACCATCTATTTATCCTGTATTAACCATGGGTCCAGCTTAGCCTATTGATAAAACCTACCCCTCACATAAAGCATGACCATTTACATGAGAACTACCTCACCAGCACCCAGGGTGACATTTCAGATGTGGAGACAAGCCTCCAAAAAGGCTTTACCCCTATCTGGGGCAAAACACCCTGGAAGAGACACCAAGAGTGATACCAGGCAGTGTTTATACCTCTGCTCACATTGGACTGGGCACGGCACTGGAGATGACAAGATTCAAAGGAGATCGGAGCAGGCAGGAGATTTATGCACAGCCAGGTCACAAGGCTGTTAGTTCTCACATTATCCAACTTAATGTACTGTTTAAAGACTACAGCAGCAAAAGCAAATAATCTGCCAAGAATTTTTTTTTTTAAACATCTGGGGAGTCCTGAGAAAAATGTCCCCTGTCAGCAGTCCCCTGATTTCCCCTTTTCCCACGCTGGTTCCCGATTTTGGAGCACAGATGCTCTTCACATGCATCAGACCACGAAGAGGTGCTGCCCAGCCAAGGGTCCTGCCCAGCACCACTCAGGGCAACTGTCAGCAATCCTATCTCTGCTATGGCAACCACTGCTTCAGCTTTGTGTGTGAGATGCAGAGCGCTGATGACAACCTGGGATGTAGTAATCAACATCATACTTCTAATATGAAGAACCAGCTCCTCATAATCCCTCTTTTGGATACCCCTCTTGCAAAAATGGCAACAAAATAGGGTCTCAAGCTGGGAGACCATCAGGGCTTGGCTGTTCAGAACAGCCATTTCCTATCCAGCAAGAAAAAGAGAGCCAGAGAGGGAATGAGATAAAGATAGTCCACAACACAATTTACTGCCCCAAAACAACCTCCTCAACTGTAATCATTGGTGAGAAAAAAACACTCCCCACTAATACGTGTGAGTGATTTACAGCGAGGCTCCGTTCTCAGCACAAGGGATCTCAGCAGTCAGGAATACCAGGCACATCGGATCAGGGCTGCAGCTCACGGGACTGCATGTGGGTCAGAGGGATGTCTTGCAGAAAGAGGGATGTCCTCTGCTAACCTGACACTGTGCAGCCACAACATTTCAAAATACGTGCTGTTAAAACACAAATACCATTATGATAATGGCAGTGAAGACCAGTGTGCTGAAATAGTGTTTGAGATATCCCAGTTAATGTTTATGGTTTACAGAAACCTTAAGAAGCTTGTTACATTAGCTCTGTTTCCCTGGTTAGGGAAAATCAGCTTTAAATTACTCTTGCCCAAGGGAGGCAAATGGAAAGGATAGGTGGTGACTTCAGGGGACTTCAGATTTTACCAAAATCAATTTACCACTAACATTTGCACCACAAATATTTGCTAACTTATTTAAAATAGTGTATGTAACAGTTAAAATTGAACTCTCTTAGAGATTTGCTTCAGCTGTTATAGAATAAACCAGTTAAATAGACTGCCACCTAGCCTAACGATTAGTAACATTATCATTACTTCTAAACTGAACAAGACATGCCAGACTCAGAGCTCGACCTGCTGCTGAAGCTCTGAGGTGCCTAAAGTAATCTTTCAAATTTAAATACTAAAGGCATAAAGGTGGGTACCTTGAGAACGAATTGTAGCACATGCAAAGCATATAAAAGAATCCAGGACAAAAATCTGTGCTGTGAAGGAAATACTCCTACAATTTTAAAAGGCAGTGCATAGGTTTGTTATCAGTGCCTTTGTGTGCAAGCCTATACATTTCAACAGAGTTGTGATAGCTCATATAATGTCTGAATTTGGATCTACAAAATGGCATTAGTGCCATCACAGTTACTATATAAAATAGTCTTCCTATATCCTACTTTCTGCCACCCTAGGAGAAGATACCTGACATGTCTATGCATGTCTTTTCTGAGCCCTGAGGGTATCTCTGGACCAATGTAAGCAAATCCATAAGTGTTGTGTCTATAGCAGCATGGGCAACTCCCTGTGCCCCTCTAGCTGCAGGATTGGGTCTCCAGATGGCAAGCTCCTTGGGACAGTTTCCGTGGCTCTAAAACACAAGAATATTCTCAGGAACTGAAAAATTATCCCCTTGTTCAAAGATCAGGGCAGTGTAGATCTATGCAGTACAAATACAAATGCCTCTCATACTCAAAGAGTTGTGGTCAATGGCTCAATGTCCAAGTGGAGACCTGTGATAAGTTGTGCTCCTTAGGGGTCGGTATTGGGACTAATATTGTTTAGCATCTCGATAGGAGATGTATACATTGGAATTGAAGACACCCTCAGCAAGTTTGCTGACAACACCAAGCTGTGTGGCATGGTTGACACGCTGGAGGGAAAAGATGCCATTCAGAGGGACCTTGACAGGCTTCAGAGATGGGCCTCTACAAACCTCATGAAGTTCAACAAGGCCAAGTGTAAGGTTCTTGCGCCTCAATTGGGGAAATCCCAAGCATAAATATGAGCTGGATGGAAAATGGATTGAGACCAGCCTTGAAGAGAAGGACTTGGGGTCCGTTCCCGAAATTCCTCTTTTGGTTGCAAGTGTTTGAAAGCAGCATGTGCATGGGATAAACAATGCCTATATAGGACTTCAACAATAAAAAACATCCTATATGGTTCCCCTAGTGTGATATAATGTCCCAGTAGCATGAACTGTCAAAGCCCTTCATTATGCTTAGCAGACAGGCATCACTTCTTTCTACGAAGTCAACATGGCTCAAGTCAGTAAAAATAAAGTCACTACTCATAGCTGCACATTGCAAGGTTCATTTAACATCATCACTAACAGAGTGAGGAACACAGAAGAAAATAGGAAATAAAAGGCAAAGCGAGGCTCCTTTTCCTAATTGTCAGTAGTCCATACGTTAAGTCTCCATACAATCCCCTACAACAGGCCTATTACACACCAATTAAGCCATACTCTGGCCAATCGTCCAACTCAATTTTGCTGTGAAATTATTCTTGTTTTATCACAGAAAGTGAAACTGATGTTAGGAAAGACAAAGAATTGACCTCCAAGACTGCATTGCAATGAAGAGCTGGAACAATTCCAGTCCTAGCAGCCATAAGTCTTGTAAAAATTATCTGTATGAATTATTTCAGAATTTTAATGACTGGCTACTGTTGCTATCACTGTTATGGAAATTTTTCACTGCCACGCGTAGGTAACAACAGTGGCCCAAAGTGCAACATCGAAGATGTAGCAAGACAAATTTACAAAGACAGTGCAATGACCATGGCCACATCTCCATACCAAACCAGAGATTCTGGTCCAGTATTTCCCATTCACATTTTTGCCTTTCTTTAGATATTTCCTGCATAAATAGAGTTTTATGTCATTCACTCTAAGAATACTTTTCTTCCATTGATCATTTTCTTATTTGTCTTTCTTCAGGCAAACATCAAGTGGCTGGATAATTTACAGTTACTTTTAGATACAGATAATCATCCTGTCAATAGAGCAGAGGTGGCTCCATGAAAGATGCAGCAAAATGTATTAATTGGGTCCTGAATGAATGGATTGATGGTTTCCTAGATCTTAATAAATCATCTGCTGCTTCCTCATGTATATCATGGGAAAAATTTCAAAGATGCCCAGAGGGCTGGATTCCCTCATTGGTGGCAAAGATCACAGAGAAAACTAATTACAATTGAAGGTCTGCAAAGTAGAGGAGGAAATGATAAGGTTGGATTACTGTCTATGGTCAGTTGTATCCAAAACTCTGGAGGGCACAGGCTGGCACCTGCTGTGTGGAGGCTCTAGACTGCTGAAAGGAGGTGAGAGGGAAGGAAGACATCTGCATAGCATGACCGAGCTCCATGAAGATCCCCGCACCCTCTGAATTGTTGGGAAACACCGCGGGAATCAAGTGCTAAAATGAGCTCTCACTGGCTGAGGTTAATTGAAGCCGTCAGAGATGAGTGACATGGACATGCCTGTTAAAATTAACGAGGCAGTTGTTAGCTCCTACATGTCTTTAGAGAAGAGGTTGTGGAAAGTGACCAGAAGCTCCCCAAAAATACCCCCTGAAACAAATCAAAACATTGTTTTATCTTCTGAATGGGATCTGGTAAAGCAGGCAGGAGTAAATATCAGCCTGAGAACAAGAAACTTCACTGAAGGTCTCAATGGACTCAAGAAAAAAATGCTAATCAGAGCACTGGTGTATAAAAGCTGTGTAAGTCAAGACATCCAGATTGTTCTTCTTTTACAGAACACTTAGTACTTCTCAGGACCCTCCAAAGAGGAGAGTAGAAAAAAAAGACAAAAGCCATACTGTCACAGCTCATTAAAAAAAATCCCTTGCATGGCGTGAGCTAACTGTGGTGTACTTGGCAGCAGTTGAACATCATCATAACCACAGTGATCTCCCATGTAGCCAGGGCAATCAAGACTTTTTGGTGCTACTCATGAAATGAACGGAACTTCTTCTTCCTCCTCACCAACAAATTGATGTCTGCTGTTGGCGAGGCAACAAGTGATTTGTTAGGAGGCTGAACCTTCTAGTTTTGCTCAGTCCTGCTATGCTGTGAGAATGGTGCTAGTGTGTTTATACAAATGAAATCTGCACTGCCTTAGACTGTTGCGGAAAAGAAGAAAAAGGTATTTCCATGCAGCCTTTTAGACCAGCTTTCTTTTAAAGTTTTTGTTCTGTTCAATGACTTAACTCCAGTCTATGAGTTCATGATCCTAGAGGTGCTGTAAAAGTATAAAATAAAAAGACAGGCCCTGTTTCCAGGAGTTTAAGTTCTAAATACAAGTCAAAAAGAGAACAGATGAACAGGCAAAGTGGGGAGCACAGCTAAGATTAACCAGGGATAAGATACAGAGGAGGAAGAGGTAGGGATAAAAGACTCAGCCTGATGAAACCCATACAAAAGTTGGAGGGAGATAAGAAGATCCTCCAAAGGACTTCCTGAAGGAGATTAAAGAGGTAGGAGGAGAGGCAGGAAATGATAGCGCCATAGAAGGCCAAGGCAGAAGAAGATTTCCAGAGGAGCAGCACCGACTGCCTCAATAGGGGCTGGTAGGCCCAGAGGAGAACACAGTGAAAACAGTTTGACTACATCCCCGCAGCCCCTTTTAACATTTTTCGGTGAAAGTTCAGGGGTATACATTGCTGCAAACCAGCAGGGGGAAAGGGGTTGTTGGTTCTGGGGTCTAGTTTGTTTTCTTTATCAGGGATAGGACTTGAGAGTTTCCCTAGAGTGTACTCTCTTTGTAATCCTTTTGGGATTAAATAACTCCAGACATATTTCCCTGAGGGCTGGATCCCCTTTCAGTTTGGCAGGCTGGATAGGCAGCTGCAGCCCCTCCCTGAAGAGGGAGAGGATGTTAACTATCTCCCTGCCACAGGTTGCATGCCATGCCTGATGTCCTTTAGCCTAGGATCGACCTGACATTTACCCTCTAGGCTGGCTATGATACACAGAGCGATGAGGGGAATGCTGTCGTCCTTCAAGAAGGATGAGTCTCCAGGACTCTGGTGCATCCAGATGCATGGCAGGGGAGTGAATGGCCAACTGAGCATGATTTCCAGATACGGAGATAAATGCTGCAGCCTTGGCTGGACACCAGAGGGTCAAGAAAATGAGACTGGTACAGGCTAAAAGAGCAAGAAAAAACCCTCTGTGTAGGTGAACACTTCCTTCTGTAATAAATGTATTCGTATGTTTAGGACATCTACTATTCTGAACCACTGAATAACGAAGTTTGCTTTCCTGATATGTGGAAGAGACCAGAGGAATCTCCTCTCCTCTGACAAGACAATGCACTCATGAGAACTTAAAGCCATATCACCTCATCAGATATGGAAACTGACACCAAATTGCAATTGTCCTGGTCTGGGTGCTCTGCTGCATGGTACAGGTGCAGTCCATTCCCTTGGATTTCACACTGTAACTTGTGATGGGCCAGTCTGTAGGGAGTGTCTTGAAACCTGGACTTCACTGGTTCAGAGATTACCAGATTTACTTCCTGATTAAAAAACAAACCTCACTACTTGACTCAGACTAACCCAAGTAAAAAAATCCTCTGTATTATTTTAGTCTTTCTATTAGCAGCTTTGTTTTACCCTTCCTTTCAAGAAGTTCCACGTTACAACATGCCTGCTTACCCGGTTTCAGTGTTAGGTCTGTAGCTAACAATAAGACTGTCCAATACCTGCTTGGAGAAGGCAAACATGACAAACCTGCAGTGGTAATACACTTCATTGCACAAGACTGTGATGGGTATTGGAGCAAGAAATCATCTACTGAGACAATGGAGAGAACTGGGAAATGGTCCTTGTGCTACCTGAAAATGATAGTATGAGAGCAGTACCTGGTGTAATAATTTACACAAGTCACTAAACTTCGTTACTGGAAGATCAAGTAAATGTCATTAGAACCTGACCAGCCCCACTGTTCACTGCCTTCATTTGGGGAACTCACAGACCTGGAAAACAACTGAGCAGAAGGCACGTTTTTCTGATGTAAACTGGAATGTCCCTACCACATGGAGACACACACATCCTTCTTCTTGCTTAAGCTGATCTCCCATGCAGCATGTGTGGGAACACAGATATTGCGGCTTCCCCTTTACTGCTGAGATGGGAAAAAGCATCTGAAAATTCATAAAAAAGATTAAATCAGGGAAATAAATGTTTCAGCAATACCAGCCATACTGTGTGAAGTTCCTGTGTAGCCCAGCAGATCACTCATTTGGCTGGTGTTCCCCTCAGTATGGAAAGTCAGCACAAACCCCATACAACTGCACGGGGACTGTAGCTTTCTCCTAGTCCAGGCAGGGGGTTTACCAGCCCAGCTGATTTTGCTTGATGTGCATGTAGGGAAGGAGCACACAGAGCTCCTCTAGACAGGAGAAAGGATGGGCACCCCAAGGTAGTGCAGATGGGCAATACCATCTCCAGAGCACCTAAAGTGGACAAGGTGCCCACAGCACACTGCAATCTCATTTTGTGCTTTAGGATGTGAGTGCTTGAAGACAGTGATTCCTTGAGGCTACAGGGCTTGTGTGCTGCCTTACTCCAATCTTCTTTGCATTGCAGATTCTCTGCAAATAGCATGATCTTTATGTAAAAGAAGGCAGATATATGTGTTTATTCTCTGTGGGCACAGAGTAAATCTTATTAAATCAGAAGGTTTCCAAAGTGCCATTAAGGTAAATTTGTGAAACATATTAAATTACACTCCTACCATTTTCCTGTGGTTTTAGCCTCCCCGTCTGAGGGACAAGAGTTTAGAGCAGATAAACTGGTGGAAAGTTCCTCAGTCTCCAAGAAAGGATGGGAGAACGAATGGTCTGTTCACATTTTCCCATAAGTATCACAGAAGCAGTCTGTGAGGGAAGGGTTTATTTTAGGAAGAGCTATTTTGAAAGCTAAAGTGTCACATCCTGGCTGGCTCTTTTCATGGTGTTACTATAATCATCCGGTTATGAGACGCTTAATGCAGAAAAAGCAACCATTTTTTTTCTTTTTCTGTAGGAAAAGAAACAATGTAAATAGCATATTTTTGGACAAAGGCTGTAATTTTATTTCTTTTTGGTTTGTATCCTTTTTTTCCTTTTCTCTGTCATCTAACCCTATTTTTAAAGCACCAGACATTACATCTAGGAACTGCCTATCCTTTTTGATGTAGAAGTTCATGCTGGCAGCTCTGCCTTGCCCCGCACACTCGGGAAGGTTTTCTGAGTCTAGCACAGCAAGCACTTTTCTGGCTGGCACACGCTCTCCCAAGCTTCCCTGTTCTCACTCAGCTGTAGCTGGAGGTGGAAAACCATGGGCAGACCCTGGCTGTTGAGAGCACACCATCTCCACTATCCGAGTTAGCATTCTTCAACCTTAAACTGATGCATGCAAAGATTGAAATCATCCTGCAGGTACCTGTTGCCACATTAGGAGAAAGCGTACTCCCTCCCCAGAGTGATGCAACTAAGTGGGCAGATGTTTTTCTGCCAGGTCTGAGCTGGAGGAGTAGATCCTTGGCTTGGCAGGCATGAGAGCTGGGACGCAACCAACTGGCTGGTCCTGCTTGTACCACACAGCAGTGATCAGGTGTTACACCTCTGCTTTGCTCTGCAGGCTTGACTCCAACTGAAGGCCAGAGGAGCTTGGAGAAGGACTAAGAAACTAGGTGTTTTCTTAAAATAAAATTATTTTCACAGCTGGAGTTGAAGCACAGTAGTTCGTTTCTGACTTAAACCTCATTTTCTGTGGACCAGACAGACAAACAAGACAAATACAGTGTGCTTAAGTAGCTCTTGCTTTGAATTCAAAGGGCGTAAGTAAGGAATTGATATACCTTCTAATTTATTGGAGGGAAGATAACTCTTAGAAAACCAAGGAGACTGCTTGCAATTTACGGAAAGCGGATGTTTTTAAACAGCGAAGGAGTGAATGTTGAGAGAGTCCTGCCTATAGAGCTACATGCATTTAATATTCAGAAGTCTCACTGGAGATGCTGAAGTGCCCTCAGCTCAGAAAATTAATAAAATATTGTCTCATGAGTGAACTTCAAAAGCTTTGGCAGTTCCATTCATTCCACTTCAGATAAGCAGCCAAAATATTGCAATATCCTGCTAACCTGATGTGAAACATCCAGCATTCCTTGGCCAGTAATGTTAAACTGGAAATGTGTGAACAATCTTTATTATTAAGTATTTAGCCATTTCATTTGCTCCCTTGTGCCTCCTATGCCTGGATCTAGTAATTCTTGCTTCTAAAAGTGGATCTAGGTCCAGATAGTCAGCAAATCTTTGGCTGCAACAGCAACAGTAGTGTAATCCAGGATTGAGGGATCCCATTCATCACCTTACAGGTGCCACTTCCCCAGGAACTCCCATCAAACATAAAGGATAGCTGTCTCTCTCCACTTTCTGCTAGAAAATAAGACAATCTTAAGCAGTGGTGAATAAATTCCCACAAATTCCCCTATCCATGACTGGATGCTGCTGGGAAATGGGACAGAGACCCATTTCTTGGCCACCAGTTCAGGCATTAACAGCTGAGAGCCAGCATCTTCTCAGGGCTGTCTGGTTGTGCACTCAGCATCGGTTGTCTCTGTTAGCCTAGATATTCACTTCACCCCAGCCCAAACTGACACTCTTGTCAGTGTAGTCTACAGACAGAACAAAAATTAAATCCCTGCGGCATCTGATTCTCCTCTCATCCCTGCTGCCAGTCCCTCCGCATGAGGAGGAGAGCCCAGGGGAAACTTTATTAGTGTGTCGATGAACATAAAATGATAGCCCTTGCAGGACTGTCAATCCAACACAAGTAATGAGTTAAATATATATATATTTATATTTAATTTCCAATTCATCAGTAATTCCCAACAGATGGATTTCTTGCATTTCAGGTCAGCTTGACATTGCCAGCACTCAAAGGTTCAAGTGAGCATTGCCAAATTTAATGAGCTGCAGTAACAATGTCTCCACATTATTGGACTAATTACTAGCTTCTGAAAAGAAAAGTGGGGGGGGGGGGGGGGGGGGGGGGAAGAAAAAAGAAAATCGTCCAAACAGATGAAACTTTAATTAACAGAGTTTTGAGATATTACTTATTACGGAGCAAATGCCACTTCAAAGTGAAAATAGCCTCTAGGTGGATAATAGATCTAATGAAAGGTATAGTAGTCAATTTAGTACTAACTTGCTTTATATGTATGGCTTTAAGCCTTCAGAATAACCAGTTTTCATAGCAACAGCCAGCTCAGCCACTGCTCATGATACAAAATCTCTGTTTCCACAGGGCATAGACCATCCACAAGGGTTCAGTATGAGTGCAGCCTGCTGCAGGTGGATCCTGTCTACCAAAGCAATGTATAACACATGGCCACTTCAGCTGGTGACCAGTGGCAGCGAAGGCCTGGCAACTGGAGTGGCTTGTGTTGAATTCCCAATACAAGATTTTTACATCAAAAAAAAGTATTGTTTTCATTAAAATTAGTGGCTAAAGTCTTGGACTTCTAGGTTGAAAGCACGTTTCTTTGAAGCCAGTGGAAACAATGCACATTAAACCTGTGGGACTAGTAATAGAATTTAGCCTCAAATGAATGAAGCAAATGCAAGGCTAATTCCTTCAAATTAACTTTCAGCAACTTCGGTTTGTCTTACACACACACACTCATTCATTTACTTATCTAAACAGACACAGTTAAAAAAAATCCTAGTATCCAAACTAGTCAAAATATTTTCCCTGCAAACAGAGAAGGAAGAAAGGGAAGAGGTTGGTTGCTATTTCTATTTTCGAATACTGAGCACTGCTCAGAACTGCCATGATGAGGGGCCATGTCAAATTGGCTATATCAGGTAACAGCAGGCTGCAAAAACCTTTCGTTATCCTGCAGAGACCTTCATGAATCTATTCATACCTTGCCCACTTCACACGCCACCGTAACCACCTTTATAAACCCCACTGATGTGAACTACGACTGCATCTGCCCAGAGCAGGCTGACGCCTCCTTGCAATAAATTCAGATGACCCGGGAAGTGTAAATCACACTGGTTTGCACTCGGAGAGCATGGCTGATGTAACAATATTTGCGTGCATTTAGGTGCATTCCCCAGACAGGGACCTACAAAGCAAAATTCAGTGCTCACTGACATCCTGTGCGATCTTGCAGGATTCACCCAGCCAACCGCTGCCCCCTGGGCAGGAGGCAGGGGAGGATAAAACTTGGCATCATAAATATAGCTGTGCAGAATGTACTCTCACTGCGAATTGAGCTTGAATATTGCTTGAAGGCAGGAGGGAAGGGGGAGGCATCAGATTTGTTTAGACATAAGGGCATATCTCAATTTTCTCCTTGGTTTTCTTCCCACTCCTGCCCCAGTAGGCCCATTATTTCCCATTTCAGAATTAGCACCTTTGCCAGCAGAACATAAAAGCAATGGCTAAGGAAAGCTGCAGCCTCTGCCCTTGGAGCATTTTCTGTCCTGGTGATGGAACCTTAATTGAAGCCATTTGCTGTGGGAACAAAACAGCAAGTGCTTTCTCTGTTGCCAGTACATGGAAACATGGGGGGCTCTGTGAATCCACATTTCCCAGGATGCTGCCAAGGCACAGCCTGGCAGGGTGGAGCAGAGTAAGCTGCATCCTCAGCCTCAGTAGCAATTCTGCAGAGTTCTCCTTCACCTTCACCTTCAGTGTTGCTTTAGGTAGAACTGCTTATGTTGCCTTAGGTAGCTCTAGCCGTGGCCATCTCCATGCACAGGTCTCTGCCCTTCTAAAGCAGTGTGTATTAAGTTCCAGCAAAACAGATGAACAAAATTTCTGTGCTTTGGTAAAGACATCTACAAATGGGCTAGTCAGAATCCAAGAATTCAGCAGTTTAATATGGACAGTTTAATTTATCATCACCCTTCTGACCTCCTCCCTCAAAATACAACACTCAAAAAAAAAAAGGCAACAGCTATGAGCCTAGTGGCTATATTTAGCTGGAATGGGATTTGAGATTTTGAGGGAAAACCCCTGGCTGCAAAGCACCTGGCTGATGCAATTTGAGGAAGAAACAGGCTTCTCCCTATCAGAAGAGGGATCCTGACATTAGTGGGTATGTAGCTGTTCAGTTACTGAGAAGGAGAGGATCACAGGAACCCACAAACCAAGGTGTATGAAAGGAGAACATAGTGTAAAGTGAGCCTGAGCCTCAGGGGATGCCATGTTGGTGGCTTCCTTATTGCCAAGCTGCACTCAACTCATAGCCATACAGTGGTCTTCACGTCCATCTCCCTGCATGAGCCTCTGAAATAATTTTTGTATACGTCTTACTCCACTTAAGCTACAATTTTTACATGTAACAACAAAAAGATGACAGCCACCACTTAGCCGCGTGTGACTGACTCCTGCTGTGTTCCCAGGTACAGACCAAGCTGCTCACTCAAGCCATTGAAACCCAAGTTTGACATATGAAAGCAGGCTTTCCTTAGCTGCCTGGCTTGGGAGCTCTGGTGAGGCTTTGTGCCAGTGCTCTTGTGCGTGTGAGGGTTGATTCCTCTTCCAGCCGTGGCAGTCTCTTCCAGCTTTACTTTTGTCCATGACTTTTAGGACATCCTTACCTCCAGAGCGGAAGCCTGAAAAGTAGCCTGTAGACTCTAAGCAGCTGGTTGTTTTCTAGGCTTGTGGTTGCCATCTTTTGTTCCTGGAAACGCTCTAATTTTTTTTTAATGTGCCACATTAACCTGACAGCCATTCACTTTATCCTATGTCTGTTGGCTTCTTCAAGGCTATTTTTTTTTTAATCACCAATTGTACACTAGAAGCAATTCTACCAACACAGTGCTCCTTACTCTGCTCAAAGCTGAAGATACTGTGTGAAGATACAGCACAAGTGGTGGGTTTGGGTGGAGAGCAGGACAAATGACCAGTGTCTCCTATGGCTGTTTGACTGGGCTAGGTGGATTAACACCACCAGCAATTCCTTTTCCCTGCCCAAGAGCTGGAGGCGGTGAGGGAAGGAGGCCCCAGATCGGGAGAGCTGTGAGGTGTCCTGGAGGTCCCTCAAAACACCCACCTGAGAGGAGCACTTAGTCTAGCAAGCAAGTATGTGTCACAGCAGGTGTAAGGAGAGGCACTACCAAATATCCAGGCAGTGTTTAAACCCTAGGACAATGAGGAGTCCTGTACTATAGAGGTATCCTAACTAGGAACTTTCTCATATGTCTTTCTCCACCTGCTACACACAGACACAGAATTCTTACAGCACAGAAGAACAAGATGTGACCAGCCTCATCCTATTCTCACTCTTGATGCTTAAAACCAAAAGAAAGCAAAAATTAAACTTCCTCAGCAAAAGACGAGAAAGATCCCTGGTGCAAGATGTTTCTCCCAGTCCTCTGGTATCCATAAGGCACAACCGTGCAACCTGGGTGTGAACTTTGGCAGCTGTTCTCAACGCTTCCTGCTGGACCCAGCCAGGTTCGCCTTTCAAGTATCTCTCAGAGGCTGTGGGTCTGAGACATATGTTTGATTCTTGTCTAACTAGTTCTTACCCCTGGTTTGCTACAAAGAAGGGTGGGGGGAAAGATGGATCATAGGGATAACACTGATAAAGGGGGTGCCTGCACCTTGATTTATTTCAGGTCCTTGAAAACGTGTTACTGAATGTAGAAGAGGAATGAAAACCAAAAACAGGAATAAAAAGCAAATAATGGATCAAATTTTTATGGTCAAAAATAAAGGCACTGGAAGGCAGGCTTTTTAATGGCGATCATTCCTCCTGTGTTATTTGAAGATCCCCTTGTAAACAGGAATCATGGGTCTGTTTTGCCATCTGTTCCCTCCACTCCTGCTTAGGAATCCTGAAAGGGTATTTATTGTATATGCAGGTTCAGTGAGGCCCACTTACTATAAACAAATACTGCATGAAATATGGTGGGGCCTGCTCTTTCTACAGTGCCTATATTTATGAGGAAACAGTATAAAAACAAATATGTAATCTGGAAATAAACCTGTTAAATGAATAAAAAGTCCTATGGAGCAAAACATAATGATTAGCAGAGCCATTCAGTGAAAGACCCTGTTAAGGGAACACATCTGCTGTCATCCACTTTGCATCAGTGCTTTTCCCCCTGATAAAAATCCATCTAAAAGCAGCCATCAGGAAATCATGGGGGAGGGAGAGAGGGAGAAGGAGGAGATGATACAACCTAACAGCTATGAGGAGGCCGACCATGGCACTTTTGCTAGTTCTTGAAATGCCTCTTGAGTTCTGCACCCTGCTGCCCACCAAACATAATCTCTGTTATTTACAGCATGTACTAGGTACAGGTTACAGTCACTCAGTTGAAATAAAAAAAAAAAAAAAGAACAAGAAGTAATAAAAAAAAAAGAAAGATCAGCAAAGCAACATGTTTGTGCACACATGCATAGAAAATCATATTTTGCTTTCAGCAAATTGCACAGAGGCTAAACACAGGTTATATAAAAGAGCAGCACAAGACAAATCTGCTGTGGAAATGCAACTCCATCGTGACTGCTGATTGACAGCTTCACTTGTGTGCAATATCACTATTCAAATTCAGGAAGTACTGTTCTAGCTACCTGTTCCTATTAACTCTATATTTACAAATCTTGAGCAAAATCACAACCTACTCCACACCTTCTCCACCCCATCCACACAGGCAGAGTGAGCTACAGACTGGTGAGCAAGCATACTTGTTGTCACCCTCTCTTCCCACGATTTACATTTGTTCCAAGATGTTCTGGGTATTTCCTATCTCAGTTTCTGCTTTCCACTGTGGGTTGCCTGACCTTCCCCACGGAGCCAGTTATTAATACTCCAGTCCCTACCAACAATGCAAACAAAGTAGGTACAAGCTGATGCAACTCTGGAAAGCACTGTACCAAACACTGATGCAATATCCCACACACACACACCCCCGAGAGCTGTGATTACTCCTCCAGAGTATGACCTGATGAGGATGCCCTGCTTGCTTTCAGCTTGACTCTTGTTTTGTCTTTGGCTGCCAATACAAAAACTGACAAAACCCACAGCTTCCAAGTCTGCGGCTTGGAAAAGTTCTGGTTTTACCCTACTGCTAACTATTCCCAGGTAGAAGCATTATGCAGACAACATGCTTTCCTTCGTCACGCGTATGACTTCATGGACAAAATTAAGTGCATTGCCTTGGCCGTGTTTTTACCGTCTGGACCATTTCTGCTTCTTGCCAATCAATCAAAGTAAAGCAATAAAACCTTCGTAGCAAAGGGAGACAACGCCTGAGAGTCAAGTGGAGAAATGAGTAGCAGGCGACAGGCCTGTGGCTCCCTTTCCCCACCCAAAACATGAAGTAAGGCATCATGCAGCATAGCTTCAGTATTTGGTAAAACAGGCATAATAATTTATTGAAAGTGCACTGTGATGCTGGTGTGCTGTTTGCAAATTACTAACCAGCATAGACTAGCTGCCTTCACTGTATTTGAGGTATACATAAAGGCTTAATGGATTTATATCACTACAGATACTATTGCTCACTGACAGACTTTAGTATTTTTTATTGCTTTTTCATAGCTGACATGATTCTGATGGTATGTAATTAAATATTTTACAAAGACAGGGTCTGATCCATCAACCTTTATGCACATGAATAATCTCATTATGTTCAATGCCTCTATTCATGTACCCAAAGCAGGCAAGACTGAGTTCCTACTGCTACAAAACTATTTTTTTTTCTCCTTCTGTATTCCCCTTTTGGGATTTTGATTGAATTAATAATGAAAAAAAAATTTAAAAAGACCCTTAAAACTTCTTCACATTTATTTTGTTCATTGAAATATTCACTTAGGATTTAAGGAAACTACAAGAATGCTGTTGTGGCCGTTTTGTTTGGTTGAGGATGGAAAAAAGTAAGAGTTTGTGTTTTGTCACAGACTGAAAGACATACTGTTTTTTTGCCGGTCTCTGTCTTAGTGTGGTTTCCTGAAACTGATTAAGGGCTTGAAGGGGGGGATTTTTTTCAATAATTCATGACTCACTTAAAAAAGTTGTGGGGATTGCCCAATGTTGGGTTTTTTTTTAATGTTACCTGCAAAAATATGTCACAATCATATGCTTCCTTCAAACTTAGATACACGCAAAATGCTTGCACACCAGTGCCTAACAGACTGTGCACATCCTGTTCCCCACTTGCCTGACACATCTACACGTTCATGGGGATGTCTTACCCCGCTCCAGCAAGAGGCTAACCTAATCAAAAGCTAGATTGGGAGCCAAAGAGCTTTGTTACAAAGTGTGATTTGGGGTTCACCCATCATAAAACCAGCTTTTCAAGTTTAGATTCAGATTTCGGGTAGACTTACCCCAGGTATGTTACAGTACTGGCATCTGGTGAAACCCGTTTCTTCTCATCCAGATTATCCCAGACAGGCAGGAGGGAAAAGGCACAGGTACATCTTTGGATCTGAATTTCAGATTTGGATTTATTTAAAAGAAATATTTTTAAACCATTGCAGTCATCCTTTTTTTTCCAGAACCAAAGCACAGACAAATAGAGAGGGCATCTGGACCACTGTGAATCCCTAAGCAAAAACTCACGTCATTTCACAGTGCTTCTGCAGTTGAATGAGGGCATTTTTCTCATTTTTCCCCAGCAGGGAATGCAGGAAGGCTCTGAACACAGCTAGTGACTTGCTAGTCATTTTACGCACACTCCCTTAGACACCTGAAAAAGCCTCTCTCCTGTCTTTAGGGCAAAAGGGAACCAAATATGAGTTTCTGGAAACAAACACGCCTTTTAAATTAGAGCCTACTAAGTTATTAGCTTAGTATGAAAACCAAGATATCATATAGTTGCACCTAATCTGCATCTGGGAAGCATTAAACATGATGACAGAACTGCCCAAGGAGGAGGAGAGTAGTTCTGCTGGACTAGTAACTTCTAGTATCACTAAATCATAAGCCATGACACAAGGTGAAGCCCTTTTCAGTGCACAAAATGCAGAAGAGCTTTGGTGCCCAGGCAGGGATACAAAGCCCTCTCTTGGTCCTCTTTGCTCAGCCCAGGTTGCTTCACAGACGAATCCCATTATCTTTCTGCTGCTGCACCCTTTGCAGAGATTTGCTGTTGCACCGCATAGAGGTGCTTTCAAAACAAGCCCAACCCAAATCTTGAACTCTCTTCATGGTAACAATCGTAGATTTGTTTTGAGACACAAATTGAAACAGAAAAAAAACCCCAAAAAGTCACTTATAAATTATGTGATCCAACAGCTCTGACCTGCTGGCTATACGGTAAGGGATCATTACCCTGCCCCAGCAGTTAAGTACGGAAGAGGGATGGTCCTTTTGAGATTCATCAGCGTAGCACAGCTGAGCTCTCTTTCCCCATCATCAACCATTTTTCCAGAAACTGTTTAGAAAAAGCTAAGTTTACCAGTCACCTTCCAGTTTGCCCATCTTTATATTTTGGTCAGTGTGGGGAAACAGGTTGTCACACCTACACTTTCCTTCTCTCCTCTCTGGATGGAGCACACATTTGGAGTTTAAGCCTGCTTCCCTTGGCCTGACACACTGCTACAAAATTGCCATCAGGGACAAAATCAAGAACACTGAAATGACAGGAAAAAGCTGATCCCACATGATGCATTGGTGAAAGACAACACACACCAAGGCCTCTGGAAAACAGACTCTCCCCTGGCGTTCCAGCCATGTGCAAATTTATGAGGTTTGAAAGAAATTCAGCTGAAGCATCCAGGCCAGTAATTACTAGTTCAAAATGAACTCAACCACTGGACTTTTGTCTATTTAACAGTCACCCGACCGTGTTCCACACTGCCTAGGTTAAGCTCTGCCAGCATCTTAAATACCTCAAATAACTTTAACCTTTCTGCTGGCATCATAATGCAGGTTGAACTTCTAAAAAAACTTTTAAAACTTGACAAAAACACACAGATCAAGACACTACAGTGACCTCAGCACATGAATGTGCTACAGCCCTTCGACAAATCAAGGGCAGCACTTAAGAGAAACAGAAACAAGTAGTTAAGTGAGACACAAGGTTTATTTGCCCATATGCAGCTATGAACATGAACATATGGATTTCTTTAGATCTTGACCCCAGTGAATGGGCATAAAATGTGAAAATTGCCACCTGGTTTCTGCAGTTGTTTTTCCATTTAGGGATTAAAAACATATAAACCCACGTATGCATATTGTTCTATTGCAAATAGGCAGCACAGAAAATTGCAAAGCAAGGAGCTGGGTATGAGAAAGAGGATTTCTAGCGACTCAGGGGAAAAAAAAATGAAGGGATGAGTCCAGGCCTGCCAAACAGCTGGTTAAACTTCAGAACTTGGTGTAATGCTGTTCTGAGGCTTGTCTACTGACAGTGGAAAACACCTCTTCTGCCTGCTTTTCCTTTTGCACTGCTCCCCCAACACTATCACACTGAAGGGTGCTCCATGGGGCAAGACCAAGACTAGTTTTTTCACCTGAGTGAAAAAGCAGTGTGATTTTAAACATTGTTTTCCGAAAGAGGTTCAGAGGTCTGGTCAGAGGAGTCCTCTAAAGCCTTTAATGTGTTACCACTCCTTTCTTCAACTGTTACTGGCTACTCCCATCTTCCTGGGCCTCGACAGCAAAGCCCAATCACGCTGCTAACCCGTTGCAGTGCAACCTGTGACGGGGTTGTTGAGCCCACCTTGGCACAGCACCAACCCAGCACTGCCTTCATCTTGTCTGGGGTCCTGGAAGAGACTGAAATACCTATTAATCATAAACCCTGTTGATTAAATCCATCTAGCTATTTCACTCAGCTATAATAGAGTGTGAAGGCTGTCCTGCAAACAGCTCTGTGCTACGATCCACCTGCCCAAACGTGCACAAAAAAGTTAAGGGAGGAACTGGGTCTTCAACTACGTTGAATTTGCAGGGGGTTCTGGGTTTTCCACATGCATGCTGCCGTGGTTTGACATTGCCAAGCATGACATTTGTCAGTTACAAGGGAGAGCTGAAAACTTCCACCGAGCCCTGGAGGAGCCTGTCAAATCTTTCACTGAATTTTGAAGAGGTGAGTAAGGAAGGACAGGACTTGTTCCTCTGCTGCTCCACGCCGCGGGAAAAGGGTATGTTGGGATCTCAAGCACAAGTCCAGAGCCATTCAGAAAATCCCTGAAGATCCCCTGAACATTTCTTTGTTTCTATTATAACCACAATTTTATTTGCATTGATGTTTCCTGACCAATTCTCCCCTCAAAATAATTGATGGGGAAAAGATTAAGAGATGTAATTAAAAAAAAACAAACAGAAAACAAAGGGAAGCGGGTAAATGGGCATGTGACTTTGGGTCAGGGAAGGAAGAGGAGCAGGTGGTGGAACTGATGAGGGAGATTTAATGAACTGCGACTGACTTTGAGTAACAAAGGAGCATGAATCTAATCCTACCATTGGATCTGTACACATATGGACCTACCATAATAAATAGTGATCAATCCATCAGCCTTAAATTAAAGATAAGCTGGGCAGGAAGGAAGAGACATGGTTTATCCCCGCCCCGACCCCTGACCATCAAACTAAATCTGTATGCGTGTGTCCATTTCTCTGTTGCCAGAATTAGCATCTGCCATCTCCCCTTTCTCAACCAAAGCAGTCACCTTCCCACACTCCATCAAGCCACTGTGGGCAAGTCTCTTTGGATGCTGCCCCAGGAATTTAGGATCCCAATTACACCGATTCTGCAGCAACAATACAGGCTCAGCAGCCTCAGGACTATGCCCATAGGACTCTCCGTGTAAATGCTTTCTGAGCTTTAATCAAATGCACATCACAGAGAGTCCTGTGTGACAGAAAGCAGAGCCGCCAGTACACAGACCTGCCAAGAAGAGCCTCATCTGTGATACAAGTGTTTTTCCTCTTTTAGCTCTTGCTTTCTCATTCAAGTTGCAGAACTTTTCTAGGCTTTATATGTTCTTCTTGTTTCAAGCTGAAGGCAAGTTCACTAGATTTGCTGAATATATGCCCAGGTTTTATGAGTCCTCATTAAGTTTTCTAGGATAGAGTTCCTATTTTAAGGCCCACATCCTCCAAAGAGAGCTGTGCTGTTGGATACCTCTTTCCGTACATTTGACCAAGGATGGCTGGCACGTGGGTTTCTTTGCAGGATTTCTGCTAGTATTTAGGCTTGGCAGGCAGTTTCTCCCAAAGACCGTGCTTCTAACCAGAAGGAAAATTTTATGTAGACGCTGCTGTCTCCAGATCTGGTAACTAATATTTATTTCTCTTGACCAGCAGGCAGAAAATGCATGAGCAATTCATGAGGCTTGCTTTTGATGTGTATGTAAAAGAGTAAAACCTTGTGTCTCATAGGGTAGTATCAAAAGCTAGTGCTTGTATTGATATCTGGGTGTTCCAGCTTCACAGCAGATGAGGAATCCCCAACAGGAGCACTGCCAGGGTTGCCAAAGCAGACGGGACCATCCCTTGCACATGGCACACCAGTGAGCACTCTGCTCTGCCAGCGCGGACCACCCAGCCTGAGAAGGTCCCTTGTGCTTAGCTGTTCCTACCCAGCCATTCGGACAGGGCCTCAGGATACTGGATGGGAACCATGGAAATTTGGGATAATAGACACACACCAAGGAAGTACGCTCAAGTGCCTGGCCACCGTAAAAACACAAGAATGTGGTATCTGGTCGCTGACTCTGCTTCTCCTAACTTCCATATCCTGAATTGCATCACAACTGGAATGTGAATCAGCACCGCATGGGTGTTTTCAGTGCTCTTTGGGTACTAAATAAGCTGATTGAGGGCTCCCTGCCCTCCTGCCAGGTTAGCAGGGGCCAAGTGCAACTCCATAGCTGCTGCACTCACACTTCGTTACCCCTCCACCAAACAGGGAAATTCCCTCTGGCCCACAGAAACGTGACCACACAGCATCCTGAGAGTTCTTGAGAAGACAGGTGATTGATTTCCAGTGAGAGCACAGCACGGTATCACTCACCTGCTCCTGCAGAAGCAAACATCAGGGTTTCTGGAGGAGTGGTCCGACAAGTCCAATCATATGCATGTTAGCAAGTCACCACCTCACCACCCTCCACTTCCTCCTGTTAGCAACTTCAGTTTTGCTCAGACTTTTTGCTAAAGGGCTTCTACTCTTCCTTACTGTTCAACAGCCGCCTGAAGCAAAGGACATCAATGGCAAAAGAGGAGGGAGTAGGTCGAAGCAGCACCCAGAAATACACGATCTCCCCTCTAACTCTGGCAGTTTTGGGACCTCTCCTGTCTTCCTTTCACCTGCAAAAACCTGGCTGCTTGCCACAGCATAATATAGCAACAGGGGAAAGAGAGGAAGAAGGCTTAACTTATATTTATTTTAGTGCGATCATTAGGATTATGTCAGGGGGAAAAAGCATTAATACATAATCTTTTCCCTGTGCTATACAACACTGGCTGCTTTTAATTTAGAATTAAATTGAAACACTCACTCAGAGTGGCTTTGAACAGCAGCCAAGGCCTTCTCTTGCATTGTGTGAGCAGCTGGGTAGTCTTTCTAATAATTTTTTTTTTTTCTGTCCATGGTGCCTTTTTTTCAGACCTGTGCTGCTGGTCAGTCACTAAAGGTACTCATCACCATTCCACGAGTGATAAGGGTCCTCTTGGCTTGGAGCTGGCATACCAAACACAGGTGAAGGGGAAACCCCCTGCTGAAATTCATGAGTGAAGACCCAGCAAATCAAACCTCAGCAAATAAAGTTCCACAGCTACAGGAACTTCACAAATTAAAGAGAGAAAGAACTTATTAAAAAGTACATAAAAATACACATTTTTCAAAAAATGTTAAATAGCAATGATTTTTTTTTTCTTGACGACACATGTTATTTTGGAAAGCTCTTGTTGCACATGATGAGGCAAGTTTACACATGGTTTGGAGGTATAAAGTGAGGAGACAAGGCTGGGTGGGGTAAAGCCACATTTAGTTAAGTGAACTGGTTGTCCTAATTTGTTCATGTGATAAGTCTGCTCCAGACGGCTCTCACCAAGCCAATGAGAAAGGTGCCTTGGTCTCCTTGTTCATTTTAATCTATATAAATACTAGGTTTTGTCAGGCCAAAGAATTCACTATGGACCCAAGGGTTTTTCTTAATTATTGGTATTCACTGAAAGAAAGGGTAAGTTTAAAGGAGGAGAAAAAAGAGATTGCCACCCTTTCAGTGCTGCTGTGAAGGGAGCTCTGCTTATCACAACAGGTGCAAAGGCCACTCACAAAAACAGAAGCAGTGCAACACTGAAAGGCAAAGAAATTACTTATTCTCTTTGTCAGCTGCTCACACAAGCAGGGTAAAGGCTACTTGGAAGGAAAGAGAGAGGGTAAAAAGAAGGGTTAAAGTTTGTTGCAGAAAAAAGGATATAAAAGTGGGCAAAATGCACACAAGCCCACAGATTCACAGGAGACTCTGGGAGATATGTTGACCTTGAAAAAATATTATTTTTTTTAAAAAAGGGGAGAGAAAAAAGAAAGCAGAAACAAAACTACAACCCCACATAGAGCAGGAATGAGCAGCACCAACAGGCTGGGGACTGGGGGAAATTTTAACAGTCTACCACTCCACTTGAATGGGGAGGGGAACAATGCCGGCTGAAAGCCCCGCATTCCTGCCCCTGCACCCCTGCAGAAAGGGGCTGTGCAGGTCTTTCCATGGCTCCCTCTAATTATGCTTTCTTGTGTATCACAATTCACAGCCAGCTCAGGGAACGTACACCTGTCAGAGGGGCAGTTTGTATACTGCACCTACAGAATCAACTTATTAGGGAAAAAATATATTAAAACAAAAAAAGGAAGAGAAGTGCTGTAATGGGGAGCCCACAATTTTCAGAGTACTGTTTTCTCTTGGGTTCTTAGCCAGGTTTTATTTCCTCCACTTCTCAAGATAACTGAAACTAGAATATCATTTTATAACACCCCTCCATTAATATCTAGATCCCTCTCAAGTGCTGGATAAATTTCACTCTCTATTCTCAGAGCTTGAGGTTGTTTTACATCTGGTGCATCTTATTTTCTAAGGACGATGGTTCTGTTTATTTTAACCAGGCCTGGAATGATGTGCAAACCAGCCATGCCTCTTAGATGCTGATTGTTCCCAGAACCAGATGGTCAGACCTTCTTCTTTTAAGACAGCTGACTCAAAGCCATAAAAGAAAACACCAAAAATGAAAACAATCATCAACAACAACATCAAAAAACACCCTGTGGTGGGAAAAAAAAATTCAATGTTGGCACTGTGAGACAGAAAAGAAACTCAGAGGAAAGAGTGTTTGGTTTCCAGACCTTGCTGGTCCAGCATACAAAGGGAGGGAATTTGCTTGTCAGGAAGTTCCTACCAGTGACAAGCTAACAGGAGGAATTCCCTGGCGTGCTATGACAGATGTTCATACCTCTGCTACCCAGAAGCAGTAAAAAACACCTGTGGTTATTCTGACTGCTCTGTTAAATGAACGGTAAATTAGAGTACTAATAAAACATAGTCATGGGAGTCACCACTGCCCACACCTGCAGGTTCTCTGATACCAGCTACTGGCTTCACAATTTACAGCTGAACCCAGAGCACTTCAACTTCATTTTAGCACCACGAATAGTCTCTTGTCATGATGGTGGTTCTACCCCTTCCCAGACCTTTTCTATTCACAACTAGTCCTAGTTTAATTGGGTCACTTTGCTGTGAGTCAGTGAAAGCCACTGAAGGGGCATTGTGAGGCACACTGTAAGGAAAATCACATCTTTTACAAAATCAAACTTGCCTATGGTCTATTTAAAGCAGCACAGGGTTCATAAAGCTATTTCAGCCTAACTAAGCCTGAGAAATCCTACACTGAAGGTTAAATTGATCCAACATCAGGCAATGCCCTGTTTGTGAAACTGGCTTGTTTGTCTTCGACCGGTTTGGACTGGTTTGTTCTTAACAGAACCAGCTCTTTCCTACCCTGACAAAAAAAATCAACCTACGCTTTCACACCACTAACTGAAATTAAAAACAATTTTTAAAAATAGTCACAATTTCTTCTGTTATGGACAAAAGCAAACATGATGCCCCAAAGCTGCTTGTGTATTTTCCACACAAAATTGTAAGCACAGAGCATATCAGCTGCTCTGTAGTGGCATACAAGTTCTCACTCTAGTAGACATAAGGTAAGCTTTTCCTTCTTCAGCTCTCCAGGGGAAAACAGACACCCAACCTACCTAAGGACTCTGAAAAACCAACCACTTTCTCTTTAACCATCACAAGAAATTGAGAGCCATGCAAAAAATAAGAGAAGCCTGTGTGCCTTTCATCAACTACTTTTCCTTAGCTTTCCCTAATATTCTGTAAGAAGTATGCAATCCTGACATGAAAAGACTTTGTGAATATTTCAAGAGAGACAGACTGCCCATTTCAAACATTACATGGAGAGGAAAGGCTTCAGACTTTTTTGGAGTTTCTCATTCAGTTTTCTAAAGTTCTTAAAAATGGCAAAGTGGTAGAGAAAAGATATGTCTCCATGTCTGGACTACTGCAAATTTAAGCTAAACATAGGACTAGATGTAATAGGAAAGGTCCTATAAGGATGTTTTTACTTGAGCTAAAATCAGGTTTTGACTGAAGTTAAACTGCAAAGATTAGATACACAGTCAAGACCTCAGTGCAAGTACTTCACGAGAGCCCTGTGGTACTAGGCTGTGGAAGACCATTCACATCAAAGAGTTTTGGACAAGGCTATGTAAACTCAGTCCTGTTCACAGGGCACTACAGGTAGAAAACTTGAGTTCAGCACCTCCTTCTGCACATAAGCAGTCACAGATGATAACAGCAGAAATTATTGCATACTCTCATGAAGTATCTCAAAGTGTATTGTCATTTAAAAACAAGTTCCCCTTAGTACCATCGAGTAAATAATGACAACACAAAAAATTTTGTAGATTATGAGGTTGAAGATATTGCTGTACTAGCAATTGATGATACCGTGTAATGCCTGCTCTGAACTGTGGATATTCTCCAGATTTGCAAAATCCCATGCACAATAGGACTCCAATCTTCTTGCCACCTCTAGACACTGACATAACACGGGCAAGATAGGCTAGGAAAGAGAAGTGGTGGGGTTGCCCTCTGTGTTACAAGAAGTTTTGATTGTGTTGAAACTAAAATACGCTAACAATAGGGTTGAGTGCTTGTGGGTTAAAATCAGTGGAGCCCACAGTAAGACAGACATAATGGTGGAAGTCTGTTATTGGCCACCCAGGCAGGACGAGGAAACCGATGAACTCTTCTGCAAGCAACCGGGAGAAGTCTTGCAATCGCTGGCCTTCGTTCTTGTGGGAAATTCAACCTTCCAGGTGTCTGCTGGAAGTGTAACACGGCAGAAAGGAAACAGTCTAGGAAGTTCATTGAGTATATGGAAGATACTTCTGACACAACTGGTGAGTGAACCAACTAGAGAAGATGCCCCACTGGATCTGCTGTTTGTGAACAGAGAGGGCCTTGTGGGGGAGGTGACTGTTGGAGGACGCCTGGGGCTGAGTGATCACGAGATGATAGAATTCTCAGTTCTTGGAGGAGTAAGGAGGGAGGTCAGCAGAACTGTCACCTTGGACTTCCAGAAGGCAGACTTTAAATTGTTTAGAAGGCTGCTTGATAAAGTCCACTGGGAGACAGTTCTAAATGAAAAAGGAGCCCAAGAGGGCTGGATGCTCCTCAGCAAGGAAATCCTGGTGGTACAAGAGCAGGCCATCCCCATGTGCCGTAAAATGAGTTGGTGGGGAAGAAGGCCAGCTTGGCTTAACAGAGAGCTCTGTATTGGTCTCAGGAAAAAGAGGAAAATATATGAGCTTTGGAAGAGGGGGCAGGCATCTCAGGAGGACTACAAGGAGCAGGTGAGATCATGTAGGCAAAAAATTAGAAGGGCTAAAGACCAACTAGAACTTCAACTGGCCAGTTCAGTGAGACACAATAAGAAATGTTTCTTCAAGTATATTAACAACAACAGGAGGACCAAGGAGAATCTCCCTCCCTTACTGGAATGAAGGGGAATGGTAGTAACAAAGGTTGAGGACAAGGCAAATTCACTTAACACCTTCTTTGCCTCAGTCTTTAATACTAGGTTAAGATGTTCTCTGGGTTCCAAGTCCCCTGAGCCAGAAGATTGTGAAGGTGAACCCTCAATGTTCCAAGAAGACTTGGCTAGAGACCTGCTCAGCCAGTTAGACATCCACAAGTCTATGAAGCCAGATGGGATCCACCCAAGGGAGCTGGTGGAGGTCTTTGCCAAACCCCTTTCCCTCATCTATTAGCAGTCCTGGCTGACTGGGGAAGTGCTGCTTGACTGGAGACTGGCAAATGTAACTTCCGCTTACAAGAAGGGTCGGAGGGAGAATCCGGGGAATTACAGGCCTGTCAGCTTGACCTCGGTACCAGGGAAGGTCATGGAGCAGATCATATTGAATGCTATCACACAGCACATGCAGGACAATCGGGTGATCAGATGCAGTCTACATGGGTTTGTGAATGGCAGGTCCTGCCAGACCAACCTGATCTCCTTCTATGACAAGGTTACCCCGTTAATAGATGAAGGAAAGGCTGTAGATGTGGTGTACCTGGACTTTTGTAAAGCCTTTGACACTGTTTCTCACAGTATTCTGCTTGAAAAACTGGCTGCCATTGGCCTGGACAGGCACACCCTCTGCTGGGTGAAAAACTTGCTGGATGATTAGGCCCAAAGACTGTGGTAAATGGAGTTAAATCCAGTTGGAAACCAGTCACAAGTGGTGTTCCCCAGGGCTCAGTGCTGGGTCCGGTCCTGTTCAAGATCTTTATTAATGATCTGGACGAAGGGATTGAGTGCATCCTTAGCAAGTTTGCAGATGACACCAAGCTGGGTGGCACTGTTGATCTGCTTGAAGGAAGGGAGGCTCTGCAAAGAGATCTGGACAGGCTGGATTGATGGGCTGAGACCAACGGGATGAGGTTTAACAAGGCCAAATGCCGAGTCCTGCACCTGGCACACAACAACCCCATGCAGAGTTACAGGCTTGGGGAAGACTGGCTGGAGAGCCGCCTGGAGGAGAAGGACCTGGGGCATTGTTTGACAATTGGCTGAATATGAGCCAGCAGTGTGCCCAGGTGGCCAAGAAGGTGAATGATATCTTTGCCTGTATCAGAAACAGTGTGGCCAGCAGGACCAGGGAGTTGATTGTGGCCCTGTACTCGGCCACACCTTGAGTACTGTGTTCAGCTCTGGGCCCCTCACTACAAGAAGGACTTTGGAGGAGCTGGAGAGCATCCAGAGAAGGGCAACGAGCCTGGTAAAGGGGCTGGAGAACAAGTCCTGTGAGGAGCGGCTGCGAGAACTGGGATTGTTTAGCTTGGAGAAGAGGAGGCTGAGGGGAGACCTCATTGCTGTCTATGGCTGCCTGGAAGGAGGCTGTAGCAGAGTGAGTGTTGATCTCTTCTCACAAGTGACAGGTGATAGGACCAGAGGAAATGGCCATAATTTGCACCAGGAGAGGTTCAGATTGGATATTAGGAAGAATTTCTTTACTGAAAGGGTGGTCAGGCACTGGCACAGCTGCCCAGGGATGTGGTTGAGTCACCATCCCTGGAGGTGTTTAAAAAATGGGTAGATGAGTTTTTGAGGGACATGGTTTAGCAGATGAGTATGGTGGGACAATATCTCTAAGATCCTTTCCAACCGGAAGGTTCTACGATTCTATGAATAACAAAGACCACATGCCCAGAGCACACAGCATTCACTCGTCTATGTCCAGTATGCTAAAAAATATTTTCTGTTCTAATTGGCAAGGACGGCTGTTAAACCACCATGGAATAGCTCCCTTAAAAACCTCAGAATAATCCACTTAGGTTTGAGTAGGCATACTTCAGAACACATTTGTACTCTTTGCATTGCGATTGAGAGAGACAGAGGGAGAGTAGAGGTGAGAGAGAAATACTGGAAGTACAGCAGGGCTTTAGTAAAACTTTAGAAACCCCCTAAGATTGTGCAAGAAGACAAAGGCCCTGTGCTAAAGAGGGCAACTGGTAATTAAAACCTTGATACAGCAAATCATTTCAGTTTATTTAATTCTATACTTCAAGATAAACACAAAGCTTTTTACTCAAACATTGTGAGGAATAGGATCCTTAAGCAAGAATAACAATTCTTTAATAACACTTGTGTTATGAAATGTCATTATAATCAAGCAGTAAATCAATAGTTCAGTAGCATATGCTGCAGATTTAAAGAGCTGTATTTTGAAGAACAAAAGAAAGGGCAACCTCCTTATCTATTAAGACAGTGAAACATGTTGAGTATACCTATGCCTTTCACACAACGACATTTTTGGTACATCTAGTGACCCATGAGGCCACATGTCTGTTTGGCAAGGGGTATATGGAAAGGGACAGATTTACACAACCTGCAAGGTAGGTAAAGGCATGCCCCATCGCTGCTTTTTTACTGCCTATGCCAGTGCACCATCTTGTTCTATTTTACAGCCCCCCTACTTCCTCCCCTTACAGCAGCAGTGGTCAGACCTGGGACGAAGTTGTTCAGAGTGCTCAGGGGGCAGACAAGCCATTGCAAAACCCATTGATGTTCCTCCAGTTTAGAGCTGCAAGGAGCCAGCTGTGACCATGGCACAGCACAGGGCGGGTGGGTACCCAGCCAGGGCCAATGGATGAGTGTGACAGTAGAAATGCAAGAGCAGAGACGTAGCCGAAACTGAAGCTGTCAGAGCTGTGCTCTGATGAGTGAGATAATACATGCATTCCCCTGCCTGGCCCGGACTGAATTAGCACATCTGGGGCCCACATTTATTGCTGTTTTGGAACACCTTTGCCATTAACACTAAAAACACATCCTGAAGGACATCAGGATTTGAGATGAAGGAGGTGAGAGGGGAAATAAGACACCTCCCCCCTCACCTTGTCCCTCCCTCCTCCCACAGGGCTCCAAAACACTTTGCGACTTGAATGCTGTCAATCTCCTTACGGCAGAAATATTTATAGAAATCCCATCTCTGTGGCTGAATAGTTTTATAGCACCAGATGTTGGAGGACATGAAGCTGATAAAAGAAAACACAGTCCAAGGAAAAGAGTCAAAATTATCTGTTGCTAGCAGTGAGAATTAAAGCTTCTCTGGCTTCTGTGGAGCAGTGCCAGTTTACCCCAGTGAGAACTGGGGCCGGCAACAGAGTACAGATGTAAATAATTAGTCTGAGTATGCTGTTTGGACAAGACGACATTCGTCCTTCTCAGAAGAGGTTTTGCTAGAAAAGGTTAACAATTTCTCCTTTGAAATATGGCACAGCAGCTGCAGATGACATCAGATTTTCTACCATACTGTTTTATATCACAAAGCATCCAGGGAAGACCAAACACTGCTTGAGACTGTAATGAGAATGATAGTCAGAGGTATCACAATAAACGATATCATTTAGAGATTTCTCAATCATATAGTTGTGTTTAAAAATCAGAGATATCTTTAATTTACGTAACGCAGAGTAACGCAAAGATATTTCTTAATAAAATAAAACCACCAAGGGTTCAGGCACCTTTTTGGTAATCAGCCCACAAGAAGCATGTGGATCTCGGGTACACAGCTGAAACTCACTTGCTTTCAACTAAATCCAGTAGTCCAGGAAGATGCCAGGGTCTGTACCTAAAGGATCTGTATCACTATATTATCATATATCACTACGTATCGAAGCCAAGAAGTAGGTTAATTAAGATTCATATGTCATTTCCTCTGCATGTCTACAAGACTGTTTATTCTCACCATCTGAAAGAGATTCTAATTGCTGCTCTTGGTTGGTGAGAAAAAACACTACAAGAGATCAAGTTCCCTAGTGAAGCCATCTCAGTTTTGCTTTATGAAACCCAATGGAACAGCTTGAAAGGGCTGCTTTTCTCTGCAGAGCAATTGACTTAAGATGCAAGCCTAAGTTGAAGTCCATCACTGCTTGTCCACTAAAACTTTGCTATTGAACGCTAGAGCAGTGTTTCTTGCCTATTTCCTTCAGTCACAGTTCAATGCTGTCAGAAGATTTCTTCTATAGATTTTCTGGGCAACCTGATCTGTTAAATTTATCCCTGCTCCTGCAGGGGGTGGGCTAAATGACCCATAAACATCCCTTCCAAACAAAGCATTCTATGATTTGGTGTAGGTGATTTGCTTCAAATAATCCCCTTTCTTCATTGCAAGCATTGTGACTGCTGAAGTGATCAGGAGTGGATAGGATCCCAAACCTGGACCTTTTGCACAACCTGGAGACACACAGTAAGGAAATAATGCCTGTCAACATTTCAACATTGATATGATATCGATGCTGAGATGAGGTCTAACAAAGGCTGTTCTGCTGCACTGCTCATGGTGTATCTTGGAGATTGCTTATCTCCTGCAAGCAGAACACCTTGTAGTAATACAGAGCACAAGGTTTGCTAATGATTTCTCACCCTTTACCAGAGATCTCGGCAACCAGCGCGGACAGCAGAGATGGTGCCAGCCCAGAGCTGTGTGCTACCCGTGACTGGTTTAACTTCAGCATCACTTCCATTGTGGTTGTATTCCTAGGAGCCAGGCAGTGACTGTGATGTGAATGCTTCTCCTTTGCCAACACCAATGCTTTCAGGCCTTTCGAACAACTACAGCTAAAAAATAGTAATGCGTTTCAGCTGGATTGGTAACTTGGGCTCCTGCACCTCAAGAAGTACAAGGCTGACAAAACTGGACAGAATCCAGAATGAGGTGCAATCTGCCTACTGTCAGACCTCCACCTACCGTACAGTGATGCTGTGCCACGTGCTGCTTGTCAAGGCCCAGGTGGAAACGCTGCAGTTGGGGTGTGGAATAATAGATCCACAGATTTCACTGATTCCTGGCAAAGAGCTGCCTCACAGTCCTGTGACCTCTCCTAGCAAAAATATATGATAGGAGAAACTAATGCTTGTGGCAAAGTGACATGCTGAACTGTTAAAGACAATTCTGGAAGGTTTTGACCAGCCCAGGGAAGTAATATACATGTGCTACTGAACCATCCAGCAGACAAGAGCAGAGAGGCTATCCATAATAAGCGTAAAAAGTTAGGTAGCAACTGCATATACTGCTGCTGTTTCCCGGCTGAAAACAGTTCATATGTACCTTTTAGAAGGATACAGCATTCATGAATCGTTATAATTTGCAGAAATTTGAAAATTAACATTTTTATTACAAAACGCCTACCAGCAGGTGAAGAAAGAGATTGGCCAGTCCTTCAGCAACAGAAGAAAGGTTTACCAGACAAAAGAAATGGGGCTATGCTACTCATGCAGTAGGGCAAGGACTCTCCAACATGCATGCATCTTCAGCAGGTCTTTCAGCTCCTGGAAGAACCACAAAACACTAAAAGGTTTGCCAGGTCTGTAGGTCAGGCTTGTAGTATTTTTAAAAATTAAACATACACTACAGAAGTGTTGGAACAATTGCATTAAAACCAAACAGACTTATTTTGAAGATTTGGCTGACACTTGTCTATGAATTTCAAAATTCTAAAAGCTGGTTGTGGGGTATGTTTTAGCCGCTCAGGTTATACACGGTGTAGATTAAATTAATTTCAACTAGGAATCAAGAAAATGAACTACTGTGGTGTGCTGTCAGTCAAAACTCTAGAAAGGAGCAGAGATTATAAGTAATTTCTAAGAAGACACAATCTGAGAATACTTCCCAGTTAACAATATTTCTTTTGTCTCTCAACCTGTTATTTACCTGAATACTTTAGTTCTCAAGAGATCTGGAATGATGCAAACAACCTGCCTCTCTTGCAGCATCTGTTTACAAAAGCTGTACCTGCTACAGAGCCACCACAACAAGACAAATTTGGCTTCAGTGTTAGTTTGCTCACTGTAAATGTCACTTGAGGCAAAAGCTAGACCTGCAGTAAGAGATATCAATCACCATAAACATATCCAAGTCAAATACTTCAGTAACATTAAGGTTGTGAAAATGAATGAGAAAACATATAGAAGTTAATGTAGGATCATCTTTTGGGCACTTCTGGGCAAGTGGAGGTACATGCAACTCTTCTCACTCTGTGGGGTACCTTCATTATATTCATTTTGTGTGCAGCTCAGACACTAGACTGGTGTTTTATAACTCACCTCTATTTTCTTTTGTCTATACTACCTTTCTTCTACTGCAAAAATATTAAGCTGACTTGATGGGGTGGGAAAATAATATTTTGTACCTGCTTCTAAACTGCAAGAAGTCAACAGGATTTTTGCCACTGGCTTAAGGGCAGCAGGACCACAGTCTTACTGAGAAATTGAGAAAGGCTGTTTGTTACGTACAAGCACATCTACCTCTGTTACACTGCCAACGTAATTTGCTGCAATTCTCTTGGGACTTTTTCTAATACAAACACATAAGCCAGCTCTACCAAATGCAAATAATGACAATTAATAAATCCTTAGGCTTTTGAGTAAAGGAGAGTACATCAGCGACTCGCTAATCAATGCACAGACCCCTTTGTGAAGTGCTAGGGTCTCTGCAGAAACAAGTCACATATACTTGATTTTCCCTAGAAAATTCTGGCTATGAAATGATGAATGAGAATATGCAATATATTTATCCCTACGTCTTCACAACAGTAATTATTGGCAGTACAGGAATCAGATCCTGAATCGCATCCATCACTTTGAAAACATCACTCTTTAATACCAGCCTAACAGCTCCAATGCACATCCTCCCCTAGAACTACGTTAGCCCTTGTACAAGTACAAATTTTGAACATCCACTTCTGTGACATTCTCTTAACCTCAAGGGCAAACTTGTGCTTATTTATTATTATCTGCTCCCCCCCCACCAGTGTAATATCTTTGTCTTCCAGAAGCAATCATACTCAGAACTATCTCTGTCCATAGACAAGGTGGTGGTCACCTGGAAAACAAAACAGAAGTGCCACATCCAGAATCCCTTCCAATAAAGCTCCTGATTGATGAGCACAGTTACTTACATGGCTGCAAGGCATGCTGCAACAGAAAATATTTTCCCCCTTGACCAGTTAAACATGAAGGGCTGCCCCCAGGTATCTGTAGACACCAGTCCTACACCCACTAGAGTAACATTGTGTACATGGCACAACTCCAACACAGAGCACCAGCAGTAAGGTTAAATATCAGTCAGGGAGGTGCAACACAAAATAAAAGGTGAGATCCGGGAGGAGAAAGATTACAGCAGTGCGGGATCCTGGGGTGCTCCTGTTACACACATATCCTGAGAGATCCTCTATGCTTTTGGTTTTAGTTAGCATTTGTTAACATATGGAGATATTTACCGAGAAGGAAGGTTGGTAGAGAGGTTACCAGAAACAACCTCTCTCTCCCTTTCCCCCATTCCCTTCCCACTGAGGCACAGGGGGCAGCTCTCCAGCTGGTATAAATCTGCAGTGCTCCACTGATTTACACCAGCTGAGCATCTGGCTTCAAGACATTTCCAATCATATATTAAAAAAAACCCAGCAACTACTTACCAATCTCTCTCTTGCACCAAAGCTATGGTCCTCACCTGTGGCCTGCTTGGCCATGTTGCCTTGTGCCGTGCCATCTCCCATGGCTTCAGACAAACACAGCCCGGCCCATTCCTGGTTGCTGTCCCCTGGAGAAAATAGGTGCAGGATCCTACCTCTCATCTCCTCTTACAGGCCGTGTGGGGAGCATTACTTAGCCAGTGTTTATAAATTGCTCTGAGGGGGTCAAGTGGGGGAGTGATTGGTGTCGGCTTCTCAGCAGCAAGTTTAACAGCTGGCCAAGGGTTGCTTTTAACTTCTCTTAGTAATAGAGCAAATAGCACCCACTGCCCAGTCTTCAGCTTGAAAGGACAAAGTTAGGCTTCAGACTGCTGTCACCAGTGGTGCAGGAGGCATTGCCTGGTCCCTCCACAGGTCTCAGCAAGAGGCAGCACAACCCTGGACGCTTTTCTTGCAGTTCCCCTGCAGAAAGTACCCATTTCCAGCCGAGCTCCCTGCTCTCCTCGTCATTCCCTGCGCAGGCACCCTGCTTACTTGGATTTCCAGCCACTTCTTTCAATGCAGGAGGATCTCTTTCCCCCTGTGCCTAGTGGGGTTGGTGTGTGCAGGGGAAGGAGCACTCAGGTTTGGCTTCTGAGGCCCTCACCACCTCCCCCAGCTCAAACCATGTGGTACCACAGCTGTTCTGGTTCAACTCATGCTCACAACTCCTGTCAGCACTTTCCCATGAGCAGGAAGGTGGACTGCCCCTTTTACTTTCCTGCAGGCCATATTCACGCCTTTGCACCAATTCTTTTTCCAATATTTGCCTCATTTTTCTGAAGAAAAAGTGATTCCTTTTATAGCAGTAAAGAAACTTTCTTCAGTACTGCTTGGCACTCCAGTCTTCAGGTTAGTCAGGCTTTTAAAATGGCTTGAATTCCTTTTCCTGCCTGTCCTTTATAAGGAAAATCTGGAATTTATGTATACATACTTCATTTCTATTTAAAGCCACATTAGTTTCAAAGATACTTTCAGTGATCATGAAATTAAAATAAAATTTGGTATAATTGAAATCTTTTTGCATTGTGAACACCACATTTTGCTGATCCTTCTGCAATCCCGAGACAAACGTGACTAAGCCATGATAACATGAGATCACCATATGGCAGCATCCACGGCCTCTTGGAGGGAGGCACGTAAGAAGAGGAATTGTCTCAGGTGAGAGGAACAGAAGAACAATTTTCTCGGCCTTGGTGGAAAAGGTCAGTTGGGCTGGTGCCAGAACCAGGAGATGGCCCCTCTTGCAGCAGGTGGCAGACCTTGCCATAGATAAAGCTCGGAAAGGACAAAAACGTGAACTGGCAGCCACTCCATCTTCTCAAAGGCCCTCTAGAGCAACTTTGTGCAGATCTCCTCTGGCTAGAAAGCCAAGGTATTGCCTTACTTCTGGATCACAAAACACTGCAGCAGCTACGCACTGCCAAAGGTGGGACCACAGTGCTCACCACATGGCCGTATCCGCCTTGTTTCCTTGGAGAGGTTTCAAAGGGTACAGCCTCCACCCTACACCTCCTGAGGGCCCTGGGAGTTTTTTGCTGGCTTTATCAGCCAGGCAGTCGAGGTCACTGTGTTGTGCTTTAAGCAGCCCCTATGGAATCACAGCCCTAGACTGCAATTAGTGTTGATTTATTCTGGGTGACTACAGTTCAACACAGACCAGTACTGGTCTGGCTGCCACAATTCATCCTTGAGATTTGCCAGTAAAGGCAGCAATTCTTTTGATCTTCCTAATAGAGAAAATTGGAGAGCGTACAATTAGCCCTTTTTTTCCCCACTGTCATTTGTATATGACTGCAAATGGTCTGAGGGGGAGCTCTGCTTGGAGCAGACTGCTCCCCCAGTCCTTCTGGCCACATAACATCATGGATTTAAACACTCCCCACTCCAGCTCCAAACATATCGAACACATAGAGGGAAAGATCTTGAAACAAGAGAAAGGGAATTTCCTGGGGCAGAAAGGATGGAGTGACAAAGGAGCTCCTGATATCATTTGAATGAAAAGCATCTTGCTTTACATAGCTCATGCAGTTTGGCCTAGGAGGTATTAAGTTGTGACCCAATTCACTGGTTACAATCACGTTCTCAGCAGGGTGAGAAAAGAGATCAAATCTGTCCTTGCAGCTCCTTTAACCAGGAGCTGCTTGTTCACTGCTCCTCCGGTGCGGCTCAGAGGACGGTGAGGTACTACACCAGCTCTGGACCAATACAGTAGCAAGTGGCCAGCAGGATATAGAGAAGCAAAAAAGAACATTTCTTTGGCTACATAAAATGAGAGAAATCCAGGACTCGCCTCCTTCTCTATAAAGGATCCGCTGGTCATTTGTTCATGCACTCCGCATTGCCCTTGTCCTTGGAGGCATTTTCTGCACACCATCCACCACTCATTCAATCTGTAGACAAGATGTGATTACATGAGATAATTGCTCAAATCACAGTTCTCCTGGGCTGAAAGGAGTGAATGATCATGAGTCCTTTCTGAAGGTGGACAGATGGAAACTGAAGTCACCACTCTAATCAGTGGGTTATGCAGCAAGGCTTGAACAGAAGCTAAGCCACAGGAGCAGGGTGGGGGCTCCTGCACCAAACTCCTAGCAAATTAGTCCGGTCGTCCCACCCCCAGTATGGTCGTGGTTGTTTAAAAGCAAGGGAATACCAACCATTACATCTGTGCAAACACGCCACAGGAAACCAAATTGTAAAGACATCAGCAATCAAGACCAGACTCTTGGTTTGTTTATTCAGATATCAACATCCAATGAAGACAGCCCCTATCACAGCTGTAATTGGCACAGCAGTAAATATTCCTGAGGCGATATGGAAGGTGAATAGGGCAGTGTGGCCAGAATAGACCTGGTCTTTCTGCGGTCCCCTACTGTTTCAAGAACAACTTGTGAACTGTTGTGGAGCGGAGTATAACTAAATTAGTCTGGGGAAGACAAGGGTCACACAAACATGTCCCGGTCAGTGTCATTCACTCTGGCATTTTGCTTGATGTTCATCCTGAAGTTCAAACCAGGAAGCTGCCAGAGAAACCATTCAACTATAAGCTCTTCTCTCTCTTCATGGAAACATCAAATAATCAGAATATTATAATCAAAATTGTGTTTGCTGTTCCTCATGAGTCTTGCAAAGTGTTAGGCATACTTTTCCCACCAACAATGATAAAAGGTTGGTTGGTTGGTTAGTTTGGCTGTTTTCTTTAATGATTAAACATTTATCCTACAGGGGATTTCTTCTTTGGAGGTTGAAATAATGAAAGAGACCAGGATTTTTTTAACAATTCACCTAATATGGCTCAAATGTTGATGTACCCTCTCTGTTCTTGAATCTTGGGCGCCAGTTAAATTTCATACCTACTATAAGACACCCAGTTATAATGCAAACATTAGCATTTAGAACACATTTACTCAGAATAAACAAGCCCATGCAAACTATGAATATCTCAACTTCAAAAAAATCCAGGAGAGTCTCTTTTGAAAACCTCCAGGAGGAGACTTCCTTTAATACTCTAAGTGCCTTCAAGTCATTCAAAAATTAAGAAACACAGAGTATTAATAAATTAAGATGTGCATGTGGTCTTACTCTCCAAGGGTGGGGGAGGGTAGGAAGGCTGAAATGTGCCTTTCTGCATTACAAATCCATACCAAAAAAAACTCCAAACCCCATGAGGCTGCAGGGAATTCAGCAACACACTTTACTCCAATGGTCTTCCACAGTCCCAGATATCCTAAAAATACGGGGGAAATTCAGTTTTATCTTTTGTCATCCATACAGAAGAAAATCCATCTCTTTTGGATAGGCCGTCTCTATAGTGCATCAAGTGTTAGCAAGCACAGGCATGAAATACAGTGATAAGATTGATTCAAACAATACGTATTTGTTGCTACAAATGTACTCTTTTGCATCAAGACCTCAAGTAAGTTAATTGCTTTGGTAAATATTTAAGTACATGCTGAAGCCAAAGCAACCTAGGTGCTTTCCCTCACTAGGCCCTCAGTACATGAATATGACTGTCTATTTGACCCACTCCAGAGTCAGGAAAATCATAAGTGAATGCAGAACTCACCATATTTTGCCAGATCCTGAAACTCCTTGAGACTAGGGACAATTTAAAACAGATAAGTAAACCTACTTTTTTTTACACAGCAAGTAATTAAATTCTAGAATCTGTTCCTGCCTTTCCTGCCCCTCATGGGATGGAAGCAATGTTGCTTACCCTTTAATTTTTCCTAAACCTCAGCTATCATCATTCTTCAAGCTAGAGAGACTGACACAGCAGAAGGGAAATTTACATTACTGGAGAGAAAAGTGAAAAGTTGAGTCACTTTTAAGAATTAGAACAAATACCAAAAAAAATCTACATAATAGTATTTCTGTCCTGTTAGAGGAGAGAGACCTAAAAATAACAACAACAAACCCTAAAACCAGTTTGTTCTAGTTATGATAATCCAGGCATAACTTTTATATGAGAACATAAAATACAGCACACAGCTATAAGTAAAACAATATGTCTGTTCCTGAATAATGGGAAAATACCTTGCCAATAAGGATATAATTTGAGAAAATGAAAGATGACCTGGAATTGACTCTGGAGTAACAACTTGATTACTTATAAAAATAGGTGGTAGGGGAAAAAGAAAAAGGGAGAGGAAGCAGCGGTTGGGAAGAGCTTATGTTATGTGGTATTTGATGTATTTACTTTGAAATGTTTCTTTTTGATGAATAATAAAAACAATGCCATAACAGCCACCTTCATGCCAAAAAAATAAGATTGGCTAGGGATTTTACAACTGGTGTGGCTCTACTCACCCAGATTCTCCATGTCAGAAGGCCACGTTTCAATTCAGATGGTGAAACTGGAGCAAGAGATGTTGAATAAAGAATGACTCCCAAGGCAAGGGGAGGGAAGAGCAGCTCCTTAAAAGAGTGTTTACCGGCTTTCCTGCCTGCAAATTGTTTCCATACTGGTGTGCAAAGCAACATGCTAGTCAGCCTTGGAAGAGACCCAACATGCTTACCAGATAATGCATTTCTTTCTTTTAATATGCAAGGTGAGTTCAGTGTTCATAAAAGCACCAGATTGCCAGGCTAAAGAAATCCACCACCACAGGTGACACATTTCTCCCCTGAGTTCTAGGTCTTCTACAGATAAGGCAGAGCCACCAAGCATGTGGCAGGAGGAAGGGGAGACAACACAACCCCACACAAGGTTATTGCTGGGGAAGCTTGTTCTGCACGCTATTTGGCAGGAGTGTTGTGATGGAGGACCCTGGAAAAAAGCAACAGGTGAATGCTAGCACACTCCCCTGTATCTATCCAAGCAAATAATACCTAAACTACCCCCATCCTCCTCTAGACCCCCAGCCCTCATCCTGGATTCTCATCTTTCTGTTGATGTTACATACAATCGCATTTTCTGGACCAGCACTGGTATAAAGAAAGAAAAAATAGGGACAATCAAGACATTTTACACCAGTTTCAAATTCTCTACAATTAAATAACCTTCAGTGGGTTTCTTTTAACCTGACTGATTTTGTCCCTTCAAAATAAACACCTTCATCCTCGTCCCTCTTCTCCTTTCCCATGTGTATAACAAATGTTTTCCCTTTGCTTGTTTTCTCCACTTCAGGATATTTGTCTATCTCTCTCTCTTCTTCCAAGCCATTTCCTTATTTTCAAACATCAGCTTAAGAGTCTTTCTAATCTCTGTAGAATGCAGTATCAAGATCAACTCCAATGCATTTCTGCCTAGCTCAAAATCTGAGGGGCTTCCCTGAAAAATACCCCAGAAAACCGGTTTTATAGCGATGAGGGAGTGAAGTTCAGGCCTTATCCTGCTTTCCAACTAATCTGACCTTACATGAAAGCTCCCCATGATACATAAAGAAATATTTACTATATGAATTGAAGCAACATTTCCTGCTTTGCAAAAGCAAAGTTAGTGTTTGAACTAGACTTTCTGTCCAGAGGGTTCCTGATATGCAGTGCTTGTTATGGCATCCTGACAGGTTTCTTCTTTACTTTCTCAGCTGGACCTGCTCACAGGAAATAGGAGGACCAAGATTTATGAGCTTAAAGCAGCATTTTGTTTCTTTGCATGACTAATTCAACAAAGGTCAAGCAACAAGAAGTGAAGAATGGAGAAGCAAGTACAGACGCAATACAGAGAAGTGAACCTGATTAATTTTTCCCTTGGAAATACTAGAGAGAGAATTGCTTTCCTTGGAGAATGTGAGTTTGTAACAGAGATGTTGCCATCATTAAGGGGATGAGTAAATTGTGGAGTGCAACTGCTTCATCTTTTATACAGCTCTGTGTCCACAGAGAGTAGAGCCTTTAGAAAGCAATAAGCCAGTAGAACGTCACAGTTGTTAATCTAGTGTATTTTATCTTATTTCTCTGACTATATCTATTAGCCATGGATGTGACTCTATAAACAAAATGCTTTCCTATGTCCTCTTCTTATGTCCCCCTCTTTTGTTCTTTTATTGGTTTAAGCTGTAACTTACCGGGTGAAGAAAATCATTCCCATTTTTATTACAAGTCTCTATAAATAATATCATACATATGTTAGGAGCAAGAGCTAGAAGTAGTTATTTGCTAAGGTCTGTCTTTCCTAGAAAAGAAAAAGCAGCCATCATTTGTGTAGGATTTTAATAAAGTGGGCATTGGCAGTCATGTGCACTGAGCAGAGAAGGGCCTCAGTAGAAAGAAACCAAATGGGAAGGAACTTGTTGGCACCTTGGCTTCAGTGAAGCCGTCTTTCAGAGGGCTTTTCACCAGTCATTTCTGAGATTGGGGAGAGAGTCTTCAAGTCACATTCATTCTCAGATCACCAACGATCCCTTATCACACACCTTGATGTTACACTTTTTTATCCTGTTTTGTAGAAGGATAGGGTATTTCCTTATAATTCATTCCAGACTTCTATCTGCACTCCCCTTGTAAGGGAGTCGTCGATGAGAAAAATACCTCTTCATTCAGCTTCACTGAAACTGCAGTATCTGCAGCCCTAAAAGAGCAATCTAAGTCAGATTAAAGCCTGTTTTTTCTTTCTTTATCTCTATTTACACCAGTACCTCTCACAGGGGCGATCTGAGTACCAGCAAGCATTCAGATGACGACCACCCCCAGGGGAAGAGTACATCTGTCAGTGCAGGCTCTCCCCAGCGGAGTCCATTCTTTTCACTGATATCCCCTTCACTTTCTTCCCAACACCAAAAAGGAACCACACAGTTGTATGCATGGCTTCAATCTACAAGGTCTCAGCCTGTGTTCTTCCTTTCCTGAGCCAGTGCCCATTTAAACCAGATACTTTAATGAGGTTTGCCATTTAGGCTGTGAGCCTTTCTCTTCATTCTGCCCATCAGCCACCTTGAGGGGACGAGGACCAATGGCAACTGCAAAGCTATGTCAAAATAGATCTTTGTCTTTCTGAGAGTAAATTTCTTTGCTCTTCAGTCTGCTGCTAAGAATCCCATTTCCTACACTTCCAAGGACTGTGCAGGTAAGCGAGTTTCTACACAGAAACACCCAGCATGTTGCTTCAGCATCGCTCTGTTGCCTTTTTATTTTCAGGTTTTTGTTAAATACATCATTTTACGACACATACATTGTTGCTACATTGTGACATGCTTTTAACTAGTAAGGAAGAAGCTTTTACAATTGCATTTCTGAAAAGGCTCCAATTTATTTCTCATAAAGATCCTTGGCATAAAAAGCAGATTAACATTCAGAAGTAAGTTAAATGAAAAATTGAGGCTGCTCAGAGGGAGATGTTAAAGGCTGACTAGGACAAAAGGGTACTTTCTGGCAAACTTCTCGAAGCACTAAAAGAAAAGGGTCAAGAGTCATCTGCTTAAGTGATGATCTTCAAGGCAAAAATATTGGCTGGCCAATTCCATAACTACAATGGGCTATTATATGTATGTTCTATAGGCTGAATGCATCAATTATAGTCATCTTGTGGCTTCTTGAACATGCTTAACTTGCTATTTCCTTTTATTCAATGTGATAGCAGATAAATTAATGGAAAGGCATACATGAGAGTATTTTATACCTTCTCTCCTCTGTTTTAAATTTTAAGGATCAGTGGTTTTACTATGAATAATTTAGAGCAAAAAACTTTCAGAACTGAAGGAGGTGGTAGGGCATGTCTGAGTCTGCAAGAGAAGATCTGTCCACTAACCACTCTTGTACAGGATGGGAAACAGCTTTGCCAATCGATAGAGCATAACAATTCCTCTTTGAACAGGAAATAGGGACTCAATGCAATACTGCAGTTTTAATTTTAATGCCATTTAAAAGAAAAAAACACCAAACAGCAGATGCTCATCAGAAGACCATTAAATGTTATTACTATATGCTATTTCCCTCAGGAACTCTCATGGTTAAAAATCAACTATAAGAAGCAGCCTATACCCTTTAATAGCGAATCTCTTCAGCTGCAGCTCAGTTAAGAGGTCTGACAGGTTACAAGACTCATCACAAGTTTGATTATTTCTCAATAGGCAAGCTGAGATGAGGATAATTGCTACATTTTCACAGACCCTCTCAACACAGAGCACCTCATGCTCTCCTTCCTTCAGCCTGATGAAACATGGCTCAAACACAGCTTTACGTCCTCTCCATTTTTCTACTGTCATTTGCTAGATGCATGTGCTGTTTAATTTCTCACGAAGGATTGTACACTGGCTTGTTCCTATGCATATGGCTTCCTGCCGGAAAGCAACAGCACGCCACAGCTGGTGGGCGGATGGACCTCTGAGTAGGGCTCCTGGACCAGCAGTCCTGCTTGATCACCACCACTCTCCTACTTCCCCATTTGACTACAGCAGAAGGAGCTCTCCCTTCCAGTGCTCAAAACTTGGCTCTCCTGACACGGAGTCAGTGCTGGAAAACTGGTTGTGACAATGCTCTGAGATTCAATACAGCAATATCCTCCTAGAGTGTTATGCACTGATTAGTTCGATATCTTTCTGGGGGAAGGAGCCAAGGAGATCACTCGGTCTGCAAAGCTGCTGCAAACTGGAATCAAGGGAAAACTTATTGCTGGTTTCTTCGAGGGTTAAGTCAAGATTTTACCAAAAGTGAGGAACTCCAGAAGGAAGGAGGCATCATCAGGATACACAGCAGTCAGAGCTTCTGAAGGCTCAGGTGAATTTTTTTAGGACCCATCATTCAACAGCAGCAGTCTTAGGGGCTAACAATGTCAAGTGAAATAGGAACATTACCTCTCCATGTTAATGTGAGGACAGACACACTAAAGACCGTGTGGCATTCAAAACATAGTGATCCCAAAAAAGGTTTATAATGACGTTAAAATTATTAGGACTTTTTTTTAAGCTACACATACTCCAAAAAGAGCAATAGAGAGCACCAACATACCAAGACTGAATTTGAAGAGACCCTTCATTCACAAATACAGATATTCTCAGGCCTCTAAAAAGTTTGGGAGACTTAAGGTGCCAGGACTCTTAGTATCCCTCCCAAGCATAAAAGCACAAGTAGATGGACAAAGACACCCTTCCTAGGAACTGGCAACAACATGATAAATCCAACTCACAAATTAGATTTAAAGAAGTGGTTTGTGGTGTCAAAAAAGCATCCGACACTTCTTTCTGTGAGGAGGCTGATGTTCAAATAGTATCAGTTTCATTTTCACAGTGGACATCTTTAGAGCAGTCAGCTAAGTAAGCCCAGTGCTGCAGTGGGAATGTGGAGAATCTTCCAGGAAATAAAGCCAAAGAGCCACAGCACCTCATCACTAAGAAGTAACTAAACACTTTTGATATGACAGCTTATTATTGTGCATTGATTAAAGCTGGCAAGAGAGCATACACTCCAAATGACTTCCAAATTACAAAGTCACAAGCTTCAAAGCTTATTTGGATTCACACATAAAATACATTTTGTTATTTACAATGTAAAAAAAAAAAAGTATTCTAGTATATGAGGCAAGAATTTTAGAACAGTGAATGGTGAAATGGCACAACTTGAAATAAGGAACTAATCAATGCCATCAAAATGGCTTCAGTATGTCCTGAGGATTTTAATCATTTCCAGAAAACATGTGACTGATTGGATGTCTCTGACACCAATTCTTATCAAGTTCTGATTAAAACAACTACAATAGAAGGAAGAAAAATTGGTTGGTAGAAAGCGGTTAAGAAGGCCTAAAGAAATGTGCAAACAGTTGTTCAATGCAGTGTAAATCTATCTGATCTAGTGGTTGCATATAAAGCCAGCAACTGCTGTTGGTTATTTCCAGCCATGCTGAGATGCTTTTCATCAATTCAGCCAAACACACACTGGAGAATAGTTATACTTCATGGTAAAAGAAAACCAATCTGCAACCACTTGCAATTTCTAGAAGGCAGCAAATAATCAGCAAAGCATCTTGACTTGCTTCTTGGTTTTAAAAGGCTTTTCAAGCTCTCCTTAGTTGCACAGTATTTTCATTGTCATGATTCTACATCTAGAGCTGTAAGGGAACCATGCAGTTGTCACTACTGCTTGTATTAGTACTCCAGACAGGAATCAAGACCATGTTTTGACCCAGCCCAAAGAACTTTATCTAAATCTGCATGACCAGAGACAATAGGTGGGCTACAAGAGGGCAAGGGAAGCAAAAAAAAATGACAGGGCTCAGAGGAAATGAATTGTCTCAGTATGAAGTTAGGTCTTCAATACTAAGTTAGGTCTTCAGTCCTATCACTGCTGCAACGCTTCATTTCTGGGCTGAAACGCGATACTGAAGCATGCAGCTCATATAATTCAAAATTTGGAAATTACCCAGCTTTTCTGAAGTTTCTTTATGGTTAACTCAATTTCCTTAGGTACACTCTGCATTGCTTAGTGGTTTCACGCTGCATTAGAAGAAGCATTCCCTGCAATATGGCTTTGACGTAACCAGGTGAAATCAGGTGTCCAGAGCAAGGCTGGGATTCATATCTATTAGAAAATCAAAACAAAGACCAAGATATACAAAGTCATTCAAAGCAGGTACAACTGAGAACTTGGGGTTATGCCAGTGCCAAAAGTCCACTTTTAATTTTTACTGAAATGTTGCTTTCAGAATGAGAACAGGCAAGATCAGTCACAAGCCACGCAATGCTTAATGATTAGCAAAGGTGCAAAATAACCATGTAAGAAGTTCTGTGAGCACAGGCAACTGGATCTGGATCACCAAGGTGTTCTACAGGAATGCAAGCACTGCTCTGTCCTTTAGGGAGAAAGTACAGATATTTTCCAATATGTTTACACCAACTGTATGAGCTTCAATTTCTTCACTATTATTGCCGCTTCTAAGCTAAGGGATAGGTTCAAAGTTTGTTTTGGGACAAGAGGTGATACAAGAAGAAAAAAGTATTTCAGAAAGAGAAGGAGCATTCCACTCGTCCTACTGATAAGAAACATTACCTCGTTTAACAGGAGCCTAATACTGCTGGTCTCTCATGTCCCCAGCTGATTAGGTCTTTGTTTCAGAGATTCGGTCTGTGGGGTGTCACTCCTCAGAGAAGGCACAGCAACCTTCACAATGTCCAATGAGTCGGAGGAGCTTGGATGTGAGAGGAAGCTTATTCAACATCGAAAAGAATGTCGAAGCTCCTAAACACAGAAGACAATAAAATTTTTAAATGCTTCCTACCTTTGTTCAACTTACATGTGTGAAAAAAACCCCAAAACTTTATTTAAATTCACATTTCTATCTTGATGGCTACATTTTCTGGAACTGTTATAAAATTACCTTGTGCAGATGTCATTGCAGAGAAAGACACTGAGTCAGTGTCACCACTGTATCAGCATGAGGCAGTCCCGGTAGCTGAAATAGGAAGACGTGAAACAGCCACAGCATAACAGAAGCTAAACACATCAGGTGGTATCATCCACCAGGACCCAGTTACCCTTTGGTGTGCAGTAATATGAGGGTGAATCCATGCTGTAACAACACTCCCTTTGTAACCATATAATGAAAATTGCTTGCAATGAGAACCTACTTTTAATTCATCCTTTCTCCCTCCATTTTTCTTTCAATCACACCTTGTGCAACCCAGACCGAAATATTAAGTCAGCAAAGATTGGCGCACCAACAAAATACCTGTGAGGCAGTCAGTCCATTCATCAGTCACCAGCGTTCCTCAGTCTCAGGGAAAGCGTCGGTCACTTTTCTGACACGAGCACAAGGATTTACTTCTTAGAATTATTGGCAGATTTTGAATCAAAAGCTTCAGGCTTATTGCAGCAATTAAATGCATGAGGCACGTATTCACTCATTTGGAAAGGTTCCTACTTTGTCTTATTGCTCACCAAGACCATAAAAGGCACATTGCAAGGAGGAAATCTGTCTCAGGCGCCATGGAACCGATCTGTAACTCAGGCTGGTTACAAATACATCTGAGTTCCTCCTGTGGCATCATCCAGGCTCATACGCCTTTCCTACTCATCTAATGCAACTGCCAGACACCCACTGGAGACACTGCTGCTATGTATCCTCCTCCCTGGGTGTCCTGTCAGGGCTGCAAAGGAGGCTGCTTGCCTTCCCACTCTTGCTTTTACAACCTCATCCTGCTGTTGGAGGACTAGGGAGCAATAAATGCATGGCCTGCCCACCCCCAGGGCCTGGAGAGCTTGTTGTGTTGTTGAGAGTGAAGGAAGAGCTGCCTCTCTCCTGTCTTGTGCCTCGCTGTGCTGAAAACCCATTACGGTTATGAGGTTGTAAGTGTGTACTGTTATGCAGACTGAGGAGGAATTAATGCAGCTGGATTTGGAAGGACAAAGGAAACTGGTGTTCTACTATGATCGATGGTCATTGATCTGACGCTAATTAGTAAAAAAAAAAATCTTTTAAAATACTGGAGTTACATATAATGGCTTAATTGTTCATTCTAGCTTAGTACTGGTTCCTTGATGCATTTGACACCAGCTTCTAGCAAATATTTCTTACTAAACAACACTAAGTACATTTATAACACACTGAAAGATAAGCAACCAAACAAAATTGCCACCTCTTTCTCCTATCATTGTTCAGCTTAGCACTGCATTTTGCACGTCAAAATGCTTTGCGTGAAAAGCTTTGCATGAGCTTTGGGATTTGGATCCCTAATGTCATCTCAACTAATGTAAATACCTAAAAAACTCTAATCTTTTCTTTAAAAAAGCTTCTTACAAACCTCTCAGAGCTGATTGTGCCTTGTGAAAGTGAGTCAACTTCCTCTGTGAAACAAAATTTTCTTTAATAGATCGCAGTGCCCTCTTTTCTATTCTCTGCAAGTTTCTGATGTTGGTTTCTGTATGAATGAGCTCCCAGCACACCTTATTAACCTGGCCTGTGGTGTAGCTTCATACAGCTCTATTGCCTCTTTCTTTCCCATTTCCTTTGCAACCATCCCCAACCTTTACATTCTCCATTGAGATGGACAGTGCATGGAAATGATACACCTCAGGGCAGTGTGCACAGTGGTATTCGCAATGCTCTCACAGGCCAATAATACCTGCTTGTAGTGGCTACCATGGAAAATATCTGGACCCAGATAATCATGGTGTTCCTGTCGGCACAAAACCATTTTTCTTTCCCAGCTGTCTTCATCCTTTCTCCTCAAAACCTCATAACTTCAAAATGCAAGAAGGGGATAGGGAAAGGAGTGAAACCAGCATCAAGAAGGCCCAAATAATTGGATCTGCCCCCGCTTTCCATAGGCAACTCAGCTAAAAGAGGTTCTGGAAGCTCTTCATTGTGGGTCTGCTCTAGCCAAGAAGGGTCTGTGAAAGGTGTTCAGCCCCTACTGAAGAGAAGCCTGTATGAAGGGCAACAACTGATTATGCAGAAAGATGGCAATGGCCAAAGCATCATAGCTGTAAGAATCAGCTGAAGCAGACAAGTAGTAAAACTGAAATCCTTGAAAGCGGTACGTTTTAAGTAGACTAAATTTCTCGTGGAGCCTACAGTGGCATATCATTGGAAAGGGCTGTTCTGCAAAGTTGTAAATTGCAGAAATAAGTGAAAGACAAAAACCCAAACCAAATTCCTAAAACTTTTCCTTTGAGCTGGAATTGAACCAGTGACCTAAGGATTACTTCCAACATGCTGCCTACAGCCCTCTGCTCTACCAGATGAGCTATTGAAAGAAGACTAAGAAGTGCCAAGTATGAGTCAAGACTATATCAACAATAGCCTTAGGCTCTAATGGGCCTCCATATGTATTCCTTTTCACAACAGCAAAACACTATAAAAAAAACAGGCATAAAGCTAACTTTCCTGTAAAATTGAATTTTGGTTACAAAACTGCCAATTTTCTGCCAAATAGTTCACAGCTCTTGTAAGACTAGTGGTGGTGGTGGTGTTAAGGTTGGAGTTCCTGTGATGACCCATATGAAATCTGTCTACTGCTTGACAAAGACATTTTCACTCTCTATGGTGATCTTGCTGCATTTCCTTAATCGAGCTGAGAGAAGAGGGAGAACTCCACTCCGCACAATTCCCCACAACAGCTCTCCAGCCAAATCCAATAACAAAATAGCAAACAGTCAACATGCCCTCTGACAGCTTCCATAGCAAATGCAGAGCAACAGAGGAAAAAGACATAACGGAATAACTGCTGAGGTTTTTACTCAAATCCAACCAACTCCCATGGTGTACACGAGACTCCTTGTACACAGATGAGGTTGCTATGTCTGACACTGTAACTGGTGGCCTCCCCAACCCCTGGGCCTGGGAGGCTGAGCCCTTTGTGAATCATCTGAGTGAGTGCCACAGCTCACAGCTGTGGCAATCAAAAGCAAACTACACTCTTTTTTGAATTACAGTGATTCACTAAGATCTCTGCTGTCTGAGCAGCAGGGTGGGGTGGGAAGCTGTGAGCAGACACCCTGTTTGCCGAAACCATGCCATCCTACTTGCTATGGGAGTGTGCGTAACAGTGTTGCTTCAGTGTCCTTCAGCATACTCATCCTTAACCCATGCTTACCTCCACCTCCTCCTTGTGACTCAAACCCAGACACTGGGTTGTCTCAGCAAGTGCGTAGCATCAGGTTGAGGGAAGTGATTATTCCTCCAAACTCAGCACACAGCAGCTTGCACTGGGAATGCTGTGTCCTGTCTCAGCTCCCTGGTACAAGACAAATGTGGAGCGAGTCAAGTGGAGGGCCATCAAGGTGATCAGAGGGCTGGGGCACGTGATGTAGGAGGGCTTGCCCGGCCATAAGAAGAGACAGATAAGTGGGGCTTCTGCTGCAGTCTGCAACTACAAAATGAGAGAGTATGGGGAAGGCAGGGCCAAGCTCTCATTGGAAGTGCACAACGAGAGGATGAGAAGAACCAGGCACAAGCTGTCATCATTTTTATCATAGAGTCAGAAGGGACCTTAAATATCATACAGTTGCAACCCCTCACCATGAGCAGGGACATCTTCCAATAGATCAGGCTGCTCAAAGCCTCATCCGATCTGACCTTGAACACCTTCAGGGATGGGGCTTCCACAACTACAATTCTGGGCAACCTGTGCCAGTGCCTCATCATCCTCACAGTAAATGAGAAAAATGCCTTGAGAGTAGAAATTTTCACCACTGCAAATGTTGCATGGAGGACAAAATCTCCACCATGGAAATACTCAAAAATTGACTGAACAGAGTCCTGAACCACCTGACGTAACTGTCTACCCTGTCTAGAGCAAGAGGTCAGACCTCTTGCTGATGATCAGATGATCTCCAGAGGTCTTTAGGAAACACACACAGAGTGGCACCCATGTTCAGGAAAGTGACTTCACCGAATAGATGAACTCACAGCAAAACTATCACTCTGTACTCTGATTGAAAAATATAGCTCTTCATCTCACCATGAAACTCACACATTTTATTTATTTTCATACTAACAGACATCTTAAGCCTCCTCTACTGCTAAAAGCAGCATAGATCTTGACAGACACTCAATAAGATCTCTCCTTGGTTTTGTTGATGGAAATACAGGAAGATCAGGATATATTTGACTTACCTACAAGGTACTGTTGTAGCTTCTCAGAGGCCTAATCCTGGGACCTGAGATGGGTCATGACATTCACATGCCCATCAATGACTATCAAGTCAGCTGAACAGTAAAAAAAAACATACAGTGGAGAGAAACTGAACTGCTGTGTGCCTGTCAGGGCAATATCTGCACTCCCTGGGGTCAGATGGTCTTGGTGGGAGGAGGTTCCCAAGATAGGCAAGAATGTGAGGTTAATGTTGTGCTGGAGAAAGAATGGCACAACAGATAACATAGACCTAAGCTCCTAAATTAAAGCAGATAGCATAGCCCCATGGCTCTAATCTTTTCCAGTTTGAAGACCCCATAGCATTTCTCAGGGGCACTTCAGGCTCCTTTCAAGCAACTTTAAGCCTGTTGTCATGAATCTGTCTTATCTGAATTACCTTTCACAGACCCCTTAAAAATAATTCACTAGTCTCATCCATGTATTTAAAGATCCAAAACTGAAAATCACTGCTCTATCCAGTCGTACTTTTTGGCACTGTCATCTAATCCAGTGGTGAGGTACCCAGTACAGACTTTGGGGGAAGTATTGCCATCTTTTTGCTGCCAAAAGTTGTTACTGATGAAGATAATCCTGAACAACTTCTGCTTTCCTGTAATAAACCAGTAGTGGCTAAGTCAAGATAAAAATTCAAATGGAATCAGATAAAAAGTGGATGCTGTTACTATCTATGCGTGAACAAACGGGATGCAGAAACCACAGTGTCGCCTTGACAATAAAAAGCATTAGAGTTCTCTTCTTGTGGAACTCGCTAGCAGTGATGTATAGGTGATTTGTGAGAGATATTCTCCAAAACTACAAATGTACCCCCAGGGCAGATTTTCAAAGCAGATATTCCTACGTAAAATTAATTAATATTTTTCCCGATTTTTTGAACTTTGTAAGCTTTGAATGCTTAACAGAATCAAATTTTGGCATGGACTTCATGAAAGATCTCTGATTATTGCGATTCTTTTAACTGATTAAATAAAGATACCAAGCTTTGAGATCCATGTGACTGGAGCCCTGAGCTATTGAAAGGGAACAGCTCACCTGTTTCATGTGGTGTAGAATAAGATGAAAGGAAAGGATGTAGCTTGAAAGGAGGATGGAGAACAGCCAGAGGTAAAGCTACTAATATCTGGATTGTATAATTACATTTGGTAATGCTATGTGTTTTGTTAAGCTCAGATTAGCATATGATGGTCTCCAGTGTTTTGTATACTGATGGGCTGACTTTCTAACATGGCTTTAAACGGTTTAAAGTTTTTTTTTCCAGTGAAAAGATTTTAAAAATCCGGTTGATTCTGAGGAACTTGAGGGGATTGTTTTCTTTTGAGGTGGAAATACGCACATGCTCTGAATATGAGCATTAGATTGGACTCAGAATGAATTTTTGAAGTCTTTGTGTTTACTTTCATTCTACCTGGTGTGTGTTCCACGCCACTGGCTGGCTGCTTTGGTTTCTTCACCACCAGCTAGTGACGAAACCAGGATATCTCAATTTGGCAGTCCTGTGTGATACCCCTGTAACAGAGGAGGAGGTCTTCCTAAAGACTGTGATTCACAGCAACTTGAATGGAGAGTCTGAAGCATCCTGAAGACAATCATCTTCCTCTGTCTACCTCTTAAAATTCAAGATACAAATCTCTTTAGGCCGAACTATCTTTGTACTTAAAGGCTGAATAGCAGCTGGCACAACAGACCCCCAACCTTGTCTGATGCCCTCAGGCTCTGTTGTGATGTAAATAATAGGTACAACTCCTTGGGCCAGCTTCAAAGACAACTTGAAAAACATGTCAGCATGAATAAATGCTAAGGGGCAGGAAGGTGGGAATGCAGAAGGAAAAGAATTGGGAGAGTACATGAAGGCTTCCTATAAAAGGAAGTCTGATTGCATTGCTGCAGTGTAGACTGCATTTCAGGAAATACAGAGTTTATAGGCCATTACCTACAGCTATCAGGTTTTGTCCTGTTCAGGGAACCCGCTTAACACTTTCGATGCTGCACCGTTTCCAGTAACAGATATTCACAGGAAATTATCCTTTGGATATTCAAAACCTAAGCTGTGTACGCTTATCCACAGATATATTTAGCTTAATTTTGCTACATAACAACCTTACAGGTCTGGGGTGGCTTTTAATACAAAAATATTTTCTTTACACCTAAGTCATTTTAATTCAGTTTTCTTCCTATATATGACTAGTTCCATAACCAATTGAAACACAAACACTGAAGACCCATAGCAGTGCTCAGACAGCAGATTCAGATTGTGCAATGCTCTTCAAGCACACAGTTTAGCACCAGCAGTCAGCAGCAATTACACAAGTGCCTGAGAGCTCACACTAGCAGTCAGCATGGAAAGGAATAGCCTCCACGTAATTGTCAAACTATTCTTCAACAAGTTAGATGTTCAGCCATGTAAGCCAAGCTGAGAAACACAGGGAATTGCTTTCCCTGTCTTTCTGACAACGGGTTCTATGTCTCTCCCTTCTCCTGGTGAATAGAAGATTAAAACCGTGTGAGCTCTTCTGAGATGATGATGATGATCCCAGAAAGTTTTGATAATTGAGTGGCAATAAACCAAAGTCAGGACATGACATTATTCAGATACTGAGGCCTATCTCCAGGCTGCTGTGAATCATAAGTCATCAGGGAGCCTGACCCCTGTTTAGTTTAGCTTAGTTTTCATCTAACAAGTACCACACTGGGCTTCTTTTGTTTAAGCAAGAACTCAGCTAATCACCCTTAGGCTCATTATCCTGGTCTCATCCAGTCATTGAAGCAAAAGAGGTATTCCTGATGGATAACTTCCACTTTCCAGCCCTGTTTTGTACCCCCTGGAAGTAAATATGACTTTGAAATAACAGTTGTTAAGGCTGTGGTTTCACTGAAGGCTTCAGTGTCAGCAAAACCCTGTATCATCTGGGCAAGGTATCATTTGGGATACGGGGGAGCCCATTGCCTTCTGGAACTACTTCCCTTCAGGAGGCAGCCCTTCCACCTTCCCTTTATCTAGCTCATCAGGCCTCTCAAACTATGCAAGTCCTAATGAAAATCAAACATGCATGTCATACATAACAAGGAGAGGTTCAACTGCTGGCAAAAAAAAAGTGTGAAATTACAGTACCAGTGTGAGAGGGAGAGATATGAGCCCTCATTCCCCAGGAGAGAATTTGAAAGTGCATAATATTCTCCATTCATAAGCAGCATTTAAGGGGCAGCTTTTGGAAGCTGAGAGGAGGACTCAGAAGAAAAACAGCACTTCCAAATGGAGTGAGTATTTCTGCCCTAAATATTTGGGACCTTTTTTTGATACACCAGCTTGGTTTGGCATGGGGAGATGTGCATGCACAGCCCTGATGAGCAGATGTGGCTCCCAATGTGTCCTTCTGCCCATAGCTAATGCTTTATCTAACCTTTCTGAAGGCCAAACAGCAAATCCTCTAGGGATCACAAAAATAAACCAAAACAAAACAAATGAGTAGGGTATGACTTCTTGGCTGGCTTTCCTCTTCACAGGAGAATTTAGCAGCCCTGGGTAAGGAGGAGACTGGCCTGTGTCGGGTCTGGCTGTGGTAGGGGATAGCAGTCTCTCTCACTCATGAGAATCTAATTTATTTTTAAAGAGCACTTTAATACAGCATAACAATATTACCACACATCTTGCTCAAGCAAAGAATTTTTCCAATCTATATTCAGTGCCAGATGGAGTGACTATAAAAAGAGTTACTGTACCTTAAATTTCTGCCTTGGCTATAGTGACAGGAAACTAATTAGACAAACTGACCGTGTCTTCTGGACCCAAATCCACATTACTTGGACACATAAGAATTACCAGCTGTGTGAGACTCATGCTTCTAGAGGGAGTCAGACTTAAAAGGATGAAATAACAGGTAAAAGAGCGGAGAACAATGTCCACTCTGGGGCCCAAACCAGTAAGGCGACAGTAGTAGCTCTTATACTCTTTTCCAGCAAAACTTTAACACCTCACAATGTGGCCAAAACATGTTAGAAGCATATCTGAGGCACGAATGCTGGGCTCAGACCACAAGTAAAACTAAGCTCTAAAAACTGTTTGACTTTTCCAGGTCACTCTTCCTTTCCAAAAAACAGTGTATTGGAGCAAACTGCAAATGCTTAATCCTGATGGAGCCAAACATACATTTGACAGCCCAAGAAGCTACTGACCTTTTTGACTCTGGCAAGCTTTGCTGAGTGATGATAGACCTGAACCTACCGAGGCCAAGGAACAACAGTTTCAAACCTGAGCTTCACTTCAGACTTCAGAAGTAAAAACCTTTGGTCAGGCTCGAGTGTTTTGTGATGCCTCTTTTGCAAGCAACTGTGTTTCTGGGAAATGACTCTTGAGAACTACTATCTTCTTACAAAACAAATCATCTGTCCTGTTCCCACTTACTTATAAGAAATTGGGCTGCAAACTATACCCATATATTTTCTAGAATTCCTACCTCTACATAATCAGATCCAAACATTTCAGATATCACTGCATCAAACAGGGAGAAGGGACAGGGCTAATACCAAATTTAGTCACACCTTGAAACATCCCTTCTGAAAGGGGTGAGCAAGCTTTAAAATGTGAGAACACCCAAAGTAATGGCTGCACGCCTACAAGCTGCACAGTCCTTCCTCTTTCCTAGGTTAGGCTCAGCCAAAAAAAAAGGGCACAGCTCTCAGAAAGCAATTGGGCCGAAGGATCTTACTGCTACTGTTTTGTGTGTATTATTTGTATGGCTATAGCATTCAAGGACCTCAAACAGGGGTCCCACTGAACTAAGCACTGCAAAAAAAAAAAACCACCACCAAGACAGATCCCTACACCTGAGAGATAATCTTCAGCCATTTCTCTGTAGTATCTGGCTAGAGTAGGGCATAAGGAAGTGTATTAGGGTGTACTGCATGGACTGTATGTACTCTTATTTGTACAATCCTTGCTCTTTCTTGACCTACTGCCTCATTTCTGTTTGTTAACTAACCCATCACCTCTGTCTAAATTTAGTTTGTGAGCTTCTTGGACAGAAGCCTTTGTGTCTTTTCGTTCATTCTGGGTTTTTTTTCATTTTGCATGGTTTCGAGTCATGGAAAATAATACGCATTATTGAAGACATGAAACAAAATAACTTCCTTCCCTCTCTAAGAAAACTTGCATATGATATATTTAAATGTACATCTTGAAATGTTACGATTTTCATTAGTTATTTCTATAGCACCTCATGTGATCCTGTGGGTCAATGAGTAATACAACTGGTATGGCAATATAAATAAAGAAGTCTGGTCATCTTTGGTATATATGCCTCAATTGCTCCTCCAGATGATACACAGACAAAGAAGATATATCTGCAAAATAATTCTTACTGGTTAAACAAAACAAGATCCTGGTGTACTACATTGTTCTTGATAAATTGGCTTTGCAGATTCTCAGTAAAGGTAAAGGAATGTGACAAAGCCAAGGCAATACAGTCTTGGCATCTCCAGGACCTGGACCAAAACACAGGCATTCTCCATTTCTACAGTTACTCCTTTCAGGACCTCCTCACGCCTGCAGAATACTCTTCCCCTGTCTGCAGCCAGAGCATTTTCAGTTTCGTCAAGGACCATTTTTTGGCAAAGAAGGCTGTTGGAGCACTGGCAGTTTCTAACCTTTCCTTCCTGAGGACTACCTGGACAGAAGAGTCTGTAAGGCAACGGTATAAGGTATAAGGTATAAGGGTCCAACTGCTCTGCTACCATCCACCCGTCACAAATCTTATGCAATACAGAAGAGGAGAAAAAAGAGGTATTTGTTTAAAAGAAGTATAAACAATACAGGACGGAAGCTTACACAGACAGTGGCGAGGGTACTGATGGGGTAATGGTGCTATTCACTTCTGTTTGCTCTCCAGGCCATATGGTTCTACCTTGTTTTCCACTTTACACACAGTTACTCTTTCTGCAGGTTTGCAGATTTCCTCTGCCCAAGACTGCAGAGTGCGTGATAAAGAGAGTTGCCAAAGAAACTAAAGACTCCCTCAAACAGGACTCTGCTTATTTTCACGAGCAGCAGTGAAAGGTGGGGTCAAAACTTCTGAAGGCGTATTTCTGCAGGCAAGCAAAAGCGTACAAATGTTGTGAGCAGCTGCCTTCCCCAGTCCAGAGCATCACATGCTCACTCAGGGAGGCGCAGGGTGGGGGGCACCCCTTCACAGCTCGACAGTCAAGGCTGAGAGCTGTTTGGATTAGATGAGGAATTTCAAGTGGGAATCATCTGACTGCATGTGTGTGCCTCCTTGAAGCTGAACTCTGTTAAAAAAAAAAACCAAATGGTTTCTCATAGTACCCCTGCAAGGTCCAGTTCTAAAGGGGACATAAGCCCCGCTTTTCTTGCCATTTCAAAATTAAATGGGATTACATCGGGTTTTTTTCCCCTCTTCTGAAAGCGAAGAATGGGAAGAAACCCATGTCAGTAACAGTATGAATAAATCGGCAAGATATACTGTAAATAGCTTCAATGCTAAACAAAAATAAAACAAAAAACTTGTATTGCAGCCATTTTAAGATTTCAGCTTCCTTCTTCACCCTTGCCACTAAGCAGGCTTCCTCAACATGTGACAAGAAGAATTCAGAGGGACGCTTGCCAAGTGTTTTCTGACCCAAATCCTAGAGGTATCCTCCATCTGCAGCAACAGACAGCTCCCTGTGGTCTGTCATTACCTTCTGTTTGGTTTTCAACACCAACTACCAGAGCTAATGAAAGAAGATGCAACCACTGAAGACAATCAGACAGACATTAGCAGCATTTCCGTGAAGCTTCGAGAAAGACTTCTCCGGTCTTGAATATACCAGAATAAAGAACAATAATAACTGAGGCATGCATATACAAGCATATTGCTTTAGTGAATTAGGTAAGCTCAGCTATTAGGAAAAAAACGGCTGTATAAAGCCCAGTAGAGAGGATTTAAGGACAAAAGATGAACAGCAGAGCTATCCATTCAGTTGCTGTCACAGCTCCACACCTACCTACTTGGCCTCTATCTGCAGGCAATAAATTTCATAGCCTGAAAGAGCCAGGCAGTCAGAAATATTTTTCCTATTGGACTGAGACCCAGCTCCAAATCCTAAATGTTCTTCTGTGTAAATGTTTGCCCTTCATATCTAAGGTTTGTAGCAATGCATGGTATTTAGCCAAATGCCATTCCCCTGAAGGGAAGCATATTTTTGTTCTTCTGATCTTGCGTGGAAATTGAAACAAACACATTTTAACATGGGAAATGTAAACACATTTCCCCTCAGCTAGGTGCTGCTGCACAAGTGATGATGGTGGCCTGAGATTTTTTTCTACATGTTCCTGGCAGAGATGCAGAATACACCAAGGAAGAAGGATCCCCACAGAAAATGACACCCACCAGTTTAACCTAGACGCCAGGCTGGGGATTAGATCTGCTTAGCCACACAACATAGGTATCACTGGTCTGAGCAGCAGAGCTCTGTCATTTTGTTCTTCGTCAAACCTCCCTATTTGATGTAACAAACACCCATTTACCTACCTGCATTAGGTTGATCCTGGCTGGACAGCAGGTACCCTCCAAGCCACTCTATCACTCCCACTCCTAAGATGGACAGGGGAGAGAAAACGTAGTGAAAGACTCACGAGTTGAGATAAGGACAGGGAGATCTCTCAAGAATTACTGTCATGGGCAAAATAGACTTGACTTGGGGAAATTATTTAATTTATTGCAAATCAAATCAGAATAGGGTAATGAAAAATAAAACTATATCTTAATCTTAAAACACCTTACCCCCATATCGCCTTTCCTCCTGGGCTCAGCTTCACTCCTGAATTCTCTATCCCCTTCCAGCTTGAGCAGCGCACGGTGACAGGGAATGAGTGTTGTGGTCAGTTCTCTGCCACTCCTTCCCCCTCACACTCTTCCCCAGCAGCAGCATGATGTCCCTCCAACGGCAGACAGTTCTCCATGAACTTCTTCAATATAGATCTTTCCCATGGGTCTTTCTTCATGGGCCCTTTCCACAGGGTGGAGTCCTTCAAGAAAAAACTGCTCTAATTTAAGTCCCCCACAGGGGTCACAGGTCCTGCCAGTAAACCTGCTCCAGCATGGGCTCTTCTCTCCATGGGGCCACATGTCATGCCAGGAGCCTGCTCCAGCAGGAACTTCCCATGTGGTCAGAGCATCGTTGAGGTGCATCTATATCCTCTGGCATAGGGTCCTCCATCGGCTGTAGGTGGATTATCTGCCCCACTGTCAACCTCCATGGGCTGCAGGTGGGCAACTTACCTCATGGTTTTTGCCACAGGCTGCAGGGGAATCTCTGCTCTGGTGCCTGGAGTAACTCTTCCTAGACCTTCTTCACTGACCTTGGTGTCTTCAGGGTTGTTTCTCTCACATATTCTCAGCCCTCTCTTCAGCTGCTGCACAGGGCTCATTTTCCTTGCTTCTTAAACACGCTATCACAGAGGCACTATCAGCGTCACTGATGGGTTCAGACTTGGTCAGCAGTGGGTTTGTCTTGGAGCCAGCTGGCATTTGCTCTATCAGACACGGAGGAAGTTTCTAGAAGCTTCTCACAGAAGCCACCCCTGTATTCCTCCACTATCCAAACCTTGCCACAAACCCAATACACTACCCATGTAAACATGTTGTACTTAAAATGCTTGTCTTTGATAAACTATTCTCCCCTTTGAGCATCCATTAGGACCAACATGAATCGAGCCTAAAAAGCTACTCAGATCTTTTGGAGAATTCTTTGGATTTCCAGCTTCACATTTCAGTTACTGCGATGTTTGCATTAAGATGCTTGTCTGTGTTCTGCCCTGCAGGATTCAGAAAAAGAAAAATGCTCCTTTTGTACTGCACACAACCAGTAGGTATTTAGCTGTTTTTTTTGTGTATTATGACAGTACCATCTGGCATTGATCTGCTGGGTACCTCAGGAGAACATCCCCTTCCTACTTGCCTGTACGATGCTGGCCAAAATGATAGAGTGCACCAAAGGTTAACTTCCTGTAATATGGTCTCTTAGCTTATCTTGAATAAGACAATAGTTCCTTTATATTATTAACTTCGCATTTCATGTGTTCTCCTGCCTGCCTGGGAAATGGGGTCATAAGAGATTCTTATGGGTCAGACACCTCCTAATGTGAAGCCAGGGATAATGTGAGGAAACTTACTAACAACAATGTATAAGGCCACTTGGCGATGCACGTACAAAAGGAAATGTGAAATAGAAATGGAAATTGGCCGAGTCAGATTTGTTCTGTTCCACTGCAATGCTTTGTACAGTGGAAGAATAAACAAACCACTGCTCTTAGAAGTCATGGTTCACCTGCTGACTCAAAAACTCATGTCTGTCAACCAGCGTGAGAGAGGCCAAGAGGACTATCTGTTCGGGTTTCTCTTGGTCTCAGAGTAATTTATCTTGTCAGTTCCAAGATCTTCATTCCTTTCTTGAAAGGATGATAAAGGAAGTTTGGCTTAGCCATGGACTTCAATTATTTGATTACTTTTAAGCAATCAAACAAGAACTTAGTATGGACCAGTTCAGTTTGACTAGTTCAGCTGCTGAGTAACATCTTAAAGCTTTCGTCCTTGCCCCTTTCTCAAACGGCAGCTCCTTCATCCCTTTCAGGATATACACTTTAATACTCCCAACCTGCTTCTTGCAAACAGTCGTTTCAAGAGAAACAAGCCAGTCTTGAGCAATTAAGATCTATAGATCTCCCTTCACTTCCTTCAAAGCCATTGTGGAGGTGCAGCTGAAACCCATTAAATTCAATTGAGCCCAAATGGCCCATAAGTCATATGGAAACTTCCTCTGGGCTTTTAACAAAGAGCCTTGCTTTAAGTTCCAAATTACAAACAAATTCAGTCTGTTCAGCTTTCACTTAAAACAGGAAAAATAGAGAATATGTACAGAAGAAAAGTTGCATCAAATAACGGGGAGTATTATAAGAAAGCAGTTACTCTTGTTCTGAAGTTACATTCTTCAGTTAGAAATGTCATGTTAAGTTATGGTAATATTTTCTTTAGTCTGGAGTGGAAGCATGCTTTGTTCAGTGTATCACAAATTAAAACTAGTGGCATTCACCACCCATTTTCTCCTCCAAATTTTCCCTGCAATAGCTAAAAATAATATGTATCTACCTGTATACACATAATATGTGTATATATAATATGTATATACATATAATTATATTATATATAGCAATAAACGTTTATACACTATATACACTTAGCATTAGGTATTGCTTTATTGTGGGTCAGGTTTTTATCAAGTTGACAAATTTATTCATGTGGTTTTATATTGGAACTCTCAATCTGTCTAAGATCAGGGATCAATATATGTACTGCAAGATCATAAGTCAGCCGAACATTGAAAAGATCCAGGCAGATACTGAACTTGAAAATTATACAGTAAAATTGCTTCATAATACATCTTTATTCCGACCCCCCATGGGACTGGAATTCTGTAAAAGCCTTAAAAAAGGCTGCTACTTGAGGGTTAATTTCACCCTCAGGGCTCTGAGAATAACTGGAAGCCCAGATCTTTATGACTTTCTTTCAATTAATGAGTTTTACTTTCTTTTAAATAAGAACTTGATGAAAAATATCCTGCTCTACCTATTCTACTTGGCGATCAAGTAACAAGTCATCAGAAGTATCAGAATCACTTTTACAAGTGCTGTAGTGTAATATTTTCTAAAGATAATGGCTCTGAGAGGCAGACACAGGCAAATTCCCAGTGCTTGTGAAATTGAGACAAAAAGTAGCAGGCATCCTTCATAGCTGAACAGGACCACACGGAGCACTGCTTTAAGCTGTACAGGTTCAGTAGCTGACTCCTATGCAAATCCAATGCCTTTGTCATGGTGGGGGCAACATTCTTCCCACGCAGAGGGAGCAGGATACCACTATCTGCTAATGGTCCACTGCTATAGGTCTGTCAGGGCACTGGGATACGAGGCCATCAAACCACAGTGACTAAAGCACGGACTTTGCCTTCTTCTCATGTCCCTGTGGCAGATGCAGCCAATCCTCTCAGCTGCATCAGCGAAGGCACAGTTTAGGTTATTGCAATGCAACAAGCAGCTGTTTCTCCCATCACTACTCCCCCCCCCTTCCCTCTCCTAACACCTTCTGCTAAACGTATGCTCTGGCTGCTTGCTCTGTAGCAGCCCAGAGTTGCTTCAACTTACCAAACAGGCAGAAGAACAACCCAGCAAACACAAACACTGGAAGTTCTGGTCGATGGCAAGTTGAACATGATCCAACAGTGTGTCCTGGCAGCCAAGAGGACCAACTGTGTCCTGGGGTGCATCAAGCATGGCATTGCCAGCCGGTTGAGGGAGGTGATTGTCCTGCTCTACTCTGCACTGGTGCAGCCCCTCTTCAAATATCGAGTTCATTTTTGGGTGTCTCAGTATAAAAAGGACATCAAACTCCTGGGGAGTGTCCAGAGGAAGCCACAAAGCTGGTGAAGGGTCTAGAGGAGAAATCATATCAGTAGAGGTTGAAGTCTCTTGGTGTATTCAGCCTGGAGGAGACTGAAGGGGGGACCTCACAGCCATTTACTATTTCCTCAGAAGGCAAGGAGGAACAGCAGGCACTGATCTATTTTCTCTGATGGCCAATGATAGGACTCAAGGGAATGGCAGGAAGATGTGCCAAGGGAGGGTTAGTCTGGATATTAGGAAAAGGTTCTTCACCCAAGAGGGTGGTGGAGCACTGGAACAGCTCCCCAGGGAAGCAGTCACAGCGCCAAGCCTGTAAATATTCAAGAAGCATTTGGACAACTCCCTCAGACACACGGTGTGAGTGTTGTGGCTGTCCTGTGCAGGGACAGGAGTTGGGCTCGATCATCCTGTGGGTCCCTTCCAACTCAGGTCATTCTGTGGTTCTTACAAAGCCTCACACAACAAGCAAGAACAATGACAGCACAAAGGACGTAGGACTGTGAAGCCAGGAGCAGAAAGAGGAGAAATAGGACTGAATTGTGACAACAGTGAGCAGTAATGGATCCACACTCTGGAAGACATCAGGTTTGTTAAATAAGCAAAAGGAAAGGACAGCTGAAATGCATTAGCCTGCATCTAAGCCAAAAAAAAAAAAAAAAAGCTGAGGTCAGCATAGTATATGTTATATGTTAACAGCTTGACTCTCACCCTACTCCCTTCTCAAAATCTCCAGAAATTCATTGTTGTTTAGACTTCACTCCTGGGACAGTGATAACAGAAACTACAGAACTTCTAAGACTGTGATTGAGGTCTGGGAATATTAAACAGGCAATTAATTTCACAACAATGAATGAAGTAACATCTATTGGGAAAGATTTAGGGAAAAAAAGTAAGCCAACAACCAAACCTAGAAGGAAAAAAAGATGCTGAAGTACATGTTTGGAAGAAGTATGTTGTCTGGTTTGTTTGTTTGTCTTACTAGTCCTGAATTGTGCCCCACAGTAACATCGTAGATCTGAAAAACATTGTAGATGGAATATGTTGAATTTCAAAGAAGAGTGAGAAGGAAAGGGGAACTGCTTTTTCTCCTCTGATTCCCCACTGCTAGTCAACAGTGAATTAAGTCTGCCTGAGAAACCAAGCATGCTGAAATCACCCCTTCTGGTGGATAAAAGTTATCTGAGGACATTATTCCTCCCCACAGCTATAATAGGGTTACCGTAAGCTTCATAACCCTGAAAACAGCAAGAATTAAAGTAATAAAATATCCCCCTAAAAACACAAACCAATATTCCAGCCCTGTGGAAGGAAACACTCCAATATAATTCAACTGATGTCATTTAAGGGGAGAGATGAAGAATCTCAGGGTGAGTCTGCAGCTTTCAACACACCAATGGCACCAAATACAGTGATGACTATGAAGCCAGCACACCCCTACCTCAAGCTCATCTCTGACCCAATTTGTCTTGGGCCAGCCCAAATACAGAAAAACACTGACACTGGTCGCTGTCAGGATATTTTTGTTTACAAGCTAACTCATGAATGCTTTTCGAAGCACTATTTTTACTTTTTTGTTTTCTTATCCAGCGAAAAAGCCATGACTTCTACTTTGAAGGGGGATTTAAAAGTGGTTGTGATTCATGGGGATTTATGGACATTACCCAGAGAGTTTCAAAAGCCTGGACTTTATTCCTACAGCTCCCAGGAAATGCAGTTAGCAGTCTTTCGTAGGTTGTTGCTTCAGCGTGTTCAGACCAGTGGGCGGTGTGGGACAGTCACCCAACAGCCTCCAGCTCAGCGCCTGCGAGGGGCAGGACCCTGTAGATGCCATACAAGGCTGCACCCTGAACAGGGGGACTTGTATAAAAATGCAGTGTAAAAAAATTCCCTAGACTCGACTCGACCAACATTAACTTGGATAACAGTTATTTGTCATTTCCATTTCTGTACGCTGCTAATTTATAGAGAAACAGCGTAGCACTGGAGGCCAATGAGAAAAACTGGGTGGGTGGAGAGGATGCTCCCTCAAAGAAATTTACATTACGAAATTTCTTAAGCCCAAAGCACACTGAGGATACTGTTATATTTAACCTAAGAACGATTTTGCCTTATTCCCGATTTAGCCACTGAGATTTTCAGCTCTGACTGGTTACAGCAAGTAATGCACTGGAAAGCCCTGGGTGAGGCTTTCTCCCTCATCTCCCTCATTCAGGACTCACTTCCAAGAGCTTTTTAAACGTCTGTCCTTGAGCAATGGGCTTAATACATAAGAGCTGTGTGCCTTGCACAATTTGAAGGGAAACCTTCTGCATTTTGCTTTCCAGCTGCTTTTGCTGTTCCATTCACTCTGAACGTTGCCTTCAGTGATAAAGCTAAAAACCCCCACCCTTGCTCGTTATCCCAATACTTAATTCTGACAGTGCACTCTGTATATTTCATGAAATACGCAACCCTGTGACTAATGAGGTATTTGCACTTAAGGGCCATATTCAGTTAATTGCAGGGCAATAAAAGTAAAGGAAAACCATGAACTGATCAGCCAGCTGTTAAAATCATGCAGAAGGGGTCTTTTAAACTGCATTGTGTTATATCCAGATGCTGACTAGAACTCGATCCTAGCTCCTTCAGTAAAGCTTCCTCTTAAAAAGACTATAGGTCTCCCTTTCTGTTATTACACGTTCGCTCCCTACTTGTCAAATACTGATGAAAACTTCACCTATCTAGTGCCTCCCAGCTTTCCACTCATCATGTAAGCACAGTACTATTTTGATTTTGTGTGTGTGATTGCGTCTGCTCCAGTGCTAAGCATCCTATCAGCATAAGACCAAATAGCAAAGCTGACATTTTTGCCGTGATTATCACAAAAATATGTTTTCTACCTCTGATTTACAAGAGCTCTATTCATGAGAAATGATTAATAGCTCACTAGCACTGCCAAAAAGCATATAAATCTAGACATCTTCTATGCTCCTGACATGCCGCTCATCTCATAGATATGTTCTCCCTCTCTCTCTCCTGCTTATTTGGGTCTGCTCCCCAGTGGGGATACACTCGTTCTGATTAGGCAATACAGTTGCTGACTGAGACAGCCTTGGGCCAATATTACTGATGGCACCCATTTAGAGGTTGCAGAAAGTAGTGTCCATACTGGCTTGCACTAGACAAGCATGACTAAGTGTTAAACACCTTCTAAATTAACAGACAACATTACCCACATGTCTGTTACAACTTATCAGTGTAAGAAAGCAGCTCCATTGCCAAGTTTTCTCTGTTCACAGTTAGACTCCCAGGCTACAGACTAATAGAGCCCAGAAGAGGGCAAGACGCACACAAGCATACACCTGACTCAGCTGATGTTTAACTTATTCAACAAGGTTTCATACTCTTGATATTACATATTCCTTTAAGTGCCCCACTCAGATGTGATAGATTTAAACAAGCACTGTCTGAACCAGGGACCGTGATAACATTCTTGATCCTGTCACCATCCTGCCACCCTAGTCAAATAAGAGCTGTTTCACACTTCTCAAGCATCCTTCTTCTGAAGATCCTAGAGTGTTTTGCAGTTACTAAAGAACAAATCATACCATTCCTACCCATTTTATTCCATAATTTGAATGAGGTTGCTAGCACAGCAAGACACACACAAGAAAAGTAGCTCATTTCGCCTAATATGTGAAGAGAATATCAAGGTTGCAGTGCTTTCCCTACATGTACCCACTATGACACAAGCCTTTAACTGTAAAATCATGCGCTGCTTTACAAATAATACAGGGTAAAACATGCCTTTTCCTTGCTGACTTTGATGCAGACAGGTTATAGCTTGCAACTCTTTTTTGTTCCTGCATTCATGATGCTCCCTGTTGTTACAATATGCTGCATTTTTCATTTAATATACTACTGCTAGACCTCAGAATCATGCATGGCTCCCACTGACTCCTCTGGAAACCCCAGCTACTGCCCCAACTGTAATACAAAAAAATAGTAATAAAATAAATATAAAAGAACACTGTTTTCTCTAGATGTGTTTTGATAATACCCTTGTCACTCATGTACTGCTTGGTTTTTTTTTTTTTCTTTTTAACTTCCTCATGATTAATTCCTTGTCCAGGCTTACAAGCAAATACCAGCTTTTGAGTGCACCCAGCTAGAACTTTGCAGGATCATGCATTTAGGCTTTATTATAGGACAAACTACTTCTCAGGTAAATACCTGGAAGGAATTGCACCAATGTGAAGTGATATACTGCCTAGCTGGACAGCCTTTAGAAGTGAAAATACTATTCCATTCTCCATGTACGTTATCTTCAAGCTTTCTGGTACCTTTGCTAAGTAACAGATGTGCTTTCTTTAAAGCAGTGCTCAATGGTTTCTTTGAAGAGTGAAGAGTGGCCTATGTAATTTTCATTTCTGTACCGAGTATAAGAAAATTATTTGTGTTGCTTCTCTGGCCATTGTATCACAAATTCTTTCAGAAGCAGAATATTTCATTATTGTTTTTTGCCCTGATCTGATGTCCAGCTATGTATCCTGCACAGTGGTACATGCAGTGCTAACCATGGGCTAAATCCGTGAGAAAGAAGCTGACGATACGAATAGGTGTTCATCGAGATTGTGTTTTGTGCAATGTTGCTTGCAAAGTATACAATCACACAAAGCAAAAAAATCAAACAATAAGAGCCACTTTTGTTGCTCAGCATGCCCAAGCCTCCCTGGCCAGTGAGTCATAAACCCCAAAGGGCCTTGACTCTTCGCTTACTCCTCACCCATGCTTGCAGCTTCTTACCTAACATTTCTTCTGCTGCATTTGGAACCAGTTTCTCAGACTGTGCGGCCTAATTCTGCTCAGCCTTTGCTTTGCTTGATTACTGCCTTCCTACAAGCAGCTAAAAACATGTTTAAATATTTCTATCATTTAGCCTGAAGGAAAGCTGTTTAGCACATTTAAAATCTTTACGCCAATCTAAGACTTTCTACAGAATCGCCTAATGGCAGCCACTAATACTTTCCTGTAATAAAAAATAGATTTCTAAAAGAACAGCTACATGCAAAGTAAATAGAGAATTCTTCCATAAAACAGAACTTGCTGCCTCAAGTGTAAAAGATTTAAAAAAATTCTGTTACAAATAATGAGTGATATTTTTTCCACTGTCTTCTGTGATGTGCGCAAAGTAGAACAGTTAGGATGAAGTGTTAATTTTATCCTCTTCTAAATCGCAGAATCAAGGCAAATGGAAACTGTGGTGCAACTCATATCTACTGGGTATCTACTCACCTCTCAGCTTTCCAGATAATACCAGACCTTTGTTGTCCTTCACAGCTGTGCTGAGTAACCTAGATTTTGATAGATCACACTCAAAAAGACCCATCCCAAAAAACTTTCAATGTATTTTTATCAGTTCAAATTGCTTCTTGGCCATTTCACTGGGAGAAAAACACACCAACTTCTCTGATGTAATACCCTTTAGCGGTGCACGTAGGAAACATCTTTGGGGCAGCCTGCGCTATCTAACTAAGGATCTCCTGACAGCTCATCTACACTAAGTTTCATAATTATGTGACTCTGAGTGTTAGACATCCTCATTCAGCAGTTCCATGGGAGTTTTCTTGGTAGACCATTTCTCGTATTTCTTTTACTTTCAGTCTTATTTCACCTTCTGCTGTATTCAGAATGGTTTTCTGATATCCTTTTTTTCCACAAGAGATGTTGTTTGTTGCTTTGGAGACTCATATTGAAAGAAGCACAGAGAGGAATAAATGACATTTGGGGTATTTCATTACATCTGTAACCTCAAACGTGGGAGGAAAATAGAGTGAAGTTTAAAATAACTTTCATGCCTCTTGTCCACAAAAACACACTGTCATTACATATTTGCGTTCTGGTGGTAGATAACATATTTACAAGAGTTCTATCTCTCTCCTTTTGTACAATGAAATGCTCTTACTCAAGGTTCAGGCTATTTCAAGGACTGTTCAATGCTGCCTTATTCTATGTCTAACAAATGCATGATTTATACAAGCAATACCCAGAGAAGTAAGTGTAGGAATCAGCACTCAACTTGACCTTATACTCCTTCAGCAGGAGCTGTACTTTCATAGACATGGGTACAACTAGGACAACCCTCAGGGGAGGAAAAAAAAGAAGGAAAATATTTTCAGGGATCATTTGCCCTATTTTTCAAAACTTGGTTCCTGTTTATTTATGAAAACAAGTGCAAAACAGTATTGGAATTTAAATTACTGACATAAAAACCTTGATATATTGAAGTTTCATATGGTACTGTGTATGTTCTGGGTGTTATTTTGGACATTATTAAATCAAAAGAGCAATCCTGAAGTTCATGATACCATTCTGCAATTAAAAAACTAACAGATATCAGCATGCACTAAGACTTGAAATGTAAGAAGCAAATTTCTCTACCACTGCTTATCTTCAAGAGCATGTGTTTAAACCTCAAACACTTAACAAGGACAGTGCATATTTCCTTCTTCTTGGCATATCTAAATGATACCACAGAAACCTTGACTTGCTTTGGGAGAATTTTATCATTAAATATTTTGCACACACCACCTTGGTCCTAAAGCAGCTTGAAGGAAAAAACAATTCAAATAACAAAAAGATTTTTCCTAAGCAAAGAGAATGTTACACGACCTAAGCTCTATTTTCTTTACTTAAACAAAACAAATAAATAAACAAACAAACAAACTGAAAACCCAGACCTTGAGCTTTCTGAATAAATTAATCCTAATTAAGTAAGGAAAGTAAAAGTTGAGTGGTTCTAGCATCAGTAGAATTAAAGTACATTCCATTATTTAGCTAACACGAGCAATTTTGTTAAACAAACTATACCTTTGTTTCTGTAAATTTTGGAAGTCAGGCTTTAGACAGATGTTCCCTGCTGGATACAGACATATCAGGGGAAGTACAGCCCCAGCTGTTGATCATCACTCCTTTGCAGAGGTTACTGCTCCCTCATTTTTGTTGGCAGAGATTGCTTATAGAAACACTCCTGAAGCCAACTGAAGTTAAAGTGAGTGGCATCACTATTTAGGCAGTTTAAGCTAACTAACACAGCTGCTGCAAGAGTTCGTGCCTGTTTGTACCTTCAAACTTCTACTGTTCAAGAGACTGCAAGTTTTCACAACTTCTTGTCAGGGTAGAAGGTTTTCTCACCTTTTTGTGTAGCACCAGAAATCAAATCCCAAATGCCATTCCTGAATATTTAGCCTTAAATGCCTCCTAAATAAACACTGACAATTGTGTTAAATGCAAGCGAACTACAGTCCTGTTTCAATTCTAACTTCATGTTTTGATTAGCTTTCAAATCAATTGTCTACCATGCTCATGGTCTTAGAAACAACAATCAAAATCCATGTTACTTAACTGTGCGAGAGCACCTTGCAGACCTGTGTGACACCTCTAGGGACAGAACGTGCACAAAATGTAGCTCTGATGCAGTGATGTTGGGAGGCACCAGGCTATGGATAGAAGAAAGTACTTTAAACATCTATGATGTTCTAGGCAAGCTCCTCACTTTTCTTTGGTATTTTCCCATCTACAAAAAAGTGAAACTTTTGCAGAGCTCTTTGAAATCTGAGCTAAGTGCTACATGTTTGTGTATGATAACAGTTATCAAGAATATAGATCCACTATTCCTTAGCAAGTTAAAAAAAAAGAAAATGCATCATACGGATATTTCACCATCAGATAATTAGAATTGGTATATGAATAACGAAAGGTTTATTTTCTCACTCTTTTATAAGTAATACATATTTATTACCAAATTCCAAGATATCGCCAATTAAGGGATGCATTGAACTTACAACTGTTCTATGAGGGATCTTTTTGTTTTCTTTTGTTTTCCCCTGCAGGATATTGATTGAGCAGCCTAAAATGTCATTCATAGCAGGCTATTTATGTGATAACATTTCTATCCAAGTGAAATTGCTATGTCTAACACCCTTTTCCTCTCCAAGGAAAAATATTATTTTGAGACAAAACAGGAAGTTAACCAAGGGTTTAAGAAAAGAATCTGCTGTTTCCTTCTTTCAGTGTACACCACTTTATTTTCATGATTTGTCTACCTCCTCTACCGCTTGAGCTACAGATAATAATAAGTAGCAAGTGATATGCCAAAAATCATATTAAAAGAACATTACAGATACAAAGTCAATCACTCAAAACTTACAACCTTCCAAGATTTCCCAGATAATTGCATTTCAAGCCCCTTGGTGTACAGGTTGCATGCAAGACATATCCATAGATAACATGACTATTTTTTCCTAAAGCCATTTTCTCAATCAGTGGACAGACTAGATGCTTATTATCATACACATGAATGTTCAGCATTTGTCTTTTTAAATTTTTACTGCTTTCCATGACATACCAGATCTTATTTACTGACCTGTACTCAGGACTTGCTACACAGACATGATTATGTATGTCTGTCAACTTTTGTGTCATGCTATCCTTGTACTATTTAAGTGCTTTGCAAGCAAGAAATCACCCATGTGAATTTCTGAATGCGATGAGCTTGTCCGTATTTCCACAAGGGAAAAGGTCATCCATTGATAACCTGCAAAACAGTAGTTATTAAGTAGCTTCACTTAAATCTCCATGATTACTTTACTTTCCACCATATTCCTTCTATTTTTTACTAGTTCTTGAGCTCTTCTTGCATGTGTGCCAGGACATTTGTAAAGCCTCGACTCTGGCAACATTGGGACATATTTCTTCTACCTCCCAATTACTAAATTCTTTCTCCACACCGTCTGAGCTTCTCAACCAAATGGATAGACATATTTATTTTTAAGACAAGTAAAAAAGCAATACATTTCTCTTAAACTTATTCTCAGGTAAAAAACCCCAACAAACAGCCATATTTTCTGAAGCTTTAGATATTTAGGTAGATGCAGTCTCACAGTCTGTACATTTTCAGTCCAAATAATATACATTTGACAAATTTATAGGCAACTCAAAACAGGGTCCTGTGATGAAAGTGTCAAGTAAGCTTAACTATAGGTGGCATTCACAGCTTCGCCTGTAATTAATATTTCCTATGAGGGGTCTGCTGGCAATCCAGATGAGGCAGGCAGCACAATGACTCTCTGCATACCTACACAAAAGAGAGAAGCTGCAATAAGAGGTCTCATTCATTTCTCTGATGATCTGAAACAAACAGGCATCAAATGATTTATACCATGTAATCAGCGCTCACAGCCTCAGCAGAGTACCTGAATACAGCACAGAAGCAAAAATAAGCATCTAAACCCTCTTCTTGACATTCCTACACACTAGGTGTAGGATAAAGAAGCCAGAAAGGAAAACTTCACTTTGTTTCTAGCTAGCACAGAAGAAATATGTGACTTTCACCCAGACAGTTTTTGCCCTGGTGAGTCATGGCTAAATCTGTCTTGATACATTCAATAGTAATTACCAGAGAGTTCTTCTCATGGTTGACACTACTCCATAAGTGAAAAGATAAGAAAGGAAAAGGCCTTGTCCCTAATAAACTTTGCTCTGTGTCACTGTAAAGAGCACCTCAAAATGTGACTGATGGCTGCATCCCTCATTGTCTTACTCTGCTAAAGCCAGCTTTTCTCCAGCTTGGTTCTTATATGTGTCTGTGGACTAAATAAGTAAATAATTGCTCTATCACAGCTTGTTTACTCAACATACTATAAAGTATTGTAGTCCCATAAAGGGCTAAGAAGTCTTTGATGATTTGAAACTCTATGGTATACTACTGCACTTAGCAGAATCACTAAATAACAGTAAAACAAAATCTATTGTTAACTGAATAATTGTTGTATTTTCCCCAATGGAAGTGGAATGAAGCATACAAACACTTCACGTCTTTTTATGAAAATGAAGACCAACATATTCAACTAGCTGGAGGGTGGTTTGCCCCTTTTTTTAAATCACAAACATATTTTTTAGCACTTATTTACGTTTTCAAGACATCTTGACATCTGTTCTTAAAAAGCACCATGAAAGCCATACTTTTAACTACAAACACTGATAAAATATGGTAACGCTCTGTTTTTCTCTGCTGCAGAACTGCCAAGTAATAAAGATTTGCATGACTAAGCTTCTATTATGCTGACATATACAAAACTGAGAAATAATCGTTCTCTCTGGTTTGACAGCGCTTAGAAGGGAAACACTCCTCTTGCTCTCCTCTAGGACACTTTGGGCCTCAGACAAGATGAACAGTGTCATTCAACCAAATCAATACGATATTTCATTCCACGTGTCTCTACATAGAAACCATCAAACAGTTTGGAATCCACTTCTTTAAACCTAGATAAATGTTTAAAAAAGCTTCTTGAAGCACCTTTGCAAAACTCCTAAATCTGTGATCACTATATTGGATTAAAACAATATCCAGGTAAAGAATAAAAACGTTAAATAAACATTTTCAAACTTAGTTGCTTAAAGTTATTTTCATACCAGTAATTACCATTCACCAGCTTTCCTCTGGAGCAGCATCTGTGGGTCCAGTTGACTTGAAATGACTGTCTAGTGCTCAGCTGCCCAGAAGAGTATGATTTATCGGCCTAATCTTAGGCATAAATTTTAAAATGTTGCCCTCTTTTAGAATGAATTTTTTTCCTTATTTATTCATTATGTTCCATTGTACTGCATAGTACACCACAGCTTAGATTTCAACATAGATCTCAACAAAATATATATAAACTGCAATTCTGGGCTAACGTCCTCAGTGATAATGAGGCACTGTTTCCTTTGTAGACATCTGACCCATACCACAACTTACAGCACACATCTAACTTGAATGGCCATGAACTCAGATGTGTGTATCTCCAACCTATCTATCAAAAGCATCTAGATAGCACATACAAAATAAGACAAATCCTTGTAATTACTAATAAAAAAAAATATATATTTTTAAAGATACAACTGTCAGTTGCAAAATATTTGGGAACTGGCTACCAGAGTACAACTATTATGTCACCTCTTATTATAACTTTATGCAGTCTTCCAGATAGGTTGAATAGCCTGTGGAAGTCTGTATCAAAGAAGCATTTCCAGGGAAACATATGATGCCTATGTTAGCAAACAAGCAGGAAGAGAGCTGGTTTTCAGCACACATCAATCTCCATCTCTTATGAGGAATTAAATGGACTTTGGATGGCGAACCTAGTTCAGCTGGCAATTACGACTGTTGACAAAGAGATCCTGAAAGTTACTGGAACTGTAATTAAAGTGTGGGGGTGAGAGGGAGGAGCCACTCCTGCACAGCCCAGAAGCATCACTGGTGCCGTTCCTTGGACCTTTGACATCTCATTGCTGTGTTCTGGATAAACTTTCATTAATAGTAATCACCGACAGGCATTTTCAGCTTAGTTTTGTACATAATGAGGCTTAAATGACTGTGTTATCTGCCTCTTTCCATCTGTTTACTTGTTACTGTTCCCTCCCTCTCCTCCAACCTCCCTCTTCCTGAGCTGTTGGCCAACCCAAATTAGCGATTGCTCTGAGGGAAAAGTAGGCAGAGTTCAGCTGCTGCAGCCGGCAGCAACCAATTGCCCAGCTAGTACTGGGCATGCACAGTGCTGGGCTAGACAACGTGCACGCTGCTCTTCACAGAATGGCATGCCATAAAACAAATGGAAAAGGGTCAGTGTAGTGCACTGTGAAGAGGAAAGGACAAAGGACACCCAGCCAACAGAAGCCATGTTTTATTAGCCCCACTTATTTCTGTAGTGATTCTCCCCTATATTGTCTGTTTGAATTCAGTACATACCCACCAATAGCACTGATACTATCAGAGCAGCACAGGGGAAAATGCCCTGGTCAAAGGACAGATTTGCTTTTATATTTGCCTATCAATGGTCACCTAGAACAATCAAGACAGAATTGGCATGAGAAACAGAAAACAAATTAAATGATTCCAGAATAAGAAACTAAGCCTCAATGCAAATCTTTCCTAAGTAACTATGCATGTACATCCAAAATTAAGACTTTCTGCTTACTGTTTTTTCAGCTTTTCAGCAACTCAACAATTATTATCTTAATGCTGAGTATAATGATTTCTCTCAGAGCTTATCAGCAGCTAGCAAATGTCCTAAAGAAGACACACATTTCCTTCCTCTTCATTCATTCCCCTACAGGACCACTCTCCTCCATCATGCTAGGATTTAGACTGAGAAACCCACACTCACAATCATACGAAGATCAGAAGAATAAGGATTGAATTAACCCATGAATTAATTATTTGGTAATACTGTTCCAGATTAACGTCTCCTTTGGATTATCTGATAAATGCTGCAGTTAACTAACTTTCTTTTGATCCTCCTACTGGGAAAAATAGAAAGGATGAGATGGTGGGGGTGGAAAGATAATTATGCTCAAGAAGATGACAGAATCTTATCCACACTAGGAAAGTTAAACCCAAGTAGTTCCCTCTCAAGACTCCTACTACCAAGTGGAGATGCCAGTGTGAAGCGGTTCAGCCAGTTTCAAATTGGTACATGTTCTCATGCTCTTGCGACACCTGGCATCCAGCAAATGCATTGAGACTTGTAAAAAAACAGTGATTCATTGTTAGTCATTCAGAAGAGAGTCAGAGGCTCACAGTAACCTTGTATTTCTGGAAAAGTGTATCTACACCCCAATTTTAACTGTTTTATGACAGTAAAACTGCAGATGAAGTTAAGAACAGAATCTGGATCCTGATGGATCTATTCTACAAAATTTTGGGGAATGTCACTTCACAATTAATCTGTGCAGTATTATGTATGGTGAGTTGTGGAGATTCAAGTGACCCCACAGTCAGAAGATCTAGCATGAACTATATGCTTTTCAATGGTGGGCTCAGCCTTAACCAAGTAACTTAATCCACAGGTTGAATCTTCTCATCTGCATTATAATGGCTGAATCGTTATCTCCTGGTTTGACACAACTACTTTTCACAGAACAAACACATTTCATGTGCGCCTATTCCAGAAAAGTATTGTTTTGCATTTGCATAGGGAACATATTAAGTCTCTTGTTTTACCGGAAACTTGCCATTTCAGTCTCCATCTGCAATTTTCTGTAGTTAAATCTCAGGGTCTGAATTGCACACTTTGATATCTCCATTTTACCATTAAAAAAGGCATGTTAATTACTGCTCTTGTTTAAAATAACTTCAGAGCTGCTCCAAGCTTAGCAGAAGAGATGTTCAGATTTAGCAGTCCCTGCCACTTTCTTTCTTCCCATTTCATCAGCTCTCCTTAGCACTAGAAGTGAGGAAATCAAGAAGACAACCCAGTCAAAGGAAGGCTGAACCTGAGGAAAAAGCGGGGTGCAGAAGATGCAGAAGAGGCATGGAAAGCACATGGAGGATAAGTGGATTGAGGAGGGGGTTGAGCAGATCTTTGATGAGTTGAGGGATGGTTTATATCAGCGGTGTCAAACTCACAGCCCGTGGGCCGAATCCAGCCCTCCACCTTGTTTTATCCATCCTGGCACCTTGTTTCTATCCAGCGACAGCACCGAGCTCCTTATCCTTGCGCTCCTGCCAGCACCAGTCACGTGTGCAGTGTGTGACGCGCATTATGCTGCATGAGAATGGCAGGAGAATGGCGGGAACCATGAGTTTGACATCCCTGGTTTAGAGGCAGTATGTAGTAGGCCATATGGAGAGAATACTTGGGAAGTGAAAGATTGCACAGCTGTGTAATTGGAGGCTAAAATGAAAGGATGAGCCTAAATTTCAATAAATGGAGCACAGAAGCAGAGAACCTGAACCCTTCAGTGACACAGACCAATCCTCCAGGCTCCTGTCTATCCCCTCTGTCCTGAGAGAGCATAGTATTTCTATGCAAAGTTATCAGTGCATCAAAGGCTCAAAAGGAAGCAGCTGCCCTGCTGCCCTGAGGAGCAAATGCAGAAGCACCAGGGACTCTCTTCATCAGCTACTAGCCCTGTGCTGGTAAAAAATCAACTCCTAGGAGACTGCATATCCACACGTAGCAGGTATAAAATGCAGAACTAAGCATTATAAAGTCTTGCATCAAGCTGGGTAAGCCCTCATGAATTCTGTGCAGGCTGTGGATTTGCAACTGTATTTCTCTGGGCTCACACTCAGTTCTGCTGTAAATCAGAACTAAGGAAACATCACCAACATATAAACAACGTTGTAAATCTTGTTGCTTGGCTGCTCTTTTCATTGCAGCACATTGTATGTAGCACCAAAGACACCAAATAAAAATGCGTCCAAAAACATTTTATAATCTTTAAAATCATAATCATCCTTCCAGCACATCAATTACGTTAATAACACCATCAATATGCCAGAAGACAGACCTTTCTCTAAGTAAATGAGATTGAAGCTTTTTTTCAACGAATTCAAACACACCAATAAATTAAGGTATCTTATAGAGGTCAGGTATAAACTTCATCCAGGCCAGCAAAACTGCTATTAACAATGATTAAATTCAGCTTCTACGTGCAGAGTACTGCCTGTATTTTTCTGTATTTTGTTAACAATGCAAAATATCAAGGTTGGTGTTTAAACATGCCTTCCAAAGAATACATGAACAGTTGGAAAATCAAGAGATAGATGATGTGATAGGGAAGAAGTTTACAGTTAGTAATGCTGCACCTCCTGGTTCTCTGGAAAATGTAAAAAGCAGGCAGGAGAGTTACATGGGGCAAGACAGCAAGGACCACATAAGGCTGGGTTTGTTCAAAGTGCTTCCACAAAAGAAACAGCCATAGAGCTATCCAATCCAACCTCACATCTGCTTCCAATTTTATAGTCTTCCGTGTCTTTGATGAAAATCCAATCTTTCCCAAAAGGAATCGCAGCACAGTTGAGTAAAGAAAGGTCTATTGATAAATCTAATTCATCTTTTACAGAGTGTCGTTCTTCAGGGGTTCAGCAGTGGGGGGAGAAGGTGTTTGTCTTATAATGTTGTGCTGCATCTCTAAAGCTCCCTTTACACGCCACCACTTTCTAACCTAAGAGGTGGTCTATATAGAGCAAGACTGACCTGGAGGCTCCAAGCTAGCTTCTATTTTTGTCACAGTCCCTAGGCATCTTAGACACTTGCTTCCATCTAACCAGACACAGTCTGACATTTTTTTATTGTAATTTTTTAAGCAACGTGAGGCAGCGCACGTCCAAATCCACTTGACACCAGCATGTCCTTTTGACACCCTCTCCAAAGAGAGTAGCAAACAAAAATAACACTTCAACAATAGTTGAATATTTTATTATGTTTCTGTCATAAACACCCAAGAAAATTCCTTATCCTACAACAAGCACCATTCAGACAGTTCCTACTGTAACGGTGGTAGCCTTACCTATGGGCTAGTTCTCATTCCACCTACTTATATTAAACACTCGGCCGTTTCAAAGTTAACAGAAGTCAACAGGGACAAGACACACTGCTTGTGTTTCAAGGCTTACAAAAAGTTTGCGGTCTTGTCTGCCATCAGCCCACTATTTTCTGCTCTGCAGCCTTGTCAGAAACAGTCCCCAGGCTACACAGGACACATAGCTTTTCAGGGGGACATAAAAGGCACTAGAAATTGCCATCCAACACAATTGAGCCAGAAATCTGACTGTTATAAGGATGCTAAATTCCACAGAAGTCAGGGGGCCCGTGTTCATTAATGTCAAGGCTTAATTTCACTCATTAAAAAGTGAACTGTCAGCTAAGCTATGCTCTGTGAACTCTTGTGGGATTTGCTGTCTTCTTAAGTTACGCATTTCCAGTTTACCTAGGAGCCCAGTCTAAATGCAATAATTTAACATACAATGCATTTCTAGAAACACAGGATAGACTGTCTACATCACATGCTACTTCCGCTGCCAAAAAAATCCAGAAATATAATGTTTTTCGTGTAAAAGCCCATCCATCCTCCTAAACAACCCAGGTGAAGGAAAGGGAGAGTACTCTTTGATAAGATAGGAAGGTCAGGTGAATTACAGAACTAATGACTTAGTGCTGATCTCACCTTTTTTTGCAATGTAAATCTACAAGGATTGTACAAGCTAACCTGCTGCTTAAGAGGGACAAAAAAAAATACCCAAAGAGCTCAATAACTTTTTCCTTTTCTGCAGCAAAGACAAAGCCACGAGTGATGCAATGCTAGTGCTAATTTACCTAACATAATTTCATATTTAAGCACGTGTCTGGTGGTCTGTGGAAGCACTGGGACTGGATAATTTGGTGAATGATCTTTAATCAGACAGTAATATTAGGTGCTAATAGCTCTGATAAAGGGGCTATTTAACCCAACTGTTAACACAAAGGCATGCTTGTCACAACGACTATTTCAACAATGCATTTGCCAGTCATGTTAATTAAAACTAATTCCTTGCAGTCCAGGGAAAGCACAGAGTAAACCCACATGGAAAATGTCTAGGTTGTACCATGACAAATCACATTAAAGAAAAAAAATTAAAATTATCCTAAGGCAATGAAATTTGTCTCAGAAAATATACTCTCTTGGAAATTCTCAAATTGTAAATTCACACAAAAGCTAAAAATGCCTTTAATAGAGTCTTCTGAATGTATAACTATATATCTGTGACTTGATACTAGCCATTAAATGCTTCTAATAAGTCAAGTACCAATAAAAAGCATTGAGCCTTGCTGAAGTTCCTAATGTGACAGTTATTTACATGCCATTTAGGTTATTGTCCAAGACTAGACTGGTTTAAGTGAAGCAGCATGGTTAAATCTCCTAGATAGCAGGGATTTATCTTTTTCTATCTCTAGTGAGTTTAAATAAATTTTGTATATACATTTATCAAGGGGTAAATTCTTAATTCCATGCATACAGATTTCAGGCATAAATTTTAACTAGATCAGCTGCAAAGTCTTAGTCAAAAGCATACTCACAAATGATGACTTATTCTTCAGAAGCATTTGGTTTTCATGAAAAAGGATTTGACTCTTCAAAGGTCCTAATATAATAAAAGGAATACAGAAAAAATACACAATTTAGGCACTTGTGTACTCAAATGAATCCCGGAGGTTATTTTGGCTAAGAGGTAAAATGCATTCAGCTTAACTTCCCACTTATTTTCCTTCCGGAGTCTGTGAATGGAGAGAAAATCAGCCAGCAAAATGCAAAGTTATGAACAACGCGAATGTAGGGCCCAAAGCTGTACTCAGATGTGATAGTGTAGACCTTTCTGCCATGACCTAAAAGACCCAGAACCTGGGAGGACAAAAGAGTGCTACAAAAAAGCATACTCCAGAAATCTGTGCAAAACTCAAACACTGCTCTGGTAAAATGGGAGCAATGGACATAAGCTTCAAAGATTCATATGTTAATGTTTTGTTGCCAGAAGGTCGGTGACACGTGTATCTATCTCCATGGAAAAGAAGATTAAAAGACATTTGGATATAGTCCTGGGCAAGCTGCTGTAAGTGACTGCACTTGAACAGGTGGTTTGGAAAAGATGGCTGTTAGAGATCACTTCCAATCCCAGTCTTCCAAGAGTTAAAAAAAAAAAAAAAGAAGAAAAAACCTACAAGGTGATATTCCAGCTATTCATTTTGTAATTTCCATGGAAGGTGATGCAGTGATGTTTCTGGAGCTCCACTGGGTTTCACCAAGTTCAAACTGACCCCAAACAGGTCGCTAGGAATGTGAGAAAACTTTCCTTTACAGGATTTTTTCAAGCCTTTTATACTATCACTATGCACTTTTATTAAGTAAATTACCTATTAACTTGATAGTCTCATTGATCAGCATAGGGAAGTCCCACTAAAGTAGTCAATTGGACTTGAGAGTGCAAATCAGTAAGAAGCATTTAAAGGGATATTCTCCCTTTGATGCATATGGGAAACTCCTATTAAAAAATAATGGGAGGATGTATACAAGGAATTATCTTGCCAAACATCATGCAAAATAAAGACACCTTTTTTACTACACCTGTTTTGATATTTGTTTTTGTTTTGAGTTTTAATCAGATTTACATTATCCATCACTGAAAGTTAGCCTGAATACTGCTTAAGCTTTCTTACAGAATATAGTCTGTTCTGACTGGCCTTACCACAGAGTTCTTCACCATATGGGCTTCTACAGTTTCTTTGAAAATGTACTATTCTGGAATCACTACTCAGTTCATAAAACAAAGTAATTGTTATAGGCCTTAACCATTATCTTTATTCTTAAATAAAGCATCCGTACAGGAGGCTATTTTGTAAAGTACTTTGTATCGTAATAGCTGTGTCAGCTAGCTTCCCCATCTAGGTACGCCCTAAGACTAGCTGTGCAGAATTTTAAACTCTTATTAGCAGAAACCCAGGCTTTATTGTTTTATTAAGGTTTACAAGCCAATCATTTTCTGGTTCTTAGTAAATTTACAGCCCAACATTCAATGGACTGTAAATTACTATATAGAATTACATTAGCCAGGCCCTGGACTGAGCTAGTTTATTGTCTGAGGGGCAAATTAATTTAATCTGGTGGAGCTGATTTTTCCTTTCTTCCAAGGAAAATGCATTGAAGCTTCTGGTGCTTAGAAATAAAAGAATCCAGGTATTTGTCAATAAGGTCATGTTAGTGTTGATGCCTTCTGGAAGTCAACTTCTGTTAGAAATGCTGTTGTCATTCATTAAAACGGAAACATTACCTCAAACCATTTTTCCAATTTTCCAGAGCACTTGCATTCAAGAATGGTCAAATCACCTTGCACGTTTTCTTGATACCAACACAGTGCTTGTAAATCATGCTGGTAAGTTGTGTGATCACAAACAATTATCTACCACGATTTTGGACAAAAACATTTCAAATAGCAAAGAACAAACAACTGCTAATCACCATGGGACAAGGTCTTAGATGCAGGGCATTACATTGACAATTATTTGAACTATGCTATTTAAGCTGATGGCCATTTTCTTTGTTGCTTTGTCCTTGGACTTGTTCAACGTTCCAGATCCTGTCTGTATTCTGTACAGCAATAGATAGATCGAAGATATCAACTGAAAATAAACTTAATTTAATGTGACATGAGTGGCTTTGTCCTTACACTTTGCATTCAGCCATTTATTTACTCCCTCTGTACAAAACTTCGGCTTTTGGAACAAAAACCTTTCTGACATCTCCTCATTTTCCAGAACGGTTCCATTATTGCATGTACTGCTATCCTCATGCAGACATTGGCATCGACAAATCTGATCACAGATGAACTCTTTCCAGAAATAGACCTGCTTCACCACCCCATCCAAAGAATGTGTGTAATGTTGTCCAGGCTAATGAAGAAGCTGGAAAAAAAAGAGAACTTCATTTAAGGGAGTAGGACACTTTTGGGATCACGAATAAACTGTCCCTCACGTCAGACTGCCACATCCTCATTTTTCCTTCCTCTGTGGCACAGAGCAGCATGCTGTCCAAGACCATATGGAGAATTTTATTGAACTTCAGGTACACAAGAAACTTACTTGTGCTCTGACCTTCCTTATTGTCTTCCTTTCACACATGACACTTATGCTATGTACTATTGATCCTCAGTTTTCTACTGGGGTCTCAAAAAAGTCTTTTGCCCACTACAGTGGAAGTCTCACAGAGCAGATCTTCTCCGTACCCTAGAATAAACAGCGTATTTACAGCTAAGTCAGTTTGCAGAAGCTTGACTGAAAGATTTTTGACTCTTTTTCTATCTCACCTATCTTTGTCAGTATCAATATTTTCTGAGATATCACCCACATCTCTTTGTTTTAATAACGTTTCAACATTGTGGTGGAGATGGTACAGCTCCTCTTTGAAAACTGGGAGTTGCTTTCTTTAGAAAGAATCACATTTGGTATTGTATCGCAAAAGAAAGACAGTGTTTCATGGCAGCAAGTCCTAATTTTAACCTAATGTATCTTCTAATTCAGGGATTATTGACCCGCTACAAATTTCTAGATGCTTTGACAGTAAAGAAGGCAGAGATCATAATGTGGGAAGATGGGAACACACTGGGTAATTCCTATAGTCAGTTTACACTGGGTAGCAAGAATGCCTGCTAACACTGCTCAGCAAAAAGATGAATTGTAACATGAGCCTCTGCACCTTTCCCTGAACCACACCTTTCAGATTACAAATTTAAGAAGAAAAATAATGCCTTGTAAATCTGATCAAAAACGATGGGAATTTCTCTTGCTAATTTCTAAGATTCCCTATATGCTTGTACATATCATAATATGAGATTACATCCCAGAAATCAATTAGAAGCAGAGGAAAAGATATATATGTTTTCAGAAGCAGGTATATCCATGAAAATGAGGACAAGGAAAATCTTCTGGAATATACTGGGAAGTTATTTTATTTATTAAAAGAAACATAGTCTGGTTAGAATTGCTGGGTGATGTCTGCTTTCCTTTAGTTCTCCACTTCTACCCATCAAACAATAACATACAACAAGGTTCAGTGCAGTAGCCATTCTTGTCCTTCAAAGCAGAATTGACAGGTCAACCTACAGTCCTGTTTCTGGGATTGTGTAACCAGAAGCACTGGTAGAAATTCTCTAACAGAACAATTTCCCATCAAAACAACGTAGCCAGAGACTAAGTACGTCGGGCTTCCTGGTTCTTCTGCTTCATATCATCTTGCCAGGTGGGCAACTGGAAGCTGCATTTCATTTTTGAAAACTATGAGGCATGCCACGTGTGGAAATGGTTCCATATTTAGCCATGCAGCCATGCAGAATATATAAATAGACAAAGATATTCCAGTTTCAGAGTGTGTTTTACCCCAACACATAATGAAAACTTTCCCCAAAGTCAAGCTTTTCCATTTTCTTACTCAGTTATAGTATGGACTGATGCAGTTGGCTTAAAAGAAAAGCTTCATTGACTGCAATGATTGGAAATTACATAAATAACATTTTAAATTACAGCCTACACAAAACTCTCTCTCTGTAAAATCCTTTGATGGCTAACTAGCGCTCCTGAACTTCCTCATATACCAAGAGCATACTCCTGAACCTTGTTCCTTCATGTTGTGAAAGGGAATAATTCCAGTTCTGCCAAATTCAATGGTATTTAAGAACTCCTGGGCTTTTATCCCTCTAGCTAAGGGAGTCCCAAAGGCTCAGCAGGAGACAAAATCAAGGTGCTCATGGCCCAGTGTGCTGCCATTGTTTTAACAACTCTCAGGTGACAAACGAATGCCTTTATCTTAAGTCATCCTTTCCTAGGCCTTTTTTAAGGGGAGGTTTGGCTGGTTGTCTCCTCTTCCAGCAGGCCTCAGTCAAGTCAAATCAATATATTCCCAAAACTAACATACAAAATCTAAGGCAACATAAGGTGTTCTTACATTATTCCCCACAATTCAGGAGGTGATTCTGCTTCCTGTAGTCAAAAATCAGACTGCCACCAGTATAAAAGGTGGAGGTGGTGGACTCATGATCAAGCACATCCACACTCGTGGGAACTATTAGTTAAAAGTACAGAAGGAAAACCACTTAAGATCGCAGAGGTAAACTGTCATTCAGAGTTTGGCTCTGAGTTTACCAATTGCAGTTCTGTCTGCTCCCTTTGATTTCCAAGATGTCATTTTCATAGTTCTGCATACAAATGTGTGTGCAAATGTATGTGCAAACTGGTATTACAAACACACAGAAGTTGTGTTGAAAGCTGACAGCGTTTTTGAAAGAATATATCAAGAAAGCTATAATTTTCCTTTCCACATCCTAGAAAAACACCTATACATACACATATGGGCAAGCATTGTGGAATCTTAGCACAATTCACCTAGGCTCTATCATTCTTTATTGCTTCACTGAAAGGTAAATTAAGAGATCTGTGGATGCATCTTGACCAAAAATACCTAGTAGAAATAAATAATACAAAAATTCTACCTACTATGACAGTTTGTGGTAATTCAGGCATTTGATTTGGATTGTGAAGTTCTTAATCAATTCATACTGCAGGATATTCCTGCCAAAGTGTGCATCCATACTGTAGCAGTAATTCTGACATTTGCCTAATTTTGTGTCCACATTCCCAAAATATACCAATAAAAATTACAACAACACGTATTTTATTAGAAAAGAAATATGAACCAAGATGGGTCGATAGTTTATTCATAAATGTTGCTACCCCTGAGTAAAAATTATTTTATCTTAGCATTTTTCTATTTGAGACCTTGGCTTTTTGTAGGACTCTGCAAGACCAGTGTTTTTGCCCTGCCTCTCACTTTTCTTTTACTGTGTAACTGCCTTATATGAAGTGATATTTGTATGCCAGCAGGTAATATGTTTATGGAGTAGTCACCCAGACCTGACAAGTACTGTAGTGTATTTCTTTTGAAAATTGCCCAAGGTGGGGTTATTTCGTCTGCCTTGACAAATTGTATATATACTATCCACATTACGCTGTCAAATCCACCTTAGGTTCATCAGTATCTTATTACCGATGCTGTTGTCTTCAAACCTAAATACAGTATAGGGAAAGCAAGTGAGCACACAGACAAACTTATCTTAGCAATAATTTTAAAAACAAGGCCCAAAATAATGACACTGTGCAAGAGCCTCGAGATTTTTTTTTTATAGCTGTGCTCTAATTCTTCAGAGAACAGAGAGGGGAGCTTTAGAAAGGTGCTAATAGACCATGAATTTGCAGCAGTGTAGTTCACAGCTAAACACGCTCCCGTTTCAAGCTTGGGCAGGAAAAAATGAGGGCACCACAGAAGTGAATTAAAAATCATGCGAACGGTCCCAATAGCAACCAGGGCAGTAGCAGCTTATAAGCTCAGCTTCATTTGGCATGGTGCCCATCATACCATGACCTAACAGGGCCAGGGCAGAAGAATATCTTATGGCTTGCAAAAAGAGGATGGGGTGAGCTGCGAGAGGGAGGGATGGAAGCAAAAACCCCATCTGTTAAGCCTACGTTAAATTAACTCGTTTTACAGAACACTGATAGAAAACTTCTAGGTCTTTTAAACGTGTTCAGAGGGTTCTTTTATAATTTATTTTAGACTGTAGACAACTATTCTCTCTGAGTCAACTGTGCTACTGCGAGCGATTACTATGCAATGCCCCTCCTCCTGCCTGGGGGTATCGTCCCTCAAATCTCCCAGAGATTGCTCATGTGCGTTCTCCAAGTCAGACCGTGGTTCCATGACAGTCTAATCCGATCTAAACTGGGGCTGCCATAGTCTCTCCATCACCAGCTGCTTCCCTTTCCCGTGTCAGCAACGATGCCTGTCTGGTCCCACACTGAACTGGTTCAGAAGACACAGAACTAATGCAAAAAATCAGAACTAACATGAAAAATTGTAACATTGTCCTGCCAGTTCAGCTCCCTGTGGAGTTAAACAAGCACAGGCGCTGGTGCAAGAGATGGGGTGTGGACATACATGATGCAAAGCTGTGCTGCAGCAGCTCTGGTTTGGATCAGCTTAAATCATCTTGGAACCGCTCTCCAGGCCGGGCCAGCCAATGCCTGCTATTTAAACTGCTTGTTCTGATGTAGCTCCTTCTGCCCGGCTCAAGATTGGGACTGGTCCTAAAAAGAGCTCCCTTATCAGATCAGAAGAGGTGGGCAGCCTCCCCTCTGAAGTTTACTAGGCTTTTCATCAGATCCTGAGTAATAACGCAGTAAACAAAGTCGTTTGGTACTTGCTGATTTGTTTGCACACATCATCACATCTGATGTGTGCAGGCTGGCACGTTCAGAGAAGGGGAGGAACACACAACATCCAATGGCAAACATGTAATTAAGACAGTTTCACTACCTCCTAAGGTCAACTGCTTCTTTCCAGTAGTAGCTGTGTAACAGTTCAGAGCCAAAACTCTGGAGGGCAAAATCAAGGATACTCAAATTAGACACTAGAGAGAGAGAATATCCCACAAGATATACCTTGTGTCTTTACTTGAAAGGTGGGTTTACTCGCCAGTTCTTCCACACTGTTCCCTTACCATCTTAGCTTCACAAGTATTTAGTCCTGCTGAACGCACATACAGTATATAATGCAAAGTATCATGATGACAGACACAGTAGGAGCTGGAGATGCTCAGGCAGCAGAGTGATGAGGACTATGTAAAGAAATTAAGAGGAAAAAAAATCTTAAGTTCAAGGAATGAGAAAAGAAAGACTGGATTCACCGGGAAAAGCACTTGAGATTGAGAAAACAAAAGGAGAAACCAGTTAAGTTAGAAGAAAATCCTGAAGCCACCTTTTAGATGTCAGGCTTGGTACTTGGAGGTAAGTCTGTACCTACAGGTTCCCAGCCTGGGACATTTCACTTACAGCAGCACATCTGAATGGCTGAGTGATACGGCCTGGGAAAGGAGCGGGAGTAACATTGCTCAGATTTCAAATTGTGTAAGGCAGGAAAATATCTTAACAGCCTGAAACTACTGCAAGGTTTGCCAGACGAGCAGGAAGCAAACTGAAAACATTTATACTAGGGAGGGAAGGAGAAGGAAGAGAGAAAGATGCAGTAAGGGGTAAGTTCAGTAAAGCAAAAAGTCTAACTTATATGCTTGCAGAACTTACTGCAGTGAAGATACTACAACTAAAATTACTTTTTTTTTTAAATAAGGGAAACTGTTCAGCTTGTTGTCAGCCTGTTTTTATCATCAATTGCTTTATTGTCAGATGCCAATTTATACCCTAAATGTCTTTGAGCTGAGATCACTGCTCTGTTCAGGGGGCAATCAAGTGGCTAGCACAGATTGCCCCTTAGGTGCCCTTAATTTGTAACATAATGGAGATTTGCGTGCTCCTATCTTAAGTGGAATGCTCCAAACTGTACTAACACTCAAGCCAAGAACACCATCTGATTCCCCCCACACAAAAAAAGTGGATTGAGTTCTGCTTTTTCACTGATTCTCAGGAGAAACACAAAGATGTTCTCTGCCAGTTGCAGATGTGTTCTATTTTTTTCCTATATTACAGCTTCTGAATCACTCTTAATAATAGGCAAAGGCTATTCATACCAAATGGGGAAGTTCTCACACACTATGATGATAAAGCATTTCATCCATCTGCCAAAAAATCCCCCAAAAACACAAACCAAAAAGAAGAAAAGACTACCCACAGAACTGCAACATCACATCATCCGTGCTTTGCTGAATGTTCACAGAACAACATTGGAAGTCATTGAAGTGTCAGATAGTGATTTCATCGTGTGTCAGGCCTCCCACTAATAAATGATTCATCTTTCTCAGTACTGACACCTCAAAGAATCAAGGAGAAGAAAGAAATTTATAAACTTTAAAGTGAGAACTACTCTAATAATGTACTTCCCAAGTAAACAGAAGCTTATGCACACACTAAGAATGTGTTTAGAATTTAACCTTCCATTAACCCGAAGTGTACTTTTAGGTTTTAAAAGTGAATCTATTACAGGTGGAATCATGGAATTATGCGTATATTATTTCATCATAATACACAAAGGTAATTTGAATCATAGAATTACAGAATGGTTTGGGTTGGAAGGGACCTTAAAGTCCATCCAGTTCCAACCCCCCTGCCATGGGCAGGGACACCTCCCACCAGACCGGGCTGCTCAAGACCCCATCCACCCTCGTCTTGAACACTTCCAGGGAGCAGGCATCCACAGCTTCCCTAGGCAACCTGTGCCAGGGCCTCACCACCCTCACTGTGAGGAATTTCTTCCTAATGTCTAATCTACATCTCTCTCCTTCCAATTTAAAACCATTCCCCCTTGCCCTCTCACTACCTGTCCTTGTAAAAAGTCCCTCTCCAGCTTTCTTGTAGGCCGTTTGCTCAGTTTACAAATATAAGATTTCACATACACACACACAGAGCTTTGTGAACTGGAATTGTAATTGGGAAGAAATCTTCTCTGGTTTACATAGCAGTGATTAAACATAAACATCGGTGATAATAAGACTGCCCCAACCTCTGAGTACTAACTACAGTTGTAAAAGCAAATCTAGCTCCTCTTGAAGGCAATGAGGAACTTGACTGTAATGGAAATGGTACTGGAAGGAAATTTGTCATTTTAATAGGAATTCACATAATTGCTCTTTGACGCTTCATAAAGCCAGAACATTTCCCATTGATGACAGTAGCTCTACTGGATGAACAGGACTAACTAGTAATCCAAACTTATTTCTTTCAGAAGGAATGAACTTTAACACAGACCAAAACCAGACAATGTACTTTTAGCAAGATACTACCGTTTTTGATTGGTTTGCTAGGACACTGAAGTTTTTGTAATCATACACTGGTTCTCCAGCTAATTTTTAAAATTTCAATCAAATACAAGTAGTGATAGAAAGGTCTAAAAATTCTACCATTCTTTGTAAAAAAAAATATCTAGGAGAAGAAAGAGATTCTAAAAGTGTCCTAACTTGAAAAAAAAAGGTTGTAACATGAATCTAAACCTTATGAAACATTGAAGACTCCACATGAGAGAGAGATCTAACAAATGATGCCGCTATAGGAAAAAAGAGACAATTGTAATTCACTACGGAACTCTGAGACACCAACCTATGGAAAACCAGGCTTTGCTGGTTCTGCAACTAATGAAGCTCCTTTGACTGTAGTAGGGTTTTTTTTCCTCATCAAAACAGCATCTGTTATAAACAAAACACTTTAGTCAGTAGACTCAAAGCTAGAGGAGCATGTGGATACAGAATTTACCCACTGGGTTCCTCGCCTGAAGCTGGGAAAAGAATTAGATGATGATAAATTTTGGACTTGGACTCAAAAACCCATTCTCAGAAGAAACAATTAGGCTGGAAGGAAAACTGCTAGGAGCAAAAAAAAAAAGCCACAAGCCCCTGAGGTCTCATGTCCTAAGCAAGTACTTGTATCTTAGACTCACTCTGAATATGTATGCCATAGATAACAAAATAATGAATGGAGTACTTAAAAGCAGCAATATACACAAGTAAATTATTCTTTGCTGTTCCCCCACCTCTTCTTTTGGTGGAATTAATCCAATTGGGTATCCTAGGTAAAGACAATGTCCAGTTTTCTCCATCAGTTTGATTCAGCATGGCCTCTTCACTGTCAGCAAAAAAAGGTAAAAGAGAGCAACGAATATCTGCGTGTAGGCAAATTTACATGGCTGTGGGGCAGGATGCGTGGATGATCAAAAAGAAAAGAAAATATTAAACACTTGAAACACTTTACCATGAAATCGCATTCTCCCCCTTCCTCCCCCCTCCCCCCATGTTAAATCAGGTAGAAAAGTGTGATAATATTAAGGCTTAATCCAATTTAAATAAATTATTTTCTTGTAAATGTTAAAACAATCATTACATGCATCATTTACCTCTTCGTCTGGTTGTAGTCTTAAATTATGTTCCATTATATCCAGATGGAAAAAATATGCAGAAATGTTTCTTAAACATCAGAAATTTTGGTTTTGATTATATTCAGAGGTAAAAGTTATTAAGGAGTCCTAGCAAAAAAAAAAAAAAAGAAGAAAGCATTATGGGATTTTGCGTAGCAAACTTAATTACGAAATTTCTTTGCTAGGTTACCAACAATATTTTATTACAAGCTTAAGGTATAAGACTGTTATAGCTCTCTGTCATGCTTGGCAGCAAAAAAAGAACACATGTAAAGAACAATCTTGTTCTTACAATTAATTACAAATGTACAAATGAGTGATATATCAGACTCTATCTACACTGCATAGTCATGCACTTATAACTATTTCACCACACATGGTTATTAAAAGGCATGCTTTGTGTCTGCAGTAGCTTGATACTACGTCACAGCCATGGGTAGTGATGTTTATTCATGTACAGTTACCACCAGCCAGAACTATATGTATATGTCAGTGCATTTTAGCCAAATCTGCATCAAATAACCAGTAGTGCAGGTCTTTTCAGCTAGCTTTTTTTTAGGGGGCAGAACGGACACAAGATAGTAGAAACACATGGGTGGCAAAGGGCAGGTGGTGACAGACAGCAGTCTTCAGTCACTGGCCACTCTGGCTTAGTCGATGTGGTGACAGTCACCCAACCCATTCTGTTTATCTGGCACATCCATACTGTCCCAAAACACGTCTGCCACAGAAGGGGTGAGAAATGGTCTCCCCACCAGTAACACAAACGGCTGAATGGAAAACACCAAAGTCCCTGGCTGCCAGTGGACCCTGCAGGTAGCCTTTATGGTCTGAAGATGCCAGTGGAAGAGACCCTTGCAAAAACATCTCTGCAACACAGCAACCTGCAGCACCGGCGACAATGAGCAACAGGACACTGACAAATTCTCCTAAGTAGGGAAATCCATCCTAAATCTTTCTTTCAGAAACCGCAGTTCATCCAGCTGGGTTACCGGATCACAGCGAGGTGCCAAGTTTGGGTCTCCAGCACTGGTGGAACATGGATAGCTACAGAAGAATGAACAGTTTAAAGGGCTTCCACTTCAAGACTCAACCAAATCATGAACCAACCAGAAATCTGTGCTATAGCCACGAGGACACTGGCACCTACACACACTCGTCCCTGTAGACAGAGACCTGATGACACATTGCCCAAGGCTTAGAACACTGATCTCACAGACAGGATTTAAAAAACACCACTTTGCTTCTCCCTCCCCAGGCCAGCCAAAGGTATTTTGTTTTAACCTCACACCTTCAGTTCATGCTTCTCCCTAGGAACATTTGTTTCATTCGGCTGTCCAACACCAGTCCTAGCTGTGAGACTGAATAACACCAGTCTCACTGAGAACTGTTTCAACAAACCCAAACCACTGCAGCTCTGAGCATGTAACTTGTCAGACAGTTTTGCTGGTTATAGAGGGAATTCCAGTCTTTGACTCACTGGTAAGTAAGTGTGTTCCCACGCCATTTCTTCATCCACACAATTCCCTTATCCTGAACTATTTGCTAAGAAAGTCTGAGATTATTTGCATTATGTTCCATGCAGAGAAACAACAACATATAAACATATAATTATATAGTGATGAGATGCTCCAGTTCCAAAAGCCATAAATTCTAAACAAGATTATCTTGTTTTTAAAATTCATCCTCCCTGGTTCAGAACAAGCCGTCTCATGGCCCAGATAGGCAAGAGGACATATTATGATTTATGCTACTATTACATAAATTACCAGGCATGTACTTACTAGAATGGGCTACCTGGGCTGTTGCCCACACTTTTCATGACAGCTGCAGGTGTCACGTTCTCCTGTCAAGTGATGGGAGAATGGTATAGAAACTCAATATAACAAGCATATTTTTAATTTACAGGCAACACCAGCAGTTCGAAAACTCTTTAATTAATGAACACAACTGACTGGGTACACGTATGCTGCAAAGCTGGCTAAACTACCTTGGGAACTAGCAGCAGACTTTACTTTCTGCACTAATTTACCATCACAGAGAAGTGATATAAGGAAAACATTTATACATTTCAGTGGTATAAATGAGCACATTTGGACCCCTCTATTTCATCAGCTATACTGTCAGAGGTACTCAAACTGGCTTGCTCAAAGATACTTTTCATGCCCTTGCAATCTGCAACATAGAGCTAACTTTTGTTTTTTGGACACGCTGCAGGCAGAGCAGCTCCCACCTCACCATGCCACTTGTGGAGCTGCAGGGAGCCATCACTACAGCAGATCTAGCAGAGCCCAGATGTAAGAGGGCTCTTAGAAAGGAGATGCTGGGATGCTGCTCGTAAGGCCTGCAGAGCTGTGTGTGCATTTCTCATCCTGGGGAAGCAATAACGTGATCAGTGCTCTATCCTACTCTATTGGCAATGCAAACGATGTTTCCATTGTGACCAGATATTTGCCTTAATAAACAGACTTTAATAAAACAAACAATTGAAAAAAGTCAGATCCTCTCACATGGGATTCCCCATAAGCCAATTACAGAGTAGTGCTCTTGTGGGCCAGCAAGCAATCTCTTCCTGGACTGGGCACCAAGCAGGAACAGAGCCTGCCGCAGCTGCTGGGCAGGAAGCTGGCTGGGTCCACTGGAGCTTTGAAGTAAAACACACTCTTTGTTTGGCAGATTGCTATGTCTTCATGGATTGGTCAGTAGGAGCTGTTGTGAAAGCTGACTGATTGGTGACTTGAGCAAGACTGCTGCCTTCCTGGTGTGTTGTGCCCATGTCAGTGAAGAAGGAAAATCTTACACTGTACTCAGATTCCTTAAGAATTATAATGACGTGACCAACACTTAGTTGGGCCATACTTTCTGTTGTTGTTGATATTTTAAACCTAATGCAGCTTTTGCACAACTCACTCATGCCCAGTATCCTTAATCAACAAACACTCAAGGACAATAATTCAGCTTTATTATCCATATTCCCTGAGCTTGCACTTCATAAAGTGTAAGCACACTCAAGAAAGAACAATTCCTAAAATAGCCAGGCATGTACATTTCCACCCTCTCTTCAGTAAAGTTCAAAACCATGGATCCTACAGGTCCTTGTAATGCTTAAAATTGCTAATGTGAACCTCTTGACAGCAGAAGGTGGTATCTTCAGGAACAGCTGGGGTTTTATCTTAGCCTCTCACACCAAGCTACTACACACCATCAACTGTGTTTATATAGGCACTGCAGTGACAGAAACATAGTATGAACCAAACAGGAATAGAAGAACAAATTCTGGCTCACATCAGCAGAAGATTTTGAAATTGCATATCCAAAGCCAGCACATGTTACTAATTGAATAAAAACAGGAGAGACCACTGCTGGAGTTATTATATTCAGCTGTCACAAACATGAAATAAACATAAGCAAGTTTGGGACAACTAAAGCTACGACTAAGAACAAGCAACTTGTTCTTGTACTTTATCATCTACACTCTGCTCTTTGCTTAATGATTTCAGGGTCTTGACTCTGTGGAGTGCTGGGGTACCTCAAAAACTGGTCAAAAATTAAATGGAGATGAGAGCATCCAGCACCCTCCGTGATCAGGCCTCTTCTATGCTGTTATTAAACACTGAATTGTCTGATGAGCTTCCTTATGACTACAACAGTAATTAGCTGTTTCTGTCCTTACAGTAGGAGTCACCACTATGAGTGTGTTACTTGATTATTTACAAACATGACCTTTTATTAAAAACACAGCCTTCACTGTGCTCAAAATTAATTCCACTTGGCTGTAATACAAGTGCTGTTTCAAATGTGTGAAATTTATGGTCAGTTACAAGGCAAAATGATGGCTAAACTTTGGCAAGTAAATTGGACACCAGCAGCACTGACCCCGCCAAAGCTGGAGCCAAGCTCAAGGCTTTATTCACCAACTTTTCCACACTACTCATCGGCTGGAACCACCTCTGGGCTACTGAGCTGTTTTTTTTTTTTTTCACCAACAGGAGAACTGAGTGTGTTCCACGCTTGAGAGAAGCATCATTACTGCCTATAAAGATGGGCCCCAGCATACTACATCTCAGAGCCATATGTATTCTCTTTGCAAATGAAGCCACCTCAAATAAGACAATCTTATTGCATTCCTAAAAATGCCTCCATGTTTCCCTTTAAGGCAAATCACCCTGGAAGAGAGACTCCGCCCAGCCTGAGTTGATGCACAGAGAGGAAAGGGAGACATGCAAATGACAGGTTTGTGCGGTGGCACTTGGCTAAACTGGGAGTCTCTAGAGCATCCAGTCCACTCTGGAGCACAAAAACTTGTGCTATCATCTCCTCCCTCCCTCCGCCAGAATCACCAGACAACTTCTACAGTGAAGCTAACTCCTTCCTCTTTCATAGAATCATATGGGTTGGAAGAGACCTCCAAGATCATCAAGTCCAACCCTTCGTCCAACGTCCTCATGATGGCACTAAGTGCCACATCCAGTCTTATCTTAAAAACCTCCAGGGATGGTGAATCCACCACCTCTCTGGGCAGGCCATTCCAATGCCTGATTACTCGTTCTGTGAAGAACTTTTTCCTGATATCCAGCCTAAACCTTCCCTGGCAGAGTCTAAGCTCGTGCCCTCTTGTTCTGTTGCTGGTTGCCTGGGAGAAGAGACCAACCCCCGCCTGTCTACAACCTCCTTTCAGATAGCTGTAGAGAGCAATGAGGTCACCCCTGAGCCTCCTCTTCTCCAGGCTAAACAACCCCAGCTCCCTCAGCCTCTCTTCATAGGACTTGTGCTCAAGTCCCTTCACCAGTTTCGTCGCTCTTCTCTGGACCCGCTCCAGTACCTCAATATCTTTCTTGAAATGAGGGGCCCAGAGCTGAACACAATACTCAAGGTGTGGCCTCACCAATGCCGAGTACAGGGGAAGGATCACTTTCCTCGTCCTGCTGGCCACACCATTCTTGATGCAGGCCAGGATGCCACTGGCCTTCTTGGCCACCTGGGCACACTGCTGGCTCATGTTTAGCCTCCTGTCAATCAGTACTCCCAGGTCCCTTTCCGCCTGACTGCTCTCCAGCCACTCTGTCCCCAGCCTGTAGCGCTGCATGGGGTTGTTGTGGCCACCTATTCCCTACGCTTTTCCCCAGTCCTTTTCTCCCTTCCCACTACCCATCTGACTCTCTATGCTCACTGTAGTCCCACCTTGTCCTCTCAGTTCATCTCCCTTTCCCATGCCCCTAGAAAACAACAAAATGTCAGCAAAGCAATGATCTTTTCCTCCCCTGCTTCAGCACCGTCCCATGCCTCTTCTGACCATGCTGGGCTCCCTTGGCAAAAAGAAACACTGCCATGTTCCAGCCACTTAGGCACACACTGCAGCATATCACAGCAGTTGGGGTTGGCCTACCATTGCATAAAGGGAAGGGCAGAAGACGCCATGAAGAGGTTCTTCCCTTGCCCATCTAGCCAACATCATGCACAACCTAGTCTGTGCTGGTCCCACAAGCCTCATCTTCCCTGTGTCTCATTCTTCATAAGGTAGGAGTGGGAAGAGAAGTGGAAGGAAGAAACATAAACTTCAAATGGGCAAAAAGAAGGAAGAAGAGGAGGAAGAAAGGCAGAACACAGTATTAATCTCAGTCCTCTCTTCCACCCACCAAGACATGCTCCTGTCCCCCCTTGTTCCATGTGGAGCTCTTATTCCAACGTAAAAGCATCTTCAATTTAATGAACTGGTTAAAATTACCAGCTCAACTATTCACATTTATGCAAAATAACAGCTTTGTTCAGCAAATTAGACTGAAACAAAAATCAGAAGTTCATACCAATCTGAACATTTTCATTCAAGCATATGTGCTTTCCAGGGTTTTCATTCAAGCTTGTGTGCCTCAAGGGTTACTGTCCCACAGTCTTACTTCTCAACAGATGCAGGGCAACTAAGCAAACTGCAGTTAATGCTGAACAATGTGGCAAGGACAAGCACCCTTACATTCCCAGCTGTAAAAAGCAGTGAAATAAAACGAGAAGAAAAGAAAAGCTGACATAGTACTACATTCAGCAGAGAAAAAACAGACAATAAGCCAAATGAAGAAATACTGCTTTTTCTGTGGTGCTCACACCGAGAACACCATGGCTGTCCACAAGGGCTATATTTTTATTGGTTTTGTGACCTGACAGAATTTTAGCCCCATTTTACTGATTGTAAACTGAGGCAGTCAGAAATTAAGATTTGAAGAGTCTCAAAGTGCCTAAAACCTTGATTCTTGCTAGTACCAAGCATTACATATTCTTCTGAACATTCAAAGGATACAGTTTCCAGCAGCCTTTGGCACAGATGCACATGTATAGTCTTAAGGAAACCTGTAAAATGAGGAACACAATGCAAGAGCTACAACAGGAACATTTTAGCAACCACAGACATATTTATTTCCCCATCTCCTCTTCTACATTTTCAAGTGGGGGAACAAAGTATTCTGCACACTAGGAGATTTAGATCAAACAGCTATGATGGTCACAAGTCACAACTCATCACTTACTGGACAACTGTAGCTATTTATGTATGAATTAGTAGTGCTGACCTGGCCACTATTAAAAGATTGATGTAAATGGCATATCCAGCATCACACTCCTTGGCAGAGAATCAACTTCTCCAAAGCAACATTCAGCTGCCTTAACAATGAGATTATGTCTTCCCTTCTTGCATTCATAGGAACACAGAAGGGTAAAAGTTCAACAGACAACCCTCTCCTTCAGCACGCACTGTAATTCATCCCTAGAGTAGACTCGTTTAATCCACTGAATAAAACCCAATCATCCCATGGAGGGGGGGGAAAGGTATGCAATCTATTTTAAGATTATTACAAAGCAATATATAGATGTATGGATGCAATTAAGATTGCATAAGGATTTTCTAACTTTTGAGTGCTTAACTTAGCCACTTTAATATCCTTTCACTCTGACCATCTGTGTAGTATCTGTCTGCATGTGTACATAAGGCTGCCTCAAGGATCCTGGAGATGCTAGGCACCACATCTCAATTGTCCACAGGATTTTAAATCACAGACATAAATCCATGTTGCATGAATCCTGCCTCTTTGTGTACGTGGTACAGAATCCACTACACATGTAGAGCTTAACCGCATCATGGCAGCTGCCTGTTGAGAAACCCTTAGGCCTAGATGCAGAGTCACCATCTTGTGTGCACACCAGCTTACTATGTTGCATGGTCATTACGTTTGCATTTTATGCATATATTTAACAAACTTGTACATTTCTGCATATACCTATCAAGCAAAAAGGCGTGTGGGGAAGCAGCCAAACTGACTGTTGGCAACCGGTTACCAATTTCTTTATTTCCCCAAGGGAACAAATGAAAGGAAGTTCTGCCTCCCTATTCTGCAAGGGATTCATTCACAGCAGTAGCCATTTTTCCCATAGATATGTATTTTAACTCTCTAATATTCTACTCCAATATTATAGTAAGGTGCTATGGGACTTTCAAGGCCAATGCAAAACAATAAGGCAGAATAGGAACACAGGAAAGACAGGATGTAAAATGTGATGGAAAGAGGAAGGGAACTCAAATTAGGGGATGTGGAAGCCAGAATGTCTAGACATCAACTCAAGTCAGTAGCAAGGTATCTATAGCAGAAGCCCCTCCCTGGTGGTCTCCACATCCTTCTTACCTGCTACAAGAAAGAGTCAGCTGTCTGTGATAAAGTTCTGTCTTCTCAAACACAAAACAAAAGCTGTTATACATAAACGGTGCTGATACTTGTGGCACAAAAAGCTAGGCTATAGGAATGTCCACGTCTAGATTTTACAGACCCGGGGGTCTCTTTTTATAGCCTCCTCATCTACTATATCAAGCTTCAAGGAAGCCATTCAAACCTCAAAAAATGTGAATTCCCCATGCATTACTGCACCTCCACAGATCATCAGCCTGATTCTAGTGCTAGAAGCAAGTTCTGTATCCTGCAGCATAAAGCTACCAACTCTCTCCCATTCTGACAGTGTGCAAAACCTTTTGCTTTTATCCACAAAAGACATTAGATCTTGGAATTAAAAATTGCATCCTTTTCAGATGCAGAAAACGTATTCAGTGCTAGAGAACTTAATCTTGTGTTTTCTAAGGCAGGCATAATTCAGGTAAATATGCCACAGTTGAGGAAAAGGTATCCAGAAGTTACTTTTATGAACTGGTAAGCAGCCATCTGTCCACAAACAATCACAGCCTGCCCCCAAGACAAGGCTCCTTTATGGCTGAACTTGTCTGGCATCATGCCCTTTGTTTGCTGACCGGTGAATTATGGCTCACAAATTTACCCCATGTTCTTTCTGCCTTCCCCATACTGCTTGTGCGTATTGTTTTATCTGTTTGACCAAAAAAAAGAAACAATAACAAAAAAATCTGAAATTATTGTACTTTGCTTTATAGTAGATGCTCCTTTTCCTTATGAACTAAATATTCTTTTTTTTATTTACTCGCTTTGACCAGCAACTGTACCAGGACCTTCCCCATTAGCTGTCTGAAAATTTTGCCCCAGAACTCTGAGGGCACCGCAAACCATTTTGCATATGCAACTCTCTTCCAAGTTTGAAAGCATTAAAAGCAGAAATTCCTGATTAAAAAAAAAGTGGAATCGTACGTCAGTTATGATGAATGTTCTTTTCCTGTAACCTCAAAGAGATTTTTTTTTCTGCATTGAGATGTGAAGTAGCCAAGTATTATGAAAGTTTTAGTAGCTGGGGAGGTATCACCAAGGCTCCTTCTTAATGGAGCTTCCTCTCACTTTCAGCTGGAACCGTCTACTAGAAGATTATTTTATATGCTAGAAAGTGACCATATTTCACCTCTTGCTCAGAGATAACCATACCTAGGATGTTTAATATACAGAAGTCCAAATGCACAATGTATAAAATGTGTTATTCTCATGCAAAGAAATAATCCACAATATCACCACCACCCACCGCCCCCTCCCCCCCCAAAAAAAAATCACAGATTTTTGAGCAATAGTATCACATGGGAGACCACTGTGCCTGTTCTGGCCTTTTTGAGTTGCTGGAAAGGTTGACTCTGGACAGTGATAAAAACTAAATGTAGAACAAATAAACACAGTTTTGGGGCTCCTGTATAAATCTGTGTAATTCCTTGCAAAAGGATTACATACAATGAACAACTGAATGAGATGTAAATAAGAAAACTCTACCATGCTAAGGTTAGTCAATTCTCAAACACTTACAAGGCACAATATAGTTGGAAGTAGCCAGGAAGAAACTCACTATCAAATTAGAAAAAAATGTGATCAAATGTAATGGCAAACACTGATATCAATAGCAGCTATTGTAGCACCAACTGCTATTGTACCAGCATTTAATTAAATGTGTAAATTAGTTTAGCTTCAGCATTTAAAATGTCAGCCTCCAAAACACATGCAAGCTAAAACTGAAAGACAAGAGCCACCGCAGATACACAATATTCAGCATGTACATAACATGATGCTGTGTTTAACAGGACACAAATGTAAATAGAGCCATGGAACTATGGAAGAGGCTTCTGCCACCCAGTCTGGAGAAGAAAATTCATTAGTTTGCAGACAGTAAGCTCTTGTTCAACACATGGCAGAAAAGCCAGTAGCAAACATAGCAACACCAAGACTTAAGCACACTCAGGAAGTAACTCCAAAGTGAGGAGGGGAAATTGTTGGTTTTGCTACCTTATGTTATTTGAGAAAAGCCAGGTAGGTTTGCTACAAGGATCTTCTGCTCAATTGTTGACTTAGAAATACATGAATGACTTTCTTTGTCTCTTCTGGCTTCCAAAATGTCTCCTGGAAAGAGAGAGACAGTGTCACAGACTCATCATTATTAACTGAAGAAAACCTGAGAGAAAAGTGTTTTTTTCCAAGTATGCCCTAAACCTACAAGCTACCTTAATAAAATAAGCGAGGACAGAAAGTTAAACAGTCCTAAAACAAATGTGTGTATTTCCAATTTAAAGGATGAAAAATCTTACACTTAGAAATCATGCGTATTTTCCTAAGGGAGGCCTAAAGAAAATGCTTCAAAAGACTAATCTGGTCACAAGTAGTATTACCATAAAAAGCCTGATGTTGGATCAGGCCACGTACATACAATTTTTCTTTGATTAATGTTTCACTAAATAAGACTCGGGGAGGAGGGAGCTCCACAATAATTAGTAGTAAACACAAAGAAGTGAAGAGAAAATGAAGAAATTATAACTTGATTTCTTCTATATAGACTTGTAAACATGATTTGCATTGTATTTCTAGGGCAAAAGGAACATGAACATGGCTAAGACAAAACACTAGGAACCTGAGATTCTGAGGTGTCCTGGGTCTGCTGCTCTCCTGATTTTAAGCACAGCCACTAAACAGCCTTCTGAAAAAGTTTTTGCCCCTACCGATCAGGGATAACATTCTCCAGAATGGAAGCAAACATAAACTGCATCTGGAAGACGGGGAAAGTCCCTAAAGTGTGACATGAACGTCTGCATTACCATAGAGATATGTCACTTCATAGTCTTCGGTGAGCTGAACAGAAAAGCACAAGCATCCACTGAGTACGGTGATAACCTCACCAGGGAAATCATCAATTACTCTCCTTCCTCCCTCCTTCCCTCCCCCTCCCTGGAAGAGACTAATCCACCATTAAAGAACTCTTGCCTTTTCTTTGAGGATGCACCTTCCACTTCACACCCGATTTTCTATTTTATTTTCACTGGGGGAAGCAAAAAAATCAAAACCCACGAGTACTTGAACTCTGGGGGGAACCCACTTATCTCTTCTGGCTAGTGACCAATGACACGACCCGAGGAAACGGCAGGGAAGTGCCAGGAGAGGTTTAGGTTGGGTATTAGGGAAAGGCTCTTCACCCAGACGGTGGTGACGCACTGGAAAAGCTCCCCAGGGAAGCAGTCACAGCACCAAGCTCTCAGCCACACGATGTGAGTGCTGGGGTTGTCCTGTGCAGGGACAGGAGCTGGACTCAATGATCCGTTCCCACTCAGGTCATTCTGTGATCCTGTGAGTATTTGAACTCCAGGCTTCTGCAGTGACATCAAATTCCCAGCTCCCACGGGCGCCCGGCGGCTCCATCCCCATGGGAGCGGGACGGGACGGCGCTGCCGCAGCCCCGGGCGAACCTCCACACTGGCACGCGGCTCCAGCGCATCCCGCACCCACACCAGAAGGCTGTCCGGCGCGGCGCGGCGGCATTCCCAGAGGGAGGAGGCGCGACCTCAGGATCCCTTTGGGACGGCACCGAGCGAGACCCGCCCAGCCCAGCCCCGAAGTTTCCGTGCCGCCGCTTCCCCAGCCCAACCCCAGATGCATTAATCCCGGCTCCCTCCCCAGCAGCCTCCCGCGGCGCCTGCTTGCATTGCCAATAAACTTCCCCTCTCTCCTCCGCGCTGCCGTGCTCTCGCCTCTCCTCCTCACCCGTCACCCCGCCCCGCCCCACCACCGCGCATCCCGAGGGGTTTGGGGGGGGGGGGGGGGCAACACGGGATAAGAATGAGAGTGAAACCAACGGGGGGGGAAGGGACGGGGACGAGGGGGAGGGCGGGCGGGCGGGCGTCTCGAAGGGGGTTCCTGGCGCAGCAGCCAATGGGCGGCGGGGTCCGGCGGGCGGGCGCGGGGCACGCCGGGAGTTGTAGTTCGCCCGCCGTCGCCATTTTGTGGCGAGGGGGAACTACAACTTTCCCCGCGAGCAAAGGGCGGCTCTCGGGCCCCGCCGGCCAGGCCAAGTGCTGCCGGCGCGGCGGGACCCGCTGCATGCCCGAGCCGGGGAGGGGAGGCGGGCACGGAGAGGCAGGAGGGCTCTTAGGCAAGAGGAAAGGGGGTTGCTGCGGGGCGGGGGCGGGGGCAGCGCAGGGCGAACGACCGAACGTGCTGCGCGGCCAGGGACCGTCGCCAAACTCCTCGGTCCGGTGTGCGGCGCAAAGGGGCCAAGCGGCGACCTTGGCTCGCCGGGCAGCCAAAAATAAAGAGAGGGAGGGGAGGAGGGGTTGCGGGGAGGCGAGGGAAGCTCGTGACGCTTAGCCTGCATAAGGCAGCCCTGTTGCACGCGCTGCAGGCGGCGGGGGCCGGGACGCTGCGGCTCGTGTCGCGGTTGGGAGTTGAGGGCGAGCCCTAAGGGGCGTGCGTGTTGTATGTGTGTGCGTGTGCCCGTGTCTGTATATATACATACATACACACACACGCACACACGCGTGCGCGCAGACACATAGATATTTAAAAAAAAAAAAAAAAAGGAGCCAGGTCCATTTAAAGTTGCTGCTGGAGAGCTGCTCTCATTGGTTGGGGGGGAGCTCGGAGGAGCGCAGACATTCACGGTGCGCGCAGCCCTCGCTGCTGCCGCTGCCGGAGGAGCCGCCGGAGCCGCCGGAGTTGTGCCTGCCGCTTTCCCCGTGCTGCAGCGGCACAAACGTGACTTCTTCCCAGCTTGCTGGCTATTTATCGTCTCCTCCTCGGCCCCTTTCCTGCTCCAAGATGTAACTACAGCTCTGACGCTAAGGACCTGCAGATCGCTTAGGTGGCTTGAGAAAAAAAAAAAGGGGATATCAAGGGCGTCGTTTTTTTTTTTTGTGTTTAGGGAGAATTTTTTCCACGATAATGTTTCACTAAAGTGATTTGTTTGTTTGTTTCCTTCGCATTCGTATTTTTATTTTTATTTTTTCTTTTCCCGACCCTCATTTCTCGGATTTATTGCTAGGAGAATCACATTGTGAGGAAAAGAAAGTCGGATTACAAGAGGCACCACTACAAACAACCCCCTCCCCCCAGGATTTTTTTTCCGGTATTTTTTCTTTTTTTTTTTTAAAAAAAACCAGAATTGTTGCGGCTTTAATTCATGAAGCAATTGTCCCCTTTTGCAATCAGAATTTGGATACCAGAATGAGCAAAGAAAGACCCAAGAGGAATATAATTCACAAGAAATACGTAAGTGGCCATAACATCTAATCATTTGACTCCCAGTTTTAGGAAATGGCAGTGAATGTCAAGTTTATCGCTAATCCTGCAGCTGTAAGGGCTTTCGAAACCGAGGTGGTGCTGGGTTTTATTTCTCTGTGGTGTGGTGTGATGGTGGGGGAGTTTCGGGGGCCCCCTTTAAACGGGGAAAACCTTCTCTCCAGTTTGGTTATAAAACCCAGATCCGCGTAGCCATTCCTCCAGTGAATAAATGTATTGACCTCAAATGACACAATCATCATCTAGTTTTAGATGAAAGGCGGGGAGCTCGGGGCTGGGGACTGGGAGGGGGGAGGCGGCGATAATGTCACGAAACTGCATTTTCCAGGAGGTTTTATTAATCTCGCGCTTTTGCATGGGAAACGAAGGTGCTGGTTGTTTTTTTTTTTAATGCTCTGCCTGTGTCTGTCCCGTCTGGAGAAGCGGCGGCGGCTGCTGGAGAAGCCCTTTAAGTTGAAACCAGACTGTGTGGTGATGGCGAGCTCGTTTCTCGCACCAACCACCAGCACATCCATCCCGAAGTCCTGTCTTGCGATAGGAACCCAAACCAGGCAGGGATCGCCTTTGCGAGAAACGCGTTCCCAGGGAAGCGATTTGTAATGGGGGGGGGGGGGGGAATGGCTCGGTGCAGTTTTAAAATAATTCATTAGGATAGCTGGAAAATTTGGGCTAATCCACTGCAGCCCAGGCTTGTGTTTCTGCTTTTCTTTATTCAGCCGCTTAACCAATCCCTTGTAATTGTCTAATCCTTTAAACATATAAATGTGGATGGGTAGTTGGATTTTTGTTCGTGCTCCAGTTACGTTTTGATTGGCATGGGGGGGGGAGTTTTTTTTTTTCTTTACGTTTGGAGAAAACCTGAGGGGATTAGACAAATAGGCAGTAAGGGGGAAGAGTATTTTTATCTGGGCATTTAATAAAAATTCTTCATTTGGGGAGGGGTATAAAAATCCTCGCTTTGGGGGTGTGTTTGGTGCCAGGCTTCAAAAGTTTATAGCTTATATCTCGCTTTGTCGAACTATGCTGATTTTTTTTTCGGAGCGGGGGGTGTTCCCTGGTAGAGGGAGGGTGACCTTCGGGACACTTTCCCTCGCTAAGGATATAGATTTGCTTAAAAACTGTAGTTGACCCCAGCTGACTGCTCGCTATCGATTGCCTGCCCGCTGACACCCAGCCCGGGAGAGGAGTACGGGGGGCTGCGAGCTATTTCAGAATAGCTCCCCCCCCTCTCCGAAATTTCCGAATTAAAATACATCCGCATTGCAGAGGAGCTGGGGAGCCCGGGATGGAGAGTTTAGAGTATGGCATCGAAACGGGGAAAGTCTGGCGAAACGCGCGAGGCGTCCACGTTTCCCAGGCAGGCGGGCAGACAAAAGCTGGGGGCGGGGGGGGGGGGACGACGACACACGATGCGAATAACTAAAGGATGGGGGGGAAGAAGGGGGGGGGGGGAGGGGGGTGACCGGGGCGGGGGCTAAGAATCGCCCCAAAGCGGCGCGCGAACAATGCGGCGCTGCTCCCCGCATTGGGGATTGCCCCAGTCCGGGGTGGGGGAGGCAACGGGGGGAAAGGAGGAGAGGCAATGCGGGGGTGAGGCAACTGGAGGGGGGGGGGGCGGGGCGCAAAAAGGCACATCGTGCTTTGCGCTCCCCGCCTGCAACTCCTTTTTTAACCCACTTCCCTCCTTCCCCTCCCCATTTTCCTGTCTGGCCGGCGGCGGCGGCAGCAACAGGTTGCCCGGGGCTGTGACGGGAACCCGCCGGCCACGCGCCACCGCCGCCGCCCGGCCAGGTTCGCCCCTGCTCTCGTGACGTCACAAAGGGAAGGGCCTGCGCACCGCGCAGCCTTCGTCGCGGCGTGACGTCAGAGGCGGGGCGGGGGGCGGGGGGGAGGCCGCGGGGCGGCAGCGCTGTCGGGGCGGGGGGGCGGGGGCGGAGCGGGAGGGGGCAGGTGAGCAGGTGCGGGTCCGGCCGGCCCGGCCGGTTCCGGGGTGGGAACGGGTTGGTTGGCGCCGGTCACGTGCCCCCGCCCCCCCCCCCCCCCCCCCCCCCCCCCCCTCGCGCGGGGGCGCGCGGATACGCGCGGCGCGTCCCCTCCCGCCCGTGACCTTCGGGCGCTGCTTCCTCTTCTTGATCACAGAATGAATCACAGAGGGGTTTGGGTTGGAAAGGACCGTAAAACCCATCCAGTTCCAGCCCCCCTGCCATGGGCAGGGACACCTCCCACCAGACCAGGCTGCTCAAATCCTCATCCAACCCGGCCTCCAGGGAGAGGTGATCCAGAGCTTCCCTGGGCAACCTGTGCCAGTGTCACTACCCTCGTGATGAAGAATTTCTTCCAATGTCTAATCTAAATCTTCCCCCTTCCAATTTAAAGCCATTATTCCTTCTTGGTGGTGCCAGCCCAGCCCTTTTGTTGTCCCCCTGTGCAGCTGCAGGTGTGACTACCCGATTGGGTCACAGCCGCCACCTCGGCACCGTGGGCCACCGCTATGCACCCCATCAGGCTCCATCCCAGTGTTGACACCCTGGGCACTGCCACAGGTAGCCCCCCTAGTCTCCCTGCCCTGCTGCTGGGCTGCAGACCTTAACAGCAGCCTTCCAGCGCTTAAAGGGGGGTTCTATGTGATACAATCATAGAATCATAGATTCATAGAATCATAGAACAGTTTGAGTTGGTAGGGGCGTTAAAAGATCATCCAGTTCCAACCCCCTTGCCATGGGCAGGGACACCTCCCACCAGACCAGGCTGGGATAGGATGAGAGGTACTGGATTTAAACTGAAAGAGGGGAGATTAGTTACTAGGAAGAAATTATTTCATGTGAGAGTGGTAAGACACTTGAAACAGGTTGCCCCGAGAATTTGTGGATGTCCCATCCCTGGAAGTGTTCAAGGCCAGGTTGAATGGGGATTTTGAGCAACCTCATCTGGTGCAAGGTGTCCCTTCGTACGGCAGATGGGTGCAACTGCATGGTCTTTAAGGTCCTTTCCGACCCAAACCATTCTAGGATGGCCTGCAGTCTGTTGGGCCCAGCTGCTGGTTCCTGGTGGTTCCTCCCATGGGATGGCGCCTGCACTGTGGGGGTGATGCCTCGCTGTGAAGAGTCAGGGTCCTGCTCACACTGCACAAGCAGCCAGTGCTGTCTCAGTGGCCCCACTGCTCACATGGCTGTGGGCCATCGTGTTGGGAGTGGAGCCTGTTCAGGCTGCTGCTTTTCGGCATTTGCAGAATGAATTCTGAAAACAAAAACGTGGTGAGAACAATGGAGTAAAAGCCTGCGGTTTGTTGGCTGCTTTCGTGGGGCTTGGCTTCATAAGTGGTCGCAATTAATAAGTGGTCGCAATTAAAAGTTCTCCTAAACTTTGAGAGTGTTATCTTTTGCAACTGATAACCCAGGAATGAGGAAATCCATGTATCCCACTGTGCTTTTAAAACGCCTTCACTTAATTTTTAAAAGAACCATAGCTGACTCATACAAGTCTTTCTTCTCACTTTACCCTCCTCCTTCTCAAACATCTTTACATATCAAATATTGCCTTTTGGCTCAAGCCTCAGAAAACTGACAGCTTTGTAAAGCATCAGCCGAGAAGCCAGACTGCATTCAGTATGCGCTTGGAATTAATAGTTCTTAAATGAAAAGCTTTGAAGTCTTAAGTGTAATTTCACAGGTGCGTTTTTCTGCGCGTTTTTGTGATGCTGAACAGCAAATCTTCTGTTCTTGCTGTCTTAGGTCTTGGAGTATCAGACCTGGATTACTGTCTTTAAATACCTACACAGTTCTGCCACCATAGCAGATGGCAAAATGCAATTAAGGAGTAATGTCACCACTGTTGCCTTGTGCGATTTGTTTCCTTGTCCTTGCAGAGGTAAAAGTACTGTAGTCTGCCATGAGGTGACACGCTTCACCTACAGATGGATGGCCTGGTAAGCCCCTCAGACAGAGGGCTGGCCAGGCCTGTTCACGATTAACGTGCTGCAGGCATCCCAGGAGAGCTCCCTTGAGTGCTGCAGACTTTGAAATGATAGTCTCTGCTTGGGCGTGCTTGAAGTGGGCTCAGGGAGTTTTAGGTGGAACGGTGACCATGCAGCACCGCTTCCTTCTGAGTAAGGGATGTTTGTGTGCAGGGACCTGGCCCTGAGCACCCCAGGGTTTCAGCCTGAGCCTGCTGCCCTGCTTTTTTTTTTTTTCTGCAGGAGTTTCCTCATTTCCCTCCCCTAGCCTCACAGCTGACAGCGTGCTTTAAGTTTGACCACTTCCTACAAGAAATAATGTAAATACGCAACAGCAGAGGTAGTATTCAGTGTACATTGCGTCTTTTTTTGAAAGAACCTTCTACACCTTTCTTGCGCTGGATCTTTTGTGTGCTTGTAGTAACAGTTCCAGCAACACAGCACACTCAACTCTTTTTTTTCCCCGTATGTATAACTTCAGCTGATGGAGTAAGGACGCTAGCTGCCCTTGAGATCTGAGTTTGGGTTCCTCTTTACCTCATCCTGGTCTCTTGAGACTTCAACATTATGTTGGAAGTGGCTATAGGATAGAACATAACTAGAAACTAATTATTAAAATATCTTTTTTTAAAGCAATATTTACTTTTTGATATCAAGAAATGCTTTACCCTGAGATCCTAATGGGCTCCGGCTCGCTCTGATGGACTGTGAGCCAAGAGTCTGTGTAAAATGCTGTCCAGAGTGGATTATAATGAATCAGGGCTCTTGTGAAGAGTTTCTAATGTTCATTAAGCACTTTCACCTTCTCTTATGAGGCCTACAAAGCCAATATTAAACATATATTACCCTTTCCTTTTCTGTAGATGTGAACTACCAGCAATGTTATGCGTATGCTAAAGTGTTGTATAAACGTCAGCTGATTCTGTAAGGCAGCAGCATTCCCTCCATTTTATTGTCTGATGAAACAGAAAGAAGTCTAAATTACTTGCCTGAAGCTACGTACTGTAACGGTGGCAAAGATGGAACTAATCTATATTTCTGCAGCCTAGTCCAATATTCTGTCCTGTAGCTTATGGGCTCTTGCTATGAGGCACAGCATCTGCTATACAGGAACTGCTTTATGTGGTTCAAACTTTCCTTTAAGATTTCCCCTTCCCCAGTTATGGTCTGGACTGCTGGTTTAGCATACATTTTTAACAACAATTTAATAAAGACTCATTTCAGGACAGATACTCGATTTTTTTCTGGAGTGATAGTCACCCCCTATATCTGATAGAGACCAATTGATACTGTGATGACTCAGCTGTGGGAGTATTACATAAAGTAGGTCAATTTTAAAAACTTATAGTCTGAAGCTAAAGAGAATCCAGGTTTAAAATTTATATTTTGTTTATACACATTACTGATATTTCCTGAAAGTTCTTGAGTAGGAGGAAAGTATTTTGGGGGGTTGGTTTGGCAGGTTTTTTGGCCATTAATATTGTATAGTAACTGAATTCTGTCAACTTGAACTTGGGGAGGGAGGAGAAACACCAGCTGCTTTCATTTCTAAAATTTCCAGTGTGCAGCACTCAAGTGAAAGGGAGGCTTAAAGGTAATTTTAGAGTAGGGAAAGGAAAAACAGAGACACGTTTATTATTTTTTTTTACAAGCACCCAGCTTTTGTGTGATTTAGCAGATGTGGAATTTACAGAGGAATATGTGCATTGCTGCAAAATCCAGATTTGCATTTAAGACATTCTGGTGTGTGTGTGTCCCCCAGATCTTTGCATGGCTTTCTTCCCAAATATAAATGTAAACCAAGTGTAAATGATGCATTGTTTGCTTTAGTGGGCAGACAGTCTGAAAACAATAGCACTGATGGATTCGGCTGCCTCTGTGTGAGATTAACGGGACATTAACTTTCAAGTCTAATGATGCAAATGTCAGTGTTACCAAACCTGAGCTTCCCTTAAATGCTTCCTGATGCCGATGGCCCTGAATGTCCTTTTGCTATGTCCCAAGCTTCAGTCAACAGTTTTCGTGATCTATCTTTCACCTTCAGTACAAAGCCCCTTAAACTATTGTTATGACTTTAGAGAAGAGGGTAAAACTTATCTGGAGTTTAATGTCCGAGTAGATGATGGGTTATGGTATATACTTTTTATATTTACTACCATTTTTTATATAAAGCATTTTTAAGTGGTAGGAAGCCACCAGGAAACTTAAGAGCTGCAAATCTCTTGTAAAATTCAAGTCTAGTGTGTGAGGAGTACTTGGCACTGAAATTCAGGTACAGGAAATAACACACGTGCCAAAATGTATTTGGTGTTCTCTTAGATCTTTGATGGGTTGTTTTGCTGGCTCATTACTACTGGGAATATTGGATATGATCTTTCATGGGTTTTAATGCACAGATTTTATTTGGGAACTCTTGGTTTTCATACATAGGGGTGAGTTCATTTTGGTCGGTCACAAAATGTTTTCTTAATGAATCAGTAGGTAAAAGGTTTAAAACCATTTGCTGTTTCACTTGCTCGGGTTTCACACTTTCCCTCGTGTAATGACATCCTGTTCTGATGTTGTTCCTTTGGTAATCCGGCAGAGGCCTGGTATTTCCAGTGGTGGGCTGTGGGAAAGGAATAAACCCTTTAATTATAGCAGCAAGGGCTTGTTTGGAAATGTGCTGGCGCTCATCCCCCCCACGTGTGCTTTCTTTTTGTCTGTCGCTTCCTTACATAGATGAAGGGTCTGAAGCTGTAAAATTCACTCTTTGACTTGCTATGAGAGTGTGGCCATGGTTGGTGGCAAAACTGAGCTGTGGTTGAGATCATCGATACTCTGTGTCTTCAGGCTCTCGGCTAGAGATCACGGCTCCCTGCTCCGCGAGCAGACGGATGGTGTGAGTGTACCCCATCTGCTCCCGTGCAAAGTTTATTGGCTTAATTTATGCTGCTGAAGAAAACAGTTTGGAGTGACCAGCTTGGCTGAGCAGGGAAGCAAGAAAAAAGTGCTCAAGTGGAAATCATCATTTTACCAGTTTCCCTGTGGAAGACTGGTATCTGAAACTACTTCAGCATTTCTGAAGCAAATTTCTCATCCCCGACTTATGTGTTCTAAAATGTATCCTGTATTTTTGTCTGAGGGAACAAAACCTCCTTTAATAAGGTATGAAAATGGGATTGTGTGATTAAAAAAATGCACTGAAAACAAAATGAAGAACTTGTACTAGGTGCAGTTTCTGCACCTAGGTCAGTCAGGCCTGTGGAGCAAGAGTAGTTTCTGATTGTGTCTGGTTGCCTGTAGGATCACTGCAATTGCAGTCAGACATTTTGACACTGCTAGAATCAGTTTAGCAAAAATGTGACGATGCCCCCAGAAGAGGTTATAGTTGCATCACATGAGGGGCATGACTTAACTTAATTCTTTCTAAATGTCTCTCTTCTGTAATCTAACTGGTGTGTCCAGCTTGGGTTCTTGTGGTCTCTTCTGCCAGGTTCTTCCCTTGATTTGCGCTGCCAAAAGGACCTGTGGCTTCCTAAAGGCTAGAAGAAATGCAAATAACAAAAATCAAGTTGAGAAACTGTGGCCTACTGCTGTACTCCAGGAGGGATTTGTGGTATTAGCGTCCCTGTGCTCTGCTTTCAGTTCTTCGAGCTTGCCTTGCTGGTCTGGCATCCCTTGGATGACGTGATGGTTGCAGGAGATTAGAATGTTTTGGCACCCGCACACTATGATGACTGGCTAACGATATTTATAAAGTTCAAAAATAAACCATGGGAGCTCTTTCTGACATGATCTACTAATCTTAGTTTTGCACTTTGATACTGTGTTGTCTGAGCCAAGTTAGGATAACTATATATTACGAGCAATTAATTTTTAGCTTTGCTTGCAGATTAGTGTTGAAGCAGTGTGTGCTTTTAAATTAAGAATGATGGAAGTGAGTTTGGAGAAATTATTGGCTCTTTCAACTATGTGCATATGGAAATCAGCTCTGTGCCTGTTTTTAAAACAGATTTATGTGAGTGGGAGTAGAGATATGTGCTCCCCAACATTTCTGGACAATGTTGTGTACTGGCGTTTTGACATGATATTTTTTTTCCTTCGTTGCCCACAAGAATGGGACTGTCTTCTTTGCCCTTTCCCACATTTATATGTTAGGGGAAGGACTTTCTTTTCTCTTTGAGGATTGTAGGTTCATTTTCTTGTGGATAAAAAATATGCTACTGCTTTGGGTAAACATCAGTCTCATGCTAGGCATCCTGCTAGTCACGCTGCATTTTGGGGTGTCCAACAAAGACAGTAAGCTTTAGAGGCTCCTCAGTGACAGGAATTCAGTTTCTTCTGGGCCCTGACAACTCCATTTAAACAACTAGTAACAATTTTCTAGCTACGTTTAGGAATAGCTTGCATTTTTAAGAAATACAGAGAGGAACTTGAAGGTGTAAAGCATGTGAGTCAAGCAGCTTGCAATGTACAGTTGTTTTCTGAGGTTGCTACTAATAAAGTGGACAGAAACCATGAGTTCTAGAAAACAGCCTGTACAGTGTTGCACTCTGAGATGCTTATCATTATTTTTATTAGTTGTTATATTTAGCATATAAGTTTTTATGCTGTTTTAAAATGGGTAATCTTTATGCCCCAAAATATGCAGTCTAGAAGTTGGATTTGGAGTTTTAAGTTGCTGCAGGCTACCACCATATGTTTATAGTTTTTTTTTCTTTTTATCCCTTCTTTTTATAAGGTGCCTGTTAGGCAGACTACGGGTGATTTGGAGAAGGGATATATTTCCTTTCTCACCTTTTTTTATTTCATGGATATTGCTTGCAGCCAGTTTGTCCCACAGAGTTCTTTTTGGTACATCAAAGTTGTAAGCCAAATCTCTCAGCTGCAGTGTGCGTGCTAAAACCCCCACAATACAAATTTCCAACCCTGCATGTATGCCAGATCAATTAACTTCTTAACTGAACCTGAGCTGAAAAAAATAGAACTGCTTCTGTTTTGGTTTCAGCCCTGCAAAACTTGGTCCAGACTCTGAGTTTACAAAACTCAAAGCCAAACGAAAAGAAGGTTTTCTTTTATTGTTTGTGAAGTTGACTGATAACTAAGGTGGTGTTGTACACGGTTCCTTTTTGGGTAATGTTCTAAACAACCAAGCTTAATGTGAGTCCTTTTCATATAAGGATGACACAGATAGATGCCCGAGATGTGGTTTTCAGATTGATAGTCACTTTTTTCCCAGCTCTCAAAGTGTAGTGATAATGATGAAAATTCTCATGGCCTGTTGCCATTGTGCCGACTGGCTTCCTGAGACCAGGGAGCGTCTCTCTCATTTCTGGATATAAAGCAGAAGTTAATGTGTTGGAATAGCATATCTTCTAATCATTTATTAAAAGCTGTACTACAGCCGAGAAAGACTGTAAGAAGAAGGTGCTCTTACTGCTACTGAGGTTTTTATCTAAGTTTGGAAAGCTTTTACTAATGTTTTTTTTTTGTTCGTTTTTCAACATATAATGGACACACAGTAATATCGCTTTGTAAGAGAAGAGGCTTCATGTTACTTAAAAGCTGGAGTTACAGCATGTTACAGTTACTGTAACTTGTGAATTATTTATAATGTGGAACGAATAATGGTTATCCTAATGGCAAATAATTTTGAAGCCAGCTTCGAGTCTGTCTGTGATGCCTTGAAGCAGTAAAAACTACAAAAATAAGAAGTAACTTTCGAGAGAAGCTGTCCTATCCTATTCTGCTGTCCCCTTCTTTGTGGGGAAATGTCCTGAGTGTAGCTTTTGCATTTTGTCTTTGATAACAGCAGTGGGAATGTGGAGACCAGTAAGCTGCTTAGTGCTATGTTTTTATGATCCCTTTAAACCTGGAGTGCTCTGGAAGAAGCTGTTTAGCTTTCCTCTGCCTATTTCTCCTCTCTTCTGCAGGGCAACACGTGTACCAGGTGGTAACTCCCACTGCAGACTAGGGACTTTCCAGATTAAAAATGAGCTGACAGGATATATTTGATTTTTAATGTGGATTCATTTAATATTGCAGTTTGTGATGTAGCTGTAAAAATACTGGGTCTGGGGAAAGTGTTACAGGGACACAAAATGAAGTGGCAAGGGAGAGGCAGGATTGGTTCTGTTACCAATAGTGTAAGTTTAAATGGGTTGTGAAATGACTAAATAGGAGTCAAAATTTTTTTTGCTACCTAGCAAACAAAATTAGCTGTTCCTCTCTATTATAAGGATTGTTCAGGCATAGTTTTTACTGTACTGTCCTACTTCTGGAAACGTAGTGAATATTAAATAAGGTTGAGACAAAGTTAGACCATGCAGATGAAAATGAAGCTGAAGGTGCTTGTGCCTGTGGTCATTGTAGTGCCATAATAATTTCTGAAGTGCTAAAATATGTTAGAAGAGGATTAAAAGTATAATACTATTGTTACATGTTATACTTGCTTAGAAAAATTTTAAACAATATTTAACTTAAACGAGAAGAAAATAAAATTGAGATAGCTCTACTGCTGGGAACTGAGTTGCGCTGCTAAATGTGGTAGAAGAAGTACTCTTTTCAATTCAGCAGCCACATCCATGCACCCAACAATACAAGAGCTCCATTGTGGAAGTGAAGCCAGTGTACTATTCTGCTTTCTACAACAAGGACCTGCTTACAGAAAAGAGCTCCTATGGAAAATTCCCATGACTTTATTTGTTTTTTTCTTGTACTACCAAAGAATAAGTTCAGATAGCTTCACTTGTTAAAACTACTTGTGTCTACTGAACGTGCAAGCGAACTGAAATGCTGATGTATTTTTGCCCCAGGTTACAAGTAGTGTGAGAAGGCCAAACCATGTCAAATTGAGAAGCTACAACACACAAGGTTTCCTTCAATTATAGGAACAGGATGTGGCATCACATGCTTTTTTGTCACCACTAAAGCCAGCAGTTGTGACCCTGCTGATCTTTCCTTCGTGGTATGGTGCATTGGCCATATCAGCACAACTAAAGAGCCACTTACTGGAATTATCAGGCTTAAAAAGTAGTTATGTCAGTGCTTTCCTCTTCTTTCTTCCATCACCTCCTCATCTTTAAATGGTCTGGTTTCAGTGCAAGCCTACGAAGACTTTTTAGTGACACAGTTAAGAGTGTGATAGGTCACAAGGACCTCTTTGGCTTTGCTGCAGATTAAAAAGACATGTGGAGCTGCACCCTCAGTTTCAGTCCAGCAAGGCATTGTAGCACGTGCCTGTCTCAAATGTATGAATACTCTTACTGACGTCAGTTGAAGTACTTGGAGCTTGTGTGTTAAGCACATGCCGAAGTGCTTTTCAGGGCTCGAGATTTTGCCATTCCTGTGTAAGAGTGCGTGCAAGTATTTGCAGGCAGGAGTGTTAGTTTTCTAAAAGGGTGATAGCCATTTAATGGTATAAATGGCTTTGCTAGATGTAGTCCCACCTGTTTTTTCTTCTGAAATGTTTCTTTTTCTTTTGCTTTTCCAGCATCTTCTCTTACTATTTCTTTTAAATATAATAACTGTTCCTTTTCTTTCCTAACTCTTCATTATAGTGTGCAAGTATGCATAGTACTGGTGTTTTTTACAATTCCCTCTTGTCTTCCCATCCCATGCTTTTCTTTTTCATTTCTGTATATTTTTCTGATTGGGCTCTTCTATACATATTGTCCTTGTCTGAGGAAATCAGCTCTTAATAAGCCGCTGCCATCTCTTTGCAAGAAAGCAAAACGAACTGCTGTGGCAGTGTTATTTTCTTTTCCTGAAGGCCAAAGGGGCAGAAAAGGAAAGGTTCCCACATTTCATTTTTGGGGCCACTCCAGAGGAAATACTTTGAAAAGAAAGGGATTGCGCTGTTGCTCCTTGTATCTCAAGCCTGCGAGCAGAATTTGAGTGTTGGTTATAGAAAATACTGGCTGTGTACTTAATGTTATGCAAGGCTCAGCAAACTGTTAATGCGCCAGTACTGTGGAGGAAAAGTAGAATATGGCCTTGCTCATCCCTTTAAGAGTCCTTTTATGAACTTTTGGGAAATCAAATCCTGCTGATGTGAGCATTCAGGAAAAGCTGATTTCATAATTCACATACATTAAAGGCTTTTATTTATAAGACATTAATATTCATGCTCTTTCAGTCAAGAACAGCATTATGTGACATGACTGACCAGTCATAAAAGCCAGTGCATAGCTTCCATTATTGAAAGGATCTCCGCAGTCTCCATTTGAGTGTGACCTTCCAAAATAACTAAAGGTGGTCAGATTTCTTCGTGGATGGGTAGCAGACCAGGTATAATGATTTCTGAGCTTTTTTGCTTTGGAGAGCAGGCATACAGTTTTTCAGCATAAATACGTTAAGTAAGGTCTCTTAAAGTCTTCTGAACAATATAATTTTGTGTCATACTGAGTATTTCATTATAATACTACTTCAGCTGGCTTCTATGAAAGCGGGTGGTGTGTCACGCAGAAGAAGGAAGTGTGTTTATGATGTAGGTGATCATGTTTTTTCCCCTCACAATCGTCTTTTCTTACATTCTGGTTGATTTGTCTTCCTCTTGTGTCATTTTATGCCCATTACTCTTACAGTCAAGGATGCAGTGAAATTAATTCCCTGTGGGCATTTTGGAAATTACTGGTTCACTAATTTGGATAGTGGAGAGTAAAGGGATAAACTATTATTTCCTTTTCTTTGGTAACTTTTCTCAGATCCTGCCAGGGGTGAGTCAGTCTTTTTATTTTTTTCCCCCCTTACAGACAGCCCATCTCTTAATGAGGTATAACCTCTACTTGAGCTTGGTGACTGGTCAAGGTCTTCCTGCTAGGCACTGCTTCCTGGCCCAAATGGGATCAGGAGTGGCATTCCTGCACACGTGCCTGTCTGCACGTGTCCTTCTTTCCCCCGGAGAATAGTGTCAAGTTGACTGCAGGGATTCCCTGGCAAAGTGGTCAGAATCTTTTTAACTTTTTGGAAGTTTTTTCTGTATGTGCCTTTGCTTCTTCCTTTTCTTTCTGTCCTTTTCACCTTTTCCTGTTCACCTTGCATAACCGTGAGTAGGTATGTGGTACCAAAAGTGGGGCTGCCTGGTTATCAGCTCTGCAGAATCCGTCTCTTTCACATGAGCTCTTTTCGGATGTGCTTCAGAGCATTGTCATTTTATTGCCTGCATGCTGCAAGCACGACTGCAGCTACATCTGGTTCTTTGTCAGGGACATAGGAGTGTGCTTAACTCTGGAGAGCTAAGCTGCCCTCTGTCACAGTTAGTGAAATCAAGGTTATGTAATGTGAGGAAAATGGCCAGGCTACGTATCCAAGGTTGGAGTTGTGCTTGTGTGGAGGACAGCTTGCCCTGAGTTTCCATTTAGGTCCTATTACTGTCCCTGTCTTTAGCCATCTTGACGCTATTATTTTGCTTTTACTTTCATGTTCTCTCTGAATATTGTGTTGTGGTCATGCTTTCAGAAGATCAACTATGGCTTGGCTTAAGGGCATGATAGCTTAGGAGGGAAGTGCTGCTTCTCTTTTACAATGGAAGTATATACAGGAGCATACTATCCTTTTATCTTTGGAGGAAGACTTTGAAGACCGTTCAGGCATGCTGTTGAAGTTGTTCGGAAATCTGCTCTCAGCTGTCCTCTGTATAGATGATTTATCACCATTCTTCTGTTCCCATGGAGCAGTAAATCACATCTCGGTTGAAAGGTTATCCTTTTTCTTTAAAAGGCTTCATACTTTTGCACTGCTTCTTCCTTTGTTCCGTGTTTTCCAACTGTCCAGGTATTTTTTGCCCACCAGAGAAGACTCAGTATTTTAATCAAGAGCCCAGATGTTACAAAGCTGAAGCAACATAAGATAGCACTTCAGCTTTGGAAACTCATTCCTCTGTGGAAGAATCCCATTGATATAGTTCCAGCTGGTTTCCAAATTTCCAATCCACTGTCTTTCTTGGTGGTTAGATCTTTCTTCATTAAAAGCAAGGATTTGCAGTTGGCCTGAGGTAGTTAATAGATAGTTTAATTTCAACGCATATGAGTAATGTTAAGCCCATGCATAAACTTTTCTAGTTAATGAGAAGAACAAAATAAGAGGTGATCTCTTGAGACAATCCTTTGAATCTAGAAGTAATATCTTATAAATTTTTAAGCACATAAGGAATAAGATTGAATAGCTGCCATTATTTGAGACAGAAGACTGTGAGAACAATTCCAAGACTGGCTGACTGACCTATTGTTAAGCTTAGAAACTAGGACAACGTCTAGTGAGGGAAATCTTAGTTATAGCGGACTGGTTATCAGGGCTCCTAATCCTGTCATAGATAAGAGAATATAAAACTGTCAAAATCAGGGTTTTAAATCTGCGTCTTCCAGGTTGCTGACATTTGCATGGCTTTGTTATTTTTTTTTCTTTTTTAAAAAAATCATTTTGGTTGTTTGTTCATGCAGGGAGTCCCTAGAGAGAAACCAAGGCTATTTCCACAATGACACGACTTTTAGGTTCTTGAAGGTACAAGAAGGAGTCTGCTCTCAGTGTTACCCATTGCAAAATTTTAGTTGTCATCTTTCCTTCCCATATTTCATATTTGGTTCAGGCATGAGAAAGTTGTCTGGAGCAAAGTGTAATGGTATACAGTCTCATTTTATGATATTTTCCAGTGCCTGGCTTTTCTAATGCATATCTAAGCAAACTCTCCCAGCTTTCTGTCTTGGCAAAGTTGGTCCTCTCACTGTTCTTTCTGTAGAAGATTTATGTGTCTGGGTGTTCCTGGAGTATGTTGAAGAGCATCTTTATTGTCACTTCTGAAAAGTACCTCTGCACGTGTTTTCTTGGTACAGTGAGTCTCCTTGTTGTCAGTTTAACTTTCTTGTGTGAGGGACCAATGCAAATATTACCAGGGCTTCTTAAACATCCTGCCTTTGTGTGACTATTAGTTTTCTGATAAAAACGATACAAGGTTGGTTGCTCAGTGATTTATGCTTCTTGGCCATCTTCCAGGATGAAACTATAACTTCATTACGCAAGAGTTTCAGAACAGAACAGTACAGAGTTATCCATTTATTTCCTTCAACTGTTATCGAGCTGACAACTTGCTTTTGGAGGGTCATGTATTCAAAAGCTGCAGTGGCACAAAGTATGAAAGTGCATTTTCTCCCTAATGCACATACCCCTGCCCCCCCCCCCCCCCCTTTTTTTTTCTCCCTTAGCTTTTTTGCCTTCTGTGCTCTCCCTTCCTTCCCCTTTCCTTCCCTTCAATTCCTCCTGCTGAAAATAAAAAAAAAACGGCCTGGGAACAGAGGCAATGCCACAAATAAAAGGAATTAAGTTTTCCTGTTGTTGCTGCCTGTAATTTTGGTTTCTGTTAATAAGACTGCAGTTTCTCTGGCTAGATCAGTTCTGCATTGTGGAGAAAAGTATGGGTTTCAAAATAGTAAAGGGAAGATATTTTTAATCTTGTGATTTCTGCTAACTGTACCTCTAATTTATCTGCTTATTTCAAAATTGTTCCTTGGGACTTTGTTTTCCTCCTTCTGCTTCATCAGTTCTCTCCACTGCTGTTTCACTTAGGAAGTCACTATTTGGAAGCCTGTGTGGAGTTCTCTTTGCTGAGTAATCCTCCAGAAGGAGGAGAAACGAGGGGAAGACAAACCACGCACAACATCTGCCTATGTACTCTTTGAAATTAGAAAGTGTATTTGTGTTGTACCTGGGAAAATTGTTTCCTCACGTTGACAAGTTGTGAGGACAGGCTTAAATTTGTTTCACGTCAGTTGGGATAGCACCTTGAATTCTTCTGTTTTACACAATGTAACTGCTTTTTTTCATGTCTCTGTGCATTCCTAAAAAAATGTGGTTTTGTGGTTCAGTCTTAAATAAGTGTTCTTAATAACTAAGTAAGATGAGCTGAATAGTCTGTTTTATGAAGTAGATGACTTTATTTGGATTTCTCTGGCCTCTCTTTTAAATGTAATGTTAAATGCAATGGAAGAACAGAGTTTCAGTTCTGAGCCAGTGTATTCTGTCTATGAAACCTTTTTAATTGATTACTTTCAAATTACTTTTCCCAATTCCTTCTGGACTCTTTTTTCAGTACAAATTTTTGTACTCCTAAAGTAAAAAAATAACATAATTAAAACCTGACTAAATATTGCTATTTAGTGCATTAATCTGCTTGCTTTAGTCCCCAAAGAAACTCTTTACAGTGGTATTAGATAGAGGCATGCATACATCCATTTCCTCTAAGAGTCTATCTCAAATCCCTTCTAATCTCAAGAACAATAGTTTTGATTGTTATTTTAAATTTTAGCTGCTTATACATTAATTTTACAGACGCTTGTTGTAGGTTTTATAACTTTGATATGGATTATTTCTTAATTTTGCCTTGTTTCCTATTTAAGTGATATTCTGTAATTACCCGATTCACTGTGGTTGTGTGTGAAACTATGAAATCTGTTGTCGGTTAGCAATCAATGTGGTATCCATATTTTTAAATGTTATAAATTGCCTATTAGAGCTAATTTTCCAGGGCATCTCTATCTCCGTTCTTAATGTAATGCAGAATATTTTACAATAATGCCTAGGTTAACAATGATAGTCTTGCTGTATTGTGCAAAAAAGGCTTCTGTGCAGACCCAGCTGGGTTTCAGGCTTAATTCATTGCTCTATGGTGGGATCACCACAGCTGCTGTGGGGCCTTTACAAATGCAAAAAAGCTGTCAGTGTTTGTTTCATCAGATGCATAAGTGATGAGGCCAAGTTGAGGAATCCATTCCTGCGCGCGGTGTGCATGCTGGAGGCATTATTGTTTACAGAATTAGTGTCTTAATGCTTTAAAATACATGGTGCATGTTTTGCCTTAGAGCAAAATATTTTAGGAGTAAGCTAGTTTAAGGATCCTCTTCAGTTTAGTCCCCTCCTCTAACCACGTTTGTCCTGACTCATGTAAATACGCCTCTGAATTACTGCGCTGTTCCTTCCTTGCTCACAAGTAGTTCAGTCTCGTGCGTCTTTTCTGCCAGCCCTTTGATTATCATAAGGAGTCGCAATTAAATAATTGCATTGCTATAGTGCAATTCCTCTTCCCCTTGCCGACTGTCAGCCGGAGGAGTTGCGCTAACAGTCTCCCATAGTCACCAGGAGTCAGAGTACTTCTTTTGGCTGTCGAGGCTTGAAGGAGGTTCCTTCCAGCCAATTAGAGGGTAACGATGATTGGTTTCAGAGAGTGCCGCTTAGGAATGCAAAGCATGCCTCCGTGGTGGGGCTGAGCACACAGTTCCTCTACTGATTCTCTTCCTTTGCACAAGAAATGTGACATGGTGTAAGGGTTTTGCTTACACGATGCCAGGCTGGCTTGTGGAGGGTAGAAGAAGGGAGTGTTCAGGTCTTAAATTGTTTTTCTGTGGGAGCGTTCATGTGCCTTTGTTGTAGTCTGTTGGCTGTGTGTGCATGAGGTTTCATCAGGGCTCGCCACCCTTCACCATATCGTATAACACCACCTATAATAGGCATTGCAGGAATTTTAACTAATGCACTATTTAAGCCATTGTCACTATGATTTTATTAAATGTGCTTGCGCGTAGAATTTTGCAAATGCTGTAGAGTGATCTGTTATGCAAATTGAATATAAGAATGGGCTAGTGGGAATTTGTGTTGTCTGTATGTTAGAGACCTGTCTTTTGCGTTTGGAAATGGAATGAGCTAAGTAGTGTCAGTGTAGGCTGCTGCTGAAATGTTCATGCAACCCTTGCTTTCCTGGTTGGGGGCACGATACTGTCACCAGAGGGGCTGAATTTGGTTTGTAGGGAGGCATCCCTGTCTGGAAGCATGCTTGCAGGCAGGCATTTCATTGGGCACGTATGGGGTGAGTTGAAAAATGTGCGTATATGATAGCTTAGGCACAGTCATCTACAAATTAGATTATGACATTTTGGCTGGTCATTATAGTGGGCAAAGCTATGTTGTTGCTTAAGCTCTTCTGCTGTGATGCAGGCAGATTCCTCTGCTGGAGCAAACAGTGTTGAGCTTAGTGCACGAGTGGTAGTATCCATGTTTGTTGGCTAAACTGCCAGCCTGTGGCTAAAGCAGCACTTCTCCAGCTGTGATGTGTGACAAGGATACTCTCCAGTCCTGTCAGCTGAAGTGGGAAGGCAGGGAGTTGAGCTTCATTTCCAGCATTGCAGCTTCACTGAGGCACATGAATTGCTGTATCCCAGCAGACATGAGAGAAGGATTCACCTCCTCCCTGCGCTTGTTGCTGCTCCCATGGCCTCTTATCTGCATGCCTAGGCTCATAACATGACCAACCTCCTCTTCTCATGCTTTTCCAGGGAACAAGGTACTTGCAGGGCTCCCTCTGCCAGTGCGTTGTAGCTAGAAAAGCAGCAACAGCCAAAAGAAATGCCCACCTGGCAGCCTGTGCCCTCCATCCCTCCCTTTCCCACACCTCATTTACAGTTGCTGTAAGCGCCGCCATTTATTTCCCTTGGAGTATCTCTTGCTACTTTATTATTTGTTGTTTGCCGCAGGGCTGGGAGTGGTGCGGGAGCGCTGCTTTGGGGGTGCTGAGCACAGTGTATCCGCAGCAAGCGCTTAGCCAGGACCTGGAGGAGCTGTGCAGTCAGTGCTGGGTCTGTCCCTCTGGTCTGTAAATCAGGGGAAGAAAGATAGCGTTCTTTAAACTGCAGCTGATGAAACTGCAGCATGGTGTTTTCTCTTGAATGAGAGGGAAATGGGTTGAATGTTTTTAAGGGAGGTGGTTTTAAGAAAACCCAAAGCTCCATGGCGAAAGGTCTGTCCATTTTATGACATTATGACCCTTACTTGGCCGTATGGTGCAGTAGTTTAGCTTTGCATGGATAAAGAGTCTGAGCACATCGCAGGGCATTTGTATTTATTGGGCACGATGCAGTCAAAAACAGCATTTGGGGATGCCTGCGCAGGCTGAGCTAGGAAGGCACTGTTATCGGTGTGGGCGCCGTGTGGTGGATGGACAACTATGCTAATGTCCCAGAAGTGGAAACATCCATGTGTGCAGCATGGGGAGTCCTCTCAGGCAGAAAATGGGTGCAAGAGCACCAAGAGCTGAAGTTTGTCTTCATGCTGTCCCTGTTCCACCTCACACAGGCTGCTGCCATCCCTACGTAGTGTTGCCCAAAGAAATGGCGATTAAAACCAAAAGGCAGAAGGAGCAGAAAGGGAATGTGGTTTTTTTCCCCTTTCTCCTAGGGCAGTGGGAGCAGCCTGGCTGGTGGCTTGCACTGCCTGACATGGGGGTGGCTGCTATGTCCCTGCCCACTGCATCTCTGCCCGCTGCAGCATCCTTGCTTCTGCTGAGAGTCGCGGCTGACACTGGAGTTTGAACTGGAGTTAGAGCTGCTTCATGAGAATATTTTAAAAATAAAACCAAATGATCTAGAGTATAATTTCTTTTGAAAAACATACATTGTTGTATAACCAGGCTTTAGAAAAACTCAAATTTTGAGCCGTATCAACTTTGTGGTTTCCTGTTGCCCTTTGGGTTGCTGGTGCCATGCCAAATCGTGTTGGTGAAGAAAACACTTCAATAGTTACAGCTAGCCTTGGATACACTTAGCTGTCCTGAAAAATGCAGTTGTAATGTTTGAGGTATAGTAAGCATTTTTATTATTCTTATTTATTAAGATTTCTCCTTCCACTCCAATATGTTAATCCACTAATGAGGAAGTAGTGGGAAGTGGGATTCCAGATTTATATTTAGACTTATAAGTGCATTTTTTCAAAATACTCCTGTCAGCACTAACGCTAATGTTTGCTGTGCCAGTGTCAGGAATGTATTTCATCATAGGAAGCTGTGTTAAGCAATTGTCCGCTTGCTGGTGAATTGGCTCTTGATGGAGATTCAGAAGAGCTTGTTTTAATTAGGCTTTGTTTGAAAACATGGCTCAATCTACTAATTGAAGTAGGTGCAACTTCCCTGTGGACTTCTCACAGTGCTAATGCAAAATTGCTGGATGTTTGCTTTTTAAGCTGACTTCTTCTGTCCTATTTGTATGAGACACAAACAACTGTGTGGCAAGTATTTCATATTTAATATTAGGAAATGGAAAAAAAACTTAAAGAAGCAGGTGGTTAAAAGTAGCACATCAGAGCACTCTACTGGAAAGTTGTATTTCTGATGAGGAACATGGGGGTAATGTGATGTAACTAACAAAGCACCAAGGTTTTGGAGGCAACAAATTGGCTTTGGGAAAGCAGTAGTAGGCACTTAAAACACTGATGCATGCTCTCTGAGGTGAGACACAGCTTTTTGCTTGATACCCACCATGGCTGGTGTACTCATTTCTTCCTGTGGCAATTTTAACGTAGGAGAGAGCTGCTTTCTGTGGTTTGGTTAACAGAAGGCACTTTTAATATGTGGCTGCCCAGTCTGCTTTCTTTTAAATAGCTTAGCTGATGTTCAAGGCTGAGGGAAGTACAAAACAAACTCTGAAAATCTTTCAGATGTTTTAATTAAAAGTGATGGAAGTGGAGAATTAGAGCCGCTTCTGTGCTAGGATGGCTTATTCAAACATGCAGCTTAACCAGTTAGACTGCAAGGTAGAAAATACTGGAGATTGTGTATCTGAATTAAGCAATTTTAATTTGGTCTTTCATCTGTGTCATTACCGAGGGATATCCTGCAGGCTGGTTTAATGAACTCAATCTAGAGGTGTGTAGAGGCACATCTCTGCTTGACAGCAGCAAGATGGCATGCTATGACTGGCAGACGTATCTTCAGCTTGTGTAATTGTCTGCTCTTGTCATATGATGACAAATGGAGCGATGATCGTATTAAACAACAAAAAAGTTCAAAGTAACACGAAGGCTCTGAATAAACTCTTGGAATCAAAGAGATGCTCACATGACAGCATGTCAGCATGGGTATTTTTAGCCTGAATTAATGCAGCTATAGGAAACTCCCCTCCCCCAGAGAAGTATTACTGTGGTAAGTTATACGTCTGTCAGAATTTTTAGCGTAAGTTCTCTACTTCCTACAGGTGTGGGAACTTGTGAGCCCTCATTCTATGTTGCACATGCAGGCAAGGAAAAAACTGTCCCAGGTCAGTAGTTTTAAAAAAAATGTTTAGTAACTAACGTTTAGTCTGTTGACTGACAGATCTGATTTTTTTGGAATGAACCACTTCCAAAACCAGATGTAATGAGGATGAGATCATGCATAAAAAATTTCATCAGGAACTGAACATAGTTTGGAGTTTTGGCAAATCTGCTTGAGTGGAATAGAAATTTTTTTTTTTTTCCCTTTTATAAAAGCATCCAATTTTCTCTCTTGTCGTGGATGCAAGGTAATGGACTTCTGTGCATTATGGTATGGTGTTTTAAGCTTCGCAGAATGAACTGTCTTCCTGATCACACTGAAGTATTTCATTGAGAGAAGTATTTTTCATCTTGTGAATAAGATGATTCTGCAGAAGGGAAGTACCCTTATGAAAATTTAGGAAGGTAGGTTTAGAACATTGGGGTACAGAAGCTGCAAAATAAAGAGCTGAGGGGACCCAAACCTTTTTTGCTTTTTTTTCCTTTCTCTCTTTTTTTTTATTCCCCCCCCCCCCCCCCCCCCCCCCCCCCGCGAAACTGGGACTGAGTATAGTTAACCATGGGAGAAAATGAGTGATACAGATTACCCATTTTATTCACTTTGTGGTTCTAGAGTGCATCTATCACCATTTTGATTAAAATCCCTCCCCCCAAATCTTTCTGTCTTCTGATAGGAAAAAATCTTTTCAACAATTAGAAAAAAAAGTATACCACTGCATGTGCACAGAGAAGACCTTTCTCTTCCGAATGTTTTAACAATACAATATCATAGAAAATTGCTTTACTTCTAGATTGCCATCCTTGTGTGGTGTCCTGATCCCAACAGCACAGTTTGGATGCTGTTCTCTAAAAAAGGTTCTTCAAGGCAGCTGCCCCAGAGCTGGGTTTTGTTGCCACGATGAATGCGGGAAAATGCAGAATGCCCAACCCAGAATTCAGTGGTACTCGTCTTGAAATGGGACTTAAATACAGCTTTTTTCCTTATGCGTAAGAGCTTTTGCCCCTTGTGGCTGAGTTAGTAAGTGGCAGGAAAATGCTTTGTCTTTGTGATTTCTGAAGTATCCTTAGTTTACTTTTGGATTTGAAAGTTTTTGCTATGGTGGTCCTGTAGTGGTTTAATTGTAATCAAAATAGTGCTTTGCACATGTGTGCCTTGTTAGCTGGGACAGCTGGGACTCTCAATTTCAGCAAAAAAGTAGTCTTAGTCAAAAAGACTGCCTATGTAAAAATAGCACTGTACTAATCAACAGCCAAACCTGCATAAAATATGTCACTTCACTAAATCTGCGGGTCTCAAGTCTGTAAGTGCATTGACAAAACTAATGTTTTTTGTCAGCTATTTTATTCTTAACGTTGTGCAACTTCTACCTTCTGCAGAAATTATATGTAGCTTCTCCTTTGGTACAGGTATAAGTAAGACCATAGCTGTATCAAGAAGATGTGTGACTTTAGAAAGCCTAAGTATAATTATGTACCTAGTTTTGGATACAGTTCCTTGTCCACTTTTAAAAGTGCAGTAATGTATCATCTTCCCAGACAGATGAGAGGCAGGATTCACTTTATGCTTGTACTCATTTAAATATTGAATAAGCCTGAATTTTAGAATTGTTGTTGCAGGAAAAACGGTTTGATTTGCAGTCTCAGAACTACAGAAAAATAATTCTACTCTTTTTTTGTACTGGTGTGTTTTAATATGAAGGGCTATGGAGAGCTGGTAAACTTGGACTCCACATCGCTACCAAAGCTGCTCAGTATAAGCGTACCTTAAGAAGATTTGCTACCTTAACCCTCTTCTCTTTTTATATTAGCAGAGATGAAAATTTAGGAGTAGAGTTGATGTAGCTTAAAAAAGGGAATAAAGCTAATTGGGTCTATTTGCTTGTTTTATGGCTTGAAAAATAGGCAGTAGATTAATCAGAGGTGCGATTCAACATCTGGACCGTTCATGCAAAAATGACAGGGACGATGGAGATAGGTTGGAGAGGGCTTTAAAGTGTGAAACAGCAGAGAATAGGGAATCAGTCAAGAACTGCAATGATGGAAATGACCAAGCCAACACAGTAGTTAAAAAAATGATTTCTGTTAAATATTCTGATGGGTTTCATCAATGTGAAGTGAAAGAGTATTGCAATAATGGGAAAAGAAAAGAGTGAGAGCTTCTTTCACAAGGCATTTTTGCTCAGATGAAGATTTGTGTCTCTGTGACATTTTGCAGGAAAAATTGTCAAGATTTGTCCCTAGTATGGATTCTAGCACCTGCAGAGGGGTTTGAAACACTTGATAACCATATTGTATTTTGAGTGGCCGATAGAAGGTCAGCATGTTGCAGGATTTTACAGAACCATTCAGGCAATTGTGTGCAGAAAGGTTGGGAGCTGGTACTGTTATGACTCTCCAAACAGTAAGAGATTGTCAACTCTTAAATCATCTGTCTTCATTTTGACTACAAAAAGAAAGTGCTTGAAAATTGTAGAGGCAACATCTTGAGGAGCACTGTTTCTGTGGTAAACATTTGACTTGCTTCACATCTTAGTGATTATTTCCATGTTTGTTTTAATCTGAGATTCATTTGTATGCAAGCCAGTGGCTTACGTGTGGTGGATGTTATCGTTAACTGACTTGCCAGCACTCAGTCAAGGGCTCTTGGTTGACACCACTCATCAGCCACTTGTGTAATTGCCGTGTGTTGGTAAAGATGATGGCACAGCATCTTTTAGTTGAGTAGTGCACGTATGGAGTTAGTTGTGCTGGAAAGGATGCATCTTGAGCATCTTCTCTGGTCCGCCTCTCCCTTCCCTGATTTCTGGTATTAATGGAGTTTACATATGGGTGTATGTGTGTATATAGATATTTATTTGTATGTGTGTATTTATATATGTGATCAGGATGAGGTGGTGTGGGGTGTCTGGCAGTTTGAGAATCCAGTGGGAAAGCTCCTGCAGATTGATATGGGAGAGGCTCTTTTTGAAGGTAGCTGTTGCATGGGTTTTCCGGTCTTTTTCCTTCATCCGTATTACTGTAGATGGCTTCTGCTCTCATCTCTGTCCCTCATATTCTTGTTGCCCGTTGGCCATACATGTGTGCTTCAAATTGTGTGGCAGTGATATGGGATTATGGTGTCCCATCTCGATTAGATTGCTGGGTGTTAGTTATCTCATAACAAAGAACAAGAGGTTGTAACCAGTGCCGCATGCCTTGTCATAATTTTTAGTTCAGGACTCTGTAAACAAACGCATTAAGCATTTTATTCTTAAAAACAGTAAGCTGCATCTTTCCTTCTGCTCTTTCTCCTCCCTTCTATCTTCTGCCCTCAACTTTTCACAGAAATTCTCTTCCAGACTTCCAGTGTAAAAATGAGTCTCCAACCTTTTGGAAGAGACTTCGGGAATTTTTAACCATGTAGTTGATGCATTTCGGGGTGTTACCACTGATTATTTTGCACTGGTTGCCAGGACTCCTGAGGCTTTCATGGACTGCACATTGATTCCAAGCTGGTTGCTATAACTGAAATACTGATTCAGTATGAAAATATGTTCATTTCACAGCATAATTCATGATCCCTCACTGGTCCTGAAGCCATCTACCTGCATCAGATTTGTGTATATATTTTGAGGGGAATCCGTTCCATGCTGCAGGCAGCACCATTTAATCAAAATGTCAGTAGCTGGTATCAAGTGGCTGGATTAGTGCTTACCATAGCCTACAGAGGAGAAGCTGAGTGCCTGGGAGGATGTAAGCAGTACGGCCAAAACGCCTCTGCTGCCGACTTCAGTGTCATTTATAGAATTTTGAACTGTGTGCTAAGGCAGAATAAAGCAAAAGTAAATGTATTATTGCTGCTATTATAACACTCAGTAGGATAAAAAGAGAGAGAAAAACTTCAATAGATCTGATGATAGCCTGCCAGAGTAAATGTTGGCTCAGAAGCAACTGTGGTAACATAGCTTTTTCTCTAAATCTGTTTGAGTTAAACGAGAGTGGGGCTAAACTGAGAAATGAGTTTCTGTGTAGTGCTGCCTCTGCTGCTTCCAGGGCGCTCTGGGTTCTGTGGTTCCCATGTCCTCTCCATCCCTCCTTGGGTCTTAGTAGAGCTGAGCAGGTCAGATCAGAGGCTTTTTTGAAATCACCAGCAGTTAGCAGGGTTTATATTGCACGTAACACTGGAGGGAAAAAGTGTCTGAGCAGGTGAGATTTTAAATACGGAGCTTACTAATAGCATGGTAAAATTATAATTTTAATTTAAAAAAATATGGTGTGAAAAATGTGGGCTGGCATGGGTATCTGATGCTTTGGTTCTGACATCTGGCTGTACTTCTGAGTTTGTGGGCATGAGTTCAGCTTTCATCTGGTCTTACACATAAGACGCTCTGCTATTTTTAGGGCTATATCAATAGATGAGCTGTTAGGATTACATAAATAGAGGTGGGTCCTGAAATATGTAGGGAAATGACCATTTCTATAATTTTAATTTGAAGCACATGTAGAAGTGAGTTAAAATCTTACTTATTTAGTCTCTTTTGGGATTGGAGGGAGAAAAAAGTGATGAAGACAAAGGATTCCAGAGCCTGTGTGAAGATATTCTTGCTGATGATGGCTGTGGTGATGGCGATAGCTTTATTCTTGCCGAGCAGGAGATTTTCTGCTGCTTTTCATGTCCCTTAAACTGGTGGCTAAAGGAGAAATGCTGGGCTAGTCTTAAAAACATTTAATGCTTGTTTTCTTGGGTCATAGGTGTTAAGTAGGAGAGGAGGGTGTAGTTGAATGGTGAATGGGAGACAGCTTGATTTTGGGTTAAATGTTATGATTGTTACAGCAAATGCTCTCTTTGCCTCTATTAGTTTCTACCAAGAAACCAAAAAATACCTGGAAATCAGCCAGATACAAACACAAGTTTTTTGATTAGAAACAAGAATTGTAGTAGGCCTTCTAAGGATAGACCCACAGACTCCATGGGCTTGACCTGGTCTTAGCTAGAAACAAAATGTCAACACAAATTCCAAAGGTGCCCTTGATCGTGTATCTTTTGTGTCCGTGTTTTAAAATGATGGCTGCGGTTTCCTGATATCTAAGTATGGGAAAGCAACAGGAACCACAGGTTATTGTGGTATTCCCATTTGATTGTAGTTTTGATGCACCTTTCTGTCGCAATCCCACTCAAATTTCAGTGAATTGTGAGGTGAGATCTTCATCTGGTGGAAACTGAAAATTGAATTTTAATGGATCCCTGCTGAGTAAATTCCTCCTCATGGGATTCTTTACTTTCAGTCCCCTGTACCAGCTAGTGTACCCAGTGCTGTGATATAATCTGGGGGGAAGGGCAAAGGAAGAGCAAAATGAGAGTGGAAAGGGTAGCTGAGAGATATATATGCATACAAAAAGAAAAGAATCCGGTTGTGGGATCTTTTAAGATGAAGGACACTAAATAAATATATAGGATTGGGTAATTTACCTTGGCATTATAGTGTTGCTGTTTTAGAATTGGTTGTAGCAGGGAGGATTTGTTGGGGTTGTGCTGTTGCGGTGCTGTTTAATTTATATACGTTCCTTCCTAATAAAATGTGTCAGTACCATTGTGTGTTTCGTTTCCTGCCTCTCTCTTTCTCTTACAACATTCCAGTTGGAGACAGGATTACAGTCTTGGGAACCTCTGTTTTGCACGTCTGCTGTGCACTGCTTGCGAAGAAGCAATCACTGTAACTCATAAATATGTGTACTCATCCTCCAAAGACATATAAAACATATTTGAGCTATAAGGCTATACAAACACGAAGCAATGCTGATGACGACATGCAAACCACAAGGGGGAAGCTTGACTGGCTCGATCTTTTTAGAACCTGGAAATGTTTGCATAGCCTTGTTGCTTGGCTGTGTTTCTTCCTTGATAGATAGATAGGTAGACAAGTATCAAAGACTTGAGTGAAATCCTTCAGCTTCAGCTGTGTAATAATCCTATCTGTTGTCTGGCTTTTTAGCTTAAAGTCTGTTTTTCTAGTTTTCTCCATCTTGGTCCTGAAGCTGGCAAAAAAAAAAAAGATAGTGACCTGAAGACCAGCCCACACAATCTAGTTCTTGGTCTGCAGTGGTTCTCCTGTTCGACAGTGTGCAAGGAGAGCTGCGTAGCCTAAAAGAGATGCCTGTGTATTATGTGGTGCCAGTAACATGCAGCTTTATAATCAGTGCGTTCCTGCACTAGAAGCAGTTTCAGGTAATGATGGGTTGTGTGTGGAGTGAAGCTGGACATGATAATGGGCAGCAAATACATTGCTGTATTGTAAGGAAGACACTGAAATGAGTTTGGCTTGTTTTTTTTAAAACAATTTTCAGATGGATTTTCCTTCCTTTTTTGCTGCTTCCTTTCTCAGATTTGCTTTCTTAGACCAGAGGAGGAGATAATTTGTTCTAATATCTTTTATAATTTTTATTTCTATGTGTTTTGCATGTTAAAACGATTCTGCAGTACTCCAGCTGCAAATACCACACTTTTTGATAGCTGCAGTAAAAATTTGTAGGATTCCTTTACCTGTTCTCTGCCTTCTGATAATTGTGGAAAAAACTGGTTTACTAAAGCCAAGACTTCAAGTATGTCAGATTCACCAGGAAATGTTACTTTAAAGTTTTTTTAATTGGAGATTGTGCATCTTGAGGCTGAAGGGTATAGCAGGGCTGAGGATTGGCCTGTTCTTTGGACAAAACACTGGGTCATTGAGGCAGATTCAAACTGGTGCTACTTCTATGACCCGTAAGAAATGACTTACACGTAGTTGTTAATATGTTATTAATTAATGTATCATTAAATGGGGTATTTGGGACCATATGTAAGATTATCTGTGATTTCCTGTGGTAGGGGTGCCGAACTCATGTTGCTTACAGCAGCCAGGTGGAGTTGAGATTGGCCCTGACTTTGTCTTAAGGTGCAAGCCTCTGTCTCAGAAAAACAACCACCATGACTATTTCCTAACAGCTGGAGATGCAGACAGTTGCTTGGTTCTGCAACAGGGATAATAGAGGCTTTAAGAAGGATGCCACCACGTGCCGTGTGGTGAGAGACACTGAGTGTCATGGGTTGGCAAAACTTGTTTACTTGGTTTTGTATCATTTAAAGGCAGGAGGATTTTTTACTGTGAATTTGAAGCAGCATTTGATCAGCTTTTGCTTTTCCAGTCATGCAGTAAAATGTGACTGCATCTTTAATTTCCCCTGGGCACAACTGCCAGAAATAACTTGTGTGGTGCTCCAGCCCCAGAGCTGCCCCTCTAACCCACTTCCCTGCTCTGGTGGGCTATAGCAAGTGCTGTATCTGTCTAAGCTTTCAAAGGAGGTGCAGCGACAACGATACTTGAACCACGCTAACTTTGCTCCTTTCCCCAGTGACAACAAGGCTCTTTGGTTGATGGACCATACTGGGCTGAACTGTTAGCCGTGATGTTTTTCTTTTAATGATGTTTTGCAAAGTATTTATTACGTTATTCTGTCTCTCCTTGTATTTATGAAAGGAGATGACTGCTTACGTGCTTCACTTGACAGACCTGATGAATGTCTTAAAATTGGTTGCAGATGTGTTTGGAAGAGGTTTTGCTTTTTGAACCGTGTGCATCATGAGCTGGTAGGGGGTATAGATGGCTTATTTCTTAATTATTGCTCAACATATTATACGTGAGTTTTCATTTGTGGAAGTCCTGAAAGAGAGAGCAGAGACAAAAAAGAGAGTACAAAAAATTGCCGAAACCGGTCAACTGGAGTTATATTGACGTTTGGTGTGTGCGTTACTGGTTGGGTTGGCTTTCTACTGGTGAAATTGATAGCTAATTGGGATGTTGCTTTCTGTGAGAGCCTCATCTTAACAAAACTGTTTTCACATAGCACTGCTGAGTATCTGCTGCCTTACTGACCAGACAGTGGGTACCATCCCTGCAGGACTTGTACTTAGAGGATCTCAGAGTCTGACAGTTCATGGATGTTGCATTTGCAAAATCAGATTTGGGTAAAAAACGGCTTTGCTAGCACTCCTACATTGATTTAAAGGAATAAGGTTCAAAAGGAAAAAGTGCTTCATTGTAACAGCTGGATTAAAAAAAATAATCACATATTGTTCATTCACTTTTTGTTTCTCCGCATACAATGAAATGTAGACGTTAGTTTTTGTGTGAGCCTGTCTTAGAGGAAATTTTGTATGGTGGTGTACCCTGTAAATTCAGTCTTGAGAGTTCCTTAAGCAAATAATGGATAGATTTAAGGGACAAAAACCCTATACACTTCCTAAGGGAGGCCTTTTCATCTTAGAATACAAGAAATTAATTCCTTTCTAAAAGGGAAGCATAACGTTTGCTCTTCTTTCCAACTTGGCAGCTAAATGAAGGTGATGCAGTCAAAATGAAGAGGCTACAAAAAGATGAAGCATATTGGTTGTGAATCTGCCAAAGGTGATCAGCTGTATTGCTATTTTCAGCTAATTCTATGTACTTAGACAGAGTTTTCACTTAAATTAAAGATTAAAGGTATATTTAGTAATCATTAGGTTCTCCTCTGTAAAACATTTTGTTCCATGGTTTAATAATGAGGATGGCAGAGAAACAAAAGGTAAGCCAGCTAACCATTATTGTGTCTTTTTTTGTATTAAAGTGTATCGAGTCCCTGTGATCTTTGGTGGTTTTAATTTGTAGTTTGCAATAAATCCCTCTCTTGGCAGAACAATGTCCGATTCTTGACTTTTTCTCTTTAGCGGAGTTATTTCAGAAAGAGTGAGCCATTGGGACCATGGTACTAATGCTTGTGTGAAAACTACTGCTACCAGATGCTTGAGCTAAATACCCTGCAAGTGAACCTTGCAGTCTGGGTATCCCAGCTCGTGTCTGGAGTAAAGGTACCTGGGGTCAAAAGGCTGCTAGTTTCTCAAGTTTTTGGAACTACACTTGCAAACTTGTTTCTGTGGGAGAAAGAAAATGGAAACCAAACAAATATGGTTCTCATCTGGATGTGTAAAATGTTAACATTTTTCTGAGACTTAGAGGGAAAAAAAATGAAAAAAAGGGGAAAGCAAGAAGTGGTGGATTTGGGTTTACAAGGACAACTAGAAATGAGTATCTAGAGTTTTTACATACTAAAAAAATAAAAAATAATTAGGAAATAGGCATTCCTACAGTCTTTCCTGTTTTGTTTTTTTTTTTTTACCTCATTTCATACCTTTATCTTTGTCTTAAGTTGTGTGGAGGGATACTTTTTTACTTTTCCGTAGTTTGGAAAACACCTTATAAGTTTTGAGACCTACAAAATTTTGTGTGGTCCCAACAACAGTGGAGTGCCTTAAAATGCTGTGAAAAGGAACACTTGTGTCAGGGGTTTGTGAGTATCTTTTACAACCTGAACAAGGCAGCAGCTGCGGCCTGTTGGCATTAGTAGGGGCGAGGTGCAGGCATCCTAATCCTGCAGAATTAAGTAACACATTTTCAGCAGTGGGCAGTGCCTTTGTATGGTCCCTGTTGCTCTCTGTTGGAGGGACTGTCCTCATCTTAGCATTGGGGTGCGCTTTTGACATAATGCCCACAATGTCATGGAAAGAAGGAAACTGCCTCCACCGTGCAGCAGCACAATTAATATCCTGGTAAGTCTCAGTCCATAAACTCTGTTATAATCTTGTGATTTATGATTGTGTTGTTATTTGTGTAAAGGAATGTGAAAAGCAAGACAGGGAAATGTGAAGACACTAGTGCGTTTGAGGAGGAATTTTTTAGGAGGTTCGTATTGATTGCCTTGCACCAGAAATTGAAATGGGTGATCTGTGATGTGTTTGAAGTGTGACTGAAAGCATTTGCACTCTGCTGATTTATTCTGCAGAGGTGCAGGTTTGGTTAGCTCTGCCTTAGTGCTGCTATAGGCGGTTGCAGTATGCTGCCTTTGTAATAAGTAGTCTGTGTCCTCCAGGGTGCTCCTGGAGTCAGTGGGGCTGGGAAGATGCGCCGGGTCTTGTGAGATAGGACTATAGGATTTGTTTGACCTGTGAGTGTTTGTGCACCGGTTCCCAGTGGGACTGGCATTTGCTGAACTAGCTCATCTCTCACACATGCATTTTTGGTTATGGATACATCCCTTGAGGATGCATAGGATGTTTCTGACAGCTCTACCAGGAAAGCAGATGTTGTTGGGATGGCATTGGGTAAATCTTTGCAGAATAGATGTACTGAACCAGTTAAAATCAGTGAGTAAAGAGCATGTATATTCATTTTAAGTCACCATTTTAGTGTGTTATACTAGAACTGTTAGACAGTTTGGCATTCTCTTAATAGTTGGTTAGCAAAGTCTTTTCCTCCCATCAAAAATATCTTTCCAGTTGGATCGCCTTCTGTTTATTTGTTTGCTTGTGTTTTGATCTTGCAAGACAAAATAGCTGTTTGTTCACAACAAAATAGCTGGATATAGTTTCTCAAAATGTGTGCTTGGAGGGTAATATATCTGTCTCCCTGAAGTTTTTCCTAGGTTTAAAGCATACTAATAACAAAAGTACTTGTAACATGGGCAAGGCGGACTCTGTGGACAAACTTGTGGAGACCCGAGGTGGCTCAGGGAAGAATATGTTTCTGCAAAGCAGCCCTTGGAGCAAATGGCTGAATATGAGATGGGGTTTTTTCCTTAGCTGCGGCAACTAGAACTGAAATTAATTTTAAACGGCTCCCCTGCCTTTCAAATCTGTGATGTGTCTTCCTTTACTTAGAAGATCTGAGAAAGCAAGCTTTCAAAAACAAAAAGCATTGTTCCCAGTATGGAACAGTCAATTGGTCCATCATGGTTTTCAGTTTTTTCCATGATTATGCTTGTGAAAGACATTAAAATACTCCTCTCATTATCAGCAAAGTGAACTCCCCTGCTGCCCGCTTCTCACAAAGAGTGCCTGGCGTGGCTCTGCTGTGTCTTGTCCTTCACTCTCTTGTTCCCCACGTGCTTATTCCTGCTTGGGCTTGTGGATATGTGGCAAAATTTGTTACAACTCAGTATCTTTGTGGTGGGTTTAAATTTGCAGATTTCTCACTTCTTCCAGACTTGCTATATAATTGTCTGGAGAGCTTAAGAATAATTGCTGCTTCTGCTTTTATGAATAATTTTGGAGCATTCTTTACGTTAGTGAAACTACAGAGTGTATCATTGAAACCTGGCTCTGAAACACAGTTTATGGGGGTTTATTTTGTCTTTTGACGTTCTTGTTAATGTGTTTCTCATATCTGCTCTCTGAAAGCAACTTTGTGGTCAGGAATGCTGATTGTTTTGTATTTGGATCTGTCTTTTGATTGTTTAAACAAGCTATTTTTTTATGTTGTTGGACATGAGGTGGATATGTTTTATTGATACCTCACTACACACTTATTTCCCATTTCCCATCCTTTTTCTGCATGTGCAAACAATTTGAAGATGAAATGTGGACCTGATGTTACTTTTAAAAATTATTTTAGCATACTCACTGCCTGCGGTGTAAGATCATTCTCAGTCTGCTGAACCGGGGGTGTGGGTGAAGAGAGGTTATGGTGTAGCATACTTAAACCAGGTTTGTGTACACCTTGCATCGTTTTTGATTAATTAGAAATTGATGCAGGAATACTGGATTTGAACAACTCAGTTTGAAGAGGCGCTGACTGTGCTTGCCCTGCTTGGAGCCCTAAACTCTCCCAACTGCTGAGACCCAACCTGAGGCTCACCTTAACTGTGTGTAGACAGGGGAGTAACAACAGCGTTTAAAAACAGTTTGATCCCTTCCCATTGCAAGTTACAGATGAAACTTGTGAGCCAATTATGGGATTGAGGAGCCTGCCTGTGCCTGTCCCTGTCCCTTCTTGCAGCGGGGTTCAGTGGTGTTGGGGATTCAGGGCTCTCTTTGCTGTTGTTGATGGAGGTGCTGCCCCAGCACCGTGTCACTGCCCAGGAGTCTGGCAGTGCCTCCTGTAATTAGCAGCACAAGGTCCCCATTCTTAGCTTGGGACGATTTTGAGGAAAGGTTAGTGCTGCCCAGGCCCATAAACTTATTGCTAATGAACTGTTTGCGGTAATATAGTAAACAGCTTAAGCATTTGGGTTCAGCAAACAAAGTGCAGTGGAAAGCTTATATAATTAGCATTAAAGTTTGGTACAAAACACCCAATCAACAGTATCAGCCGACTTATCTCATTATGAGCTATTGCTGTTTCATGAATCCAATAAAACATGAATTTTTAAGACAGGGTAGTGAGAGTAAGAGAAAGGCGTGAAATTAGATTAAAGTCCATAAACATAAACTCTGGCTTCCCTGCCCCTGTCCGAAGCAGTGTTCAGGCTTCTCTTTTACAGAAAACATGGACTTTGTTTTTGAGCAGTAAGAGCCTGGATAATATAATTTTGGCAAAGTCCTCCTATCAGTGCCTTAAAAAGGTGTATTTTTGCAATTTCCTTTACTGAAATCTGGGGCTTCTGACTTAACTGTAGTGTAAGACTTAACTGAGCAATTACTTAGTGCTTTGAGATACTGAGAATCCTGCTCTGAAAGGATTAGTGTCGGCCTGGTCTCCTTTGCTTCCATAACATGTTTCCATGTTGTACACCTGTGACTGTGTGGCCACTGTCTCCCTCTTCTTCCTGCTTGGAAGACAGAGGTTCATCCACGGAAAAGAGAGGGGAAATGCTAAGCACTGACTAGCGCAGCGAATAAGAGCCAAACCATTTGCAAAAGGATGAGGAAAATCGAGCAGTCCCAAATTGGTTTCTCCTGGGACATCCATGGGTTTGGAAGGGTGAGGGATGGGCTGCAGCGTGAAGCTGAGGTACATACTCCTGGAAGGAATGGAAATCTGGAGCTTAAAATAAAGAAAGTGCTACGAAACAGGATTGGTGAGCAGGAGGAAGGGCTTGGGGTGATCCCTCAACTTGTCAGAGCCTTTAAGCAAGGCAAGGATGAACATGCCATAAAGTTATAGGACGTCTGAGGTTACCTGCTGTGAAAGAGCTGATTAGCATACTGTGGTATTTTGTTTGAGGTTTTGAGAAATTATCCTATCTGGATAGGAAACCCTTGTATAGAAATATACTGCTATTTCTTCACGACGTCATTTCCTTCATCCTGGGGCATTTATAAGAAAATCTAGTATCCTCCTCGAGATGGGGTTTACTGAGAACTATCTTCATTCTCAAAGCGAAGAAATTTATGGTGTGACTTTTTTTTTAAATCAGCCTTGGAGTCTGTAACTCTGTGATGTTTTCCCAACAGGAGGATTGACAGATGACTAACTGGATTTCCCCTTCACTTTTACAGCGTTTCAGAAATGCTGAATAATTTCCTTAGGATGAATTGTTTTCATACTATCAAGTAGTTCAAGTGAAAAATGCCTAGTATTGGTAGCCATACCCGCTGCACACAGTGTCTTGTAATCTTTTCGGTTGTATTTAAAACAAATACTGTAGATCAGTCATCCTCTTGTTGGCCCTGGCTATCCCTTCTGCAGTTCCTCCTGCCATGCAAGTACCTGCAGGCATTCTCTTAATTCCCACAACCTCAAGAGTCCTGGGCACGGAGCTGGCGGCACAGAGCACTGTCTTTATTCTGACCTCGCTCCAAGGTGCTCTGAAAATGAGCTGACAGTGTACTTCCTCTTGAGCTGAGATGATGAGTTTAGCTCCCTAGCTTCTTACTATGAAATAATCTCATCTTCCTTATTTGAAAAAAAAAAAAATCTGAATTTTTCATAGATATCTATATGATTTTTAGATTATTTTTCAGTTTTGCTGAAGTTCTTTGTTGTGTTCTTCAACAAAATGGTTCATTGTTTTGCTCATTCATGATTTATCACCTGTGTAGAAGTGTCTTGATTGCATTTCATAAGCCAGCTAAATTCGGCTCACTGTGGGAGAGTGTTAGTTTTTCATCATTAGCGATGTAGATCCCAGTAATAGATGCGTCATAAGTATTTGTGATCCTCACTGGCTGGGGCATACTTGTTGCTGTTTCAGCAGTGGTGTTGCAGTGGCATGTGTTACATATGGAGAACATGCAGAGAAACTTCCATTTTTTTCTCTGCCAGTGCTTGGCTGCAGAGAACAGCAGAAGTTTGCTTACTGCATTTTGCTGGGAGTTGCTAGATAACTTTTGTAGTCTGTGTTTTTCTCCTGTGGGTTTAGGTAGTCACAGGGGATGTTGTCAGTCAAAATATGCTCCTAGGGAAGGATGTCTATAGTAACCGAAGGTGGAAAACAAACATAAGATGCCAGTTGTACGTCTCTGCAGTGTTTTGCGAAGGTAAGGGAAGGATTATATGTGTGCATTTATTTGTTTGCTTTTTACTGTTTACTTGGGTTTTCTAAATATGGTGTTATGAGAAGGTGAAATATCTTAAGATGTTTTTTTTTAAAAAAAATCAGTTGATGCTATTCAGTGAAAGTTAAATAAGTTAGTGTGTTTTGGAATATTTGTTAAACATCATATATGCTGTAGAGCCTCTAGGCGTTTTAGGAATAAGCTACTTTCCAGGACCTCTGATGACATCCAGATAATACATGATATTGGCCAGAGGTAAAGCTGCCTCTTTTTAATAAACTGTTGCAAATTTCCACTACTTGCCTTGGAGAAAACCTGTCCTTTAATAATGGAAATTTATTTGGGACTCATTCCAAGATACGGTTATGTTCAGACCTTTTCTTTAGCCTGGAAATAAACACAGACAAGAGGAATATAATTTTAATGAACACAAGATGCCTGCGAAGTGCTACTTCGAGTTCATCAGTAAATGAACTGTCCTAACCCCGACAGCAGTATTTGGTGGTTTTGGCTCTGTTGAAGGGCCCGGCTTGGGGCCAGCAGCAAACAAACCCCACCAGAGGGATGGTTTTCTGCTGCATGAATGCACTGAAGTGGCTGAGGACAGGAGCCAGGGAGGGTGTACAGGTGAAGGGAAGGGTTTAGCTGCTGTTGGGAAAGATGTGATGATTTGGCATTTTTGCAGCTGCAGAAATGTGGGTCAGAGTAATCAATTGCTTTGGCCTATGGAGATGTCTGGTGAGACCAGAGCCAGTGAGAGAAGAGGAGGTAGGATGTTGGGGGTGACTTTGGGGCTAGGAGGAAGAGGGGAAGCAAGCAAAGTAGAAGGGTAAGGGCGAGCAGAGGAGCATACCTCCCCATTTGGCAGCAGGGTGTTACGGTCTCGAGGAGCTTCATCTTAGGGCTTTTTCCAGACCTGAATTTTGTGCTATGTATGCCTTGTCAGATCCATTTGTTTGAGGGTGCTCAGTGGACCTCATGGCCAGCCTGTTGCTGTGTCCTTGTACTTCAGCTCTACCTGAAATCCCTGCTATAATACATCCTGCAGCCCTTGAGGACAGGAGGGGGAAGGATGCGATGGGAGAACTAGCCATTTCCAGTTGTCAGCAAGAAAGGATAAGCAGATTGAGGACAGGAGGGGGAAAGTAGAGCAAGTTTTTTGTTGTTGCTTGTTCACATTAATGAGGGAAGTTGTGAGGCGCCTGTGTATGAGTTTAGATTTTGCTAAGCCAACTGATCCGTAAAAGCAGAGCGTAAATCCATTTTTCCCCCACTACTTTAGTAATTGGCAGAAGGCAGAAAGTCATTGTTGACTGAGAATAAACAGATTTCAGGCATTCCTAGACTGAGAAACCTGCTTAGCTTTCTAAAATCGGTCTCCCTGGTGCACTGCTAAAAGCTTAATTGGCTGACATTTTGTACGTGAGAGATTTACTCTGCTGGCCTAAATTGAGTTATTTTGTGTAAATGTTTTTGTGGGGTTTATAAAATATTCTCCTCAGAACATACGTGTGTGTAAACTCTGGACTGCTTCTTTTGAAAGAGTTATAATGAGTACTCAATGTTGTGGCTTTGGCATACAGAGGATAATTTAACCTGGAATTCAGTTTACACTTCTAGTTAAACTGATGAGGGATTTTGTTGGTTAAAAACTAGATATCTGTGCCTTTTTTTTTTTTCCCTGAAAAAAAAAAAGCTGGTTACAGCTGGTAAGTAACAGTCTTCCTGTACTGGGAAAAAGAATGGCTGTGCTGGTCGTGCCAGATACTGGGGATGGATAGCCAGTCTTCTTAAGGATGCCTTTCTAAACAGGATAAGCACGGGGATGTTGCCATGGCGCAGGACTTTGGGAGCACTTGGATCCTTTCTGAGTTGCCAGGTCTCATTAGGAAGGAGTTAATATCGTCACAAGCCACTTGCTATGTGCTTTGACAGTGGCCGGACTGTCTCCTCCTCTCTTCCTTGCAGTGCTCAAAAGTCATCTTGCATACTTCCTCACTCTGTTTTTAGTATGCTGTAATTAGTATTTTCGTTCAAGCTTTAAAATTCCTTGGAGATTTGCCTAGGAGAGGGCTGTGCACTTTTAACCCAGCTGCAGAAAAGGGATCTGCATCGTATTAACCGTGAAATTTGCAGGTCAGCCTTGGAATTTCAATATTTGGTGTTTATAACTTGCTGCCTGGTTTGGGTTCTTTTGTTTCACATTGATCTCCACCTCTTGTGCTCCCAAATATGACTTTCACTCGTTTTTTTTTCTTTTGGAAATGAGCTCTTACTTCATGCAAATACATGAACTTCTTGCAGGGATGAGCAGAGCCACAGAGTCCACTACTAGGGGTTGTGCTGGTGATCTGGAATGAATTTTAAACATTAAAGCATGTTGACTATTGAATTAAACAGGTGCTCCACTTGGACCTTTTTTTTTGTGTACCATTAGTACAGTAGATGTGCAGTATGGTAAATTCCCCCCCGAAGCTGTAGGTGTCCTGCAGTCCAGACTGATGCACTGAGGAGGATGGAGAAGACTAATATGGGGCATATATGGTGGCTTTGTCTGTGTCATCCTGCTATGCATAGCTTTTTAACTTGTCCTCTAGTTCCTAACCAAAAGAGGATTAGGAGTTCTTTGAATAATTCACCTTTTCTCTGATTTTTCTGATGGAATTGAGCTGGAAAGATCCCAAATTAGCGACCCCACAAGCAGAAAGGCAAGCAAAGCTCAGCAGCTGTCTCTGTGTTGGGTTGCATTTGTCCCTCCTGCATGGTGGCTGGGAGACCTGTCAGGGATGAGAGATGGCGTCGTCGCTGTAGCCAGAGAAGCATAAGAGCTTTGGGAGCAAAGGCCACGCAGCTGAGGGAGAACCTTGCTCCTCTTGCCCAGCCACCCCAGCTCATGGCACCCTTTCTGTACCCTCTGTTAAACTTCATCTAGCCTTTATTCACATGTGGTAGTTGGTGGGATTGAAAATGTACTGCATGATTGTAATGCTGGTTGTCTTACGTAAGATTAGGGCTATTTTAGGAAAATGCTAATGTCTCATAAATTGTCAAAGGTGACAGCTGTGTAGAAGAGGGCTGGTTGAGTCAGAGAGGGTAGCTGTGGTGCAATCCCATGGGAAGGAGCATGGTGGGAGGAAGCACTCTGGTCTTGTTCCTGACAGGCTGTTATGCATCACTGGTGAGGGGAAAGGAAGAGCTTTGGCCGAATGTTGTTTTGCTGCAGATTGAGGTTGTGTGTATATTAAGAAGGTGGCTACAAGAGTTCCTGCTCTCCATATGTCAGTCTGTGCCCTAGCAGGGTGTGCTGACCTGATGTGCTTTCAGCCACTTCTCAGCCACAGAATAATGCAGCCCCGTCATGTCGTTAGTGGCAGGAAATGCTTCGGCATTGCTACAGGCAGGAAAGTAGTGATCCTGAGCATAGTCCTTCAGCACCAGGAGAACCTCTGGGGATTTTTTTGTGGTGCACTGGTTTTCCTGCTTTGTTGTGAAAGGGAACTGTGGTGCCTACCTTGCATGGCAGCCACTTCTGGAGTGACGTGAATGAAATGTTGAATGAAACATTGTGAACCTGTTGCTGCCACATAGCTTAGATTAGGAAATAAAATATATGCCTAAAGCAGTTCCATCTTCTGGGGTAAATATTGTATTATTAACTCCAAAGAGTCAGTAATTGGAGGCGCAGATGGAAACAAGATAAACAAAATCGAGATATTTAGACATTAACTAGAGTATAGAATACACTATTTGAAGGTAAGTGGTACCATCTGAGCCAGTGTGGTGGCTTGCTTCTGCCTGAAGGGATGAGTCCTGTGCCCTCCTCCTTCCCCACCAGCTTCCAGTTGCAGGCTTCTGTTCTATCTGTTGTATCAGCTCAGCCTTTCATCTGTTTGTGCAATAAACACCATCAACTTGCCAATTTGTTAGAAACCCAGTCCAAAAAATAGGGAAGAGGAAGGAGTGGGGATGGAGAGGAGGGAGCAGGGTAGGCCTATGAGCGCAGCAAGTTTGCTCCATTACATTATCTTACCACACCCTTGCACAAAAATGGCCTCTCTGCTGTAAATCACCCCTCCATGTTTCGTTTGAAAGGCAGCAAAGGCCTCCTGAGAAGCAGTGGGCAAGCTGGCTGGCTCGTCGCAGGGAGTACCAAAGTGAAAGCTCTGCCTTCCTGTGACGCTGATGCGTGGCTGTGCACGCAGGCCTAATTTTACCCGTCTTTCCTTTCGAACCCCTTTCCACCAGCTGTGGCTGCATCACAGCTTCAGGGACTGGGCATCATACCCAGCATCCTGGCTGAATAAGAGGAGCGAAGGTGAAATCTGGGGCTTCTGTCCCCATTGGTAATTGTTCTTTAAACGAACAAAGAGACAAATGTGAGAAGTACAAAGCAGAGAGTACAACAACATGATGTAAACATAAAGTTTTTTGTAAAATTGGTAGTTAATGTGTTTCCCATCCAAAATGGAACATTTTATATTATGGAAAGAATACCCGGCCAAAGTCTGATGGATAATTTAGGCTCACCCTGTAAACAATACCTGTATTTTCTGTTTTTCCTGACGATTTTTTGAAAAAGGTTATGTTTGATGATGGCAAATAGGAGGAGATAGGAGTGTTCATTGAGCTGATCACTTGTGAACCTGTGAAAGCACTGTTGAGTGTTTGGTAGCCTCTCAGTGTCAGGAGTCATTTGCCCTAAGCACATGCTAGGGAAGAGGCCAAGGGAAGGCTGCAAGAGTGACCTTACCAGTCACAAATGCAGTGTTGCTGTATGTAGGTGGTGTAACGGCTTCCTTTGTATCCAGAAAGTACAGCTTGTGTTGGTACGTTTTGATAACGCGCTGCTTAAGAAAATGAGCAAACTGGGATTTTGCCAATTTGAGCAAGCTCGTTTTGGTGATAAGCTCCTGAAAGCAGTAGCTGCATGAGAAATAACGCAAAAAAAAAAGGACAAATGAACATAAAATAAAAAGCTTTATGCCATTCATATGGTATTGAAGAACTTCTGGAAACTTTACTTTTCGTTACTTCACAAAGGTTGCATTGATTTTGAGAACCAGTTTAAACCTGCTGTAAGTGCTTTGGTACCAGATTTACAGGAGACAGAACTGCTGTCAGGGCAGCCCAAGGTTGGTGTTAGCAGTGGGGATGTTGCTCATTGGGGCTGGTAGGTGAACATTGCAGAATAATTCAGTTGAGCCCAAATGTGCACCAAGGCATCCGTGCTTCGTACCTGAGGCCTAAGCAGGAATGGACTTTGCCAGATGAGGTGTTAGGGGGACAGCAGTTCATTCCAGCTACCAGCTTCCGTGGAGGGCTTTTTGCCTGGTGCTGCACCACATTGTAAATGTGGTCATGTAGCAGGCCAGGCTGGGATTGTTCAGGAATAGTGGATACCGGGAACAGGCTGCCACCACCACTGCAAATTACCTGGCCTGCAGCCTGCTCCTAGCCCTTTGGAAGAGATACCCTGGGGTAAGAGAGCAGCCAAAAAATGGGAGATGTGAGTTATTCTGGCAGTGTGACCAGGTACCCCAAGAGATCTGTGAGTAGGAGGGAACTTATTCCTGTACCTGTGTTGTGTGCTGCAAGCAAGGTTCCTGTGGTTTGTGTGCCAGTTCTGTCTGAACTTCCAGCACGTCCATGCTTGTCGGTTTGGTGGGGTGGGTGGGCAGGGTGAGTTGGGTGGCCTCCACCAGAGTAAGTTCTCATAGGCTGCCAGTGGGAGGGTTGGGTGAAGGATTAGATGGGGACTACTTCTTTGGTTTGGTGTTTTGGACTGAACAGTTTCTACCCACTCTTCCTTCAAAGTGTTTAATACGTTGTACTTTTACAACGTCTGCCATGAAAAAATCTTCAATATTTGGCAGACGTTAATTCCTCCTCCTACAAATCTTGTTGGGCAGGAGGTAGTATGACCACTTGGCGGGAGTCACATCCAAACAAGGCAAGACATTTCGCTGGACCTGCTCCTTGCTGTTGGGTTTTTACCACAGCACCTTCTTCTCCAGCAGTGTCTCTTGGCTGTCTCACACTGGCAGAGTCCTCTTCTATGGAGCTAGAGTCAGACAGAGCCACCTGGCTGGCTATGCAAAGCTGAGGTGTGTAGTTTTTGCAATACAAGGTGTTTTCCTTCCTTGCACAGTTGGCAAGCTGTAGTGGAAGTGGCAGATCTGTTGAGGCAGCCTTGCTATCCCCACCCTCTTCAGCATATACAAAAAGAGGCTGAGACAGGGAATGCTTGGAGGGAAATACATTCACCTTGTGTTAATCATAAGCAGCAATGTCATGAGAGCAAGCAAATTAGATGCATCCTCCTTCTACTTCCTTCATAGTTCCTGGAATAGAGTGTGAATGGTGTCTTGTCTCAAACGGCGGTAAATCAGCCCTGAACAAAGGCATTATGAACAGGACTACCCACGGATGTCATGGGAAGAAACGAAAAATTGCAAGGCTTTACTTTTGTGCTATTGTCGCAGAACTTCTTCTTTTTCTCTTTTCGTAAATGATTCAAAGCTCTAAGGAGTGTGACATCCTCTTTTTAAAACCTGCTGTCAAAACAGAAAGGAAATGTACGATGCAAACAAAAAACCAAATTCTGTTTATGTGACAATGACCTGTCTAAGTTTTCCATGGTGTGTGGTCCAGAGAGCTAAAGTAGCTTCTGTTTAATTTATAATATGCACATGTTCTGTCGAGTGCATTGGGGAAAAAGCAGGGTGGAAAAAAAAAAGGAAGAAAAAAAACCCTTGTGGAAGAGGGGGGATTAGAAGCAAACTGACAGACTGTTTATTACGCAGCGTATAACTTACCAAATGGCTTCATTTTTCTTAGTGGTCCAGACTTGTCGCTTCCATTTGGCAAACTCCAACGCTACAAAGTCTGAAAGCAGCTATTATTGGCTTCTGCCTGAACTGTGCTCAGCTCATATAAATTTGGTGTCTGATCTTTTATATTGAGATTAATAAATATTTATCTAAGCAGACCAAATATTGCCAGGCCTTTCCTACAAAACATGAATTTGAACGTGGTGCAAGTTTTTTAGGTAGGCATGTGATTACTTAAATGTGTATAATTTAGCTTCACACATTTTTACCTTTTTTTTCTCAGTACCTCTCTGTTCTGCAGTGCATATAATGTGAAATATGTAGCCAAACACATAGGCAGAGACTGTTTGTAGATAATCACATTAAGAATGTGCAAAACTGGGTGGTTTAACACGGAAGAGAACTAACAAGGTAACTCTTGTTCAGAACAGTGTGTGCCTTTTTCTTAGTTAGGACCATCATTCTGGTGTAGTAGGTATATTAAGAGTTCATTTTTGTCTGTGTACAGCTTGGACGATCCTGCTGAATCTGCCTATAGATGCTTCTTTTAATTCAAATTCATCCTTCTCCTCCTATCGTTTTCATAAAGACCAGCCATGCCATAGCATAGTGTCATTGGTTTAGCGAAAGCATGTGTAGAAAAGACTTTTCGGGGGTTGGAGGCGTGTTGTGCTCGATGAGGGAAAACGATGTGCCACTTTTGGGTTCCTCTGATCTCCCTCGTTCCCAGTTCTCAGATTTGGGACTGACTGACTCCTGTCATTTTGTCTGTGGAGAAGTAACTGTGGGGGAGTGGTGGCTATCTGGCAGCCAGCTGTGCTGCTGAGCAGGGTTTTTTCCATGGGCACGTGGTGTGGCAGGCTGGCAGGATGCCCTAGGAGGGCCTGGGGAGCCTTCTGGCCAGATGGCCCTGGCTCCTGCAGCACCCCAATTGCCCATCCAGTTCTTCTCAGACTGGTTTAGAAAGAGAGGAGGACATGTGTGGATGAAGTATCTGTTGGCAGGGAAATAGGGAAAAATACGCTGGATCCTCAGAGGTTTGCTGAGTATTGGACTGCATTTCGCTTCCAGTTTCCTTCTGCCTTCCAGGAGGCTGCAACTAGTCCTCTTTCCCATTAACTGACTAAGGCCGTTCCCCTGTGTCTTGCCAGTACCTGTTTAATGAGTATTGGGCAAACACAGTGTTGGAGATGCTGTTCCTGGAAACACGCTGTGTTTCATCCTCCCTGTAGAGCACCTCAGGTTGGAGCTTGGGAGCAGAGAGTGAGAAGAGAGCACATGCTTAGTCCTACCTTTCCCAGGCTCCCATCAAGGAGGTACTAAAATTTGTCTCCAGAGAGGTTGCAACAGCAGGTGAATCACATCATTTTACTTAATAACTTAGGAGCTGAAGTTTTCTGCTGCCACTTTTCAAGCATTTTTCAGCCTGAATGATTGATTCCTCTTTCCTGCAGGAAGGCTGGAGACATTTTTATGGTTCCACCTCATCTTACTATCAGAGTTAGCTGGGAGATTGAGAGTGTATAAAGCATCAGTAGTTTGCAGTTCTATTTTTCTTGGTTTTAAGACACCTTTTGCGTGGCTTGATAAGGGGATTTATCTGTATCACCAGTTCTTCCTGTATTTGAAGATCTCCTCTGTGGTTGTCCCCTGTTGCTTGTGAATTTTCGAAGGTTTCCCTTTGAAATCTGAGAAAAATTTTTTTTTTAAGAATGCTCTGAAGAGCTCAGAAAGGCTGAAGCTTGTGGTCTGTGTGCACAGGCTACTCAAATGTGTTCTTTATGCTGTAGTTAAGTAGGAAGATTGTATTTTCATCTGCTGCACACTATTATCATATTTGACTTTTCCCCTTTGTGTTTCCTAGGGGAAAAAATAGCAAATTAACAACAACAAAAAGCAGTCACAAAACATGAAGCCAAAGAGATTCTTCGTTAGTTTTGCTTCAGAAAATTGTGGGAGGAACTCAATGGGTATTGAAACCTCTCAAACCCTTTGTGATAGCAGGAAGGGTGCAAAGCCATCAGCAAAGGCATTCGTACTCCTACATGTTCATCAGTCTCTGTTGGAGAGGGGAAAAGAAGTGCACAGCTGTATAGTGTGAATAAACTCCTCTCTCCTAGCTCCTACAGCTTGTGTCCCACCAGATGAGACTTCCATTCTGTAGTCTGTAGATTGCCAGGGAGAATGAGACCTCGCATTTCATGTGTACTTAAACACAAAGCAAAAGCCAATCCATCCACCCTCCAAATGTTCTTGACAAGGTTTCTTTGTGTATTATAAGGAAACGAAGGACATAATTTCGTTATTCTATATACGCTGCAATTTTCTTTTTCTGTACGTGCTACCTTTAAGGCAGGTTTGCAGGGGAGGCATTATTGGCATCAGTTGTTGTGAGTCAGCGAAACTTTCCATCAGTTTACAAGTTCTGACAAAACCTGCTTTTCAGATGCTGATTTTGACTTACACCAGGGCTCTAGTAAAGTGGATTTCTTCTACCTGGCAATCTCTATTATTAGAAGAACCTGTCAGGAGGAGGAGTTTTGTTTTCTGTCGCTTCTGGATAAAATGAAAAACTCATTTATTAAATTTGTCCCTATAGATAATGTGATGGTTCATCCTGACCCAGAACATTTCTTCCATTTTTATTTCCTCAGTTCTGGGCAAGCATTGTGTCTTTGCAGAGCAGGATTTACATAATCTGGATATTAGGATGGATGTCAATTTTTTAGAATGTAACTTCAAAGAATGGGAAAAACAGAATGTTCTTTCCTCTGTTTCAGAGCTAAAAATATTTATCACATCTTGGGGTTTCTTTTTTTTATGGAATCAGAATAATTATCTTTTGGTTAGAAGTGCTTCTGGCATTATTGGAGACAATTTGAACAAATGCATGTTCGGTCTAGGTCAGAAAAGGGTTTTGTACAGCATTAACAGCTGTAACCTGCCATTCATTTGATGAATACAGGAGATTGATGTGCTTTATTGGGGCAGTACAGCTCTGAGTTGCAATGCCCTTTAAGCTACTCTCATAGAATTTGATTTAAAATATGCATAACTAATAGAAAAGCTCTTGAAACAGGGTAGGCATTTAAAACCCTGTAATAATTTCTGTTTCTGGTTGGTATGCAGGGCACCTGTCCTGTTTATCATGGCTCCTTGTTACTGGCTGCTCCTGTTAAGAGATGTCCCTATAGCAGTGGGTAGGGTATGTGAAAGTGGAGGGAGAGGTGGAAAAAGTTTTAAATTCTGTCCTTTGAGTCCAGATTTCTCAGGGTAGTGCTCTGTAGAAAGGGAGGCTGCTCACATACTGCAATGTGACTGCGGAGGACTTTGTTACATACAAATATTTTTAGCAGTTTGTGTGTGATTATAAGTTTCTGTTAACTAATGGGCTACTAATAGAAAAACCCTCTTTTGCCATTAGGAGAGACTGTATGGACCATTAAGGAATTACCTATCTTTCCTCTGGTAGAAATAATGGAATTAGGACAGCCCCACACACCTTTTTTTTTCTCTTTTTCAAGTTGTGCCAACCCAAACTGTATACATATTCCTTTAAAAGTCCCTTTGCAATAGAAATATTCGTGTGTGCAACAGTTCAGAGACAAATACCACTGCTCTTACACTTCTATGTCTCGGGAATAAGCCTTAGAGGCCAATACTTGGCATTTCCACTGCTTTAACCAGAGGCAGTACTGATATTTGTACCAGCACTAACTTTGGTACTGAACTCCAGAGTGTGGTGAGATGCGTTGGCCATTGATTGTCCATCTGGCTGGCCATCCATCTTACTCTTACTGCTGTTACCTGAACTGGAAAATACTTATCTATTGTGAAAGCTACATTTGTGGCCATATTAACATCTTACACCCCAAGCTTTGACATTAGCTCAGGCACCTACAAGTACATGTCTAGTGCCTGCAGTTGGCAGTATCTGTCCCGGGCAAGGCTGCAGCTCTGAAGTTAATTAAGAGTGGTAGGTACTACACATAGGGTGGGTGCAGGGCATGGTGTAGGTTTGCTGTGGAGGCAGTGATGGGCGATTGGCAGAGCAGGAGTGCTTTCATGAAGTATTGTCTTGGAGAGCTTTGTGTGCTGCGGCCCTGGACCTGTTCACATTCGTCTCTTTTCATTGCCTTAGAAATTTTTTCAAAAATAAAAGGGAAACAAAAAGAAAAAAACGTAATTGTCCTTGTCATCCCAGGCATTATCATGATCTTCCCAAGGCAGAACTGTGGCTTCATTTGCTTTTCTTGGTTCTTGCTGGTGATGTTGGAGTTAAGGAAGGAGCGTGTGGGTTTGGGAGCTGCAATTGGGCTAAAGTCTTGGTCTTAGAACAATTTATTTTACATTTATACTACTGGCCCGTAGTAGTTAGCCTTCTAAGCTTGTTGTTCTTGAGCTAATGGAAAGAATAAATTGTTAAAGAAAATTGAAAAAGAGTACTGAGACCTTGCACGTTAACCAGATACAGTATTTCTACTCTGCTGACTTTAAAAGTAGTGCTTTCATTTCCCATGGTAGAGCTGGATTTGTGTTAATTGGCACCAAGCTTCTGTTGTATGCCTTTTAATTTTTAAAGCCATTTGTTTTCACCACAAGTCGCTTTCTGGAGCAGCTTGCATGGTAGAGTGAGAGACACTTTTTTGTGGAAAGGTATGAGCTATCATTCCTTTCTACACAGTGTGAGGTATGGAAATATAATTATTGCTGTTTACATAGGAGGAAGTGGAAGCACAGGGCTGGTCTGTGTGAGGCCAGCTGGGGAAGTTGGGCAGGCTATGATGAGAAACACCAGCATCCAGTGCCTCTCTCGGCCCTTGGGAATGGCGCGGTGTGCTGCGCTGCCTGCCTGCCTTAGCAGGCAGACGGGAGAGGAATGCAAAGGAAAAGAGATATAGAAGAATATAGAGATATGAAAAGGATGGAGAATATTCAGTCAAAAATTTTTATCATTAAGTTTCAGTGACATAATTTATTTAATGCATTATTTTGGGTGGGCTTGGGTCTCATTTTGTTTTTGCAAAGGGACTACACAGGAAGTTTAAAGATATGCGTGATTCCCTCATTGCTGCTTTAAACTGAATTTACCCAAACTCAAAGGTATGTCTTCCCTTTTAAAATCAGTGGATATAGGGTTTTTAAGTTGTGAACAGTTGCTGACTTTAATGTTGAGAAACCTTAGCCTGAAAGGAAACCTTTTTATAGTCGCCACGTGAGGGAATATAAATAGATCTGTAGATTGAAAGCCTCTTTCATCCCCTGTCTGGAGCAGCTAGGACAGCGGTCGCTTGTGCTGTGGAGCTGGTGGGTTTGCAGATTCTTTGGGAGCTAGGGAAGCCAATTAAGGGAAGTAGTTAGTGCCTTAAAGTAAAATGCAGTATATACATATTCAGATACCAGTTCTTTTCCTCCCCACACTTTTTTTTTTTGTTTTGTTTTTTTTTGCATTTAATGAACAAGTCCCACACTTTGAACAAAATCATCACCATGCTCCTTTTTTTTTGTTCTGCCTTTTTTGTGGAAACTGTGACTCATAAAGTAGTTTAATCCCTGCTATTGGGCATCATTAAAATGGAGATTGTTCCCCGACAGTGTGTTTTTGATTTAAGAACTCTTCCTACTGTGAGTGCTGTCTCCATTGAAGGATGACATGCAAAAAGTTGATGAAATTAGAAGTTTTATAAGGCACTGTAATCATAACTTTTTCTTATGTAAATGAAAATATTTTGTTTTTTAGTTTTTGCTTTTAGACACACAGACACACCTTATTTGACAGTATATGAAGAAGATTAAACTACTGGTTTGGCTAGAAAGGGAAATGAGAAAAAGAAATTTTACACCTGAACAACAGGATTGTCTTCAAAAATTGTTCAGTGCTTACAGCAGGTGTGTGAATTAAGATGAGGAAAATGCAGTTTTAAAGGGCCATGGAGAAGTTGCTTATCCTCTCTGCCTTATGCCTTCTGGTTAAAAGGGGACAGATATAGAGCATCAGCCTCTCAAGTATGTTCAGTAGCCGCGGTGCAGGGGGGCATGGATCAGGTGGCTTTGGCCCTTGTTGCCCATGTCTTGGCCTTTGGTCAGGAGCCCACACTGGGCTGGCTCTGGCTTTGGGCAGGTTTGTGTCCTCGAGCTCAGGAACCCCTTCTTTCACTGGGAGAGCAGGGTAGCGTGCATGCAGCTTGTCAACACCTGCACTCTATGTTTGGGGGAATTTCTTCTGGGTTTCTACTGGGGGATTCCTTAGGGTGTGCGTGCCCTTCTTCCCTCCCTTACAGGTCCTGTACACTTGCTGACAGTGGCCATAAACTTGTAAATATGGTTGTGTAAAAAGCAAACAAAACCGACAAACAAAAAAACAAATGGGGAAAAAGGTGAAGAGGGTGCAAAGAGAGCAGATGCTTGCAACATCCTGTGTGTTTAGCAAACACTTTCATTTAAAGTTTTTTTCTTAGCCTGAAAATGCTAAGTTGTCTTAGAGCGAGAGCAACTGCTTTAGGAGCTACACAGTCCCAGGTACCACACACTTTACTGGGAAGTGAAGGCAGATCATAAAACTCACAGCAGTATAAATCTTTCAAGTTAGTAATTAAAAATACCTTTTTTGTTTGTTTTGTTTTCCTTTACACACGTTACCATTTCACATGCAACAAGGTTAAGATGGAGAATTTTTTCTTTATGTGTTTTTAAATTTGCCTGCACAGTACTCCTCCTCTCCCTGTGGTTATAAACTCATAAAGGGGAGAGGATTCCTTTAAAAGGGAACTGGGCGGGAGGTAGGAAACAATGCCGAGTGGGACACCTAAATTGCTCAGGATGTTGTAAATAGGGCTGCCTCCTTTTGATCTTGTGAAGGGCCGTGGAGATGCCATTGCTTTGACCAGAGGGTGTTGGAGGCAAGTGGCAAGAAATCACCCACCTTCCATCCTGTTTTCCACTGCCATTACTAGGCTTAGGGCTGGTGTTATTAAGGAGGTGTAAGGAAGCAACTCAGACAAGGCTTCCCTTTAGAGTCTCGTTGCCGCTAGAGAATTAGAAAGCATGTTTGTTTCTGGTCTGCTCAGATGTTTTATGGCGGTTCGTGGTTGCTTTCTGCCTGCTTAAGCTGGCTACTGGCTCTCCCTAGGTGTAACGTTAGGCTATTGCTTAGAAAGGAAGGCAGAGATGAAAGCTTGTGCATAAATGGAGAGCCTGAATGTAAAGTTAATACCAGGAGATTGTCCATATGTTGAGCAGAGAAGATAATAACTTGCATAAAGACCTCGTGCAGCTGAAGCATGGGACTCTGTATATGTGTGTATACATGTACATGTTTTTATATAAAATGTAGTACATGCATAGGGTTTTTTTCATAAACACTTTCAATTTCCTTTTTTTTTTTGACAAAGATTTAGATGGAGACAATATTTCAAGGATATAAACTAGGCTGAAGGCTCAAAGTCATCTCTGGATTTTGAAGAAATTTAGAGGTGAACAAAGAGTCCCCCATCTCAGCATCCCATTGCCTGTCGTGCATCAGGGAGGCAGAAGTGGCTTTTTAATGCCACCTGCATCTGTGGTCGTGTTCAGCATAGAAATTGCAGCTTCCCCGCTCTTGTGGGCAAGTACTTGGTTCTGTGCTGTCCTTCCAGGGAGGAGAACTTCGGTGTACACTATTGGACTTGGAATCTTCGCTGCCTGCGGAGGTTTTAAAACACAGCTGACCAACTGCACTGCATCTGTGGTGAAAAGGCAACCAAGTTTGCTTAAACTAGCTTCAGGGGAGGCCAGCAGCTTCTGAAAATGCATTGCTGTCATTGGTCAAAGATGCCTTTTATTCTGAAGTGTTGCACAGTCTGAACAATGGGAGTTGGAGAGTTAGTTCTGAAACGGTGCTTGGATGTTTTTTATATACAAGGGATTTTCTGTGTTATTTAGACAACTGGGGGGAATTAGTTTATGAAAAATAATCACTTCCTGTTGAGATAATATAATGTCTTTATGGCAAGTATAGTTAAACTAGCTTCTTAAACATTCCTGGTTATTTACAGAAGCAATCTTTTTAAATATTGATGAGGTTGCAGATGTAAAAACTTGATGCTAATCTGTGCTAAGTGCCAGTGAGGTTGGGAACAGAAAGTATTTTAAAACATTTTCTAGAAAGACACACATTGGATGGAAATAATCACATTCTGATAATCATGTTTTTGCAAGCTACTGTATCTTAACTCGTCTGGGGTCCATTAGAGTGCGGTTCATAAACAAGTTGAAACTATGTGGCTAATAACATCAAATCTTTCCTACTTTGATCTAATCAGAAGCCTGTCTCGAGCTGCTGGTTTAGATCTTCATCAGAGGAGAGAAGGATGTCGGAAACAAGTCCTTTAAGTGTTTCTCTCTTGGCAATTAGCCACAGGAGCTCCATTATTACTTTTCGCCTGGATCAAATTAGGTCAATAGTGTGAGCTTCCTGCACAAGGAAGAAGCGACAGCAGATGGTAATTGTGAACATCTCTGTCCTGCAGGTCTGAGTCCTAACAGTGGCCACGGGATGTAGTCTGGAAGCTCAGAGGAAGGGATAGGAAGAGCAGAGGAATGACTTCGGCGCCTCTGAGGGAAACAGCAGTTGGACTGTATTGCTTTGCATTAAGTTAACTATCAATAGCTTTCAGAAGGTTATGTTGATGGTGGTAAAAGAACAAGAGTTACGTAAGTGGGAGGCCTGTCTAGTACCAAAGCTGAAATTCAACTCGATCTTTACTGCATCATTTTAATAAAAAGAAAATTGCTTCAATGTTGATTAAAAAAAGAATGAATGCATTAAAAGCAGTGTCTGCATATACGTTTGTGTGCAAATATATGAATATAAGGCTTCTTTCTCTACTTTGTGATGAATTCCCACTACATTAAATCTATGAACCAAAAGGAAATTATTTGAGGCGCAATTTTAATTGTGAATTTGCACGTAGCATATTCCATTGAAACATCCTTGGGAGTTCCTTTAGCACTGGCCTGTGTCCTGGTGAGGGATCCTGAGCAGATGAACGGGACAGCGTCATCTTTAGCAAATGTATGTGTTCAGTTTTAATAGTGGCGTTATCCACTGACTTTCAGCTCCCTAGAATGAACAGTAGAAATGAGAAAATTGCGTATTTGGTAATGATCTATTGATGTGGCATCTTTAACCCTGTGACCTATCATGCAGTTTCTGTGATGCAGTATAATTAAGTTGCCTCATCAAGTGAGGAAATAGTCCTATCAATAAAAAGCTTTTTTAAAATAATATTCAAATATGCAAATACTTTATGTGATAGTAAACAGTGAATTTCACGAGTATTGCTACAAATAGAATTTGGTTTGTTGAGGATTTTTTTTTGTGTGTGAATGTGTGGAAAATCCTGATTGAACCTGAGCGAGTCCATCCATCGTGTGCTTCCTTTCCCCGGTGTTTGAATGAGAAAAGCAATTTGAGTAAAGGGGTTTATTTTTATTTGGGTGGTTTGTTCTGGAGCTGGAATGTATTAATCAGAGCTGTGTATTCACCTGAGCCCCTGGCTCAAGGTCTCTCCTTTGCACGCAGCTGGAGACAGGCATTTGGAATTGGACTCCGGCGTACCCTGTAAGTTGGTACGTTCCCATTGGAAGTACGTGTAGATTACGCTAATGGATTTATTTACTTCCCTTCCAAGAGAAAGACACGTCCCACTGCAGTGGCTTTAGAGAGGATCCTGGAGTTTCTTTCTGGTGCAAGAGATGTGTCTTGGATTGCAGGAGAGGGGAGTAAGGAAGCAGAAATGGGACTAGGGCTTAGCTAAGAGAGTTCCTCAGATCTGGCACCCATGCATCTTAGTACACCCTAAAAGGATGTTTCTGGACAGAGTTGAGGAAAGAAGCAAAATCAGTTTGTGTAAATCCAGTTTCAGCTATTTACATGGTATTTCTGGAGGTTTTTAGAGGTCTTGATGCTATTCAGTTGTGTGAGAAAATCAAATTTCATTTTAAAATCAATATTTCCAGCTCTCATGGTTATAGAGGGGAGTTTGAAAAATGTCAACCGTGTGGATGAACGGAAAGGTTAAAAAAATCAACAAAAAACACCCCCAAAGGAGCAGAGCCCAGAATATTTTCAGTCTTTATGAAATCTGAAGATACAATATTAGTTTGGCAGCCTTGCCCATAATTAAGGAATTCTTCGAACAGGCAGAACTGGTGTAATAAAATACCACTGAAAAAAGAGAGGCAGAAAAACCCACCAGAAAAGAGAATGTACAATAAAATCTCAGCGAGGCAATAAAATGGCTTCGGTCTTTCAGTACACTGATTCTGGTGGCTAAAGATAATCTAACACTTGTTGCTGAGGAGTGTGGTTTTCTGATGAGCTGATTTTAAGAAATGAGAATATGAAATACTTAGAGGATATTGTCTTCTGTCTCTGAAAGGGAAGATACCATCTCTCTCATATAGGCTGTTTGAAATTTTAATTAAACTTGAGCCAAAAAGCATTACTGACTAGATGGAAGCAAATTCATTTAGAGACTGAAGAGACCAAGGGCAAGGGATTTCTATGTGAGAAAGATAAGGGAACATTATTTAATATGTTTATGCCATGTCTGTAGTCAAAGTATTTGTATGCTGAACTGTATCAGTAAGAACTATGTTTTGATTGGGGTGTACTTGTCAGGGATGTAGGATGCAAAGGAGTCAGAAGGTAGGGAAGGAACACACTTAATATGGGAAGGAAAATAGAAGGGAAGGAGCAGGGAAGAAGAATAAAGGTCTCTCCTCCTGTCATGTCTTATTTTCTTCCTTCTCCTTCAGTTGACTGGGTTGGCAGACGTGTGCAAGCAAATGCTCTTTAATATTTGTTTGGGTAATTCCTTCTCCCTACCCCTGGCTTTCTGTCATACGTAGCTCCAACCTCTGATTTATAATGCACGGCTGCTTGCAGTTACTGCTGCAGGGGGCCCAGGCCGGGCTCTGGAGGCGCATGGGCTGGCACTGGCCAGGCACACAATGCACCAAACGATGGAGCGTGGGAGCTGCCGGAGCCTCCGTGCCTCTGCAGATAAGCGTTAGAGGGATAACTGACAGCATGCCTGCTCCAGTACAAAGAACAATGTTTAAGCATGATTGGGATGATGTGTTGAAGTAAACTCTGTTATGATTATGCTGCTACATTCTTGGCAGACCTACCCTAAACCACAGTGTGTTTTTGGTGTGTATGTGTGTGTGTTTTTTTTTTCCTCTTCTTTCGTATGGGTAAGCAGATTAGTTAATGCCTGCCTTTCATGAGCAGAGGCTTTCATCCTTAATGCTGGGGTTAAACTGTATTCAAGCTGTCTATAGCCTGTGAAGGTCACACTACCGTTTTCATTTCCTGTCCTTGCGTTATGAGCTCCTCCAGGAGTGGGTACAGGAGGGTGAAACAACCCCAATGCAGAGGCTGAACCTGACTGTGCTCCCACCTGCTCTGTGAGTGGCCTTCCAGGATGATGTTTTTCTCAAAACCACTTCGATCCCCTTTGTTTTCCTTATGTGCTTGTTATTAAATACTCAACTCTAAAGGCAGCAGTTCAGAAGTAGGACATGCATTTCTCCCCCGGCTTAATGATGTTGCAGCTTGGCTTTACATGCAGCCAACTCCCGCCTGGCATGCCTGAATGAAATGAGTTGCCCTGAAATAGCCTCCTGCTCCGAGGCCTGGTGCGCAGGAGGACACTGCTGCCTTCAGCCTTTCAGGTATTTAAATATGCCAAGGCTGGACTAGGCTACATTTCCTCTTCCCTCCCCTGTCACAGCATCACTGACATCTCACCCACTGGCTGCTGAGCATCCACCATCTGGTCCCAAAACCCAAATTAGAGTAGTGCGTTGTTTTGATTATTTTCTACTTGTGTGGTCAGGAGGTTATTTGGTCTGGTGGGCTCTCCTTCAGGCCCTTTCTGTCATTAATACCACCTTGCACACATCCTGCACGAATACAGGAATAGTTAAGTTATCCACTTGTGTGGCCGTCTCTTGATAGGGCACAGTGGTCGGTATTGACAATTACAGGAGGAAGCTGTTATACGTGGATTATCCTGTATTTTCCTCCAGTGGTGTTAATTGCCTACATAAATTTCAAGGTAACCTGAGGACTGAAGTCTTGCTAAAAATATACACGTAAAAATTCCATTATCTAGAAGTAAATTTGGGTCATTTAAGTTTATAAATCATATATATTAGAGAGCCTCTTTTCTAGTTTGGGAGAATCCTGCACAAGTCTTTGGCTACAAACTCCTGTGGGCTTAAGAAAAAGTGGAAGACTTAACAGAAGGGAGAAAAAGCTACGAAGAAGAAAAGTAGTTTTGTCAGCTTGTGGGACGAGGGATCATTTTTCACTCGAACAGGCAAAGCAAATGCTTGTAGCTGAAACATGGAAGCTGTCTCTGCGAGACATTCTGCATGGCTTTTAAGTTTTTCATGCATCTTTCCTAGAGCCTGGTGATAAAGGCAACGCATCAGATGGTCACAGGCAGGCAGACTCCTGCTCCTCCAAATCTAAACAGATAAGCGGCAGCTTCAAAAACGCCATCATTGTCTAATTATTGATATGTGCTTTACTGGAGCAGCTCAGTACTGTGTAGAAGTGTGGGCAGGACAGGGTTTTGTATCAGACTGGTTTCCATCAGCCTTCTTGATTTCAGAAAAACAAACCCTAAGGGGATGTAGTTGGAGGAGAACAGAGTGGTAATTACAGACACCGTTCTCTGAATTTGATTAGGACTTTTGAAGCTGTCTGTGCCTCCAGCTGCCGCTGCAGCCATAGCAGGTCCTTCTTCGCCGCTTTTGAGCTGCAGCAGAAGCAGACGCCTCCCAGGGACCTTCTCAAGTACCTGCAAGGGCATTTTTGGTGGGGATCAAGAAAGGACTTCTTGCACCTTGAAAGCAAGAATAGCCGCTCATATTGGTGCGGGATTAAGCTGGCATGCCTCTAAGTCACCTCAGCACTTTTGAGCGTCGGTGTTTAGATGGTTTGTTCAGCAACAGCCCTTTCAAAAGGAATGAATTCTTGTAATATGCGTGCGAGGTTTCAGTATCATCAAATTGCAGTTTGAAATGGTGGAGATTTATCTCTTGGGAGCTAAAGAGCTCAAATTCCTAGGGCTTCTTTAATCAAGAGAACTTAAATTTTTATGTTTATTTCCATTATTAATTTAATAGCAGAGTTCCTCTCAAGTGTGCTGTTCCTATGCCCCAAATTATTCAGAAATGTGGAAAAAGAAGAAAAAAGAAGTGAAAAGAATTTAAAATCTTTGCATGAAAAAAAGAGTGAACTCCATGTCATTGGCATGTTGGGAAGCCCTTGGAATTTTTGCGCTTCGTGGTGGGATACGAATGAAATTCAGTTTTCTGCATTTGAGTTACGCAGCCTGGGCTGCTCAGTGTGCTAATACACAGCTACTTCTGCATGAGCTACATGAAGGGAGCAACACACAAATCTATGTTACAAGGAAACTACAAAACATGTTCTCAGTAAATTAACAAGGAGGTTTAGTATAGGCTTCAGCATGCATTTCAAAAAAAAACCAAAAAAACCTCACTCGACAAAAGTGTTTGTGGTTTCTGAATTCCCTCACACCGCCTCTTCAGATCTGTGTGATGCGAACCAGGTTTCAGAGAATTAATCTTCACTCTGTCCATGTGTGCGCCACCTCGCTCACAAACAGGGCACGGCTGGGGAGGAGGTGGTGGGCTTGGTGAGAGGTACAGGTATGGTTGGACTGCGTAGGTTTATGAATAACAGCTACTTCCCACAGAAAAATTCAGGTGTGGTTTTGGATAAAAAAGGAGGTTATCATGGCATTTCTTGGGTTGGTATTGGTCACTTGTGCCATGCTTATGTTAAGAGTCATCATCTGGTTTTGGTTTTGTTGGTTTTTTTTTTGTTTGTTTACATGTTTTGGGTTTTTTTTTGATTGTTTTTAATATTCCATCTTGAACGACTGCTTCTAGTTCTGAGACTTGTCGCTGCAGTCAGCAGAAGCTGCCTCCAGCCATTTCCCTTCGAAGCTGTGTTATAATCAGCCATTCTTTCTCCAGTTTTCTCCTGCCAGCTTAGTTTTTAAGTTTCCCTTTTTTTCCTTTGTGAGAGGCTACAAAATATGTAAGTTATTTAGAAGAAGCATAGGCCAGGTTTAATAGTATCAGGATGTCTCGGCTTGATGCAGACCTTTTCAAAGGACTATTACAACTTGTTAACGTCTTTGTGTGTAGGCTTTGCCTCCCTGACTTCAATAGCTGGTGTAAGCGCGTGCTGACTGAAAGGAAGACTACTTGGAAATAATACAATTGAGCATTTCAGAAATGTCCTTATGTATGGTGCTGGATAAAATATTAAACATTAAATGGGAAGCTTTTGTGTCCTCAGCAAGCACCTTTTTAAAAATGAATGTATTTGATCTATCTAACGATAGAAATCCTCTCTGTAAGTTTGTCTGAACTTGTCAGGTGTTTTCACTTTTCAGGTATTTCTTTTGAAAATTATGAAAACAACAAGAATTTATCTCGAGGTGTTATACTAGATGTTTATTATTTCTTGTATTGTTGCTGGTTTCTTCAGATGGAATAAAACTATTTTTTTCACCTTTTCAGCAGTTCACTGCTGGCCCAGTAATGTAGTAAGTTGTCTGCAGATATAACCTGTAACGAAAATCCTTATGTTTCAAAAGTAAAAAATGTTTGCTTTTCTTATACTTTAATTTTGAAGTCAAATGTGCCCTGAACCAGCTCAGAAAATCTCTGATAACTGTAGTTTAAGTTAATTTGTGACAATTTGGCCATTTATACAGAGTAATTAAGGATTATTTTTTTATTTTTTAACCTGGGAAAGTTTTATTCTTTATTCTTTGGTACCCAGGAGGTGAGTATACCATCACTAGATACACCGCAGTCTGAAATCTTGAACAACATGCTCGGCATGGAAGAGAGCCCTGAAAATACAATTTTTATAAGAGGAATGTTGACGTAACACAAACTTTATTAATGCTTGTGGTCAGTCTGCTGTGATGTTTAAAATCTCTGGTTTCCGTGTTACTTTCTAAATGCAGCTTTGCTTCGTTTGCTTGAAGATTGATCCGTTGTGACTTTTGGATTTCTGCGCACTTCTACTTTTGCTCGGGCTTTTATCTTTTAAGAAGAAGATGGGAGGCATTGATGACTGCTATTTGAGATAAGAAATAGCGGTTTCACCTGCATCGTTTTGATTGTCTAAAGATAATTTGGATATTTAGTAAGATAGCCCTAAAAGAGCTTTGGTTTTGGAGCCTCTTGGATAAGTACAGCGTTTTGATATCAATCTTGGTAGGATACTAGACACTGAAACACCTGACACTTCAGTTCATCTTTGTTGAGAAAATATTACACATTTTGAAAGGTAGAAAAGATGCTTCATTAAGATGCTTTGTTCTAGTTGTAAATACTGTCTGGGAGGCAGGTTGAGAGATTATTTGGCTGTGGCAGGCTCCACTGAAAGGCTGCCTGTACTTTTCCTGGCAGCTCCTGCATCTCAGGGTATGGAGGCATCAGTTGGCACATTTGCTCAAGAGGGAAGAGTTTAAACAAGAGCTCATTCCCAGGGTGGCTGATGTGATGTCTTTTTCTCTTTATTGAATGTGACTGAATTAAAATGCCTGTATTTCTATGTGTTGTAAGGACAGAAGGAAATTGCATTCTTGATGATGCTCATCGCAATCGATGCAAAATGTTGGGGATCCTGTTGCCTTTGCGCTCTCTTGAATACAATGTTTTCTGTTCTGCTGGAGGATGCCTTCGCTGTAAGGTCAAGCCGGCATCTTATCTTTAAGTCCTCCTTCCCTTCAGGGTATCATCAGGCATTCAATTTACAAATCCTCTAAATCTTCTGAGGTGTTTTCCTATGAGTGTTTTAAAAAGTTTATGTAATCTCTGAGAGAGAGGCTTGTGCTAAGCTGGCACACCTTGTATTTGATTAAACTCTTGCTTCATGCCTGAAGGACAGCTTGACTAGCTTCGCAAATCCACTGGGATTCCCTGTGTGAGATACCACAGTCAACTAGAGCGATTTTTTTTTTTCCTTTTTTTCCTCTCCTGTTTTCTGATGTGAAGGAAAGGGAATTGCAGTGTACTGCAGAGGGCAGGTCATGCAAGAACTGTCTCCAACTGGTTGCAAAAACCCAAAATTTTGGCAGAGCATTTAGAACTATCTGTTGTTAGACACATTGTCATTCCTATCTTTTGCTTTTCTTTAATTTGCCTTCTTAATAGTCCAAGCAATTTATGCCTGTTAATCCTTACTGTAGATAGATGACTTTTGGTGGGGTTTTTACATCCTTGAAGCACTCCCTACAACAATGCACGCATCAGAATGAATCTCCTTGCAGTTATATTCCCTCTGACTATGAAATTATTTGGTTTCTTTCTTCTGTCCCTCTCTCCTGTGCTGGCGTTGTGGCTGCATCTGCTAGCATGGTTTCTCTTCCATAGTTACTGTGACTTGGACATTTAGCACTTTGTCTTCAGTTGCATAAACGTGTCTTCTTCAGGATACTCATTTTTGTACTGGAGCTCTGGGCTTTTGTGGATGGTGATGGCCAGGCAGGAGGAGGAGGCAGCAGCTGGGTTAAACCCCTGGTGCTGAAACTCTGGAGCTTCATTCTGCCAAGTGCAGAAGAATGCTGAAGAGCCGTGGCCCTGGGGTTAGTACCCAGTTTATACAGCTTAGTCTCACTCAACTGTGTTTTGTTTTAGACAGGCTGCAGTGTCATTCCAAGTTGTTGTTCTTCCCCAAGGAACTGTGACATGAAGTTTGTGTTGCAGGGCAGGTGGTTGGTGCCCCTCTTCTTCCCTGCTGAATTTTTACACGAAGGCAGCTGAGTATTGCATTCCAGTGTCCTGCTAATAATGCTGGTCACTATCCTCTCAGCTTGCACCTCGCATGAGCGTGTGCACTCTATGTTTTCCTGATTGTGTGCACATGGACCATTGTCCTTGGGCAAGTGTCAAGATCACAAACTTCTCCCCTAGATGTCCTCAAGGTCTTTCTTCAGTTGACCAACACATACCGTTTGCTATCATCATTGCAGCTTTATATCATAGGGACTTACTGTTATTATACCATATTTATAATTTTATACAGGTATCATTAAAATATATCTAAAATATAAACATATCTAAAATATGAATTTATATAAATAAAAAATATGTACGAATAACATTTTTATTAAACCAAACCCTGGACAATGCTTATATAGCTAGAATTATTATGTGATGCCTTTGCACTAACTCTTCTTCCTTCCAGTCTGGTAGTGATGGTGATTGTTGTTGCATTCCCCTGTGGCTCAGTATACCTGGTTTTACTCTGTGCTGTCCTACCATGAACGCTCACTTCTGGTGCAGCAGCCGGGTGTGATGGGTTCAAGTCATTGTCTGCATGTTGGGGACAACTTTAAGGAAATGTGTAATGTTGATATAGATTAGGGACTGAAAATAATATTTGGTACATGCTTTCCATTCTGTTTGCTTAACCAGCAGTGTGTTACCTGGTCAAGCCCAGCTGTAATGAAATACTTATTTGGCAGTTAGGTAGTGCAAGAACTCCTGCATCTCATCATCTTCTGGTGCTGTGAAAGTAAAACAACTGTGTTTGGTCCCTGTGCTGTCTGGTGGAGCACTGGCCTAGAAAGAATGCAAGAAAGGCAATCTGCACAATTTTAAAAATGCTGTGTGTTTTAATATAAGGAGAAATAACAGAAATATTTCAAAAACAAAGCTGTCTGCTTCTGCTTCTGTTTGGCTTCTGACTTCATAATTAATTTTTTTGCACTGATATCCTTTGAAATTCTTATTAGAAGCAGGCTTGGCCTCATCCATAAAATTGCCATTTGGAAACTGAAGTTTGATAAGCAGTTAACAGGAATTTATTCACCACTGAGTCATTTTTAAATGATGAGTTAAAATTTTGATTCCCGTAGCTTTTTGGTTTTGTCCAGAGTTTGAGAAATCAGATGCTAGATAATTCCTGTTCTGCTATTGGTGAAGATATTAATAGAAGCCGCAGTTATTATTTTTTCCCTTTGATACGGAAATAAGTCATTGAGTAGGTGACTGTATGTATATATGTATATACAGGCACCTGCAGAAATAGATTTAACATATATATGCACATGCTTCTTTATTGTCAGTTTTTTCCCAACAGTTATGGGGTTATGCCACCTGTATCCAGCTTCCGAAGCTTCTTGCTTTTGACAAGGTATCCCTTCAGGATGGGTCAGATGGAGGAAAGCTGCAGGCCCTGTGTACTTAAGCTCTGGATTTTTCCATGTGCTGCTTTCCCTGTGCAATTGCAGGTTATGAAAGACAAGGCCATGAGAAAAACAGTCGCCTTTCCAGTGGTTTGGTACTGGGAATTTGACCTAGAAAACATCTGGCTGCTGCTGGAAGTAAAATGGGTAGAGGTACCACGAAGGTGCTATATGAGTTGTTTGGTGTTTCTTGCTTGTTTTTGCCCAAGTGCAGGGACCAAAGGGAAAAGGCATGAGGATTGTGACATAAGGTTTGGAATGTGGTTTCCTAATTGATGTAAGCCAGCCTGAGATCTGCTTCTCCCCTCCTTGCTAGCAGCTTATCCCTCCTTCCTGTTTTATAGACAGCATTTGGCTACAAATAAATGTAGGAATAATTCAGTGGAGAGCAAGGGTGACCCTGTGTCAGCAACAGCCTGGTTTTAGATCAGCTTAAGCCAAGCGTGAAACCATACCCATAAGTTGTATCATCACGGGAAGCTTTCCTTCCAAAAGTGTTTATGTAAATGAATGAATTAATGTGAAAAAAAAAAAAAACCCAGCTACAAGCAACACTTGACAACAAGTGGAGTTTAAACATGTTTATTTTTGGAAGGCTATTAGATATTTTGTTCTGTTCATTAGTGGGGTGAGGCTGGTTTGAATCAATCGAAGGGAGTGGTAAAAGCTAAGGACTCTGGACTTCAGCCATGCTGTGTGGGAGCCATCTCTGGAGCTCAGATCTGGGGGCTGGGGGTGGGGAGAGGGAAACAAAGCCAAAAAAAGAGTCATTTTAGCATGACAGTGGACTGCATGCTGCTTGTATTAAATACAGACCTTTTTGTTAGCATCTTGCTTCACTCTAGTAAAATATTTCTCTGCTTTCATTTAAGTGGCATAAGCACTCATTTAAATATCTATCTTTTGAAGGACCTGGGAAAACGATAATAGTTTTACTTTGAGGCAATATATAAAAAGTAAAAAATATCAACAACGTTGTGAAAGTTATGTTAATGTGCATTACTGGAAGGAGCTGCAAAAATGATGCCGGTAGAAAAAGGGTAGTGTAGATACTCTGTCTATTACTCCTGTTATGTATGAACATAGTTTTGATTATGTAGGGAGATCATATTCAGATTTGTGTCTCCTCATCCCACATACTCAGTTTGGAAGACTGCTTGGAAAGCGGAAGCCTTCCTCTAGAAATGCCAGAAATGCCGTACCTCGTCTGTGTGGCAACAAGTCTGCTGTGCAGAGGATGCTGGGCAAGGGCAGAGCTGGGGATTTTCTCGGGGTGAAACCCAGATGGGTGAGTTAAGTGAAGAGATGGGAAATCTCCAGCATGTATTCAGGGCTTGAAGTGTGAAGCCTCAGCATCTGCCTGACGCTGAGGTTTGAGCTGAAGAATAAAGTGTAGGCCGGCGTACTGCAAGGAGCATGTGGTCTGCATGCTCCTGAAGCGCGTAACTGCTGTTAGCAGGCAGTTCCTTTTTGACACTAGATGAGGTTTCAGAGCTGAATTTTTTGCTTTAGTCTTCATTACATGAGCCCTTGTAAAACAGAGGCAAACAATGCGTAAATATGCTGCATCCTGATGCCTCTTAAATTTATCCATGAGTATTTGGAAATTGTGTATGTGCTCAGTAAAAGGACATGGCCCAAAGAACAAAGTTGGTGTATTGGGGAAGTGCCTCAAGGATGGTTTATTTGTATTCAAATTGCAAACGGGTGAGTGTTTTCTACTGATACACTTCAATAACGTGAGGTTCGTATTATCTAGAGGTCCAGACTGTAGAGAATGCAGGAACTATTGGGGTTTTTTATGTCTGACCTGTGAGATGATTATAGATCTGTTATTCTTATATTTCATTGATGACGTTGCTGGCAGACAAAGTATGTTTTTTGTGTTTAATTTTTGTACTGGTCTTGCAATGAGGTTTCAACCCACCCTTCTAAATGATAGCATTTTAGAGTTAAACTTTATGCTGAGCTGTTCATTTGTTCCTCCAATATTGAGCTGATTAAGTGTTAATGTTGCTTCTCAGTTATCTTTGACACAAGCTGAGTCTGTTCAACATCAGAGGCTTTAGACTAATGCACATTGATCTTGTCAGGGAGAACACAGGCTCCTTGAGCTCACTAGGCAGTGCAGGCCTGCAAACTGTTGTATTAACAAGCCAATTAATTAATAAGCAGGAAATTGATGTAACCCCCGAGGCAATATGTACTGACACTATATTCTTAGTTTTTTAAAAAAATAGATGTTGCTTTAATATGTAACATGAAGCACCCTTCATGCCGTTAAGGTCCAAGCGAGGAAAACCTTTTGAACTTTATTCTCAGACCAAGCTCCTTCTGACAGTTGTCACTGTCAACAATGCTCTCCCTTTGCTTTCCTCCTCTCCCAGCTTTGCCTATTTTCCCAAGGAAGCAGTGGAAGAGATAAGACCATTTACCTGCTAAGCAGAGTGGCATAATGTACGTAAACGTGCATTTTAACTACTTGCTGCTGTTTAATAGGCTTTTTTAGATTTAATATTGGTGCTTTACTGATGCAGCACAGGCAGTTGCACAGAGGAGCCCAGGTGTGCTAGGAATGGTGGGTGAGTTTAGGTCGTCACCCTTTCTTTTCCGTGCAACAGCTGGGGCGGGGGGAGGGGTTTCTCTTCTGGCTTGAGACATAGTGATGCTTGGACGGGAGAGAGAGCAACGTACCAAACTGAGGTTGCGTTAATTTTTGTTTCTCATTAGTGTTTGTGTGTATCCCAGAAATGTGTTGGAATGATCTAATCTGTTTTTTATTTGGTGGCTCAAAGCTCCCCTGTGTAACTTGATTTTTGAGTGTGCGTCTGTAAGAAGTAAAATTCAAGTCATGTTACACTTTGAGCTAAGAATATTTCTCTATAAATGGCTTGTATCCATCAAGAAAATTTGACCCTCAGTTGGAAGCAAGCAAATATAAATCTCGTGCACTTGAGATGTAAATCATCTGTATTTATAAACTAGGTTCCTTTCTACAGTCTTGGTAGCTTGGTTTGGAAGAGTTATTTAAAGTTGTGACATTAACTTTTAAGCTGTAGGGGGTTTTATGTACCTGTCCAAAGGTAATTAACTTTTGTTTGCAGTTGGCTGACTTTTTCAGTATTTTAATTGCCTATCCCAGAATTTTGTACTCTGAATGTAGTAAATTACTTTTCTGAGGAATAATTTGACTGTAATTTTTGCAAGAAAGGGTGAAGTTCAGATGATTGCTTTCATAATTTTTCTCACTGAAACTGAACCAAAGCGACGACGCCAGGAGGAGGGGAGTGAGAGCGCTGGGACACTGTGACTGCAGTTGTCTCACCGTCCACCGGTGTTTGCAAAATGGATTTGGTTTTGTTTTTCTTTTTGTTCCCTGGAAGGTTTAATGTGGAAACCCACGCTGTTGGCGCATGCAGCTGTCTAGGCTGGCTGTGCCTTCAAAGCACTGCAGAAATGCGATGTTCAAAAAGATTTTTTTTTCCATCGGGAGGATATTGCTTGCCATGCTTCCTCCCTTTCCCCATGGTGGTGGTGGGAAATTGCAACTGTAAATCAGAGGCAGGTTTTGATGCAAGGAAATGCGCAGCAGCATGCGAGGGGCTTTGGTGTCACCGTGAGGCTGAGTGGACAGCATCCAGCCAGTCATCCACCCTCCAGCTGACCATATCTGTCCAGCCCAGGTTTTGCTGCTTTTTGTTTGTGCCAGCACAATTACGTCTTGAAATGATCTGTGAAAAGGAGTTTTGCGTTGGCCTGGGTTAAAGATAAGCATGCAAAAAACCCCAAAAAGCCCCTCAGAGCAAGGAGCAGTCATGATGGTTCTTGGGGTGCAAGCAGGAGGACAAAACCCCTCTTGTCCTGCAGGTGTGCAGAGAGCCAGCTGCAGTGCCCTCACTGTCTGAAGGTCGGCTGGGGTTTCCTCATCTCCCTGTCCAGGTTGTGCCTGGAACAGTGAAACAGGAATGAGTCATCCAAACTAACTGGGATTTGAGACTGAAAGTCTGCAGCACTCATTGAACCACAGCAGAAACATCTTAAATGCGAGGCAGCTTTAAGAATTAATTTCTAAGCTGGTCTGGATGAAAAAGGAGCAGAATTTCTCTTTCTGCTGAAATGATGGGGGAGCCACCTTACAGTTAACACCAGTGATAAATGTCGGACTGGTTTGTATTAAAAATGCTTTAATCTGATTTGGCCCCATTAATTTTTAAACTAGCAGAGGAGGTCATTAAATCACAAGTCCCTTTTTTGTTATAAATGCTTGCACCTCCGTGTTCCCTCTGCTTCCCCAGATTCTGCTTCTAATTAGAGCAGCGATGTGGTTCATGGCTTGTCAAGCAGATTAATGTGCTTTTGAGATCTGGGTTTTTTTCTTGTTCTTCCCCTATAGCTGCTTGCTTGTCTTCCTGGAGGGTTTTTTTTGGGGGGAGGCGGTGTTGTTATTGCACCTGTATACAGAGCCCATGAAAAGGTTTTGGCTCCTACTGTGCGGGGTTGGTTGAAGCATTAAAGGGCCAGGGGGAGGGGAGGAGAAGAGTTTGAAAAATCTGCTGCTCTTCACAAAATGACACAACCATCCGCATTTTCCCTTGCGTTTGAGTGACGTGTGTGCTTTTGCTGATGGTGTGGATGTGGTGCTTTTGTTGAGATTTCAAAACATGAAAACCACCACACACAGACACACATGCACACAATTTCATTCTCTCTGGGATGGGACAGTGCTTTCTCCTGGCTCAGCTCAAACGTGGCAGGTCTCACGTTGATCGGTAGCGTGAAACTTCTGCGGTACTGCGGGCTGAGCTGGCACCTGGCCAGCAGCCAGAGGGGTGCGCTTCATTTGCATGTGAATTTACATAGGAGTTTAATTGGAGATAAATGCGCGTGTTTTTTATTTATAGAGCGCTGCAAGTGTACACAGAAATTTACTTTAAAAAAACCCACAACACACCAAACCTGCTGGTGTTAGAGTTGTGCAGGGTTAAGGCTATAATAAATGGGGTTCGGACCATATCAAATCGACAAGCCATCAAAAGCCTGTGGCCCCTTTGACCTGGAGCTCTGTGTCCGTGTGTTCCCTGCCAGCCTATAGCCCCATCCACACAGTCTGCCTTCATCCGTCCGTGCTTGTGCCAGAAAGGAGTGGAATAACCCTCTGCCATAAAGCATAGCTGTTTCAGAGCGGCTTTGGAGCTCACCCCACTTGCTCTTCTTATCTGCAGGCTGCCTGTGCTGTTGCTGTATTCCTCATTCATGGAGTTACAAGCTGTAGCCCAGAGACCAAATAAGTGTCTTCCTTCCTCTCTTATGTGATATACAGCCCCGGTAGGCTCCGTAGGCAGCTTGCTGGAAGATAAAATTAATTTTTTGAGTAATGCACGTTGGAAGGAATAATCTGAAGGAGACATGCACGTTACTGGGTTATAAATTAACTGTAACTACTGAGGAAAAAAGATACGGACATCACCCAGCCTGACTTTTGCAAACCCTTCCATGTTCTTGTTACAGTTTGCATCAGTGGTCAAACAGGAATAAAACAAAATGGCGCAGAACAGGACAAAATGTAATTATGAAATTTCTCTGTTGTTCTTACAGGATTCGGTGGTCTGACGTCAGCACTAAAACTGTTTAATTTTGCTCATCTCATAATGCTGATGAAATAATGCGAATTGTAGGTTTTTTTATTAAAAAAAGTAGTTGAGGGGTGGAATTGAAGAGGTTGAGATGTAAAGGTAAAATGCTTACGAGGTGTAGGCAGGTGGGTTTAATGAAGGAATGTGTAAGCTGCTTACCTATGGGTAGAAATTAAATGGCAGAAGCGTGCAACATAATAAGCTGTACAGAAGGAGTAAATGGAGCTCTGCTGTATTTAACCTTGCTGTACAATAGGTCGTCTTGCTTCTCTTGCGGCTCCAGCAAGACTTCTGACATGATCCTTTAACTAGGGCAGGGGTAAACGCAATGCAAGGAGGCATTTAAGTCAAACTAAAAGGCAATGTTTGAAATGGTTAAAGGGAATTCTCTTTCCACGGTGAATAATTAAACTGGGAACTGATTGCCTTCTGTGCAGGAACATCCGTGGCTCTTTATAAATCAGTCTTCATCCCCTGCAATGCTCCGTTCATTATAACAGACAAACAAAAGCTCAAAGCGCACGTTATGCCGTTTTTTCTTAATCAGGTTCCCTGTATTTTTTTTTTAAGATCTGTATCTGTATTTTGGGTCATCTAAAATGGCTGTGGTAGCTCGGTGATTTTGTGCTCTGAGCACTTAATGGGCAGCAGAAGCTCTTGCTGAGAAATTTAGTATGGCTGAGAGCATGCAGAGGAAAGGAGCAAGATAAAAACATTACCAGCCTGAAAATGCAGGTCTACTTAAAGCTTAAATACATAGATTAGAATCTAAAGAATACCAAGGCTTTGACAGTGGAATATGCTTACAAATATCTTTTAAGTTTATGTTTATGCATTTATCAGGTAAATTACCTTAATCATCATCAGATCGCTCTGACAAATGTTAAGTCTCAGACAATCCACATATGCGTCTGTAAGAAGTACATGCAAATCAGTAACAGTATCAGATCCTATGTTAAACACAATTTAATTTGCCAAATCAGAGGTAAAAAGAGAGAACAAAGCCGCAGCGCAAGAAACAATTTAGGCTGTTGATCTTGCAGCTCCTGTCAGGTCTCTGATGCAGCGCTGATGCATCCTTGTGGGTTAAAACAACCTATAATGTCAAATAGCCCGCTATATGGGGGAAACTGCAGAAATCTAATGAGCAAAAACTCAACAAAGCCTTGCCCTTAGGAGAATTAAAAAAAAGTACAATAGAAGTTCCAGCAGCAGCTTTATGAAATATTTCTCTCTATCATCATGGCCAGTTTGACTCATGTTTCGCTAGAGATACCTCCTTCTCTTGTGCCGTAATTTTATTATTATTTTTTTAAAATCCCTGAAGTACTGTACCCACACCCCCCCCCTCCATTTTTCTGTGGGTTTTAGGAGACAGTAGAACTTGTCCTTTCCAAAGCCCCCTCTCTGCGTAACCTGAATTAGAAGCGTGTGCTTTGGCTCTGCATTGTGTAGATGACTGAGGTGCTGAGGAGGTAGCCCTAGTGAGGAGGACTGGTATGTCAGTGGGTTGTGGGCTGGTCTCACTCTCCAAAAGCTAATGGGGAGACCGTGCTGCCTGCTCCTTACTGACAAGGGTGTGGGATATGAAGGGGCGACAATCCTAGTGGCAAACCTGCTTGGAGATTTGTCCTCTGTTGAGCCCAGTGAAACAGACCTGGTTTTTCTGAGGTGGCTCCACTACACCACTGTGTGCATGCCAAGTCTAGATGAGGGGACTTGAATCAGTGATTCATGAGCTTCTGGCCACTGCATGTCACTGTGTGGTTTAGGAGGCATGTGTGGCCATGATTGCTCCCCAGCCTGTCTTTCCATTTGTAGTAGGGGTCTGTAAGGGATGAACCCCAAGCAACAGAGAGAGACCTCACATCGAGGGAGACCTCAACCACTTTTGGAGCTGGGGCGAGAGAGAGTTCCAGAAGTTTTTGGATTAGGACCCATGAATAGGGACATGCACAAGCGTCCCTCTGGGGACTGTCTACATCAACTACCTCTGCTGGCAGATCCAGTGTTGGATCCAGGACTGACGATCTCTCTCTTGTCTTCTCTCTCTCTCTCTCTCTCTCTCTTCTCTTCTCTCTTGAAATTGTTAAGTAACACGGGAGTTATGATTCCCTATATAGCCCCATAGCTTAGATAAATATATTTGCAGGACCGCCGATGAGTGCAGTTTATCTGTTCCGTTTAAGTAAGTGGCTGCCCAGAGCCCATTGGTTCCATTTAAATTTCCTGTTAAAGTTGTTAGTTTGCACATGGCCTTTGTGTGTTAATAACATAAAGCCACACCGAGCGGATACGTGAATATGAGTCACCTCTCCCCTTTTCCTGCCAATGATCGCTTTGACCCAGAACTGGGGTGGGGACTCAGTTTTGGACAGGAATCTGAGATGTGACAGAGTTTCATCTCTAAATGTAGGTGCAGGTGCTCCATCATCTAATGAATGCCTGTCTGGCAGGAAGAAAGAGGATGAATGGCTACATTTTTGCATTTGTGCAAGCAAGTCCAGCCAGATGGCAGGAGAGATAACCATCACACATCCATCCCCAACATCTCTCCAGATCTTGTGCTGAAAATGCAGGCTTCCTGAGTAGTGCCTGCATAAGGTGGGTGGGTGGCCCATCACGACACAGATGAGGGATGGCGAGACCCTTGGGAAAGAGGAAGAGTTACCCTCAGCTTGTTGCTTCTTTGTGCTTAAGGGACTCCTGGTGTCTTCCTTCTTTTCGCGAAGGAGAGCCAAATTCTTTTGGCAAACCAGGTCGCTCTCTGTGTCTTGATAAATGTGTTCCATAGGCATTCTGCTGTGTGTGGGGTGACTGCCTGCCATTAGTTTGTTTTGATGACAATAGAACTGAATATCACTAAACTTATGGTCCCAAACCAGAAAAATACATCTTCCAAGATACTTTATGGTTTTTTTATTTTAAAAGGTGTTTCTTCTTTGGCTTGTGCAGTGCTGTGGTTTGCTGAGATGTCCCTGTGCTGTCAGGGCTGGTTTTGTTCTGCTCTGTGAAATATTGACATTCCTAGTGCTGGCTTTTGCTGGTGTTAGCACGCATAGAAATAGTGGCTGATTAAAGGTTTGCCACATGTTGCTCATGTGTGTGAGTTTTCTTTGTTCTGTGAGTTTGGGCAATCCCGTGTATCTGGCAGTACTTCTGTTTTGTGAGAACAGGGTCGGTCTGTCTCTCTTGATTCTCTTGGAAATGTGTGTGGTTACTTTAATGTAGTAATTTTATTGAACAATTTTAAATGGAGTTCATACGTGTATATTATATGTGTGTACTTGTTAAAAAGGAAAAAAAAAAAAGTAGTAATTCTTTCCAGAAGGGGAAAGAAATAGGAAGAAACACATTCAAACTGAAATACTCTTTCCCCGAGGGGTTTTCAAAGCTGTTGAAGAAATTCTTTCTTTGTGTTTTCCCTCTGTGTAACAGCATGCTTTCTTTCTTTTAACTCCAAAATGTAAATTGCTTCCATTATGTTCTGTATTCCTTAGGATTCTTGAAACATTTGTCTTAACTTAAATGCTAAGTGCCCCATAGCCTCTGAAGCCTACTAGAAGTTGTGACTGGTTTCCCAACTTTTTCAGACTGTAGTCTGTTGTCACCTTTATTTACTATTAAGTACATTTTAGCAGCCTTAGGCCTGTAATAAATTTTCCATCACAGAGTTACTGAGAATGGATAAAATTGTTAAAAAAAAGATAATTAAAAAGAAATCTGTAGCTCAGTATTTCTGGTGACTATAGAAATTACCTCATAAAGTTCTACAGTGTATTTTCCTCCACAGTCAGAGATTTTGGTCTTGAAACTTCATAAAATGCGAAGGCTATGCAGCGAAGGCTATTCAGCAATCATTTTTTCATCTAGAGCTCATGTTTTGATAGAAAATTGTAAAGGATCATTTCAGCATGATGTTTTTATATCTACTGGAAAAAAACCCAAACAACTCCCTGTGTTAAAAAACTAGATATTTCTAAACTGTTCTAAACCTGAGCATCATGTTGCAGCTCTGAGGAAAGTACAGCTGGAGTGATAAGAGAAGCAGCTGTGGTGAGAGCAGAATTATATGGAAAGCTTTAGCTTCATTATTTGGTTGGAAGTGGGGTTTTTTTTTTGGACTTAAAGACACAGACCACCACCTTCAGGTTGAGTGAAAAGTAGTCACCTACACAATTTGTATCTTTGGGAGTGGAAAAATAATCTCAAGTGTATGTGTCCAAGACAGATACAATGATGTGCATGTTTGAACCAAGTTTTTGTCAAAAAACACACACAAAAAAGTTAAAAATTTGAAGGTATTTGTGTTCTTAAACAATGGAACCGCAAGGTTTTTCTAGTAATAAGCCAAATGTATTTGTCCTGCTTGTTTCATGGGCTGTTAAGTAAAGCTAACCCTGTCACAGAGTGTATGTGCTGTGGTGCCCAAAATGAGTAACCTTTCTGGTTGGCTGGATCTGACTGCGGGCTGTATCATTAGATTAAAATTAGTCTGTTTATCACCTTTTCTCTTTCCAACTACTTTGGGCAGTGGCATTAGGTAAATTATTTTGTTCTTTCTAGCATTAAAAATACAGTATGTTGGTTACAAAGACTGCAGGATTTTTTTAAATGCTTCCGCCATCCAAAGCTAGATTTCTTTGAAAAAAAACAACAGAAACTTTTTCTATATTTTCTATTTCACAGATGAGCTATGAACGTATTTGTAAAAATCAAGACAAACCAGTCTTTCCAGACGAAATATTGCATTTAATGGGATTTCACCCATTACATTTTGTGGCCTGACTTGAGGGCACAGATACACATCAACTTATGAGTTTGAGCCTCCTTGCTGTAATGTGTAGCAATGCCACCAGCTTCCAGCCTACCTCTTGGAATCTCTGATGTCCAAGTCCTACATGGTTACAGGCCCATGACTTGCCAGCAGAAGCATTTCGAGTGGGACTTCCTGAGGATATTCTCGTGGCATTATGCCGTTACAGAAGATGCTTGATGGAAGGTAAAGAAGTTCAAGGACTGGTTTTTACTATTTTTAATAAAGCAGCATCAGGAGGTACTGAAGCGTGGAGGGAATTTAAAATACCTGTAGAAGAACCAGACGGATTCCAGATGTATTTCCTTTTAAGCCAGACCTCTATGGTCCATGCTTTTCTGGTTAGTTCCTCATAGTAAACTACCTAATTTGGTGTATTGCTGAAGAAAGGCCTCGAGATGAAATGCATCCTCTTTGGAAATGCTTTTCTTTTTCTAGCAAGTAGTTCGTTATAAAGGCTAGATTTAAAATAAGAAAAGTAAAAAGAGTAAAGTTGTCATAGAAATAGAGCTGGCTTCTGGCACCAGTCAGCTTTCAAAGTGTAGTCTTGGACAAAGCTTATAGGTCTTGGCTTGCCAGACATAAGAATAACTCCAGTGGAACAGCTGAATGAAAGGAAGGATACCATAAAGGGAAATTAAGGCTGAGAAGAAGATGCCAACACTTTTTTTTCCCCCTGGCGAACTGCAGCTCTGGATCAGCTAAACAAAGAAAAAAAAATATGCAAAGGACTCAGAAAGCAATTTTCAACTTCCATCTCTGGTTTTAATCTTGTGCATCCTTCTCTGTTTCCTTGCCAGCACCTAGAGGTCTTACAAGTGCTAAAGCAGGCGGGATTTCCAGTGGCAGTAATCATGTAACGAAGTTTGCTTGATAAAGTCATACTTCCCAAGACAAAAAAAGCATTAAGAGCTTTGTCTGAGCTGAACTCCTCTCTGCCCTTCTTGCTTCTCATGCAGACCTAAAGGAAGTGCTGCTCTGGGATGGGACATATATGAAGCCCTATGATAGGCATTGTCAGGAGTAATTAAGATGCAGACCATTGCAGTCATGCACACGCTCTTACGTTCTTCTGTGGGTGTGCAGATCCCTTGGTGCTGCCTGCCCCTGGAGAGGGCTGGCTGGCTTCTTGAATACCTCTTTCTGGATGCAGCACTGGTAATGGGCAATGTTGTGCCCAGCTAGGTTAATAGGGCGAGAAAAAGTCAGATAGAGTGTATGTGATATCCTTCCAATTACTGCATTTTTTTTCTTTTTTTTTTTTCAAATTCAGCTTTATTACTACTGAGTAGCAAGTGTGTATTCAGAGTAGTATATTTTTTTTTTAACTGTATTTGCTTCCCTTCAGGCTGGCTTTTTGCTGAAATACTTAAGTATACCCACCATATCCGCTTCCCTTGACATTGTGAGAGTATTATATATGCTTCTCAGTGGAATCATCGACTGATGAAAATCTCCCTGACTTCTGCCTTTGACTTCCAAAGAGTCTATAATTTTACACTGTGTGTCGTTTTGGATATATATGCTTCTATTTTTAAAAGGCTGAAAAAAGTTTCCCCCCCAGCTGTTAAGGTGATTAGAGTGTGTGGGGGGTAGCTGGTGTGTCTGTGAGGTTTTTATACTGTGTATAGGGATTTGAGGGGGAATGAAAGTGTAACAACACAGAATTTGTTGCACTGTGTGTATGGACTTCTGTTTTTATCTGTCTCTCTGTGTTATTCTAGCAGTGCTGTTGATCATTTGGCAGCAAGGTGCTAGAGGACTGCTGAAACTACACTACAAATCCCTGAATTGGTTCTTAGCTTCCCAGGCACCCTGCTTGTTTCTAACCATGTTGTTTTCACAGTAAGAAATCTCTTTGCGTTTCTCTTAACAGGGACGGGGACTTTACTCAGATTTGCAGACGTTGCCTGTGCTCCGTCATTTTTCTGACCACTCTGGTGTTTTGTTACATAGGCCAATTCTCATGTCACTTGTTTCTCTTCTGATCAGTGCACTGAAAGTGAGACCGCAATTTGATGAAAACCATTTCTTTTCTATTTTCTTCCGGAAGATTTTTTTCTCCGGCACCACACATGTTGTTCAATTTTATGTTGGTTGGCTTTCTTAGGTAATCCTGTCCAGAAACCATCTCACTACAACAGCTCTGAAACTTTAAATAGAAGTGTATGAGAAGAAACTTGTCTGTGACAGTGGTCACAAGACAAAATGGACACCAGTCCTCTTGTGTTTAGTATTTATGAACTCCACCTTACATGTATTCTGGTGTTTTGATTTATTTTCAGTTCCATCCAGACTCTAGAATAAACTGCAGAGCCACTCTCTTTAGTTGACCTGTTTCTTTGACCTCAGATCTGTGTCACATTTTAAAGCACACATCATTGTTGTGATGGATTTGTTGTTTGTTCAGTTTATTAAAGAAAAAGTTTAAAATAATTTCTTCTGACAGTGAGATGAAGAAGAAGCAGGCCAGTGTTAGTTCATAGTTATTATGTTATGTGGAAACTGAGTTATGTCGTCTTGGTTGATATGAAATCTTAGAATTAACTGACATGAAAAAAAAATTGAGCGTCTTGGCTTGCTCATGGGAGTGGTGATGTCCTTCCCTAGTTTCTAGTTCATGAAGAAGTACATGGGAAAGATTTACTAGCCCAGACCTAAGTGTGTGCCTTCTTAGATGGACTGAGGTGCCCTTGATACTAGCTCTCTTTGTCTGTAAGGGTGAGGAAGGCAATATCAGAATAAGCAGGAAACATTTGAAAAAGGAGCACGTGTTTTAAAATACTTAATTTGTAAGATTTGGACATATTTCTCATAAACTTGGTGTAGTATTTAAAAAGTTGTATTCTCCCCTTCTGTTAAGAAGGGAAAGAAAGCTGGACCTTATGAAAGCCAAAAGTGAAAATTGACAGCCATAAGTTGTGTTTAGAGAAATATACACCAAAAAGGAGGTAAATTTATTGGAAATTTGTGGGCTACATTCATAAAATTATAGGATCTCTGACTTAGTCTGCAGATCTTTGCAAGGGTAGAGGGTTGCAGGTATTGTCTGGAGTATTTGGGGCTGGACCGAGCATCTGTACTGTAGGGCTGAGATAGTGCTGAGAATGGAGTAGATGGTCTGACGCTCTTTCAGGTCTCATGAGTTTTGCAGCAATCATATGGTTTGCCCCTCTCCCTCTGTTTCTTTCTCCTTCCTGAAAGTGTAATACTGGTAGATGCCTGCCAAGCTGTTGCAAGAAAATCTGGAAAAAGTACGGCAAAGCGTAAGTTGCTTCACAGCTGTCTCAAATGCTGTTCTCAGTGGAGACTGGAACTACATGAGCAGAGATCCAGTGTGCTCTGTTGTAGGGGAGGAAAGCTGGTGGAGGGCCCAGGGAGATGAGAGGCAGCACGAGGGTTTGGGATGTGCTTGTGCTATCTGGTGTGAGGAGAAGCAAGGCAAGGATACGGTGAAGGAAAGAAGGTGCTGAGCAGAGGGAGTAGACTGGTGAGCTCCCATTATCCTTCTGCCCTTTGCTGGAAGGTTTGTAATCTGTCAGCGGATCTCAAGGAAACTGGAAGGAGGGGTAGTATTCAGTACCTGAAGGGAGTCTACAAGTAGGTGGGGAGAGACTTTTTACAAGGGCCAAGTAGTGATAGGACGAGGGGGAATGGCTTTAAATTAGAAGGGGGAAGATTTAAATTAGACATTAGGAAGAAATTCTTTGTGATGAGGATGGTGAGGCATTGGAACACGTTGCCCAGGGAAAGCTGTAGGTGCCCCCTCCCTGGAAGTGTTCAGGGCCAGGGTGGATGGGGTCTTGAGCAGCCTGGTCTGGTGAGACGTGTCCCTGCCCATGGTGTGGGGGTTGGAACTGTATGATTTTTAAGGTCCCTTCCAACTCAAACTGTTCTATGATTCTGTGATTCTCTGATTCTCAAAGATAACTCCTGCAAGTGGCATGGCCGACTGAGAAGTGGGAGGGAAAGCTGGTAGCCCTTTCTGGAGAAGCAGTGGCCAGCAGCTGGCCACTGGGTGCTGCATGCCAGCCGACAGGGAAGCATGGTGCCAGGGGAGCCGAACACGTGGGTCCGCACATAGTCAGGTCTCATTAATTCAGCTGCTCACGGAGCAACTTATTTTAATTAAGTCAAATTTATGTCTGTGAATACGGTATGCAAGATAAATGTTTTACTTGTGTCTCGCTTTATGCAGCACCCAGGGAAGCTGCTTTGTGAGCATCGCCCTGCCTGTTCCCAGCCAGTGGACAGGAGAGTGCCCATGTTTCCAGAGCAGCACCCGAGCCTGATTCTGATAAACGAGTAATTAAACGAACAGCCCTGCTTTTATTGTTCAAATGCAGCAGCTGGGCCCTGTAAGATGCTTGGCTAAAATGAAGAGATGTTGGTTCCATTTACTAATTGATTTTGCTTTCGAACTTCCGTAATGGTTTTATTGCTACATGTAGCAATAGAGATAAGAGGGAGGATGGGGAAAACAAAGCAAAGAGCAAGTGGAGCCATTTTGTTTCCTCCTTTCCAAGCTGGTTTTCCGTGTGCCTGGCTCAGACATCCCTGTAGGTGGGCTTGACTCTGTGTAGGGTGGGTTTGTGTACACCTCCCTCCCTGACAGCAGGTACTCCAGCAGGGTGGATTCCCTGCCTCTTAGCTCTTCCTTGCCCCATGCGACTGGTCTAGGAGCAGAGGAGTATATCTGTTGCTCAGGCGTGGTGGTCTTTTGTACACAGTGACTCTTGGAGCTTGTGGTTTCCTGGGTGTCAGAGACACCGGAGAATATGTGTGAAGGCATGAGGGGATGAGCAAGTCTTTGTTCCTGAGAAGTAAAATCTCTCCGTATTGCTCCCAAGGTGGCTCAGCAACTTACCTTTCAGCTCAGGCAGAAATATGCTTTGTCTTTTCTTCTTGTTCAAGTCAGTAGATAAATGTCATAGCGTAAAATTGAGGGAATGAACCCGTTTGAAGTGTTTGAGATGCACCATTGTGGAAAATGGTAGGAACCTTTTCTACAGCTACATGAGGCTCCTTCTTCCCAATCTCCTTCTGTGCTTGGTGTCTCCCCATCCTGGTCCAGGGCCACGGCTCCAGATGCAGCCCTACCACCCTTCATCACCAGTCCTGGCGACAATTTTGAAGCCCCCTTTCCTGGATTGCCATTTTGAAGTCTCTCCTTCCCTCCTTCCCCAGCCATGGCAGCTCCACAGCGTGAGCATGAGCACTCACACCAACTACCTCCAGCTGTGCCAGTTGTCATAAACTCCTCCCACCCTCTGGGCAGCTGATGATCCTGTACAGAGCTTTGGCCCGTTCACAATGCCCCCATCCGGTGAGTAGGACCCTCCTGTGGAAATGCTGATGTCTGCAGCTGCAGCGGATGGGTCCCTCTTCCTGAGCATCGCCTAATCCCAGTTAATTAAAGTGTCCAGGATCTTAAAACTGTTTCCTAAATTAAAATAAGATTTATTATAAAACCTGGCTGCGGTGTCATCTGCATCATAGATGGTGCTGTGTCCTTGACTTCCTTCTCCTGGACTGTTTTAGTTATGTATGTCTACAAAGCAAAGGGGTGATTTCAGCAGAGGCAGGAAAGCACACATTAGTTTCCGGAAAGTCCACATAAAAATCATTAATTTGTGGGTGAAATTGGACATGGCATTCAGCAATGCCTTACCGTATGCAACATCGTAATATTGAATACTTTGATATCTCTGAGTGCTTTCCTTGTTAGGATTGGTTCTGCATGCTCAGATGTGCGCCTTGGGTTTCCCAGCACTGTGCTGGCCTTTCACCCAGCTTTGCTCTCCTACTCTTCCCTACTCAGCGGGTCTTCACGTACAGCACGCTGCGCACCGAAGGCTGGTTTCTGTCCAAAGGTAAAAAATTTTCTGTGGGTTGGTGTTTTAGCTAAACTGAGGGTTCCAGTCAGCCTTCTCTAACAGCTATTTTTTTTTGTTCGTATTTATCTTAACTTCTTTTCATGTATCTCATGTTTCTTACCTGGCTGAGGCAAAATATTTGGAGCAGTAACCTTACTTGTTTATTTATCTTTCTCTTACTGTCCTTCCCTTCTCAGTCCTTCTAGAGGTGAATTTTGAGGTTTTCCTTTTCCCTCTCCCATTTTCCAACTGCCAGCAGTTTTCAGGTCAGAAATCCATTCTGCAACAGAAATGAGGGGGTTTATTTAGGAAGTATGTTTTTTTTTGTGGGGAGCTTCCCCAGTTGCCATCCCTGGCACAGTTACAGGGCAGAAACAGACAAGAAAGGAGCAAAGGGAATGGTTTATGCCTCTTTGTCTTCCTTTTCTTTGTATTCATCTTGCGTGTTTTGTTTTTGGTTATGGATCCAGGTTTTTACCCAATGAGATTTGCTGTAAAATGCACTAGATTGTTTAAAAATTAAGTTACTTCACAGCATTTTGATTTTTCTCTTTTTCATCTACGTTTCAAAATGTTTCCAACCTGTGAATCACTTTCTACCTCTTCATACTTTTGGCACCATACCTTTTTGGTGAGGTAGCTAGAGCCAAAGGATCTTTAACATAGAAGGTAAATATTTTCTTTTCCCTTTCCACATTTGAGTGTCCCAGCTTCATTCTTGCACATTTTTTCCCCTGCTATCCAAGACTGACCGTAGAAGGTAAACACTGGGAGAGCTAAATGAGATTACAGCATCACTTTGGTAACCTTTCTTAGTGAATGGGCAGTTGATCTGCCCATAATGCAAAGCACTTAATGTATTGAAGCATCTAAGAAGGCAAGCTACTAGTTCGCCACTCAGAGTTCAATTCCCAGATAATAACATTTATTTATAGGGAATAAAGAGTTAGTTCTGTGATAGCAAAGTAGATATTGTCACTCAAAGCACAGTCTTTTTATTAACCTCAGATTTATATGGTTAAGTAATTGTTGTATTAGTAGCATTTCTTGAGTGGCAAGGAGGAAAAAAAATAAGACAGATGTCTGTGAACAACGTGCTGCTTGTTTATTTATCTTTAGTAGGCTGGGACTAGGAAATTGGCCCACTGTCATGGGGCTGTGAGCAATAGCAAGCTTGAGTTCAGCAGCCTGAAGCTTGAGGCGCTGAAGCTCGTGGGCAATACGTGTCATGTGTTTCTTTGTACATCTGTCTGTCCTTTTCTGTGCACAGCAAAAGGCAAGGGAAAGACTGCACAAAAGTGCCACGTACTGAATTTTGTTTGCTTGAATAAGCTGGCTGACAAAATCTGTTGCTGTCTACTATTTGTTTATATATGTCTTCGACTTTCTGTGGAAGTGGGACATGTTTCTCTAGAACAGAAATGCACATATATTTGAAGAACACATAGTTTGGTAGTAGCACATACAGAAAGCCTGGACGTACTTTTTTTCTTAGTATGATACTGTTCAGATTTTGAAACGAAGGAGAATACTGCTAATATTTCCATTTCTGCTTTGTTCATCCAGTTTCCATAACATTTGAAATCAGAAATGTCATAAACTTGGTGTGAGGCTAAAAGCTTGTTGCAAAATAAGACAGGAGTATATTCGTACAAGAAAAATATTTTATCTGTCTTTTTCATGGCCTTTTTCTTAAACCTGAAGTAAATACTGAGGAATTGAGTGAATTTCTATTAGGCAGGCTCCTCTGCTTTCATGTCACGTATCAAATAGACAATTGGTGACATGTTTCCAGCTGGCAGAGCTGTCGAAAGGTAGCATGCGACTTCGACTCCATTTTTTCCCCCTTTCAACATATGATTGTGAAAGTCTAACTAAATTAATTGGAAAGTAAATATTAATTCAGTGTTTAAAATAAAGGAAAAATATGCAAGTTGAATTCAGTGAGTAAACAGATTATCGCGCTACGGGGTTTTCTTCAATACAGTGGATGCTTTAGACACACAGATTTTTCAAAGCTGATGTGATGAATGTGATGATCAACTTTGTATCAACTGTTGGAGTCAATGCAGAGTCCCATAATCTCCTTTCTGCTTTTTAGGGTTTTTCAGGGGGAGGAGTGGAGGGGCAGGAAAAAATGAGTTTGCACAGTGAGTATTTCCTAATGCATGTATAGGAAAACAGCCCATTTAAATCTGTTGTCTTTTCGGAGCTAGTGAAAAACTTCACTGTGTTTTGGTGGCTGTTATTTTTTCAACATAAGGTACTTTATATGGGACTAATAATGGTGTTTACATTTGCTGCTAGTTGCGTCTTGATCGTGTTTTCCCAGGCATTAGCTGCTTGTCTGAGCGTTAGCAGCTTCTCACGGCCTTCCTCTTGTAAAATAGCGGGAAGTGATAATCTGACCAAAATAAAAGGGTGACGAACAGCACTTGCCTCCATGTCAGATGGGTGGATGAAATCCTGCCTTTCTGCTCTGGAAATAGGTCTGGTATCCCTGGGGTGATTGTGCTGCCTGGGGGCATCATAGCGTCCTGGGAGCACTCCAGAGGGCTTTAGCAGACTGCAGCAGCACTGGAGGTGTAAGGTGTGTGGGCAGCACTGGCTTCCCAATTTTGAGCAGAGACAACTATAGGATTCCATTTTGGCAGTATATAGCTCTCGGCATGGACTGTGCTTGTTGTGGGGTATTTTAAAAGCTTTCCATGTGAACATTGTCACCTAGTGAAAACAGTTAACGTCAACCCAAAACAAGCCTTGTGACTGCTTAGTTTAGTTTACTCACATACCAGAGATGAAAAATCATTGAATTGCTCTTTCCTGACATGTACTCCTTGAATGGAGTTGGTGTAAATTTAGTCAGTTCACTTTGTTGAGTATCGAGAGCAGTGTGATATGTAAATAAAGCTTTATCAGATGAGATAGATTTAAAATTCCACAGTTGGTGAGGAAGCGTTAGCAGTATAATATAATACAAATATTTACACAGTAACTTTTAAGTCTTCAATAAGTGCTTAATATTTGAAATATGTGTTGTGAAAACATTGACTGATTAAGCTGTACCATTGCTGCTACATCTGTATGCAGCAACTTGCAGCGGCTAGGATGCATGAGTTGCGGGGAGGAATAGGTCACCTAGCAATGCAAAGGCATTTGAACAAGTCATACCGTTTGGTTTTTTTTAATTCGATTAGGATTCAACACGCTCTGCTCTCCCAAGGCACACATAGCTCCATCTCTGCGTCCTGTTGGAGCCGCCACTCTCGGAGGCTTTTCTATTTCTGTAACATGACTGGATGTGATCACGTGCCTGGTGCATCTAAGACTGCTCCAGCAGCAAAATTGAAAAATTGAGCTACCAAGTTTGTGCCTACCCACGACAGGGAGCATAATCATCACTAGTCTGTCCCTCCTCCTTTTATCTGTCAGGAAGACTTGATAAGAAATTGCAATGGACTGTAATGATGGGTAGTTAATATTCTGCCTGCATGCAGGGTCACTGGAGTGGTGGTGGGCTCTAGCCAGTCTACTTGTTCTGCTGGGAACAGAGGCTGGTGGTGGCAGAGATACTCGCTCTTTGGGTGGATGTATCTGCCTGGCCCAGTCCATCACTACAGTCAGCCTCCAGTTCCAATATTACTCATGAGTGAGCTCACAAAACAGTAAAATCAATAGACTGTAAATTAAAATAAACAGAAACACAGCTCCTAAACTTGCCTGGATGATTCTCTGCTACCATCTCATTTGCCAAGAGACTGTAGGAGCTGATCCATGCCTAAAAGTGTACTGCTGCTCTCCAATCCAGTCTTTAGTTTTGTCTATTTTTTTTCTCATGTTTGTTTTCTTTTTTCAATCTTTGTCTTTTTCTGTCTACTCTGTTTTGCCTTCTGAAAGTGCACAGCAAAGCCAAAATCCAGAGTGGTTTGGTGTGTGCTTGAAGTGTGTGAGGATTGGATTGAGTTTATAGTGGGTGAAGTGGGTGTGACCTGTCCTGCAAATCGCAGATTTGATCGCAGTCTGCCTTCAAAACCATTACTTCACTGTGGTATTGCTAAATGTTATGCTAGACATGATTTAGCCAGTTTCTGGCATGTTTGGATATAAACTTGTTGTTGATAAGCTCTGCTCTGCCTAGACCGCCATGACAATTTCATTTCACTAAACCATCCTTTTCCACAGGGAAGCTAACAGCTTCCATCCAGCCCACAGTCTTTTCCCTAGAGACGGGTGAAATAATGTGGCTGGTCATGCAGGAAACCCAGCCCAAATAACGAAATGCTGCCTCTTTTCCTACTTCAGGCTCGTGCAAACAACCAGAACCTGATGCTAATGATGTGTGGGGAGGGATCTATCAGCATGTGCATCTGCCCACTCTCTGGGCAGTTGCTGCGCTGCCTGGCTCTGCCTCAGGCAAGGCTGGAGGTAGACAGTGCTGTGTGGGATGGAGGGACCCGCAGAAATGCCAGGAAATTCTGCTTGGTATTTGCTTCTACTGCAGTTCCAGGACGTTTTCCTATCTCTGTCAGTTGTGCCAGTAACACACAAAGCTAGATTTTGCAAGAGGGAGGTGAAGCAGCAGGTGATTTCATTAGAAGCTGATGTTGGGGGATGTTGCTAAGAATGGTTTATTACGTGGGTGACATCCTGTGAAGCTCACCTGCGAAGGTCCACCCTGAAGGTACGTCTGCAACACGTACCCATCCTAGTGACACGAACAGAGTGGTTGTAGTGACCTTAGCTTGATACAAACGAAGAGGGTTTGCGGAGAAATGACGCAATTCTCATACTGCTCACGATGTTTTTGCAAGGCTAAGAGCAAATAATCTTGAAATGAGCTGGCAGTTTTATGATTGGGTTTTATGAGCTTTTATGATGTTTATAATCTGACACTGAACTCGCAGTTTAAGAGGTGAAAGGTTTAAAGGAACACAGTAGCAAAGGCGCACCATTAAATTTCTTCTGGGTGTGATTTTAACATACATGTTAGATGCTTCGCTGACATGGAGGATTTTCTAAAGTATAGGTGATGCAGTTCACAGTGTGTGTGGCTGAGTAAAACTACCTCCATCCTTACTACATGTTCAACATAGGGAAAAATTGGATGGAAAATGTGATTTTACCTTCTCTAAGGAAAGGCATGGACTGGAGATAACCGCTTCATGTAGCGTTCCCTAGGTCCCAAAGTGCAGTTTTAGCGTTTACATTTAAATCCCAGCCACAGAAATATTGTAGGTTGTCCATGCCTGCTTGTTTTGTTAGATGTTTTTCTGACACCAGTAAAATCTAAAGTCCTCTGCAGTCTTTAAACTGGAAATGTTAAATTATGACTATTCCCCTGTGGTATGTTTGGAGAGAGTGAATAATTATTATCTGCTCCTTGCGATTCTGCATCCTCTTCTTTTGATGGATGTGTGCTTCAGAGGTCGTGCCTGCAGATGTTTGCATACATACAGCACAAGCCTGTTCTTACTTGAACTATCCATTTCTGTTTCCCTGCGTTATCTCATATTGCTCTGCGGGGCTCAGTGAGCAGCAGGTTTGCTGCTGGCTAGCTTTTTGAGGTTTCTGTTATGCACAGTACTGTATTTGTCTCCTAGTTCTTTGATTTGTAATGTTTTGCCTTTGATTGCTGCAGAAGGCATAAACAAGCCTGTCAAAAGCCTTGTTTAGCACGCAGATTCTGTGGGGGTGGTTGGCAGCCTCAGACCTGAAAATAGATATAGCAATGAACTGAATGGCTTAAAACCCTGAGAATTTAATTCGATCTTTCTCGTTGCTTTAAATATTGGGACTGAATGAGGATTTCTCTAACAGAACAGAAGGTGAACATGTTGGTATGTGACAGTAATAGAAGAAGGGTCCAGACCTGCTGTCATTGAGATGCTCTTCTGCAATCAGAGGCTGGGCTTGGCTGTGGGGTACCGGCTCGTCTGCTGTAGGCGCCGTACCTGGGGAGGGGAGTGCTGTATCATCTGATTTGACAGCATCCATGGTCGTGGTGGGGGTTGTTCTGTAATGCTTCCCTCCTGAATGCAGTGGGATAGTCACTGTGAAGCAGTCGCTTACGGTTTTAGCATCTGTTTTATGCCGGCTTTGTGAAGGAAGAAAGAAGAGGCTGCAAAATCACTCGTGGGTTCCTTTTTTCTTTTATTTCTGGTTTTTTTTTGTTATTTTTTTTTTCTCCTTTTTCATGTAGCACCATGCAGTTTGTAATGTCATAGCTGGGGTTTTCAGTTGTGGTGGTGTGAAGGTAACAATGATTTGGCTTCAACGTGCCGCAACAGCTGCAGAATTCATTGGAGCTTAGAAGCCTGTGAGTTATAGCTGTGATGCCATTTACAGCTTTTATGGAAGAGCTCTTAAATTTGTGAAACATGTTACTTTTTGAAGTGCATTATATTTGTAATTTGAATTCTCTAAATCCTGTCTGAGGAAAAAAATAGCTTTGAAAATCCCACTCTGCACGCTCAAAACATGGGGAACTCTTACCAGGCAGGGGAAACAAGTCTCTTAAATTGAGCGATAGAACATATAGATGGATTTCTAAGTGCTAAAATGTCAATTAGTGCACTTAAAAGCTTAATGGTTGTCTTTGATGTGCTTCTAATATCTTCAGTAAAGTTTGAATGTTGCCGTTCATCAGGGAGTGGAGGAGGGATGAGGGAATTGAAACTGAACCCAAACAGTTCCTGTGGAGAGGAGAGTTCTCTTCAAACCCCTGGGCTCACAAGCTGTGCCAGTGTGGACACCCAGCACCCTGCCTGCACATCACCTCTGCCCTGATGCTGTGCCATCCTGCTCTGAGAAACCTGCAAAAGAGAAGGAAAAATAATCTTGCCATTATTTTGAAAAGTCTCACACAGACTTGCTGGTTTGGGGAAAAAAAAAAAAGGAAAAGAGCCTAGAAAGATCGAAACTTGATTATTTTTTTTCCTTACCAGTTTAACAGAGATCCGGTTGTTTTGAAACACCTGCGTGCTATTAGGAAAGTCTGCTACCTCCATAAGAAAGAACTTTTGCCTTTCCCCTTTAACGCAGAAAGCCTCCGAGCTGCCCATTATCTTCTTAATTTAACCGTTCCAGGGAGAAGCAGTGTGGCTTCTTAAGTCAGGCCAGGTCTTAGAGTTACCAGTGGCCATTAGCTCTTCCTCTTCTCTCATGTTTTAAATAAATGTAGCGTGTGGCAGAACAGTGCTGCAGCATAGCCCAATCTGACATTCTTGACTTTGGTACCCTGTGTAATCTGCTGCAACTTCAATTCCAGGTAACGGCCTTTACCCTCCTCTGGTACTGGTTATTTGGAAAGATGTTTTGCAGGCTTTCTGGGAAGCTACTGGGATGCATTCATCTGATTTGTTACTGAGCGATTGCTTCATGGAGCAAATGCTGGTTTTATTATTCACTTCTGCGTACTGCTAAAATATCATTTGTTTGCTGGGTAGTATTTTGGAAGCTTAATACATTTAATACTGAAGGGAAAGCTCTTTAGAGCGTAGGTTTTCGCTGATTATATAGCTTATCTTTGTGCAGAAAATTTGCTGACGTAACTAAACTGACCTGAAAATACATTTAGTATTGCTTTAGAGTCTTCTCGAATGTCTTCTTTAATTGGCTTTACAAGTGAAGAGTACAGGTTTAGTTTATAACTACCAGCTTCAGTGGACAGTCCCCCTGCTTTTAAAAGATATTCTGCCAGTCAGGAATGTAAACAATGATAAAAAGTGTCTGATAAAAATCTGACTTTTTGGATACTACATCAGACAAACTTGACATGTCATGCTCTTAGGGCAGTATCAGTGTGTCAGTCCCAGGAGCCTGTGTCGATAATAACTGATTTAGTTCCCCATCTAGTTCAGTAAAATAGATTCAGGCCCCAGTTTCCTGAAATTTCCCAGCAATAGGTTCAGCATGTTTGTCTCTGTCATTACCCTTCCTGGGTTTAAAGTTTGATGAGATAGGGTGCTTGTTTTTTGTTTGTTTGTTTTTAATCCTCTTTTTAAACCTGCTGGTTGCCTGAATGAGAGACATTCTATAGCCTGATGTGAAAGAGGAGGAAGACAAGTTAAACATTTCCAAGCTAAGGCAAGGGGCTTCTTGTTTTCACCCATTCCTGCTTTCGGTTAGAGTGATGCAAACTTGCAGATCCATCACTGTGCAAGCTATCTCTTGGGTAGAGTTTGCCATGCCTCAGTTTCGGCAGTGCCACTTGCCCTGCTGCTGGCCATGGCCCTCTTGCAGGGCTTAGGTGGTGAGCTACTTATGCAAGTTCGCTCTACTGCAGTGCCATCAAAGTGGGTCAGATGAGCCAACGCCTCCTGTTTCATCTCTTTAAACCAGCCCAACCCATTTGTTTTGGAAGGGCTTAAGTGGGAGTGAGTCAGCTGCTCCGCTTGGCATGGGGTCATCCAGCAGGCATGTGGTGACCTTCTCAAGCCTGTGAGGAGATCTCTGTCCCCAGCCTCAAGCCTGTGAAAATGGCACATTCCTGATGGGCACAACTACATTTAATAATGAAGCTAAGCTTTTTAGGTATTGAGCCAGTTCATTTATTTCAGTTGGAGGGCAGTAAGTTATGTATTGGCAGATGCGCATTTCTGCTGGTATGTGTTACTGTGTTCCTAGAAAGTAGATAGATGGTCAGATCTTTTCATTTATAAGCAAGGCTTCAGTGTCCAGGTACCAAAGTCCTACCAAAGAAATGACACAAGCACTGACCTCCTGTTGTGCCTGTGAGGTTAGCTGCTAAACACATCGACAGTACTCCGGCTTCTCTAAAATACTGATATCATTGATGTTTCAGACGCTCTAGGATGCCAAAAAAATAGATCTCATTAAATTCCCATGGAAATGGTGGGGGCAAATTTATAATACACCAATTGTATCTTCCTTACTACCTTGACAGTATTTTGGCATGCAAAAGTGTTTAGTATTTTTCAAGCAAAGGATCGTGCTTTCTGTTTGAGGGTGGAAAAAGGTCTTAAGATAACTAGCAGTATGCAGCAGAATTGTATTACCCATATTAAACTTCACATCTGTAGGTCTTATTAACAGATATTTAAACTGCAGAAATCACTTTTTATTGGACTGTATTCATATGGTTGCATATTGGAGCTTGAACACCTTATAAAAATATGAGCTGAATCAAAATGAAATTAATTAGAAAGAATATATTTGAATTTAATTATCTTGAGCTGCTGAGTACTCTTTGCATACTAGGTTTTATGTGTCTGTGTGAAGTGTACTTGGTGGAGAGTTCTAATTAGAACTGGAGACAGAGTATTTGGAATGTGAAATTTATAAATGGCAGCGATTTTCATCTAAGAGTGCAGAGTTGTTCTGGAACTTGCTACCACTTCTCGTTTCTCTTTTTCCTTCTTCTTAATAAGCTACTTTTATGTTCAAATTAATACCAGATCCCAAAAAAAGAAAAATCCTGCTGTGGCTCTTGGTCTTCTGCAGTGTGTTCAGAGTTGTGAGATCCACAGCTGTAGGAAATTTTTACCTTTGTGTGTTTAATGGCTCATGATGCTCTGTTCTTTGATGATACTATTTAACCATAAAAGTACAGGGCTGTGGATGGCACAGGACATGTGGCTGCCTTAGCTACTGTCTCAGATGTTGGACATGCCAAGATTCAAAGAGCTGAGTTGGCAGCTGCCCAGCAAATTTTTATAAAGGCTCGGTTGGTGGCCATAAACCCAGGATGTCAGAGTTGTGTTATGCCATGAACTGTTTTTCAGCAGAAGTTTCTAATCCAATTTCAGCTGTAGTTTTTCAGTAGTCTGTAAGCAAAGATAAGTAGACATTACTTTGTGGTGTTTCAGAGAAATGAAGATGTGCAGCATGAGTGTCCCCTATCAGGTCGGTTTGTTTGTTTTCCTTTTAAGAAGGGTTTAGACCTGTTCACTTAGATGGGAAATAATGCTGGAATGATTTTGGTTTTGGCCCGGAAGGCATGTATCTGTATACACCTGCCTTTTCAAAGATAATTCAACACGCATTTTTTTTTTTTTTTTTGGAAAAAGCACCAAATGAGGAATCTATTTATCATGTCAGAGGTTTTACTTTGACATTTGCTACAAGTGGTGGTCAAACAAAGATCACACTTTGTCAGGGTATGACCTGCCTAAAACATTGCAGGCCCCATCCCTCTAACAGATATACCCCATGTGTATTTCCCTTTCAGTCCCTTGGAGTAAATTACTCATCGTGGAGAAAGGGCGTATGGTTCATCTGAATGCAATGAGATACTTAAGGTTTACAATAGTTACATTACAGCAACATGATTTTAACTTCCTGAATACTATCTGAGATGCTTTCCCTTCCTTACAGTGACTGTCAACGTTTGGTGTTGTGTTGGACTTGCATCCCTCCAAGCAGGGGTTGCTGCTAAAAGGGACAATCCTGCCTTTCTCTCTGCCCCAGCAGTAGCTCCCGTATGGCCACACAGTTAGTAATAAGGGAGCTGATCTAGCTGAAAACTATCATTTTTCTTGTCTTGGAGTGAGATTTTGACTCTTTTTCCTATTCAAGCTGGCCACATGGGTGCATAGGGGCTAGTACTGGGATTGAGGTTGGGGCAGGTGCATCCCATGCGGTGGCAGGTGAATTCACTTGAGCCAGTTATGAAAACACTCCCTCAGTCTGAATAATTATCTTGTACCTTCACACTTCTTCTTTCCAGCACTCTGCCACCCTTGGCTTTTTGTGACTTTGCTTCTAAGTGCTGCCAACTCTCATCCAACCTCAAAACTCTGGCACTCTGGATGCAAAGTGGGTGATTAGATTCCTGGTCTTGCCTAAGAACGTTGTAGTTGTGGAGTCATTGCTATTGGTCTGAGGAGGTTAAAGTTGAAGTCCTGCTGTAAGTTGATAAGTTACGAAACTTGAGACCTGGCTTCATTCTGAATTTGTTTGGGTTTAGCCTTATTTTTTAAAGTCTTTATCTTGACAGACAAGCACGAGAAACAGTTGATATCTTGTAAGCTTTCACTGGTTTCATATTGATTAGTAGTTTTCTAGAGGTGGAGATACATCACCAAGGTCCCTGAGTTTATGTAGAAGAAACAATTAAACAAACCTGATATTTTAAGATGTTTCCTTACTAAGCCTAGGATAAAGTTAGGAATTATTTTTTTATGCCTTGGTTTTTGGAGCCTGTATGAAGACACTAGCAACTTGTGTTTGGAAATTTTGACTGTAACTTTTCTACCCTAATGTATTCCTGCAAAAGCAGGTTGAAGCTCACTGGGCTCAAAAGTGCCTTAGGCTTTTAGTGACCAAAAAAACGGAGCGTTTCTCTCCCATGATTCTCTTACAAGAATTTGGTTTGAAAGGAGGAAACACAATCCCTGGTGCAGCAGGACGTGGCGAATGAGTGCAAACCAACAGGAGATTACAGAGAAGGAAAACTGTGGAAGTGCTAAATCAGGAAGAAAAGAGATTTTATTTTCCTCCATCCTTTCTTTGCCATGTTAACATTGGTTCTGCTAGGCAGGTGCTGTAACGTAGCATGAGTTCTTTGGGGAAGTTTTCTGAAAGTACGAAGGAAAAAGCTGCTGTAATTACCAGATGCACTTAAATGCTATAACAGAACCATTAATAAAGAAAATTTCCCCTTTCTTCATGTTAGTTAGCGCATTTTAAAAACATGACCTATTTTCCTAAACTAGACAGAACAGATTACATTTTCCAGAAGGCATGAGTCACTGTACTATAAAGTCTCCAAGCTGTATCAATCTTCATCAACTTAAGCCATTCATGAAGTTTTATTTTTTCTCACTGAATATAAGCAGTTTGTTTTAAATGAGAAACTGCTACATCCTCTCTGGGTAGTTAAACTTAATTAAAAATAAGTGTGAACTTTATTCGGAGAGGAGAAGGGAGTGGAGGGACCTTGATAGTAAGCAAATGATACTACTGTGGATATGTATGGCTACATCCAGTTTGCGCGATGCTGTGCTTGGCTGTAAGAAGTCCATTCAGCACAATAGCTGCCTGAAGGAGCTGAAAATCTTTATTTCTACAGCTTCAGTTAAGTACATTAAAGCCTGGTTTCCAGTCATTACCCTGAAAGTTCAAAGTTTTGCTCTGAGTTTCTGGCAAGAACAGCTTCTTCCATCTGGTCATGGAACAGCCCACTTACTCCTGTGAGTTATATTGAGAGTTTGCATCGATGAGCTAATACCGGGGTTTTCCCCTTCATGTAGGATGCACGTTCAGGGTTGATGGGACTTTGCAATACAATGGAGATCTCTGCTAATGCAAGAGGGGAAGTACATCTATTGATGCAATAGTAAGACTTTGCACTTTCTCTCGAAGTTCACCCCGTGCCATACATGTACCGAGGAAGTGGCCTTTGTAAATGAATAAGCATGCCAATTGCACTTAGCAGTGGTAACTCGCCACATCTGCTCTGAAGATCTCTTTCGGCCTTGGAAGGCATATCTAGGTTTTCCACCAATTTCTCTTAGGTCTGGCTTTTAGAGAGAAACAGGTATAACTGTTTTCTGTTGATAACACACAGCCAAAAGGCAAAAGTCTGTTGCAGGTCTCAAATCTAGTAAACAAACACTTCCATTTTGGTCCTTCAGCTGAAAAGGAATTTATAGGGTCTCTGAAAATGTGTTGTCTGTTTTTCATGCAAAAGATTTTTGCATGAAAGAGTTTTGTTTTGTTGCTAACTAAACACAGAAAGAAACACCCTTTGAAATAGTTCTCCTTCAAAAATATCCTTGAGGAAAGGGTAGAAGCTTGTGGTTTATTTTTCCCATTGCTTCAAAATGACCATCTTACATCTGCGGGAGAGGCTCTCCGGGGGCTGCTGAACCATGAAAGCATATTCATTTAGGGCATTGAGTGCCACAGTGATTTTAACTGAGCATTGACTGCAGCACTGGAAAAAGAAAAAAGAGGGGGTTTGTGTTTTGTTGTTTTGCTTTCTGCAACCTGGCATGAAGAGTGGGGTCAGGAGATGCATACTTGGGAAAGACCCAAAGAGAGAGCTGGAAACAGGCCAGCCACACTGAGTCATAACACACATGCTTATAAGTATCTTTGTACCTTACAAAGTCCTGACTTTTCAAATAAAACCATCACTGCTGTTCAAGTATTTACATAAAAGTAAACCAAATAGCATGGAGTGCTGCATGCGTTCTCCCTTGTTCCAGCTCTATTTTACCCTGTGACCTGTGACTCCTGTTTGCTCAAGGCAGGGCTGGGCCAGCCTGAAGAATGCTATATCTGGCAATGAATGAAGGGAGAAGCTTGAGCCATGCATGCATGTGCGCTTCTGCTGCTTCTCATGGAGCAAAGCAGCATTGTACCAGGGCCTGACGTTTCACCTACCCAATAGGCAGCGTGAAGCCTGCCTCTCACTTCTGCCTGCTTGCTTTTTTGGGATTTTTTTTTTTGAGGATTTGAGTATAACTTCAGAAATAAGAAGGCTATGTGCAGGCCATATGTGCGAGCTAGGCAGCTGAATCACAGTGGATAAATGCTAATCCATAGGTGAAAGGTTGCACGACAGACATTTTGATTTCATTTTGAATAGGTGTATGTTACATATTGATGTGCATCATTTATAGATATCTGTGTATATAGTTGTATTTATGTGTGCAATGTATATTAACACATATATAGTTTGTATATACACGTATTAATGTGTATACTAAAATATATGTATAGCATACAGCTATATGTATATTTAATATGGCAAAACCACATTTACATAATTTCTTCCCAAATCAGTAGTATTTTGCAGCAGCCTATTGCACCATTTTTCTACAAACATCACCTCTACAAATGTAGAGCTGAAAGCAAACTTACCAGCAGCAGGTAGTAGGGAAAAGAGCTGCTCTGCTATCCACAAGGTAGCGTCATGTGCAGGAACGTACTGGGTAGGTGGGTGGAGTTGTGTTACTCTTCCCCATCACCTTGGACTGAACTTGACCTGTTGTTTGGCTGCCCTGGTAGCTGAAGTTCCGATATAAATGTACAAAGTGTTCTTCCCTGAAGTGGCACAACAAAGAAGGTGGCATGATAAATTTTTTTAGCAGTTTAAAGGAAATGATGCTGTTCTGTTTCTTAATCCTGCCCCAGGGCTTCCCTGGTTGTGTGCATCTGTTACTTTTTTACTGGATTTATAAGCTAATTTTACTGTCACATTGGGAGGCTGAAGTCATCTCAGCTGATCTGCAAAACGAGGGCTGTGGGCTTGCGGTTATCAACCATCATGTAAAGATGTTATTCAGCCCTTTTTTGGGTCTAAGTGAAAAACGGACAATCCATTAGCTTCCCATAAGTCGTTTCAATGGCTAATTACTTAGACACTTGCAGAAATTGTTCTTTAATTCTGTCTTACATTTTTCTGCATTCGAGTTCCAGCTGTTGGATGATATTATACCCCTCTCTGCCAGCCTCGAGAGCCATCTATTATAAAATTTCTATTCCCTGTGGAAATATTTAAAGGCAGCAATTGAATCACAGTCCCTTTTGAGGGTTTGTTTGTTTTTGACAAGTTACATAGATTAAATTCCTCAGGGTTTTCACTTGAGGATTTGTCAAAATGGTTCTGGATGCATGTTCGTATTGTTTTGCTGAAGCGCGATAACCCAGTTGGTGGTGTGAGTGCAGAGCAGGGTGCACAGCGACTTCTCCCTCCGCTGGCGTGACGAGGCAGGGACGATCTGACCCATGTAATTATGGTTAAACGTGTCGGGAGCTGAAGCTGTGTTGCCGGCAGAGCAGCAGCTCTGCTGGGCTCCGAGTCAGCTGTGCTCTGGCTTGCGGCTGCTTTTGTGCTGCAGGCTCAGGGGAAGATGCTGCCGACGATTGTGAAACCTTTATATTGCCTCTGCGTATGGAGCAGCGTGAATGCGGGTGTTGGCAGTGGCTTAGCCCTGCATTTTGCTGACTTTGGATAACACAGTGTTCAGGATCTTAAGGACCTTTTTTCAAGCTGGCTGATGGATGTGGGAAAAGCACAGAACAGAGCAGTGTAGGCAGCATGGTGGCTGCAGATGTGACACAACTGGGCTGATAGCTCTGAAGTGGAGACAGTCTCCTGTGTGCTTTTCTGCTGGGAGCGGTGCTGTTACAGAGGGAGGATGAAGTCAATATGGTTCACCTTGAGTTTTATAACTCCGCAAATTGAGTGTGGTGTGAAATATTACTGCACTGCTTCAGAGGTTGCTGAAGGAGAGGGCTTTGCTCCTGCCTCGTGGGACCAGTCTCTTCGCTGGTGGCACTACAGCCCAGGCAGCCCCTGGGCTGGTGGGGAGGCAGGAGCTTCTTCTGCAGCAGGGCTGGAACCTTCAGTTGGCACCAGGAAGGCGTCTTGGCAGCCTTGTCCCTCAGAAAGTAGAGGGCTGGTACATACTACCCTTCCATGTGTTCGCACGTTGTCTGGAGAGAGGGAGATGACTTCAGGCTCTTCTTTGAGAGGGTAGCCTAGACCAGAGACCTGTGGTTTGTGGTGGTCATCTCCTTCCCTCCTATGTAACCAACGTGTCGCAGGGTAGGAGTTGTGCCTGCCAGAGGTCATGTACCTGCTTGCAGTTGGCTGCTTGGTCAGCGTATGCTGATTTAAAGATCGATCTTGTCAGCAGGTTTCACCCTGTTGCTGCTGAAACAGTGCATACTGTCGTGTGCTCTGCTTGCAGTGAGATATTGTGACAATGTGTGTTTAAGTGGGTTTCATTTCTTTCAGTTTTACATTTTTTTGGATATGTTTTTAGCAGAGGTGAAAGGGCAAGTGGGATTGGGAACTGATGGGTGTTTTTATGTGACCTCAGGGGTTGCCGGGTCTGGTGGAGGAAAGAGTTTATTCATGGCTTCAGGAAGAACCTGGTGTGTCACAGGAGAGGGGCCTTGGGCTAGCAAGGGGGAAGACAGGCAGCACGTTTCTGAGTAGTTGAGGCACCATCCCTGGAGATTGGATGAGGCTTTGAGCAACCTGATCCAGTGGAAGGTTTTCCTGCCCATGGCAGGGGGATTGGAACTGGGTGGTCTTTAAGGTCCTTTCCAACCCAGCCCATGCTATGATTCTATGATTATCCATGTCTTTTGTGTGCCTGGCTTAAAATGTATAAAAATACGGGGTAGTGGTGTTGCTGCCTCTTGTTAGGGTTTCTGTATAACTCATCCAGACTTCAGACTCATGAGCAGAGTGCCTGATTATTGGACTCTTCATCTTCTTCCTAGTGTTAACTGCCCAGGATATTAGGGATTTGTACAAATGGCAATGAGGAAGAAAGTGATGTCTGTAAGCCTGTGTCTGTAATATGGGCAGGTGCCAAATGTGCTTATGGCCATTTTCTAACTGAGTGTGTTTCCCTTGAGAATTTTTTAAGTATTTTCTGTGACAGCAGAAATGTGTGACATCTGTCCAGGCCCTTGTTGGTAGGATTCCTGTCCAGGTTTCCTCTCTGTACCTACCAGTCAGTGGAAACTGAAATGGGGTGTCTTTGAGCAAGCTTTGTTAAAATAGAGTAAGCAGCAGCCTTCCCGCATTCAATGTTACTTCTAGTTAGGGCTGAAGTTGTATTGGCAGCAAAATGGTAATCCAGAGTTCTTTTGTGTAAACCTCTGTTGACAAAATAACTGGATGTATCTGTCCTTTTAAAATGCCTTTTTTTTTTTTTCCAGTTTCTTTTGGCAGGGGAGAGAGGGGGGTTGCTGTGGGTGTTGGTTACAAAATTTACTTTCTTGGCCCAGAGCTGCCTGTGCACTAAAGTTCCCTGGGCATAGCTCGGCCTTCTTCAGAGTATAGTAGCTTTCCGTCATGCAAAATGCACATCCAGCTGCCAGAATGCTGGCTGCTTTCATTGCACTCAGTGTGTTTTCTGTTGCCGTGTTTTTTTTTTTCTTGCCAATTTGTCACACAATTTTTTTTTGGGGGGGGGGAAGAAGTGTTTTTGATCACAATTCAACAGGTGAATGCCAGTATCTCACTAGAGCAGCAAAGAAAAAGCTGTCGTCACCCTAAACTTCGCTTATTTCTTTTGAAGTTGATGATGTTGGTCACTTCTTTGATACAGGAGATGGTATAAACTGTCCTGCCTCCTGGCATGGGTTGCTGACAGGGCTTTTTGTGTTTCCAGTGGAGTGTGGCTGTGTGCTGTGGTACGCTTACCTAAATAAAGCCTACCTAGAAATGTTGATCTTCTTGCATGGCAGTGATGTAGCCCTTGAGAAAATCAAGGGCAAGAATGCTGAAATAGTGATTTTAAAAGACCCCGAGATCATTATAGGGTTTATGAAAATAGGATAACTTACCTGATCTCGGTTACATCTTTATGTCTTTATATCAATTTACCGACTTAATTTATTTGAATGCTAAAGGCTTTAGGGAAATGCTTTTCCAGCGAATTAATCTTTTAACTAAATCATGTACTAAATATGACATATACTAGTGTATTCCTTTTGACAATACAGCATTTGTCTCCTAAAAATGAAGTGGAAAACATATGCCCTGTGTACCAAATTCCACTTTATGCTGAATTAAATTCAGAAAAACTTCATTGTTATCAATATACAACTTCGTTGTAACTTTGCAATGAATGCAAATTAGTAAACCAGAGGGAAAAAAAATCCTGAGCCAAGAGGTACAAACCAAGGCCAAAATGTCTGCAAGAGAATTTGATTCACAAAATTTACCTCTTAAATTTCTGCAACATTTGATTTAGTGGTTTGTTTTGTTTTGTTTTTTTCTCTCCTCTTAATTATCTGGGAGAACACTTCCTGGCTGTGATAAATTTCTCCATAAGGGATTCATTACAAGGTTTTTAACAAATAAGTTCGCCTCCAGTCTAACACTGGTGCATGACTACTGCATTTTGCAGGATGACAGATTAGAGGGACTAATGCTCTGATTTGTTGATAATAGTTATGTCTGTGTTTTCTGCTAGAGCTGATGGAGTTTAGGTTGCGTTTTGTTACACAGTATTTTTCTTCCAGCTTCTTCCTTTTTTTTTTTTTTAAATTTTATGTGTGTACTTCTAGGCTACTGGGTTTTGTTTGGCTTAGTTTTGTTTCAGATGCATTGAACTAATGTCTCCTTTCCTTTTCCTTCTTCCTTAGGATGATAGTGATGGGATTCCCTGGTCGGAGGAGAGGGTGGTGCGGAAGGTCCTTTATTTATCTCTTAAGGAGTTCAAGAACGCACAGAAGCGGCAGCATGGCGATGGCATTAGCGGGAGCCTCAAGGCAGTGAACGGTGAGTTGCCTCTGCGGTACTGTGCTGCTTGAAGGATTCAATGTTGTGGTCCTTCTGTAGGAAGGAGGGAGGCCCACTGCACCACCTGGCATGCAGTATGCCCTTTTGATCTGCACAGACAAAAATGTTTCTAAAGTACTTAAAATGCCTAGTTTGAACAACCTGTTTGTGGTGAACTGATTAAGATGGGGATCAAGGTGGAGAGTAGGTGTCAGGCCGGAGGACAGGGCTAGGCTCCTGTTTTGAAGAGAAGGAAGCTCCTCTGATCAGTTTCTTACCTGATATGCTGAGTGTCTGCAGAGAAGGTATCCATTTAAAGGCAATTGGCTTCAGGTATTGTGCAGAAGGGGGTGATCTCAGTCCACACTCCGTTGTCCAGAGAACCTATATAAAAATGTTTAGGGGACAAACACTGGGACACTGGACTCCCCTAGTTTAGCACTTCACAGAGCAGTTGTTTAAAGGTTTTAAAAGGAGGTGTAGACAAACCTAGATAATGGGGGCTTAATCCTTTGGCCAGTTATCATCTGTTGCTCCTCCCCTTCCCTTACAGCTTGCTTAAAAAAAGCTGTGGTGTTCTGAGAGGTGAATATAAAGTCTGTCTCTTTCAGATTCACTCCTTTACGCAGGACTCTTTCAAGAAAAGGCTTTGTCATGCTGGCTTGAGCCTTGAAAGTGATGAGTAGCAGGATTCAGATTTCTGGACAGGCTTACAGTTTTCTCTTCACTCAGAAGAGCTTATTTGTTTCTTTATGGAGGTTTATGGCAGTTACTTTTAAGCGTGTGCATAAGTATACATGTGCTAATGCATTCAGGCAGCAGCTGGGTGTTTACTTGGTAGGTTATTCATATTTATATGTAGCTTGCATTTTTGACATGGTGAGTCAAATTTCGCTGCATTTTCACTGAGTGCTACTGCCGACAAGGCAAAAACCCAGGGGAATGACTGGATAACTACAGACAGCATGGTAAAGTTACTGTATTGCATAAGCAATTGCAAACTCCTTAATGCGATTAAAGAAGACCTCAGACTTCTGAGTTTAGTAATAATATAAAATAGTGGTCTGATGGGAAGGGGCATCCGGCTTTAGCAGTGAGCCGTTAATAAGCTTGGAGGTGTACACAAAACAGTGCTGGCTTTTTTTCCCTCCAACACCTCTGCATCATTGATCTTCTGTCAAACACAATTTCTCTTGGAAAGTTTCTTATTCCATTGTGGGGGTTTTGTTTAGTCAAAGGAAAAAAGTCTAAAGACGTGAAGCACAGTAATTGTGTGTTAGGAGGCTTTGATGGCGTGCCAAGTTACAGAATGACTGAGGTTTTTATGGTATCTAGTTTCTCTAAAGGCAGCTTAGATGAAAAGTGAGTTGGCTGGGAATGCTATGTCGATGCAGGTACCAGACGTGGAGTATGCTGCCGACTTCCTCTGACAGCAGCACAGCCTCGTGTCTTCAGAGTTTGCCTCTTGCATTCAGATCTGTAGCGTTCAGTACAGAAGTAGGTGTTCAGTTCTTTGGCAGGTTGAGGGTTTTTTTTTTTTGGAGCCAGAACGATATTCTGTCTTACTCTTTTCTGTTTGTTAAATGCGTCTTTGAATGCCTTGGTACTATTTCAACATCATTGTCCAAAAGCTTTTTTTATTCACTACTGTTTGGAAGAGTGTTTCATTATACAGAGACAAAACGCTTTGCAAAAGGGAGGACGATTGATGCTGTGCAGTGACACTAAGAAAATCTGTTTAAACATGCAATTTGTTCATTACATCTTTTAAGAAGATGTAGCCATGAAATTTCAAATCCACAGTTCTTGGAGGACTGAGGAAAAAGGAGGTCATCCTGAGAAATGACCAAGCTATTTCAAATTTAGGAAAATGGAGTACTTTAAGGAAGATCCTTAGGTCCATGATTTCATACTGTTGGAGAGAAAAAACATCTCCTTGCATGTGTCCTTTTTTCCAACACAAGCGGTGTTTCTTACATGTTACTTCCAAAGGTAGCATGCAATTAAATGTAGTTTTACAGGAGCAATCACTTTATTAATTTTCAGCATCCATAGCTCTTGGGAAGGGGGGCGGGGTGGTGGGATCTAGCTGAAGTAATTTGAAGTTAAATGTGTTCAGTTCCTCTGTAAAGCTTGGCTCCTCTGGCTTGAAATCTCATTAGGGTGCTTTGCCTTGCAAACATAAAGGAAAAGATTGCATCCAGTGTTAGGTTTGTGCTGCACAACGCTGTTGCTGTCCCTAGTGAACTCTAAAGGGTATTGCTCTTTCAGCTGTTGAAAATCGAATAGGTCACCTTCCAATACCTGGCAAATTTAACTGTTTCCAGGAGTGGAAGGGAGGAGTCTGAGCAGGGTTCAAGCTTTCTGATCTCCCTATTCAATGTGCAGGTGTGGATTGGTCTCACATACTTCTGTGAGCTCAGGGACTGTGAACAACCAGGCAGCAGGATTTGACCTTAATACCACCATCTGTAGTGCAGAGAGATTTCTTTGTTCTGGTTTTATAACTCTCATCCTTTAAATTTATTTATTTTTAGACTTGAAACTTGTAATTTGTATCAGGAGAGAGTACTCACTTTTGACAATAGAGGAAGGTAAAACACACACACCAGCCCCTTGCAACTGGTGTCTTTAAGATACTTTTATGGTTTTGAAATGACTGAAGTTGCATAAACATGCTGCAAAAGTTGCTTTGCCAGCATTTGCCAAGCTGTGACTAAACTTGCATGAAAGTGATTGTCAATAATATATAATATTTCAACTAGTGAGTGCAGTTCTATCACTGTTAATGATTTGATAGCTGAAATAACGGTACCTCTTTGATAGTGAGAAGAGCAAGTTAATTTTAAATGCGAGAGATTAACCCATTAACAGGAGTCTTTTCTGTACTAAAGTTTCTGCAAGCTCTAAGATGGGCTGGTGTTGTCACAGACAATTAACTTCCCATGCCTCTCTTATTCCCATGCCCTTCTGATTAACAGAAGTAAAATAAAATTTAAAATGATTAAATAAAATTTCAGATTGTTTTTGGAGATTGTATGTATTATGATACCTTGGCTGTCTCTGCCTCACTATTAAAGATATTTGTTATCCTGAAAACAATCTTTCTGTTTTCAGTTTGTGGCTGAAACCTTCTTACTTGGGAGGTTCTGATTCAAGGTAGAGAGGTTTTGTTCAGGGGTTGTGGCGTGTTCGCAAGTCTCCTTACTCCTGATTTTTTTTTATCTCCTGTTCACCTGATAATTTTTGCTTACATGTTTATGCTGCCAGTTATTTTTTGTCCTGTTTTTCTGCTTTACTCTTTTATTTCCCACCCCAAGCCAGAAGGATTTCAGAGAAAGGCAAGCGGGTGTATTCTGGCTATTGCATCAGTGGATATATTGTGTGCATGTTTATGTTGGCTCTAGATAATAGCAAAGTGGCACCCTACAGTATCCCTTTGTTTGTTATATGTTCCTCTCTAGCATGTGGGAATATGAAATCTAAAGGAGATGGTTCTGCAGGTTGTCAAGAAAACTTCTGCAGCTCTAGATGGGATACGTGAACTCTGATTATGGAAACAAGGTCATGTGCTGGAAGCCCCAGAGGAACCTCTTTAGTGATTTTGATTACTGCTGTCTGTCATCTGCTTTAGGATTTTAGGAATAGGGATTGGTGTTTAGAATTGTGAAACCAATTTTCAGAGGTCCTTGTCTAAAAGGAAAACTAATTCCCTTGGGAAGTCGTTTTCTTGTTATGTGGCTTAGAATTTGAGATAAAGCTGTAAAAAAGACAATGAGAGATGGAATTATTGCTTGTGTTCTTTTTATGAGAATAAATCCAGTGCTCTCAAAAGTGTGTATTATAAAGCAAATTTTTATGATATAACCTTTTAGGTTCTATTTTTCAAAACTTGTGATAAAGAAGAAATTAGTGAAAGAAGAAACTTGTTTAAGGTGGTTAGTTAACCTACAGAGATGACAAACTAGACATTAGAGTTACTTAAGCAGATGGTGCGTTTTCAATGGCTATACTTTGTTCTATAGAGGTGACTTGGCAATCTCCAAACATGCCAGCTAGGTTAAACTTGTGGCAAACATGGTATAGTTTGGAAATCAAATGTATGCGAGGGAATGCTTTGGTTCAATGCGAAACTTTGAAGTCTTGCTCCTTTAGTAAATCAAGGGATGAATAAAAATGTGCACATTTTGCTGTTCTGAGAAATTTCTGGTGCAGACATAAAGGCTGGACCACCACCCAGTTTTTAATTTTGAACGTGAAGGTAACCCTCTTCATTCACTGTGATGGTTCAGATATACTGGTAACTTCGTATCTCTTATTTCTGAAGGCTGCAATTAAATACTGGAAGAAGGTTTTATGCTAACGTTTGTCTGGGGAGCTTTTCACTCCATCAGTGATGTGAAATTGTGTTTGTTGACAGTGAGTAATGTCTGTCTGTCTTCTAAGCTGTAGTAGAAGATTGTAAGTGTGCCAAGGACCCTTGTCTGTGTAAGTGGATTTTTAAAATGCATTTACAGAAACAGAAATACCTCTTTCAGCTTTGCAGCATTTACCCTTTATGTTCAGAGAAAACAACCTATTTGGCTAGTTTAAAACTGTTATTAAATATAGATGTTTTCAACTAAAAAGGTTCAGAACATAAGCATTTGAGCAGATTTGTCATGGCACTCAATATCACTTTCAGTTTGGTGCTTGCTGTCAAGTGAATTTAAAGATTAACAAATAAATAACAGGATGTTGGGGTTGGGCTCCGTTGAAAATTTCCAAATCTCTTTTCCTTTCTTTGTTTTTTAGAACAGAATTAATTTTTGAGCCTGCCAGGGACTTGTTTGTTCATTGGGTGATACAGGCTCTTTATGCCTTTTCCATCATCACCACTTATAAAAATTCTGCAGGCCAAATTGCGTCCTCAGTGATCTCTAATCAATTTGATTATGTCCAAATTGTGTTCCTGACTTTGTACAATTTCAGTGTTTGGCAAGATTGCCAGAAAATTTTCTCTTGCAGGACACCCATCACCCATTTTGCTCTCAAACATAATTGAGGTGGATTTTTTTTTAACCAGGGAAACAGAGTAGTTGTTTAGTGAATCTTGTTTAAACTTTGTTTCATGGCCATCTAAGAAGAGTTGCTATTACCCCTGCGTGTATTTGTAGTCAAAGTAATTCTAAAAATAATCTTGCCTCCCTGCATATTGCTAATTGAAAATTAAAACTGCGATGAAGAATCTGCAGAGGTGTGTGCATGACCTGTAGCAGACTGACTTGTTGTAGGCCTAAAATAAATAAGGTGTGGAAAGGTAAGAAAGAGTTCAGTGGCAACTGATGTGTCTGGTCCCCCTCCTTTCACCTCCTGTTTTGTACTGGCTCTGCCATTTGTCTGCCCATGCAGTGCAGCTGGTTCAGCATAATTAGGTGGCAGAAAACTACCCCAGAAACATGATGTAAAAAAAGAAATAATTTTTTTCTATTTTAATGAAAAGGTTGGATGAGCCCTGAGTGCTCATTTGGTGGAAATGAGAGGCCAGAGTACCTTGACTGGAAGCTGGAGGAGGAGGAGACCAGACTTATCCTTTTTGATAGTGGTAAGCTGCTCAGTTGGCACAGTGATCTTGTGTAACCACAGCCTTAGAACTGGTGCAGGCGTCTTGTCTAACCGCAGCCTCAGATGCTGGAAGGGACGACAGTTGCCAGAAATAAGAGCAAGAAAGATGCAGCTTAAAAAGTTGTTGAAAAATGCTTCACAAGTGTAGGTGTTAGATTTACGTATTTCTTTAAAAACAAAGCAAAACAAACCACCACGGATGTATCAGTGAAGTTCTTTGCAGAGACTGTCCACGAAACAAACCTTTGCCTTCAGCCCATCAGCAGCCAACTTTGTTTTCCTTCACTCAGAGTCATTCTGCGTAGCTGCTACCTTGCATTTATTGTTTGTATTGTCTGTCTGGAGAGCACCCTTGAGTGCGGACAGGCAAACTGCTTCATTCTGTTTTTGGCAGCCATAAAAGTGGCAGCCAGCCTAAATTTGCACCCTGGCATCTTTTGGCTGGCATGTACAGCCACAAGGATGCTGGTGGCTTTACTTTGTAGGATTGCCAGCTCTGTCAAAAATCATACCTTTTGTCAATTCTAGTTTGCTTATTTTAGAAAAGAGAGTAGGGCATACCTTACGCAAAGCTACTCTTTTTGACTGTGATATGGAGAATCCAAAGCGGTGTGTCTTAACTCAACCATGCATTTAATTGGTTGCAAGAAGTTTGAATTTGGTAGGGGTTTTTTTTATCAACTAGATTTTTATTGGGATGTTAAGAACCAGAGCCGTCTGCTTAGAGCATTGTCCCTCAAACTGACAGGTTGGGGTGTATGAATATCATGCTGGTGATCTTAGGATAAGCACTGTGGACTGGGTATTAGGAAGCATTCCTTTATTCAGAGAGTGGTGAAGCATTGGACCAGGCTGCCCAGGGAAGTGGTGGAGTCTGCATCCCTGGAGGTGTTCAAAAAGCATGTAGATGTGACACTTCAGGACATGGTTTATTAGGCAGAGTGGTGTTGGTCTAATGGGTGGACTGATCTTAGAGGTCTTTTCCAGCCTTAATGGTTCTAAGATTCTGTAATCTACTGAGATGAGAACTGGTGGTTGGTGCTGGTCACTTTCTCCAGCTGCTGAGTTGTGTTAAGAGAAGGTAAAGAGATAACTTGTGGTTTACATAGAGAACAAAACAAAATTAAATAACTGTTAGAGGTGGTGCAAGTGATGGAGTTCTACAACATGATTTTTCTGTGGATCATGCTGTTGACAGGGATGGAAACCTTGAACAAAGTGTGGACACAAAGTGGAGCTGGCAACGGCAATCCAGCAGTATGTGTATTTAGAAAAAGTAAGCACAGTGCTTCTCTGTTTGAGAGCAATAGTTTTCAGAAGGTGATGGGGAGGAGGAGGAAAAGAAATGTACTTTTTCTGTGTGTCTGGTGCCCAATGATTATCACTGTTACTATTTTAGTGTTTATTAACACTAAATATACTATAGAGACCAAAGATTCCGTAAGGTTGGAATACACAGCAGCTGTTGTAAAGAAGGTTAGACTTCAGTAATCCTGTTGCTCCCCCATTGGCCATGATTGGCAGAAGGAAACTGTGCATTAAATAACTAGACTTTTTAATTTGAAGGACAGACAATAAGGGATATAATGAGAAAAGCAGCAGGGAAAGAAAAAGTCAGTCATTGAAATAGCATACTCTGTTCTATTAAGAAGATGCACCAAGAAATAAAAATCAGTGTCACTAGTAAAGGCAGAGGGAAGTTTCAGTCATACACACAGACTGTGTAATACAGTTTACTCTATTTACTCCTAGGGAACTGTGTTTTCTGAAACAGTGTCTGTGATTAGCTTTGAATAAGGCTTTTGCAGATTATTTTTACGCTATAGCTTTGAGCTATTAGTTCAAGACTACGTTTTGTCGAACATTTTCATAGTATTAGGGAAAACATATTTTGAGTCTTCAAGGGCCTGTCTTGTGTCTTACAACCTCCACAATGTCAGGGGCATTTTAGTGCTGGCTTGCTGTTTGAAAGAGTGGAAGGAGTTTAAGAACTATTTGGTCCATCAGGATGTTCTTAAGGCCATTAGGCTGTGTTTAATCAGAGCAGATGTCGTATATGCTGTAAACCTTATCATGTCAACCCTGGCAGTAAAGTGGTTTTAAAAGAAAAAAATTAGAGATTAGTGACAGGTGGCTGTAGCTGCTGATGGGCACAGTAGCTGCTCCTGCAAGTTGCCTTACACAGCTGCCAGTGCAACTTACTCTTCACCTGAAATACCCTCCCTCCATTACCTGTGTCCCCAGGCTTCGACTTGTTAAGTGTACAGGTTGTCAATCAAACTGGATTTGGGGATCCTTGTAGTGACGTGGAGTAAACTGAGGACATCAGCAGATTGCTATCAGCTTATTTTTAGGTGCCATCAAGTCACACTTGAACACAGAATTTCTGCTGTGTGAAACAAGAAAATCAGTTGCCTTTTTGAGCAACAGAACTCTCAAGAGTTAGTCACGTTCATTTCACCGTTCATAACTGCCTGGGAGATTAGTCCGCACTCTGAGCTAATGCTTCCAAGTTTTGGGTTGGTTATTTGATTTAAAATCTCCATGAAACTGTTCTGAAATAACTGCTGTCTTTCAATAACTGATGATGATGAAGGTTCATCACATAGCAGATACTTCCCAGCCCTTGTGAGTGAATGTTTTCCGGAAAATAAATATAGTTGAGCACATATACTGTTAAGTCGCAGCAGATTGCTCTGCGTCTTAATAAATGCGCATGCATTTTTAGATCTTTTTTTTTGTATGTTTGACTAGCACAGATTTATTACATGCAGTTAGTGATGATGGATCCAGAATTAGAGGAGTACGCATTTTCAATAACCTACATTTGATGTCCTTTACTTCCTAATTTAAATTAATACTGTGAAGGGAGTGCCCAGTCAAAGGCATAGATGTAGAAGCCTCGTGCTTAGGGCGACAGGGGATGACAGTGAGAAGCTTGTTGTTTCTGGTACATCTGAAGAAATTTCCAGCTCTGAGAGGTAAAGGCTGCTGAATTTCCACCCTTATCCCTCCTGTTTTCTCCCCTCACAAGACTGTTCGTGAGCATTGCAATTGCAGTTGGGACTGTGTGATGTTTTCAGATCTGTCCACTAAGAGGCTAACTCATTCCAGATAAGCCTTGAACAGACAACATTCATTTTTTACTTTGCTCAGAATTTCCTGTGCTTTGTTCTGCATCTGCCTGTGAAAGGCAGCATTATCTTTGAAAGCCTTCATCTTGTTTTCTTTATTCAAGCTATACGCTAAAATGGAAAAAGGGCAGAGCTGGAAGGAGCCCAGCTGGAGCAATCTGCCGAGGATCCCACAGAGGAACAGTGTTGGCAGACTCCTGAAACCTCTTCAGCTGACCTCTCATCCAATTTGGGAAACCAGGAGATGAGCCACTTTTCCTGCAAAAGATTTAGTCTCAGCCAGCTGTTCCGAGTAATGCCCAAAGATCGCGCAAGCATTTAATTGCATTTTTCTCCTCTTTCACTCGTTCCTCACTTAGCGTCAGTGGTGGTTGACCTTAAATATTTCAGTTCAGCCTCTTCCCAGTCTTTGTGTGTGTGTGTGTAAACAGACATTGCAGAGGTAAATCATGCCTTGACACGCTCTGTTTCAGCCAGGTTGCCTCAAAAGCAGGGTTTTTTTCTACAGCACCTCTCTCAGACAGTGTTGTCTCCTGTGATGCTGTGAAAGGTGAAAACATTTCATGGCCAACTGTTTTTAAAGATGCTCTGTTTACTGTGGCTGCAAGGCACCCCAGTGTTTTTATGTCATGCTTGCTGCGTATGTGGAGCAATTGAAAGAAGCTTAAAAGTGATGAAAATGGCACGAAGGGAGTGAAGTTCTTTTCTTTCTTCACAAGTGTGGGAATTCTTTCTACTTCAGGGTGTAAACGCTGTGACAGTGTTAGGAAAAGGGTGCTAAAGCAATGGTAGAAGTGTGTCCTCTCATAGAAGACACTGAGAAAAGGCATGTGGGTTGTACAGATACAACATCATTGCATCCATCTGTGTACAGATGTGGGTGCATTGGATGGAGAGGAATTTAATCCCCTTCTGACCACTGCTCCCTTGCTGTGATGTTGGGATCTCATTTCAGAGCTTCAAGTGCTCTCTCACTTTCTGGTCCCAGGTGCCAACAGGAAATGGTAGGGTTTTGCAGAGCCTCAAAATGGAGGCATCATATGGGAGTCAGCTGGGGTTGGGGAGAGGCATATTTCTGTTACACAGTCTGCATGGTTCCCTTTCTGTCCTGTTGGTTCCTGTGGTGTGTCTGTCCAGCCACATGCTGTTTTTCTTTCAAGGGAAAGAGTCCCAACACTTCTTTAATGTGACAACCTACTTGACAGGGCAGTAAGGAAAGAACTGTTATCCTTTTACTGACACAATAACATCTGGTGCTTTCTTCAGTAGTTTTTATGCCTGTTTGCATCTTGGGAGGTCATCAGTGATTACCTCGAGGTGGAAGCCATGAATAACAGAGAGAAGTTACTAGAATGTGTGTTGAATTCCAGATCTTCTTGAAACATAGTTGTTGTTGCTCTTCTTCCTCCTCCCCAAAATCGATTGAGGATGGCCTTTTGTGCAGCAAGGAGGTCTGTGGCTAGGGACTGCTTGTCAGGTTTTATTTAGATGGAAACCTGTCCCAGAAGCTTTACCTCATCTGATTGTCCTGCAGGGATGAACTTCAAATGCCAGCTTACATTTTCCCAGAAATGACCTTCTCTAATTGAAATGGACAAGACTGTCTTGGCTAAGTAGATAATCACAGCCCCATTTGCGGTTGTAGATTTAAATGCACTCTTTCATAGATTACCTTCACACACTATGGTGGTGTCCTTGAATATTTAATGTCTCAATAATGAGGGACCAGAACTGGAGAGTAAAAGTTCTTTGTGAAAGAGAGGTTTTTGAGCTACAAGCTGATGTTGATCTCTCCTAGGCTGGAGGTAGACTTTGGTACAAAGTCCCCTTTATGCCAGCATGGAAGGTGTTCCAATAAAACTGGCAGTCAAAGTCTTGAAGGTTGATTAACATCCAGAGCATAACACAGGGTTATATACAAATACTCTGCTCATAAAGTAGAATAAATGGGCCGTTAGTTAAAGCAATGCTTAGTGTAGAAAACCGCCTTTCTTTCTGTTATGGATCTAGTCATCTGCCGTTTAGAGCCTGGAAAGCAGATTTTTTTAGAGTAGTTGACTACTTGGAACAAGGAGTTAAAGATACTGTCTGTGAACTTGAATACTGAGATTTATGGGGAGGATGGTTTTGCAGTCCTTCAGTCCCCCTGGTGTAGCTGGTTGTTGAGATGGTGCTGGGTTACCATCTGCCTGGATTAAAATTATAACTATGAAGTAAATTTCTATCTAAAGTATCTCAAATCGTCTTGGACTCAGTGGGGATAGTCTCATGAAAACTGAATTTGCAGCAAAAACCTAGAAAGGAACAGACTCTGCTGAGAAAGACAGGCTGCTCTTCAGTTTGTGCTTTCCTGCTTTCAGGAGAAATTCTGTCAGTACAGATGAAGGATCTAGAAAGTCTACCAGGGTTTTAGGAAAATAGCTTTCAGGTTTTGTCCAGTGACTGCTTTCCCTCTTGACCTGGGTTGACCATGTTGTTCTTCAGGCAACAGGAACCAGAGAGTAGACTGAAAGAGGTGGTGGTGTTTCCCTTTACTCAGGTTGAAAGCAATGGATAGGTACTGTCTTGGTGTCCTCTTGTCACAAGAAGACTTCAGTTCCCTGAAGCATTAAGCGTGATACAAAGGACCCCACTAAGCTTTTGATTTGTTTTTATTTTCTCTAGAAGTGAATGCTATTCTGTATCTTGAAGGAAGAAGCTGAGGAAAGGCAAGTACTTCTCAGCCCCGAGACCTGGGAGCCAGTGGTAGTGCCAAGTTTAGAAGAAGGACTTGGGGAATTCTTCCAGTATGAAGAGGGGGAAGGTGCTTTCTGTGAGGGACAGATTTTGTCCCAATGTGGCCTGTTGGGAGCAGAAGAATGTTTTGGAAGGCAACACCTACTTTGATGGGGAATGTCCTACTGTGAACAAGATGAGGACATGCCAAGTGTGAAAATGTGACTTGAGAGGAATTAATATACTAACACATAAGAAATTTCCACCGATTATGTCAAAACCATGCCCCTTTTCCCCAGAAATATATAGCTTGACTAAACATAGGTACTGTTTTGAGGAAGAAGCTTGGTATGGCCCTTCAGATTGAGACCTCAACACAGAGCTCATGCCTTGGTCAATGACAGGATTTCATTGCAGGAGCTCATGCAATCATCGGAGAAATTAAAGAAATATTTCGACTTAGTATTAATTTGTTGTCTACAGTGAAAAACAAAAATTGCAGAGCTTTCCACGATGCACATTTTTTCCCTCAATACTCACTCAAGTATGATCTATGTTTAAGAGTATGCAAGCTACTGTCTTACTGTATGTACTAACCAGTGATGTTCAGCAGATGTTGCTGAACACATCTTACGCCATCTCTAGAAATAGAGCATCACAAACTCGCGTAGGTCCCTGAAAAACTGATGCGTGACTTCCTTCTGAATTGCAGAGAAAATGCTCCTGGTCCAAATTGAGCTGTCTGCTGCTGGCGCCTGTCGTGAGGGATGTCCCTGTTTATGCTGCTTGCTCTCTGTGAAATGTAGGTCAGGATTTTTAGCTTATGATTGCTCATAGGACAAATAATTCTCACATACTTCCATGTTAATACCAGACAATTACGAATACTCTCTCTGTTTGCCTACGCTCTTGGTTGTCTGTCCTACTCCTTTTCCTTGCTTTTGATCGGAAGTAGGAAAATGTGTTTTCCCAATTCTCCATGTGCTTTTTCTTTCCAGCTACTTGTGTTTTTCGTTCTGTCTTTGTCTTCTTTTCTGCGCTTCCTTTGAAGCGGGAATGTCTGTTAGTGTGCAGTGCTGGACTACGAGGACAACTCTGGGGTGCTTGCTGCAGGCTCAGTGTTACAGCAGAGGAGATCATAGATGTCTTTTTTTATTGTTTCTTCTTTTTTCCCCCCGCCTCCTCCTGTAAACTCCTGGGTCATCCAGCTTAATGTGAGAGCAGATTGGACTTAGTATTTGGAGAAGAGATCTATAATAAGCACTGGGGACATGCTGGTAAAAAGCATCAGCGTGGTATACCGGCTCAGTTGGAATACTGGCTGTACATTAATTCTCTAACTTATAATTAGCTATATTAAATTCCAATTTTCTGAAAGGAACCATTATCAAATAACACTCCGTTTGAAATCTCAAAGAAACATAAGGAATGAAAGCTTAGTCCTCTTATGCTTTCATCTTTCAGAAGCAATCCCTATCTCAACATCTTGACCTACATTTTCTTTTTACCCTCTCCAGGAAACATTGTGTAGATTTAATGTCTCAGAAGGGAGGTAAGGATTTTACGCATGTATATGTGTTGACATGTAATGTTTGGGGAAAACAATGAAGCCTTCATCTCCCCAGTGACTTTTTTTTTTTAACTTGAAAGTGTTTTCCATAATGACTCTGAGGCAGATTTTAAATTCAGAAAGGAATAGGATGGACTTTTTACATTTAATTTCTTTACAAGTGGTCTATTTTTATCTGTCAAGCTTCTGCCAAAGTCTTTCCTGATTTTACGTACTGGTGGAGAAAAAAAATGGACTTTCTTTCTTCTCATATCCCACTCACCACTTGAGATTAAGTCATACAGTTTTTTAACATTATTCAGGATGAGGTGGTGATATTGGGCACTTTTTTGGAGGTTAGGGAAGAGAGGTGTTTAAAATGATTGCTTTGTGCACATTGATTCTCGCCCTTATTGTGTAGCTGTTTGGTGTTACTAATAAAGAGTTTTACATGGGAATTAAGCCTTGACCTGAGCGGCCCAAGTGTGCTAAGAAGCAAAGACTGTCAGTGCAGCAAGCAGCTGGTGCAGGTTATGGGCCAGTTGAGGTCCCAGCTTTGACACTGACAATGATGATGTCCACTCTGTATATTGCCCCTCTTCCAAAACGCAGCATGGTGTACTTGCAGTGCTGCTTTCCTCTTAGGTTGGTGCATTCTTTTCCAGAGGGTGGCTCCAATACCCATGGCATGGTTGACACCATCCTTTCTGCCTTATCCCACCAGATGAGACTATGGTTACAAAGCAGGATGCCTTCTCCCACTGCAGGATGAATGTTGCTATAGCCTCATCCCATGTGGGGACAGGCAGAATTCTTCTCCAGTTTGTTCAGTATGGTTTTGGTTGGTGTTTTCTAGGGGGCTGGGAGGTACATGTGTTAGCACTTTGAACTCACAATGCACTAAATGCATGCTAAGTGTTAACACTATTGAATAGTCTTTATAGTTTTGAGTTATGTTTGGTAGAGATGCCTTGAAACACTGTAGGGAGAGAATGTTCTAACTCCAGGAAGGCTTTTCTTGTCTGAACCGTTTCAGTTTAATCTCTCTTTAGCTTTTTATGGGATATTGTGAATGTATAGAGGGATTCCAGCCATCATTTTTGTCTCTTTTTCCTTTTTTTTCTGTTTTTTTTCTTCGATTTTGTCACATCGTCTTGAAATAAAATTATGCACTGTTATTTTTAGTATCAGTAATTTACTCTTGGCCCTAACTCAGGATTTTTTTTTAATTGTAGTAATACAGTACCAAACTTCAGCCTCTTGGGTGTATTTTCAAAACTCACTTACTGTTTTCATCCTGCATTTTCTGCTATTCCATTGCGTGCACTTCCCACATCCTCACCCCCATTTCTCTGATGATGTACTTAAACCAAAAAATATGCTAAGAAGTATCAGCCTTTGCTTGCATGAATGGATGGAAGGGAAATTATGTGCAATTAATTCTTGGGTTTGGGGGTGGTGGTGGGTATCAGTGTTCTTTAAAAATTGCAAGGTAGTGCTTTGTCTCCTTCACTTATTTGGAAAGATAGAATTGTTAAATACACATTATTATATAGTCTTGATTATGTAAGTGTGTGATGATGGTTGTTCCAAGGTTTCTGTTAAGTCAGGAAGCAGCTAATGTTGTTTAACTTCTCCTTCTGATGCCCTGAAATGTGAGCAAAAAAAGCTGTTCAATAGCAGCAGAATATTCCATGGTGGTGGAATTTCTTTAACTCCTCTGAGAAGCCCTTTCTCTAACATCAGGTTTTCAAGTGACTGGCCCCCTACCCCAGCTCTCATCTCTTACCCTCGTGGTTTGCCTGTAGAGCTCACAAAAGGGAGGTGAAAGTAAGGTTAAGCTGCTGATCTTGAGCTAGAAATAGAGATGGAAATTGCTCGGCGTATGAGGAGCATTTCCTTGAAGGCTGTTACAGCACTGCCGTTTTTATATGCCGATGCTTTGGGGAACTGCGTTAATACTGGTGAGAATCATTAGTCCCCCCAATTAAAAAGCAAAGGGTCTCCGTGTACTCTCTGGCAGGCAGCTGAAGTTTACAGTATCCGAAGCCTTTAAGATGGTTTCACTCTTGCTTTGGCCCATGTGTCATTCCTGTGGTGCGATCCTCAGAGCTCAGCTGATGGCCAAGCATAGGCTCCTCCTGCTTTGTCCCCTCACCTGCTCTCCAGTCACTCCAGCACTGAAGCTAGTTTGGGAGGAAAAGGGTTTTTCCTAAGCATTTTCCAGCTGCAGATTTCTTTCCTTGCCTTTTTTTTCCCATTGCACGTGCCTAGCAGGTAGACGGCTGCTGTACATCAAGAGATATCCGCCAATCCCTGCTGCTGCTGTTGGCATCGCGTAGCAGATGGGCTGGGATCCTTACCTTAGGCAAAGACTTCGTGCTCGAATAGAGGTGAAATGTCATCGCTCCCGTGTATGCCTATGGCTGAACAATTTGTTCATTCACGTCGGGTTTTCATATTGCACTTGTGATTTCAGTTTGCGGTGGCTGGTCTAAACATTTTACTGTCACTGTCACGAGCCTCCTCTCTGCTCAAAATAACTCTGCTAACAGATTACAAGGGGGCTCAGTCAAAACAGCAGAGCAGCCCTTCATCCCAAGCACGAATTGTACTCCTCTGACCTTTAATTTAAGAAAGCTGAGGAAATGATACTCACTTGCCTGCCCCTGTTTAAAAAATAAAAGTAGATAAGAAATCCCTTCCCCCTGGAAAGTGGTGAATACAGTTCTGCATGTACAGACTGCACAGGAAGACAGGTGGGGTTTTTTATTTTGTTTTGTTTTTTAAGCAACCTATTTTTGAAAATGTTTGAAGTATGTTTGCTTACTGTATGGAAGAAAAATCTTTTTATAGCCACGTTGCTGTTTAAATCATGCCATGTATGTTAAAATCATGCCAAGTTTTTTTTTAAAAATATATATTTTTATAATCAAATTAGCAAACTAGATGTAAAACCACTGACAAGTAGGAAGGCATCCCAAAACTTCAAAGGCTGAGTTTTGGAGGCTTTCCAGATATTTGAGTTCTTGGGTTGTTTCGTGGTGCATTGTAGCTGCTTTCTGTGAAGGAGAGGAAATAAATTATACGTGGGATAGATGGTGTCCAGGAAAATCTGCTGCTGGTTTTGCCCAAAAGACAATCACCTTTCCCTACTAGCAGTGAGGTGCCGAGCATTGTGGATGATATTTAGGGTTACACACAGAGGCCTGGGAAACCAAGGGCTTAAAAATCAAAGTGAGAATTTCTCAGGCAGCTTTCTTCCTTCCCCTCCTCCTGGGATATCACAGGGCCTTGTGCTGGCATCATTGTCAAACCTACGTTAAAGCTCTCAACAGATACGTGAATGCTCAGGCTGTCAGGGGATTGGAATCTTGGCTGCAGGCAGTGCTGGCGCATCCCTGGCATAGGGGGAGGCAGGCTGCAGCCCTGCCATGCAGTGCTGCCTGCAGTCCAGCCAGGCTACCTTGACCTCCTGGGGCAGGTAGGGCTGCCTGGTGTGTCACCAAAGAGGCTAGAGTAGTAAGTTAGGGGTGACTAGCCTGTTTGTTTTTAAGTTGGTGGATATTTAATTGCTCTAAACTCAGACCTCATAATTCAAGGGCTTAGTAGAAGGAGGTGGAATGCCAGTGAAAAAAAAAAGAAAACCCTTGTCAGTGAAAGAGGTTGACAGCTTGACTGGTGGAGCTGGCTGATGGATGATCTCAGAGTTAGGGAGTGCATGTTCACTAAGAAGTTATTGAAAATGTGGAGTGAAAGTAATTAAAATGGTTTAATTCAAATATCTGTTATATGTGACTTGGAGTTCTTGTAGAACATCTAGCATTTAACTCAATTATTTTTCCCAGGAAAGGAGGAGGACTTTTTCCCTCCTTTTGTCTGACTGAAAACTCAAAGGATCTCCAGTGAAGAAAGGGCTGAATCTGTTATTGTGTCAGCTGGCTGCATGGGTGGGTCACTGCTGCTGCATCACTGGGCTGTGTGCTCTTGCAGCAAACAAGATCTTCATAGCTTGTGTCACATCGGGGGGAAAAGTACTTCTCCTATCTGTTTGGAGGGCTGCCTGTGCTCCTGGCAAAAGTCATGACAAGCAAATCCTCAATGACATGTATTAAAATATCAAATGGGCCTATGCAATTAGAAATATGTCATTCAGCATTTGCCTTTCACGGCTTTTTTCACACAGGGGCAGAATTAGAGACAATTAAGCAGAGGATAACCTCCCCAGAAGGGCTTTCTGGCACGTCTCCTTCCCCCATCCTTTTTCTTCCGGCACACTGCTGTGCTAGAATCCTCCTGTTCCAGGATATTTTGCTCACTGTTGAGGCACATGTAGAAGTCAAGTCCTTCATTTATTCCTCTGGTCATTTAATTTAGTTGGGTTTACGTGAGAATGAAGTAAACTCAAGCTGCCTGTTCTTGCTTCTCCAAAGGGCTGCGCACTCGTAGACGGGCACAGCGGAGGGCTGGCCCAGTCCCTGCCAGTGATCACGTTTGTGGGCCCAAGATGCTGGCCAACCGTGACTACGGTTCCAGAAATGGGCCTTCCTTCACCTCCATCTGCCGAGATCATAAGCCCGACCTGTTTATTTGATCCCTCACTGCAGATCAGTAGGAACTGTGGGTCATTAGAGGAAGAGCATGTAGCAAATGTTCACCAAGATGCTGTTTTATCCGGTTTGATGCAGATACGCTGGGTTTGAGTTACACAGACTGTAAGGGTTTCCTCGGAATTGTAACAAATATAGCCAAGCCTTGCTAAGCCTCTGGGTTTTAATGGCACATCTTTCCTCTTTCAGGCTCCCAAATATTCACTGCTAGCAATGAGACATTGCAATGCCTTTTTATTTCCCTTGTTGTTTTATTTGCACATTCGTGTGCTGTATTTTCTTCCAATTAGCAGGCTCTTCCATGCTTCACTGTTTGCCTTTACCTTCTTTCTTCCTCCTTCATTTATACTCTGTGGAGACACAGTTGCTAATTTTTACTTTCTAGTGTAGAATAGTTGTTGTCTGGAGACATGCTCTTTCTTTCTCATGCTACTTAAAATACCAGAATGTCTTTTTTATTTTTTCTCTCATTTTTACTAATCTGTCTAGTCCCTCAGTGCCAAGGTATGGGTATTTTTAAAGTGTGGTTTTATTGTTCCTTTGTCCATCCATTCCTTAACTCTGAAATGGGGTGAGTTATGTTACTATGACTCTAAAAGCAAATCCCAGTGATGCTGAGGTGGGGGGAAACAATCAAACAAAAAAAGAGACTACTGGTGATGTATTCCATTAAGATGGATCTGTAAAAGTTATTCAGAAGGAGGAGGAATTGCCCTCACTTGGAGTGCTTACATATGGATCACAAAGAGCTAAAATACTGACTAGCTTGCTTTGCTTAATTCTTATTTACTATGCTTTCTTCCTCACATGAGGTGATGAACAGGCAGAAATTCTTTGCACACTGAATCAGTAACTTTTCTCCAAATAACTGTCAAATAGATCTAAATCAAATAAAAGTAGAAGAAACAAAACATTTTAAAATGAAATGCTTTCTTTCACAGGCTTGTTGAGGGCTTCCTTTACACTCTCCTCTCATGGGATGTTACCCTACTGATTCTCCATTCAGCCATAAAATTCCCTAGAAAAGGCAGAATAAATAAGACATGATGGTTTTGCCATAAGGACCAAGCATAATTTATTCAAATGTCACAGATAATTCTGTTAATACCTGTGAACTTAGAGTTTCCTCTCTCGGTGGTTATGCACATTTTTCTATCACTGAGATCCTTGAACTAAATAGATATGTTACACTTGTGGACCTGTTTGCGCTTGTAATTTCAAATAAAATGCGTATTTAACTCTGTTTCCAGATTGCGTGTGTTATTACCAAATGAAATAAGATGTCCTGTAGGACAGATGTCCCTGGCATTACTGCAAATCAAAGGGCGCTTGTTCTCCTGAGGGACAGATAAAGCCACTCTGTCCAGCGCCAAAATCAACATGAGGCACACACCACTGAGGGATTTTAATAATAACTCCGCGTCTCGTGTCGTGCTTTTACCGTCTGTCCCCTCTCCTGTGTGCTTCGCTATGGTGGTTGATCTCACTACCTGTGTTTTACAGGTGGGTGAGCTTGGATAGGGGGAGGTGACCTGTCCAAGGGTTGCATCTGGACAAAGTCCAGGTCCCTGAATCCTAACCGGGCTTTCTTGCTGCTAGTGGTGTTCTCTTGCATCTGGAAAGGGCTTTATGCCTTCTCTACCTGTATCTCTGAACAGCAAAGGTCTGTAGCATGGATCTTGCATTTGGATCCTCCTGTTCCTCTCAAGCTTTGTGACTGCAGTCGAGGGGGATGAAGGGACAGAGGTGGATCCAAGCTGTGTACGTTAAATACTGTGATGCCTTGGCAACATGTGGGAGGAGTACATGGTGCTTGTTTCCTCAGTGCTAACAGGAGCACTTATGGTGCTATAAAATTAATTGTGTTTCTGTTTGTCAGAACTTAATGACCTTCACATGGCCTGGTACTTACTTATTAGAAAAGCTGCTGCTCTCCCCTTATCATACAGCTCCCGGGGCAAATGGTAGGAGCTCAATAGTGCAATGTTACTGCTATAACAGATGGTAGGGTGGTGGCCATCATCTCTCTTTCCTCCTCTCTGTTCTGCTTCATTCAGGACAGCCTTAGCTTTTGGGTCCTGGGGTGACTCTTGCTTGGATTACCTTTTTTTTCGCCTCTTAAATTAAAAGAAAAAATTGGGAAAATAGAAGGTAGCTGTTTGTGGTTTTAAGCTCTGACTTAATCTGCTCTCTGCATTTTTAAGAAGAGGATTTAGGCGAGATCTGTTTGTTTACCCAGCTTTTTTGTAGTCAGCATTACTGCTGCTGTCTCCTTCACCTGTGCATGAACACCTACAGCCTGTACTGTTCCCTCCCCTGCCCAGGCCACACCACCGTGGTGCCCATGCTGATGACCTCCCTTCTGCCTTATGAAGAATGAAGTGTCAGAAGGGATCGTGTTCCTTGCCTGAGAAAAACAGGGAGTCACACTTTTTCATTGTGTCCTTAAAAGTGAAGTGTCTCTTAATCATAGATGTGTGTCCCTTTATATAATTTTTGTTTTCTTTGCATAGATCTAAAATAACCTCACCTAAAGCCTATACTTCTGTTTTCTCAGTATGTGACAAGTTGCAGGTGTTGGTAGATTTTTTTTTTTAAAATTTCTTCCAGATGCATATTTCATAAATAAAACTGAGGCTTGAATTATGTCCTCAGGTCTGGGGTAGTTTCCTGGCAGAATTAAAGTAGGTTCATTTTTGACTATTGTATTCTTGATTCAACCAGTTTAATACCACCAGCCTCCTCCAGATGAAAACAAAACAAAGCTACCTTAAAAGTGTTGTGTTGGAACACCGGAACAATATAATTTCAATTAATGCTGCTAAGAGGTATTTGATAATGGGCTCATATGCAGGAAACAGTCACATAAATGTCTTTGGTTGCTTAATAGCAATTTTCGATGGAGATGTAATGGGAGTAAGGAGCTTCTTTCAACCTGTATTATTTAATCAGTTCTCTTTGGTGATCTTGTCTTTTGACAGGCTGACAAACACATCTTGTGCTGTAATGTCATTCATGCTTGGCTTCCATAGTAATGATGTGTATCTACATATAAAAGCACTCTTCTACTCATTTGTGAGGACTGCACAAACTATTTATTAACAGTTTTTGGCATAGCATTGCTGCTTTATGCATATGCTCTTATGTACCACAATCAACCTAATGTCCAGCGGCTTGTCATCTGAAAAGCCCACGTACTGTTAATTACCATCATGGTGACAACACAGAGCATGCTGTGGTATAAGCAGTGACTGTTTCATGCTGTGGGTTTTTTATTGAGAGACAGAAAACTATTGTGGTTTTGCATTACCAAATGAGATCAAAATAACATTTCCTTTATGACAGCTGTCCTTAAAAAAATGGACATGGACTAGGTATCTCTTATCCCAGAGAAAAATGTTTCAGTTTGTTTTGTTTCTAAATTATATTACTACATGAAAACCCAGTTCTTTAGTCTCTTAAGACAACCATGGCTTAAAAATAGGCTTTATTTTCGATGCGTGTTGTCTGTTTAATATGTAATGTGATACCTTGTCATGCTGTGACAATGTGACAGATGGCATTTGCACTATAAAACTAAATTATCATTTGTGCATAGCTATACAACAGCTAAATACAGTAACTCCGTACAGTATGCTGATTAATGCAGACTGCAGATGTTTTAGAGATACTGGTATGTTTTAACTTGGCGTCATATGATTAATGATTTTATTTAACGTGCTTACCAAGATTGTAGTAGTCTTTCAGCATGTAGTCTAATCTGTAAGGGCGTTTTTGGAGGAAGATAAATTTAGGGTTACAGTCAGTGGGATGTGAATTTGTATTGTTTTGCAGCTATTTGTGTATTGCTTCTGGAAAATGGGTGAGGGCTGCTCATTGATGATATTTTGCAACTAAATTTGTATATACAGTTATAGGTCATAATAAACTGTTCAGTCCTGTAGTTCTTAGGAAGGAAAACAAGAGGTGTAGGGGAGCTGTCAGTTTATTGTATTTCTCATACAGAATATTACCTGTGTGAAACTTAAGGGCCAGAGTAGGTGCTTAAAAGATCTGAAGGTAGTAATTTTTTCCATCTGTATTTTAGGCATAGATTTCATGTTGGTGGTCTTCCACAGTGCAATTATACCAAAGAGTTTGTCCGTGTTGAGGTGGCACAGATCTGTCAGACCATGATATGGGATGATTAACCCCCGAGCATCCTAACATGGCAGTTAACCCCCTAGCTTTCTAACGTTTGTGGTGACTCTCCTAAATGGGACAGTCGAAAACAAAGGTAACAGTAGAGTTTTTTAAACAAAGCTTTCCTGTACGGCTCTTAGGTCTTCACAGCTGAAGTTTGGACAGGCATGTTACTCTATAAGCAAACAAAGCTTTAGTTCCTTGCCTACATAACTACAATTTATGATGTTGCACGCTCTCATAAATAACACTGTTGTCCCAGTGCAGTGAGAATGCTGGCTTCAAGTAAATCCACTTTTTAAACTTCTTGTAACTGGTTTTTGTTTGTTTTGCCGATTGCCCTGGAAACTGGGACTTTGTACTAGCCCTGAGCTGTTCGGCTTGCAGGAATCAGGGAGGAATGCTAGGAGAGGGGTGCCAGGGTGGGGAAGAAAACCTGGTATCTCTTGGTAGGGGGATGTGGGTGTCTGTGCGTGGTCAAGAAGTATATGAGAGCAGAGTTATGTCTTTCACGTATCGCTGAGATCTGCTGTATGGCTCCCTGGCCCTGGACTGTGCAGACCCGCTGACGTTAGGTGTTCATCCCATATAGAAAGCTGTGAATCCAATCACAATGAAATCCCCCTTATTTCGGTCCGTTAATGCCTTTGATATCTTTGGCTTGTTTTTGTGTGGTGTTGACTGCTGGTTTTTCTAATGTGCTGGCTTTTGTGGTTTGCCTCTGACTGTGAGAACTGACTGGAAATACAATTGAATGTATTTATTTTTCTAAACTGCTTTAGGACTGGGAAATGGCAAACTGAAGTAGGTGATGCTGTCTTGTTTTAAGAACATGGAAATGTTTGTGCTCAGATGCCTTTTTGGCATTTGAGTGAGTGATGAATAGTGTTTTGGAAACATTGTGAAAATCTCTTCCCCCAACCACTGTGTTGAACTAACCATGTGATACTGAGATTTGTTTAGATGCTCCCCTTTGGTTTTTTGATTATTCAGTAACTTTAATAATGAAGAACATACCAGTGTTTGTAATCTCATTTATTCTTCAAACCAAATAACTAATCCCAAACCCTCTCTTGCATTTTTTCCATCTTCCCTTGTGTTGCTGCTTTCTGCTTCCTTTTCCCCGCTCTGTTTTCATTCAGTGTATTCATTCTTGCATGGTGTGCATTCCAAGGTACTGTGATTTTGCATCACATGTTCAGGTGCACCCAAGAGCTGCCCTGCACATGCCTGTCACCCATCTGTCCAGATGACTAAAGATGCGTTAGATCATGTCTTGGGAATGGAGTTGCAGATTGGCTAAATGTGTGTGTGTCACCAGAAATGGTAAGATTAGGGAACGTGTACCGATGTAAATTAAGCCCTGCCTGTGCTGGAATAGGAAGTCTTACTTGCTGAGCTATTATGAGTGCAAACCCCATTAAGTAAGCTCATATAAACAACCTTTCTTTACATACACTGTTTTTTGGAGAAAGGGACATGGCCATTGCTAGAGGAGGCTTAGCAAGACTTCCGCTAGTTAACAGCTACAATTAAGAAGCAAAGGGGACAGTGAAATGCAGTGGAAGCAAGAGGGAGCGCGCTCTGCAAAAGTTGTAAAGCCATGATGCCCCATACTCTGTCTGGATCAACCTAGTTCAGGAGTGTTGAACTCAGCTCCCACTGCTCTCCTGCTCCTGCAGCGTAATGCGCGTCACGCTTCACACGTGACTGACGCTGGCAGGAGCGCAGGGACAAGGAGCTCAGCGCTGCCGCTGGGTGGAAACAAGGTGCCGGGCTGGATAAAACAAGGTGGAGGGACGAATTCGGCCTGCAGGCAGTGAGTTTGACACCCCTGGTCTAGCGGTTCAGCTAATTGCAAAGCCCTTCCTGCACATGAAAAAACGAACTTGTAGCCACAAACAGATTTGAAAACATTCAGAGTGTGGAAGGCAAATAAAAAGGAGGTGATAGAAGTCTCTTCTGTAAAGACTGGGGAGCAGACGGCAGAAGGGCTTTTCTGCTTTCCTCTGCTTATAACAGAGTGGATGTAATATTCACATTTGCTGCTTTTTTCAATGCACTTAGAAGTGGATAAGTGGATTCTTTTTTTTGTCTTTTTAAGCCGCATGTAGCTGAAATTGTAGTACGCTATCGCAGCTTATGTGGAAGTTTAAAAAAGAATTTTACAATCTGTGAAGTTTTAGAAAAGATGTTAAGATCTCTGTGATTCAGTTTTATGCTACTCATTTTAATTACTAGGAATTAATAATTGTCCATTCTCTTTAAGTATCTAGTGTTGATCAGTTAAAGCCAGGACAGTGTATTTAAGGGATCAGAGATGTCCTCAAACATGTGGATTCCTGTATTTCTGACTTAATTAAATGATACGTTATTAGAGATTCAGTTTAAGCAGTCTTTATTCAGTGACTTTGAGCTATTCAGGGTTTCAGTTCCTTTTAAATTCTGGCAGCAAATATGCACTACTTCTCTCCATATATAAATTATTATTTCACCTAAGCCATTTTAATATGTGAAAGCCTACCCCGATTTATAATCCAAGATGCTATACTTTCAAATTTAATTTTGATGAAGTTTTAAGTTTTTTTTTAAATATTAAAATGTCTTATTTGACTTTTAAAACAAACACTTTATATTACAGGAATAAAGCCTATTTTTATAAACCCTGATTTATTCTGCCTAGTTATTCAGTCTTGTGGTTGGTCACAAGTCCAGTTGCCAGGGGAGAAGGCAGTGAGAGCTGGGGCTGAGATGAGCCCAGTGGGCAAGGGGCAGGCAGCCACTGCCAGCTCTCTGGCAGCGAAGAACGTCATGGGCCTAGGACTTGTTGGCAGCATATTTAGAGGCTGAAGGGCACAGCCATGGAAAAGCAGCAGAGGAACTTATTTCTCCCTTTGATTTTATTTGGCTCTTGATGGCTTGCTGGTTCCTTGACTGTTACTGGGTTTTCTGAAGTCGCCAGCATTAGAGAGTGGTACAGCTCTTCAGACTGTGCAGAAAAGTATTTTCTTGGTTCCTTGTTTTTCCCTCTTTATATACATAAAGTATTGCAGTACTGAGCCTTTAAGAAACGTGAACTTCTGCTGCTTCCTGTAGCTTGATTGACACTGGACAGTCAAAGCCACGTGGATGCATGCGTGCTGGACTCTGTTCCTGCAGTGCACCATCAGACCTGTACATCCCATCAGCTGCATTGGTATCAGCTTTTCATGGTGATGCGGGTGTACAAGTGTCACTTGGTACAACTGCAAGGGTCCGTACCCCGTCCTGGAGCCTCCAGACTGATGTGCAGCAGAGAAGGATGTGGTTTAGTGCAGTCAGAGACAGGAGGAATGGCATTTGAAGGAACTGGTATCTGGGGGCAAACTGAATGCATTTGATATAAAAATGATTGAGTGGCAATAAACTTCATAACAGCCTACTTCAGCATGTGCTTTCTCTCCAGTGCTTGGGAGGAGGCGGTGGACTGTGGCTGTCTGTGCCTTTCATCGCTTTGGAGCAGATTTTACAATTACGTTGGCCCTGAAAGCCAGTAGAACATGACACTCATTCCTGTTATTTATCCATATCTCTCATTTGTAGTTTCATGTCTCCATTTCAGGGCACTTGTTTTAATTGGTTTCAGCTGACGATAGCTAACTTCAGTTATCAGCAATATTATTGCACTTTTGGATGGTGTGGGTTATGATGAATAATAGTAGACAAGCCAATCTTTTTCCTTAAGGGACACAAATCATGCTTGTCTCCTGAGTGCACTGGTGGGTTGGCAGGGTGAAGGGCTGAATAAAAACTGCCTTCCAAGTGTGTGCAAGTTGACAGCCTGAAAGGTGATTTTCTTGACTCATATGCTTCAGGTTGCTCGGTTTTACATATGGCAAGTCTCCAGAACAAATATTGCTTTTGGAATACCTAATCAAATTCTACCATAAGAGTAAAGTTACTGAGTATCAGACCGCAAATGATATGCTTGTTTTAGACTTCTCTGGGGTTTAAAAATTGTAAATTTTATCAGCAGTGGTTTCAGGAAAAAAGGAAAAGCAAAAGTTGACACTTTTTAAAGTATAAACTTGGGCACTAGGGCTTAGTGTGAGGGTGAATTAAGCATAGAAATATAAAGTATTTAGTATTTTTTAAAAGATCACCTTCATTTCCTTGGGAATGCTTTGAAGGGATGTTGCCACCCCACGTTGTATCATTGTGGTACGTTACAAACCTTTGTAGTATTGTGTAATGATACTGAATTTTGTATTATTTGTTGAGTCACAGTTTGAAAGCTCTTTAATGGAAAGGAAGTATCAAAAGGAATTTAACAAAGGGGAGTAAAAATGTAAATTGCATCATTTAATTTCTCCATGTCAGTCTGAGGCTGGCCAGAAGAGACATTTTAATGCAAAAATTGGTAGTGTTTAGTTTCAACTTTTACTTTGTGGGCTCTGTATTAGGAAGCAAAAAATTTCACTCCATCTGTCCTACAGAATAGTAGGCTTCTGGTTTTAGTATTTTAAAAGCTGCAGCACATGGCCACCATGTAGCCACTTCTGACTCCAAGTCAAGAAAAATTTGGTGTAGTTCAGAATGAATAGGAGCAAAGTTTGATGGGTAAAAGAGAGCAAATATGAGGTAATTATGTGATGTCGACTTTGGGTGAGGCTGTTTAAAAATCGGCAATCAGATTGGAATTGGAAGTGCTGAAAGGTTCAGAGCCCACTAACAGGCAAAAGATCGCAGGCAGTTGTACTGCCCAAGTGAGCAGTGAATTAAAGGCCTTGCAGGGAAGGAGTGTTTGGCTGTGGCTGAGGTGCCAGAACTTAGAACAGGCAGCTTGCAGAGGAGGTGCCTTGCTCTTGCTCGGGTTATGCTTCCATGTTTCTTTGAAGATGAACTTGGTTGAATGCTCAGTTATGCAATGAGTGAGTGTACAGAGGGTGCCAGACAGTGATTTTCCTGACAGCAGAGGTCTGAAATGGTCTAGTGCTGCAGTAGGACTGGAAAGTTTTGAACTGCTGTTATTAGTAAGCATTTTTGGTTTTGTAACCTTGGTCCTTGTTGCCCAGCTTATCTTGGAAGAGGTTGGCCCCCTTCCTGTTTTCTTTTCTAAGGTGCAATTATGGAAATGGGAACTGAAATGGCCAAGGGAGGTAAGTCCTACCAGCTTTTCTCTGAGGAAATAAAGCTATGAAACAAAGCCTTGTTGTACCATTTGCAAAAATATTTTGGTGGAGAGAAGGGCAAGCGTTCACCTGGATAAAATTGTAGCTCTTCTGGTAAGAAGCTCTTAAAATACTTAGTAAATACTGAGCTGATAAAATTGTTAGTAATTTTCCTCCCTTCTGTCCCAAAGCTTACTGAAGAATATGTTACTATTTTAATTCTTCCTGTGTTTTCACTGTTTGCCTGCTGTAAGAGTCATATTATTGTATTATTATGTTTAGCTACTTGTTTGAGTAGAATGTGTAAAATTTGTTAAATGTTACACTTGTATAGGGCCCAGTGCTGCCTTCCATCTCTGTGACTCTACTTGCTGTAGTATTCCTCCAGGAGAGAAAAGGCAGCAGAGAAAAGGCATCTGTGTCAGACTTCCCCGACCTGTGTACCTTTCCTGGCAGCCTGTAGTTTCTGTTAGATGAGTGACGCTTGGCCAGAGGAATCGGGGTTGGGAAACAAATGCTTGATGTTCACCCCTTTGGGATTTAAAATCCTTTTTTAAAGGATCATAAATAGCGGTAGTTGGAAGCAGCAGAATGAAGAGCAAGACAATGACAAATTGGACCAGCTTTAATTTTATATTGACGTACAGATAAATGCAAAAGACTCTCATCTATGCATGACAACAGAAGTTCTGTAAAACGGGGATGAGCTTGACTGAACTGTGTCCCTTTTTGAATGAGGGACATGATGAGATTATAAATGCTATTGCAAAAACTCATAGTATGGTTATTGGTTAACCAAATCAGAAACACACAATCAGGCAGGATTTTACTGGAATACCTCTGTGCAAAATCAATGTTATCAGCATTTCGCTTTGCAAGATGATTGCTTTGGGCATCAGCTCTCTATTGTTAGTGCCACGCGTGAATTTTTGTAAAATCCATTTGGCACTGGTAATGCAGGTTTTGAATATTGTGTACTGCTTTGTCACATTTGCAGGACTTCTGACTAATGGCCAGTCTAAAGGATTAGGACCAGGATCAGAACAGCTGGAGAATGAGAAGGACGATGCATCGCAAGTGTCCTCAACGAGCAACGATGTTAGTTCTTCAGATTTTGAAGAAGGGCCCTCGAGGAAAAGGTCAGTAGTGCATTATGATTGAATTATAGCCTTTCTGATTTGTTCCTTTTGTGCTATAAGGTTATTATGTGATCAGTAGGGTATGGTTGCACGTATTGCCCTGCTGTGAACAGACTTTGGACTCCGGAGCCCTTCTAGTAAAAGCGAGGATATAGTAAATTTTGCTTCATTCATTGGTATAGATGGCTCCTGTTGTTTTGGAAAGCATGGAAAAGCAGTTGTTCTTTTGAAGTAGGAGATTACTAAATTAAAAGCCGTAGTACTCTCTCCCCTCCTGCCTTTCCTCTTCCTCCTCCCTCAGCTTTGGCCTCTCAGGGACATGTCAGTACGTTCCTGTGTGTAATTTCAAGGAAGGCATCACTGAAGTAGTTAATGTTGCTGTTATTTTTAATTTTCTGTGAGTGAAACCATGTGGAGTTGAAAAAAAAAGAGTAAAACAGATTATTCTGAGAAGTTGTACAGTAGGGTGGTGTGGTGGTTATCTGTTTGCAAAGGACTGCTTTCAGGTACTACTGTAGCAAGCTGCTGCCTCTTTCCTAGAAATCAGTTGTGAGGTCCTTGTTGAACTTTAATGAGTTCTTATCCTGAATGTGCAAAATGTGGGTTAAAATCGTAGGATTCAAGCAAATCTATTACAGAAAATATGCTGAGAATGCAGGAGGCTGGGAGTTGTCCTCTGTATGAAGTAAGAACCAAAACAAGCTGTCTGAAAAATGCCATTTAAGAGAGGAAAACGGAAAATGCTTTTTCAACCTTTTTTCTCAACCACACTCCTTGCATCCTAGTTCCAAGCAAAAATGAATCATAAAGTTTCCTTTCAAACAAAATAAATATTCCTGTTTTCTGTGCCAGCTTATGATTCCCTTGAGAAGCCTGGTGGGGTGAGAAGAGTGTTCTTTCCTGGATACCCTCCATTCCTGTTCTTGTGTCTCCCGCCCCTGGTCCCCACAACCTTTTCTTCCCCCTCAAGCAACAAACACAGAGTCTAGTTAATATGCCTTCTTAGCTCCTCCAGTGTATCAGAATAAAATTTGTGTTATCTTCCATACTGGTAGGAATTCCGTAAGGCATCCTACTGCTGGCCAGGGGAAGAGTATTTGTGTGCTTCTTTTTGACTTTATGACATAAAATAGAGGCTTGAAAATGATTTCTGCTTAGAAATTTAGGTGACATCCACTGTAGGTGTTATCCTGGGGGGACAGTGGTCATTGTTTCATGGCATTGCCACTGTTGCTTACATGTTGTCCTAAGGAATTTTTGCTGTCCTCTGCACTTCCTGTGCCTCCTTGTTTGTCAGTCGTGCTGACCCAACCACTTGCAGGAGCTGGTTAGGATTAAAAATTATAGCAAGAGGAAGATGGATTGAGGCTTTTTGCCAGGGTTCTTTATTTTTAACTTGCATGAGTTTTCATCTCTTGTTGGCAGCATGACTGCAGGAACAGATGTCAGTGCAACCGAAGGGGCAGTTTCTTCCTTTCTTGAGGCCAGCAAGGGGCAGGAGGGCTTGTCTGGTGTCTTGCACAGTCCGGCTTCAGAAGTGAGTGGTGTTGCTGCATCACCAGTCCCAAGAAACTGCATTTGAGTATTATGGTTGACTTTTTTTTTGGAGGAATATTTGCCAGTTTTTGGCTGTGCTGAGAAGCCTCTGGGTGGTTCAGGCTTAAATAATGGGTAATTCAGTGCCTTTGGTACTTTCTGGGTTAAAACCAAAACAAAACCCAGACCAGAAGCTAAGATGAAAAATACCTTTCTCAGTTTTATGGAAGACAAGGCATCATTTGAGTTGTTCTTCATGCATCATGAACTGTTGAAACACGTTTTTTGCTGCAGTTGTTGTGAAAGAGAATGTTCGTATTTTGTTTCCATTTACACCTAACAGACATTTATCTATCTTTTTTTCCTCCCCCAGCTTCCTCTTTGCAGACAGCCTCCTTCTGGGCTCCTTCTCTTAAACTGTACTGCCGCACGTTGAGTGTTTTGATGTCGTCTTCTTGTTCCCTTTTAGTTTTTTTCTTTTGTTTAGATGAAAAGGTAATGTTCCCTTGATCCAGGTTATCTTGGGATCCCACAAAGAGTTGTGCCAGGAATATTGGGTGGGCAGTGGATGTGCAGGAGGTTGAGGAGCTGGGGGAATGGGACTGAAATGGGATCTATGGGTTCACTGCCCGAGTTCGTAAATCTTTGAGAAATTGTGCGGTCCTTTGTCTTCCCACTGGACTTTCTCAAATTAAACTTTTCAATTGTTGGTTCAGCTGTGTGTACGACTAACGTCACTCTTGTATTAAAATATACATTTCAACACTGTAGCATTAGCATGTACTTCATGCATTTTTTCCCCCTCTCTGAAACAGATATTTGTCGTCTTGAAATCCTGTGGCGAATAGCTGGTGGTATGTGTAGTGAAATGGTTTTAGGGATTGGTACACTTAGTGAAGCATATTTGTTTGGAACTTGGTCTGTGTAATACAGTGAATTTTGAGGTTTCTGTGGTGTTTGAACTGTGCATATATGTGAGTTGCTATTTAGTTTTTTATGGGTTGTGGGGCTTTGGTGTTTTTTTTTTTTTTAATATATGGCAAGAATGTTTCTTCTGGAAACTTGAACCTGTTGTCTTCTAGAGGAATAGATCACCTATATTCCATACCAGTGATGGGAACAAGAAGAGTGCTAAGTGAGTAAGCACAGTAAATAAAGGAGGCTGTTGTGAGCATCTCCAGTTTGTTCAGTGGTTTGACCTTGCAGTTCATTGGGGTAGTGGCAGGCTGCTACTCTGGTGGCAAACAGTGTCTTCCCAGTTTCTTCTTCCCTCTTCTTCGCAGCCCTTGTGTCTGGTAATCTTCTGGCCCCCAGGCCAGCCAGTTCAGTGGACTGATGTGGCAGCAGGTCACATTACATAAATGGAACAGGGAGACAGATTCATGTGTGTGCAGCATGAGGATGTTTGATTTGCATTTATAGTCGATCCAAACTCTTCTAGTTTCAGAGGTCATTTGCAGAATAGCCTGGATGAATAGCAATTGCTAATCTTTTAGCAAGCTGAGTGGAGGATGAGTTTGCTGTAGTTAGCATTGCCTTATGGTCTCATTATGCCAGCCAGCTCTGATGTAGATTTTGCTCCAATCAAAGCAAGGCAGTCGATGCTCCCAGTGAGTTACTAGTTGGAGGACTTAATTGTAGATAGGTAGGTGCTGACAGGTGTCTGTGAGGGAGGGAAATCCCTACTAGTCTGCCTGTTAACCACTGAACAGATCACTGCTGTGTGCTCCCTATTTCACACATACATGCCAGGCTGCGTATCACAATGGTAGAGCTCCCAACATGTGCTACTTCAGTTTTAGGGTATCTGGGGTTTTTTTTTAGTTTCAACCCCTTTCCTAGTAGCATAGTTCGATTGAAGAGCCACACATGCCATAAAGAGAGCATTGTGATGAGAGGAAAGAGCTTACAGTTCCAGTGAAAGTATGCTGATCTAATGTAATACTGCAAATTTTGTTCAGAAAGTTAGACACTAAGGGATCAGGCTTTTCAACACTGTGACCCAGCACTGTTAGGCTTCAAGTGGCTCCAACCGGTCTTTGTGGATACTTTGTCAGTAATTAACACCTTTGCTCCCTGGAGACTGGTGGAAGCTTGCTACACGGCCAAGTTTGCAGCCAGCAGGGAAAGTCCCATCTCCATTTCTTTTTAAATGATTTTTAAATGATTGCCGCTGATACCAGGGAACAGTATGCAGCCTGCCTTTTGTGGTGCTGCAGGCTTCAGCTCTCATAGCCCAGTGGTGGTGAGGAGGAAAAGAACTACAGGTACAGCTTTGCCTGTGCAGTCTCCAGATAAGTCCAAAAATTGTAAGCCCTGCTTTCAGAGTAAATGGAGTTTGGAGGGCATTGGCAGTGGCAGTTGTGGCAAGCTCTGATCTTCAGAATACTTAATTGAGTTTGCACTCAAAGAACGGGAAGTACTTGCTTTGATCTGAGCCGTGTGTATTACTGGTGACCAGGTCTGGGGGGAAGCAGGGGGTTAATCCTGGGTAGTAAATACTACTTGCAAACAGTAAAGAAGTTATTCTAACATTTGGCAAAAGCTAAGCATTCGAGCATTACATTGACTCTGTTGTGTAGTAGGTTGCTCTGTAATTGTCGTGTGACAGCAGTTGCTAGTTTGTTCAGTGCTTTTGGGAGAGATGAACAAAAGCATTGCTGCATAGGCTTGCTTAAGCTATCAGGTTGGATGAGTGAAGATCGTGCTATTTCAAAACCCATAAAAAAAAGGAAATTGCTAAAGGAGAAGTGTTAACTCCAATGTAGCTGCATGTTCTTGTTATGACTCTCCAATTTCCAGCTATGATTCTCAGTTGAGAAGGTCAATAGGTACCAAAGGTGTTTGGTTACTGTGCTGGATGCTCGTACGTTTTTATGGGCAGCCCTTAAGACTACAACCACTGGCAATTAATAAAAATGCGCCGAGACAGCTATATGTTTTCTAGCAACGGTTGCTCACCTTATCCAAGAAGAGGCATGTGCAGAGCAGACTTAATATGGCAATATGTTAATTTTTGGTGATAGTAGGCTGTTTCTTGCTTCCAGTTACTAATCAGGTGGCTACTCGTTTACATGGCTCCCTTCCCAGAAATGTACACAGGAAATTACCAAACTCACAAATGCTTTTATCTTTTATTGTAAAGTTCTGTTAATAGAAGCCTGTGAGAGGTGGGAGGAGGTCTCTGATTTTAATAGTTGTTAAGCTTTGAATTCGGTTTTTTTTGTACTTAATGTTAGAATATTGTCTCCATTCAAGAGAACAAAGAGGTTTGTTTAGTTTAGGAGATAAGTAGAGCTGAAGAAGTTTGCCCCCTTGCAAGAGTGGCAAAGCAGATGCATGTCCCTTCTTGGAGCAAAGGTGTGTGCTGCTCGTGAGAGGAGATACTTTGTCCAGTGGCGAGTTACTGGCAGCAGAAGAAAGGGACAACCCACTGGGGAGCAGGAGTGTTTTCAGCTGCCACAGCTAGATTGGTCAGAAATTGCTTATTAGGAATCTTCTGAGTCCTTTAATGAATAACAGCTTTCTGCTAAGTCTCAAGCATGTGACACTCAGAAATGTGCTTGTGTGCAAGGCCAGTCCATGGGATGTCCTCCTGCCACTCAGCTCATGCTGATTCCCTGCTGCCTCTTCGATTTTCCTGTTTCTCTCTTTTTCAACATCTTATTTTTAGATGCCAGTTTAACTCCTTGAATTGTGGGGCAAGATGAATGTCAAGGTTTGTTGTATGAAAAGATGGGAGTATGTGACCAAGGAGGAGGAGGCGAGTACCCTGGTCTCCCTTGGCTGATGGCTGCACAGCTGCTGGGCTGGCAGAGCTGTGTTGCACCCTCAGCACAAAAAGAAAAGCCAGTCAAGGGTAGGCAAGCTTCTGTGTATTAGGCAAGCTCCTAATGTAAGTGCTTTCTTTTCAACTTGAGCTGGAAAAGACTTTCTTGCAGTTGAGCTGTCAAAAGATTGAGGGGACTAAGGGTTGGTTTCTTTTTTCCTTTTTTTTTCTCAAATTGTATTTATAGTTAATAATGAACAGCCTCTTTAGCACTAGACTTAGCACCTTTTATGCAAAATGTAAAACAAGGTCAGTCTCTTTCCCACATATGTAAGTTCGTGAGGGATTTCTACTTGATGTTGTAGGTGATGGAAAGAGCAGTGTATTGTGACTCAGGTGTGAAAGCAGGAAACTACTCATAACATCAAAGTGTGTTTCCAGGACCTTTTTAGCAAATAGTCTTTTCACTAGTTGAAATGCTATATAATGTATTTGCATTGAGCTCTTGCCTGCTACCACGTAATATAATCCCACTTATAGAATCACAGAGTCCATAGAATCATAGAATCTTCTGGTTGGAAAAGACCTTGGAGATCGAGTCCAGCTGTACTCATCTTCTGCTAAAGCATGTCCTTCAAAAACTCATCTACCCATTTTTTAAATACCTCCAGGGATGGTGACTCAACCACCTCCCTGGGCAGCTGTGCCAGTGCCTGACCACCCTTTTGGTAAAGAAATTCTTCCTAATATCCAGTCTGAACATCCCCTGGCGCAATTTATGGCCATTTCCCCTTGTCCTATCACCTCTCACTTGTGAGAAGAGATCAGCACTCGCTCTGCCACAGCCTTCTTTCAGGCAGCTGTAGACAGCAATGAGTTCTCCCCTCAGCCTCTTCTTCTCTACGCTAAACCCCAGTTCCCTCAGCCGTTTCTCATAGGACTTGTTCTCCAGCCCCTTCACCAACCTTGTTGCCCTTCTCTGGATGCAGTCCAACACCTCCATCTCCTTCTTATACTGAGGGGCCCAGAGCTGAACACAGTGCTCGAGGTGTGACCTCACCAGTGCTGAGTACAGGGGCACAATTACCTCCCTTGTCCTGCTGGCCACACTGTTTTTGATACAGGCCAAGATGCCATTGGCCTTCTTGGCCACCTGGGCACACTGCCGGCTCATATTCAGCCAGTTGTCAACCAACACCCCCAGGTCCTTCTCCTCCAGGCGGCTCTCCAGCCAGTCTTCCCCAAGCCTGTAACGCTGCGTGGGGTTGTTGTGTGCCAGGTGCAGGACTCGGCATTTGGCCTTGTTAAACCTTATCCCGTTGGTCTCGGCCCATCGATCCAACCTGTCCAGATCTCTTTGCAGAGCCTCCCTTCCTTCAAGCAGATCAACAGTGCCACCCAGCTTGGTGTCATCTGCAAACTTGCTAAGGATGCACTCGATCCCTTCATCCAGATCATTAATAAAGATATTAAACAGGACTGGACCCAGCACTGAACCCTGGGGAACACCACTCGTGACCGGCCTCCAAGTGTATTTAACTCCATTTACCACCACGCTCTGGGCCCGGCCATCCAGCCAGTTTTTCACCCAGCAGAGGCTGTGCCTGTCCAGGCCAATGGCAGCCAGTTTTTCAAGCAGAATGCTGTGAGAAACGGTGTCAAAGGCTTTGCAAAAGTCCAGGTACACCACATCCACAGCCTTTCCCTCATCTATTAACTGGGTAACCTTGTCATAGAAGGAGATCAGGTTGGTCTGGCAGGGCCTGCCTTTTATAAACCCACGTTGACTGGGTCTGATCACCTTGCTGTCCTGCATGTGCCATGTGACAGCACTCAATATGATCTGCTCCATGACCTTCCCTGGTACTGAGGTCAAGCTGACAGGCCTGTAATTCCCCAGATCCTCCCTCTGACCCTTCTTGTAAATGGAAGTTAGATTTGCCAGTCTCTAGTCAAGTGGCAGCTCCCCAGTCAGCCAAGACTGTTGATAGATGAGGGAAAGGGATTTGGCAAGGACCTCTGCCAGCTCCCTTAATACCCTTGGGTGTATCCCATCCGGCCCCATGGTCTTGTGGATGTCTAATTGGCCAAGCAGGTCTCTAACCAAGTCTTCTTGGAACATTGAGGGTTCACCTTCACAGTCTTCTGGCTCAGGAGGCTTGGAGCCTAGAGAACATCTTACCTTACTATTAAAGATTGAGGCAAAGAAGGCGTTAAGTATGTTTACCTTGTCCCTATCCTTTGTTACTACCATTCCCCTTGCATCCAGCAAAGGAAGGATGTTCTCCTTGGTCCTCCTGTTGTTGTTAATATGCTTGAAGAAACACTTCTTACTGCCTTTCACTGAGCTAGCCAGTTGAAGTTCCAGTTGTGCCTTAGCCCTTCTATTTTTTTGCCCCACCTGCTCCTTGTAGTCCTCCTGAGATGCCTGCCCCCTCTTTCAAAGCTCATGTACTTTCCTCTTTTTTCTGAGACCAGGTGCTTCTATTATTTTTTCTAATTTTAGTAGGCTGTGCAAATCTGCACTAGTTGTTTACTTAAGCAGAACTACTTTAGTTCACAATCAAACCAAAATGGCAATATGATTTATGTATAATAATTTTGACATTTCTTTTACCCCCCTCTGGAAGTTCTGATATGAGAGGAATATATTTTTAATGCAGCACATTTATAGTTGCATAGCAAGCCCTGTAAACAAAACAATAATAGTCCATTGGAGTGGTTTAGCACAGGAATAGTAAAAAAACAGGTTACTTGCTTTATAATGCAAGTCAAAGAGATCATTCTAGGTAGTTTGAAAAGGAAAAAAATAGGTGATTGATGTTCTTTCAATATTTTCATAAAGAACAAAAATAAGTTGTTGACTTGGATTCTACTATCCAGCAGACAAAGATACAACAAGGTACAAGAATCTGAGAACAGACAGCTATGTAAACAACTCATTGAACTAGTGGTTTAATAGTTGGGAAGATACAATTTATAGCAGCTGAAGAGCATTTAGCAATATCCTATTAAAACTCACTCATTGTCACCTGCCACCTTCTCTTCAGAAGTCACAACTGGAGGAAGGGAGGTCTTCATGGCCTCGAGCTCAGTCTCATCCCCTGAGGGACCAGGAAAGTTTCCAAAGCCAGACTAGCTTGCAGTCATTTCTGTGGTTCTGTTTATGGCAAATGCTCTTTCAGCTGCTTGATAACCCATCCCTACTGCCATTTACTTTATTTGTATGTCTCACCCCTGTGTATGGTAGGCCAGATGTTGACCGCTTAACTACCAGGGAGAGATTGCTCTGAACCAGTGTAGAAAATCATTGATTCTGCACTGAAACACACTTTTCCCAAGCAAATTTCTGTGTCAGTGTGGAAGAGATTTTGATGCACATAAGCCACCATCTGTGTAAGACTCCAGCCTTGATGTTTGGGGTGACAGAATGCTTTGACACATCTGATTTCTTCTGTCATTTTCCACGTGCATCTGTGCTGCTGCTTGACCTTCCCTTACCTTGGTGTTACAGTTCAGCTACTGACTGGTGGCTCAGACCAGTGCCCAGATTGCTGCTGCTGAGATCTGGGGGCGAGAAGCCACCTCTCAAATTTGTATCCTTTTTAGAACCTTCTTGACTTTGTTCCTCTCTGAAAATGACCTTTGTATTACCATCTTGTCCAGAGAGCAAGGTGTTTATGGACAATTACTTAGGCAGCCACTGAGTGTTTTTTCTTTCCAAAGCCCCATGCTATCTCAGAGGAAATGTAACGTGTGGTGGACATTCCCAGCTGTGCCCTCAGCTGTTTCTGGCCGTTGTTGCTGTTTCAAAGCCAGACTGCCTCTTTCTAAGCAGTGGAGGCTTGCACAACTTGAAATATGTATGTTTTTTTGCTTTGGGTCATATTACCTTATATGTAAAACATTCTGTCCTCAGCAAATAAACCTTGAGGCCCATGAGATCTCCTACAACTTTGTCTGCTCACTCCACAAATCAATGTTCATGATCCTCCAGCCTGAATAGAGGGAAAAAAAAACCCAGCCAAAATGTTCACGTATATTACAAATGAGTGTTGTTCTGCTCATTCCTCCATTCATAATTCCCCCAAATGAATTTAAAATCAGAGGCAAGAAGAAAAAAAGGCATGTAGCTGTATTTTCACAATATGTATCACAAAAATGTTGTGGTTTTTTTCTGTTAGGTTATTTTAAAGAATGAGACTATTTTAAAATTTTGATTCCTAGAAATTGGCCATCGTAACATTTTAAATTGTCTTATCCTTTTGGAAAAGGAGAGATTACTCAATGGGAAAACATTCAGCACATCAAGCATTGGTAAGATTTAAGAATTAAATTAAACAGATTGTTTTTTGCATAAAATTGAAATTTGAGCTTAAAAAGGTGTCAACAGTTAAAAATAATTGTCGCAAGAATAAAAGGCCAAGAATGGAAAAGCAGAAACCTATTCTTGAAAAAAAAGATGTAAAATGCTATAATATTTGGCAGTAAGTATTAGAGTTTGTGGCAACTAAACTTAGTAACAATTTTATGAAGCAATGCCTGTGCAAGCCGAACACAGGCTGAACGCAGGAACAACCAGAAAGCCACAGATAAAACAAAAAAAGAGTACATTTATTTCTGTTACCTCATGGTCCGGTGTGACTCCAAAACCACACCTTGACAGAGGAACACTGGCTCTGTGAAGCGTGGTCCTTGATCACTATCCGGGGCAATTCCAAAACAGCTCCTGAGCAGAGGAGACGTAAGTGGCAATGCAAGCACCACAGAGCTTGGTCCTTGCTAGCAGATGTGTGTGTCAAACCTGCCACTTTGCCTGCATTTATCAGGGAAAAGCAGAGTAGTTTTCCACTGTACTTTTATCTTTCTCACAGCAGGGCAGAAATCTCAAGCATGTTTTCTGGGATGGCCCTGAGTTTATCACAGGCCTAGGTTACCTAAACACAAAATTTCTACTTATTAAACACATGAGATGAGGCAACGATTAGCATGATTTATCTGTTTTTCTACATCCCAGCTGCAAGGTCACCTGAGCATGTTGTACAGTGCTTTCTTGCCAGTTTTCCATTATATTCCCGCAACGCTGCTCTTTAGTGGTCTTTTGAAGGATTAGGAAACAAACGATATGGGAACAGAAGTATGGTCTGAAGATTCTGATATTTTCTACTTTGTAGTAATAGTGGGCTTCTAATCTTTTAATTCAGTCCAACATTGGGAATGTAAGGCTGAAGAAACCTTTCATTTTGTTAGGCTGGACATGATTCATTGCTATAGCTCTCCAGTCTCCAAACAAGATCTCTGAAGATCTTGCTGTTAAGTACGAAGACCCGGTTTGTGTTTTAACTATCATTTAAGCAAACCGGTGATGGAAACATCTCGTTTCTTTTATATAGAATCATAGAATGGTTTGGCTGCAAGGGACCTTAAAGATCATCCATTTCTGAGGGGAGATTTACCAGGGAGTGTTTGCGTACAACCTAATTTCTGGTCTAACAGTGCCCCGAGTGTTTTGTATGTGTGCAGAGTCAAAAGACAGCCTCAGTTGGAATTATGTTGTCCTATGTGCTCTGCAAAGATCATTCCAATATTTTAAAGTGGAAATGTATCCTAACATTGAGTTTTAAGTATATTTAGAGTTTTTGGGGGGATTTTTTAATAAATATTGATGGTTATACTGTATGTTGTTTTGGCACACACGAAACTATAGAAATTTTATTCTGTATTTACTTCTATGGCTGATCTGGGCAATGTGTGAGTGGTAGGAATATGTTCTTGACGTGTTCCCGGTGAAGGGCAGGGTAAGTGTGGGCTACTGCTGATTGGCCAGAACTGACGACAGTGCAGGTGTTAGGGTTGTTGTGGGTCAGATCAGAGTAGACGTTGTCCCAGGTGGGGAGTGGATCTCAAAACTCCTAGGCAGATGAGGAAGGTGTGGGATGGTGTGAGCACTGGTTAGAAAAAGTGCAGTCTTGGTCACCAGCATTGAAGCTTGGGAGTGTAAGAGTTTTCTAGCTCTAAAGCGAATTGGAAAAACATAGTTTTTTGTTGTTTTTTTTTTTTACTGTAAATATCTTCTCTGGAATTTTCTAAGGTCTCTTATTTTGATACAAAAATCGCAAGAATTTTACATAAATGGCCTGGCTTATGCTGGTGTAGTGGTTTTCCTTTATTTTCTTCTGTTGCTGCATCCAGTAGCACAAGATTTTCTGAGTGGAGCTAGATTTTTTTTTTTTCTTCTTAACCTGAACGTTTATATTTTTACTATTTTAATGGTATGTTTATTGCTAAATAATTTATATAGTAATGTCCATATCATTATTATGTTTTGATTTTATGCTTTCCTTCTTTGCTTTTCTCTCTTGGTATTTGTTTTTGGCTCTGATTAAATAAACTAAAGCTTAAAGGATCATTGACCACGTGGCAAATTATTTGCAAGTTAGGGTTTTTTTTCTCCACGCTTGTATTACAGTCTATTTCTACTGGTAGCATCCTTCTTTCAGCTTTCAGACAAGTTCTTCCCTGAGTTTCATAGTGGTAGTCGCTATGCAGATGGCTGTCCACTCTTCTTCTTGTCCTCTCTTGCCCTCCTATTTTCCTGGAGCTCCTGCAGCTGTTATTTATCTTTTCAACAAAGTAACTAGATCTTGTACAGACCTCATTTCTACTGAGTCTTCTGTTGCAACATTTCATTTGCCTATTATGCTTTCACTTTCATGAAATCCTGTAGATATTTGTTTATATGAATGAAAAATTTTGGGGTATGAGTAGAGTGTGAGGAGATCTGTAGTTGAAAGGGTCACGCCTGGAGCTGTTATCTAATTTGATCTTTCTTCACAGTTGAAGAGCTGTTCATTGGAGTCATAACTCTGCAAAATTAATTAACTGGTAACGGGTGTGTGTGTATGTATGCTGAGTGTCTAAGATGCCTTCTAGAATTTATTTATTTTAAATGGCAGCTTTTGGAATTCAGTATAAACATATTCTGGTGCAATTTAAAATTTCTCTGATGAAGAAATGAAAACTGAGACAACACATACTAGCCTTTTAAGCCTTGAGAGGCTTTTCTTTGTACCTCATCAGAATTTTCATAGCTCATTATACAGCTTTGTATGTTTCAGCTTTAACAGAGAAACACGGATGTTTGGGTTGTTGCCTCTTCTGCCACAGATAGAATGTTTTCCTTTGCATGTGTGCGGCTGTATTTCTGAACCCCTCATCTTGAGGAAGCATTGTGTCCGTGGTTTGTTGAATGACATAAGAAGGTGTTTTAAACGTGCTCTCCAGCGAATTGTTCCATCACAGCTACCTGGCCAAGGGGACATCCTGCTCAGAAAGCTGGTGTAGCTGCACTGCTGTTTTGATAAACACTAGTTTCCTACTGTAGTTGCATCTTCAGAGGTTTTCCCTCTTTCTTTATGGAGATCTTGCCCTAGGTAATTATGAATTAGGATGTTGCACTGCTTTGCTTTGGCCAGCTGAGCACTGTCAATTTTGGCGTTCCGCCATCAGGAGCCTACTGAGAAGTCCCTGTTTTACAACTGCATAAATACCCTACCTTGGGCTGTTGGTCAGATGATAAAACCACTTTGCCTCCTGTTGAGAGTCTTGGGTTGAAATTACTTGGCTTTTATGCAGCCCAGGGATGTGCGACGAGGAGGAACGTGCTTCCCCTGACCCCGTTTGTGCGGGCTCTGGAATACTTTGTCGCCTAGCAAAAGCAAAGGCAGATGGTTTTCTGCTGGATTAGTGGGACTGATCTTGGGGACAGATCCCCAGGGCACCTCAGTGAGTGCAGCAGAGATAGCCATGGGGGAGGAAAGACAGCACAGAGCAGCATCTGCTCTTTCCCCTCTAGATGGTGGCAGAGGCTGCACCAATCGTCTCTGCCCTCTGGGGGTAACATTATTCTTGGATTTATTCTAAGCAAGCAAACACTAGTTTCTTTTGGTTACTTCTCCTTCATGGTGGGATGTGGGAGAGAGACTCAGAAACCCTTTGCTTTTTGTCTTCTGTGCTCTTTTAATGTGCCTTAGATTGTTCTTGGCCCTGTGACAATTTGTTCTGCATGTTGTCAAGCAAAATGTGTATTTAAAAATAAATTACTCTAAAATTTTAATCAACTCTTTTTTTTTTTAGAAGGGAGTCTCATGTTTTTCTTTTGCATATGTCTAGTTTGCTGTGAAAGTGAGCAGCTGGGACTTTCTTGATTACTTCTATTTTTAGTGTTGTCTTCTTTACACCTGCACATTGAAGATCATGAAGTTTTCTTAAGAGGGACTGAGAAATCTTTCAGACCCTCTGACTTTAGGTCAGAAGCCTGAAAGTAAGCTGGCCTGCTAATCGCAATATCTGTGTGGGGTTGGACTTTTTATGTTTGTTTTAGGCTAGAAAAATTGACCACTATTGATTTTTCTTGAAATCTAGTTAATCCCACCCAGTTGATTCATAAGAGAACAAGAAAACCAGGTGTGGGACAATTTCCAAGAACCTCACTTTTATGTCTTCAGGCCTATGAAATACTCTCATTACCTGTAAATTAGATTGTAAGTATTGAGTCATACCTAGGCAAATGTTACCATGCTATCAAGGTTTGGTTTTTATCAGTTTTATTGCATTCCTGTTATGTAGAAATCTCATCATCAAATTTACTTTTGATATATGCGCTACATGCTGTACCAGTTTAAGAATAATTGTTTCCAGTTTCCAGATGGACTGCAAAATAAACTTTAAAGGTGAATCAGATGAGAAATGAAAAATTGGGGGAGATAGCATTTGAGTAAAGGCCACACTGTTCTTATCAGGAGAATTAGCTGGAGTAATTCAGAAAATGAACACATGAAATAAAGTTTGCTTCTTCCTTGAAGCTTATAGTCGTAGGGCCCTACTAAAACATGAATTCAAACATTGTTCCTCTTCATGCAATAAAGCCATAGTATCTCCTAGGAGCCACGTACTGTAGGTAAGGGATAGGGAACAGGCATGTTCAAATTCTTGCCATACTGTGTGGCCTTGCACGTCACTTAATTGCGGTATCTCTCTTCATCTTCAAAATTATTACGGTATCTCTCATCCGCCTTCAAAATTAATTGGCAGAGTTTTGAGGGATTTAAGATCTGTTTACAGAGTAATATCTGTTTCTTGTTTGGAAGAGTAAAGTAAAAATAAATTATATTATTTATTTATATCTGTTTTATTTATCTCTGTTTCTGGTTTGGGATTTATGTATTAATGTCTCCACTTCCCTGTTCTGATATTAAATTAACATAGATACGCATAAATAAACAAAAAAGAAATTATCTCCCTGAAGGAAGGTTTTGAGAGTGCTTTATCAGCACAACTGCATTCAAATCCATTTTTAAATAACAAGAATTAACTCCTGGATCCACTGAAAGACAGTACTTATTCATTATTGATTTCACTGGGTCAGATATTTTCCCAAGATGTCAGGAGGCTGAAGAATGTTGTAAATTAAGTGCCCCTGGTTTTGACTGCACTTGGAGTAACACTGCTTAATATCCTTCTGTTCTTCCAGATTCTTCAGCAGGGAGTCTTATTTTTTTTCTTTTTAGTTATGTTGATCTAGGTGTGCAGGTGTTTTATGCCATCGGAAAGCTACGCCACGTACTCTCTGCCATGTGTTTCCCCAGGCTCTTACCTGGCTCTTATTGGCTCGGTGCCTCTGTTGAAGAGGTTGGTCCATGTGAACTCTGAGAAATTAAGTGTATATTGAATCAATAGTGGCCAATCGGGATCTCCTAGTTACTGGAATACTTGATTATTTTAGTAGCAGAGAAAGACAGCCTTCCTCTTCACACACAGAATTGTTTGTTCAAATCCTTTTACACTGAGTATGTGTTGGTGTTGAAGGCCTACATCACATAGTTTCCTCTGAAGCTGTAGCTTATGGCTGAGGTTGCTAATTCAGTGAGTGTACAAAGAGTATGTGGCACTCGTTGTAAAAATAGAATAATCTGTCCTTTTCATTTTGATTAGGTGTTACAGAGTAATTAAATGAAAGTAGCTCAAATAACAAAAGTAGCCTGTGTTTCCTAAACCGTGTTATGTTCCTCTTAATTCAGTCCCAGAAACTTCCCAACATGGAGCTTTACTCCAAATTATGGTCTTTATTTTCAGCTTCTTAGTTCCATTTTTTTGAGCCACGGGTTCCTCAGCTCCTACCCTGAAACTGTCCACTTTCAGGAAATTTAACTGTGTTAGCTGTTCGTAATGTATGTGTGTCTCATTCTTTGGTGTTACATGCTGTCTTCAGTTCAAGGCTTCAAATTGGTTTGCTGCTCTGTTGGGTTTTTATGTTGTGTTGAAAGCCCTTTGCCAGCCTGGGGATGCAGCTGTATGCTAATTCCCCAGTTTCTACACAACACTGACAGGTCACTGCTGAACACTTGCCATAGAGGAAGGGAGTTTCTGGGCTGGGATGGGTGAGAAAGGTCAGGTCTGGGCCTGTTGCTGTTTTTTGTTTCTTCTCAGCTCTTGGAGAGGAAGATTCTTTTCCTGAGACAGAACTGTGATGTTATAGAAATGAAGCTCTATCACATCATTATTTCTGATTTTTAACATGAAAAATGCAAGTTAAAAGGGAATTTGTTTAGAAGTTCTTGTTACTCTGTCATCTAAAAGGAAGTGTGACTTTAATCTTCATATACCATATCTTCATATAACAAATTTTAAAAGGCTGTTTGGGCTGAAGTAGGCTTTGACACAAGGACAACCAACAGTATATTTCAGTATCTGGGCAGATTCCTGGGCTCTGATACTATCCATTTGTTCTGATCTCTCCTGTTCTCTGGATGTGTTTTTTTTTCCAAGACTTCTTATTGGTCAGGGACACGTCTTTTAGAACTTGACATTCCCAACTTAAAAAAGAAATCAATAATAATTTCTTTAGGTGGAGGCTGGAGGATGCACATTCAGTAATCCTTTTTTTTGTTGTTGTTGTTACAAAATAGAATACCAGTTGAGTCAGGCACCTTTCTTTGGGTGGGAAATTATGGGAAGCTTTCTAACAATGTGCTTCCAGAAGAAAAAAAAATATTTTTTCTACAAGTAAGTAGTAGAGCAAGGAAAGTATCTACTCAGAGCTTTGCTTTACCAGTTGCCTCTTCAGTGCTATAGTGTTTACTTTAGAAGGCAGGACTTCAAGGACATTTGTTGAATATGTAAGGCAGTGTTACTCATGGTTCCAAATGAAGTATGAAGAAGAAAATCTTCTCTTGCCTTCCTGGATTTCACCCACTCCCCAATAATGATTAATAGGAGTAGCAGAGTCTCATTTTTTTTCTTCACTCAGGCTCTTGTTTTTAACGTAATATGAAGAATGTTTTGCTCTTCTGAGTTAACATCTTCTGAGGGCTTGCTGTAATTTTATATGAAATGTACCGAACACTTTAGTCCTTAAAACAGGAATCAATTTTCTGTTTGTGTTCCTCTATCTTTCTGCAGCGATCATTAGACGGTCCAGGTTGCGTGAGTTAGATGTTGACTTTTATGTTTTGTTTTCTTCCTTGTTTGCTTCTTGCTCTGCTGTTTCTTTGGACCATCCCAACCTTTTCTACTGAAGTGTTTTTCTGCTAGGTTTTATTCAATATGAGCCTTAATGAAAACAAATGTTTACGGCATTCCCTGAATATTAGGTGAGCTGCTGCCTTTAATTACGAAGGGTTTGGAGATGGGGGAGGAAACCCGTTGGTTTCCATTGCCTTATTGGCAACAAAGGGTCCAAAGACTGTTTGTGCTTGCCTTATTCAGCACTCTCTGCTTCGCAGACAAGGGAGACCTTCTGAGCATTTTAATACAGTTTATTCTATCAATTAAAAAAGAACAAAACAAAACCTGTCTCTTACATTGCTTAAATACCTATTAAGCCCATGAACAGAATACTAATTTAGGTGGCTCTGTATAATGAGCTCTAAATTTCTGAGTCATGTCGGCCGTGGAACCTTCTAACGAGGACGTGGAAAACCCCACAAAAAACCTAATGTCAGTCTCAGTTCCTTAATTATTTTAATGAGTGTAGAAATGAAAAGCTCCAAAGGTTTGTATTACAGTGGTTATTTTCCAGATTGAATATCAGAGGGAGGACTTATGAAGACTTTCAGCTACATTGCTAGGGTAGATGAAACACGGAGCGAGAAGGTCTGAGGACTGGCAGTACTCAGTGCCAGCAGCACACCTCATCAGCTGACAAGCCCTTGGGAGTTCTTCAATGGGATGAGATGAGATGGCTTTTTGTGTTGGGTTTTTTTCCCCTTTCCCTCGCTCCCTCCGTCTGTATGCCAGCACATATAAATCGGTGGCATTTAGTTGGTGCAGAAAGGGGTTGTCGCAGCACAGAGCTGCACTCTACCCCCTTGGTAGGTAGGCAAGTGTAATAGCTGAGGTGTGTACAGGAGAGTCGTTTACCTCTGGATGGGTGTCACTTTGAGTTTGTGTGGATTTTAATTAGGTGATGCAGTGATGCTAGGCACTGCCTTAATTTCAAAACTACATTCATGTTACTTGAATGTCATTTATTCTTCCTTTAATACACCCACGAGTTACTTCATCCTGCTGCACAGTCCCTGTAGAAGATGCTGCTGAGTGCACAGTGACAGCTTGTGCACTCGCCGTACATCACAGAAAGCTCCTTCCTCTGAAAAAGGTTATTACATAATGCAGCGTGGCGCTTTGCCGTGTCTGCTGAGGTATCGCCCCTCTTGTAGGAGGGCTGCATTATCAGGTTGGGTATTTTAAGGATAGAACTCAGCATTACTTAATGATATGTGAAACTTAACTTAATGCATTTATCATCACTTTAAATTTTCCAGCCTCACACAATGAATATCCTGCAGTGTGAGCTTCATTTTCTCCATATCTTATATTATTTGTATTATTTGTAAATGTGCTCATTTAGATGAGGGAGAGAAAAACAAAGGCAGGGAACCTTGAGAAATCCCAGCTAATAAAAGACAAGACAGTTCTATTTTCTGGTAAACAATGAACGTAGTAAAACTGATGATGCTACAGATGTCTTACGTTGTTGCTGACATCTGCAACAATCAGCCCCTGACTAGTGGCATCCCAGAACCCTCCCGTACAATGTATTGGGCAGAACTGCTGAAGTTCCCACGGTGAAAGTTGCAGTTTTTGAAGGGTTTAGGTTGGGGGTCTTTTTCACCTCCTTAAAATGCTTTATTTTTTTTCTTGTGGATTTAAGTTTTATATGTGAAATAAGGGAATAGCTGTTATTTTCTTGGAAATGGTTTCTTTTTGGATAGCTGATGAGTTCAGCCATCTAAAGCCCTCTTTGATAGCAGTCACAGTCCATCTGGGCTGCTCTGGAATAGCACGTCACATACTGTAGATCTTTGCTGCTTCTCCTGAAGAGCCCCTGCTCTCTGCTCTATCGCACTGCCTGAGACAGAAACAGCTCTCATTTCCCTAGGCTGTGAACGTCCTCTGTTTCACTTGCAGATTCCTTCGGTATCACAGCTTCTGCATCAAGTGGCTCTTAGCAGTGGGAGACTTGGGTTTAGTTTAGCCCACATTTTTCATGTAGCTGTTACCCTACTGTGTTATGAAGCTGGTTGATTCATTTTTCATATTTATACTGCTAACATGGACAGTATTTGTAAACTGATAGGTTTCCCCCCTCCCCCCTCTCCCTCCCCATTTTTTTTTCTGAGATTCTATAAGTTAAAGTGCCATAGTTTTTCTTTGTATTTCTTGGCTAGAAGCGTGACAAGGTGAGGAATGGGAGAGTAGCACTTTTTTTATAGTAGTGTTCAAATGATTCATTTAAATAATGACAAACCCCAGCTTTGATACGTCTCACTTTCCATCTCAGCTGCCTAGATTGATGTTCTGGGTCAGCTGCAGCTGATCCAAAAACTCTACCGTGTGCATGATTTTCTGTAACTGAATTGAATGGGGAGCATGAAAATATTGCCAAGAAATACCTGCAGAGAGTTCCCTGCTGTCTACTGAGAGGGGAGTGTAGAGAAGGAGCGGTCCTGACTTGTTACTTATTACGACCCAGGGAACCTCATGGCCACTGTGGTGGGGATTGGCGCCACAGATCTCCTTATCCACTTCTCTTGGCCTCTTGAAGAAGACACAGATCACTATCTTTTTTTTTTCCCTCTGCTGGTTTTCACCTTGAAACCTCATTTCTTTATGGAAATGATTATATGTAATAATTAGCTGCAAAATCCTTCTAAAGCAACTGCTCAGTAAAACTGTGCAGTCTTAAATTTGACACTTCTAATGCAAGGTGAAGACATGAGCGGTAACAGCTGCTTTGCTTTGCATGTGCTCTTTGAGGGTGATGGCACTCTATTGGTTTCATTTAGATTTGGGAAGCCTTTATTAGGGCTAGGGCTGGAAATGGGCTTAAAGATGTATTTTGCAGGTATTGCCGAGTCTGGTTCACCTATTGTAGGATGGATTCCATACTAAGTCTGGAGGAGTGTTAAGTTCTGGGTTTTGATTGTTTTTAAAACTTTTCTTTCCCCTCAGGAAGAGGAGCATTATGTAAAGTGCAATTAATTATCTCATTAAATTATGAAACACCTTCTGCAAAGCTTATTATAGTAATCTAAAAATCAGCTATTCATATTTGTGATCTTTGTCTCCAATCCTTGCTTTTTATTGCGAATTATATATGTGTACATGTGTGTATACTTGTAGATGCATGTATAAGACATGAATAATGTAGAACTTACCTATATAGTTTAATTTTATTTAGCTTAGAGCTTTGTGGGCCAGGTCAGTTATGTTGCAATGACTAAGGTCACACAATGGCTATAAAGAGGGATATTGTTAGTGAGCCAATTATTTCTAGTGTAGCTTCTGATCTTGCGGATTTAAGTAACAGCGATGCATGGAAGAGCTGGAACACTTTTAAAACTGCCTTGCTGCGAGAAGTCCCTCGTGGGTGAGGAGAGCCTTGTCGAATGTACAAAAATATAGATTAGCACATTTGGCAAAACTCTTGCCTAGCTTTTGAACCCTGTATGAGACGAGAGGTGTCTCCATATGGTGTGTTTTTAATACTCCCCGTATACATTAAAAATGTGAAATTGGTGTCAGTACCTTTTCCAAAGTTTAGGATTTGAATACTTAGAGATGGAATTGTAGCTTAAATTTCTACCTAAGACAAAATCTGCCTCTTTCTGCAGTAGAGTGCCATGCCAGAAAGGCACAGATCACGGAGTTAGGTGAGCTGAAATCTAGGATAGCTTTAGAAGTGATCAGCAAATCCAAAATCATTCAAATCTTAGTGGTAGCACTTTGTTGACGTTTCTAGATGGCTTGTGCTGATTTAACTTAAGATGTAGCTTTTAAATTAATGAAGTTAAACTGACGTAAGAGACTGTATGGATGGGCTGTCTTCTTGATTTATCTGTCAACAAGGCACTGGTTTAACCTACTCTTAACTCATAACAGTCCACGTGGATTTGAACTGATTTAACAAAACTTATTTAATTAAATTGGGGCAAGCTTGTGTTGCCAACAAGGCCTCAGGAGAATCATCTCTACTTCTGCCTTTTGGCATTTTCTTCCCTTGGTAGTGATGTGATAAAAGATGCATTTATTTTATTTGTTGACTTTATTGACTTAATTCTCACCTTCGAGCTATTAAGATTTCCTTTAGCGTTAAGGGCAGTCACTTATACAACCCTTTGTGGTTGCATTTGTTTGTTATTTTGAACAGCATCCCTAGCTACTGAACCCATAAGTAATATAATGTCAAATAGATACAATACTTGGGGCTTTTTTTAAATCCTCCATGTATTTGCTTACCTGTGGCTCAGCAGTTATCTGCATGTGAAAAGGATTGCTTGTTTTGTCAGATTTCTGTAATTTTTATCAGACACTTTGTTGGCTGCATTGCTGTTCTCTCTTTAGTAATCCAGTCCTTGTGGAATTTCCATTCCAGTTTCAGGGAACTTCCGCTTTCCTGAACATACCGATGGCTCTTTGCACTCCTTCACAATGTTTCACTTTCTTTATTGCTCCTGGCTTTATTGCCTCCTTTCTCTTATTGCTCAAATGCTCTTTCCAATTTCACTTGCTTCGCTCTTCAGTGGGGTTTCGCATGGCTTTTTCACCAATTGCCGTTCAGATGCGTGGCTTTTGAGAGCTAAATGAACTGGTGCTGAGAGTTCATCGGATGTTCACCAGCAGTCCCAGCTGAAGTAATTGCCAATTTCTTGCCACTCCTGTGTGGGAGCACTCTATCATGACCTATTGCGCGGCCTTGTGGCAAATCGGCCTCAGGTCCTCATCGGATTTAAACATGCGTTAGTGTGCACACACACTGTTTTTCATAGGATTTGAATCATTCTGTCTGCCCTCCTTCGGTCAGTATCTAATTTCAACCTGAGAAAGGGGCAGAAGAGCAAAGTGTTTTGCCTGAGGAGTCCTGGTAAATCAGTGACCAAATGGCTTAGTGCTGTCAAAGACGAAAGGTGGCACTGAGAGGCATCACAGGGTTTTGGACCTTTTAGGACATATTTGAGCAACTTGAAGGTGTCCCCCATGGCAGGGAGGCTGGAACTCAAGGATCTTTAACCTCCCTTCCACCCCAGGTTGTTCTGTGATTCCATGGTGTTTACAAATGAGATGGCATTTCCTTGCTGAGGGGCCTCCTATCCCCCAGAGCTGGAGCTGCGGGTGACTGGGCTGAGAGTATGCTACTAATGGGCTGTGGTAGAGGCAGTTTTGACTCCAGGGGCTGTTGAAAGATGGGTACAGGCAGTTGGAGCAATGGAGGGTAGCCTCTCTCTTGCAAGGAGACTGAAAAATGGAGATCTGCGAAGAAGTTCAAGCTTGGGTATGCAATCTGCTACAGAGGGTCAGGTTGCAAATAAAATAACAGTGCTAGGATGCAGCGAGGAGCTAGTTGTGCACTTGGGGCTATCACGTTTGAGGCTCAGTGTTGCAGTTCACGTTTGAGACTAAGTGTCAGAGGTATAGAGCAGGCTGACATGTGTCTGTGTGCATATACAGTGGGAAGTACTTTAATCATAGAATGGTTTGAGTCAGAAGAGACATTAAAGTTCATCCAGTTCCAACCCCTCTGCCATGGGCAAGGACACCTTCCACTAAATTGGGTTGCCCAAAGCCTCATCCAGCCTGGTCTTGAACACCTCCGGGTATGGGGCATTTTGTAATGCAATGCAGTAAGAAAAAGGCATCTCGCTGCCTGTCACAGAGCAAGTTGCCAGCAGGTTAAAGTGGCTGAAAATGGCCTTATCTCCAAGTGCGAAATTAATTGTCAGAGTGTATTTAGACCGATGAAGACATCTACTGAATGTGGCCCTAGGTTATTGCAAGCTTGTGTTCCTGGAAATTATAAAGAAATGGTCTGCTCTCAGGGCTTTTCTTTCACTGTTGCTATCAGGTTGACACAGGCTGGGCAGTGACAAGAGGAGCTGGCCAGAAATGGTGGCAGGCAAGAACAGGGTAGCCCCATCTCAGAGACTCTTCCAGATGAGCCCAGTGTGAGTCGGTGTGTTGGCCACCACCAAGCAGGATGCTTTGCCCACAGGGCAGCTGTATCAGCAAGTGCCCAGCCGAGTTTAGGCAGCATCTGGGATGCCATCCTCTCCTTCCGTTTTTAAATATTTTAAGCTAGGGCTTTGCTTATGATGGTATAGAGAAGAGTGGTGGGTGATATGCTTATGGGGGCAGAAATGCAGGTAATCAGACCTTGTCGTGGCATCAATAAAAAAAGCCTAAAACTACCCAGATTATAATGTTAAAAAAAACCCAAAACAAACAAACAAAATAAAACAACACCAGGAAGACTTCACACACAAATTTGTCTTCTGTGATGCAAAATCTTCATAGAGACTGGGTTTCCTGTTGCAAAAGGGTTGACAGCAAAGGGGATTACACTGGCATTGCTGGCAGGCACATTTTCTGTTCAGATTTTACAGTTCAGTAACTGATGTGTTTCTCAGTCAGCTTAGGGTGATCTTAATGCAACCTGCTACTGGAAAAGGAAGTCCCGTTCTTCCCTCCCGTGAGTTCTTGCGACCTCTTTTGTGCCAACACTAGCACTCCGTGCTTATGAAACCCAACCCAACAAATCAAAAAATCAACCTATAAATTGATTTTCAGCTAGACTGACTTCCTCAGCCAGCTGATTACAGGGTCTCGGGAGCTCTAGTGCTTGCATAAGCAGGAATGTGTGGCTAGAGATGAAGGGAAGATCATACACCACACTTCTTTTTTTGCAGCAGCAGCTCTCACTGAGATCAGTTTAAACTAAACCGAGCCCCTTATTCAGGGCAGAAAGATGCTGGTAAAGCACTGCAGTGGTTTGCTGGTCCAGAAATGTATAGTCCCACTCCCTTTGCCCTGCTCCCACCTGAATGGAGCATCCCATTCCTTCCTGATCTGACTGTACAATAGGATGTAACACTTGAAGGAGTATGACTTTCCCCTTCCACCATCAGCAAGCTCTTAGTTTGTCTGGGTTGTGTCATTGAATGTTAGGCATCCTGCTGCTCATATACTGCCCTATCCTAAGAGTAAAAGTAAGGAGGGTGTTAGGGAAGATGAAGCATTGATGAATCTCACTCTTCTGTGGACAACGTCTTCTCAGAGGGACTGTATTTCTGTCACTTCCAGGACAATCTGTGGTGCGTACGTACAGTTTATGTGTGTGTGTGAGTATTTTGCTGATTACCCAGTATCTAAATTAGTTTTATATACACTTATCTTTTTGCTAGAGTCCCTCGAGATGGGGGGGATGTGCCACACATGGCAAAAGGCAAGAAAGTGTTGAATATTTGCTACTGCAGGTCAAGACAGGAAGTCCATGGGGAAGGCTGTAGATTGTGGTGGCACAGGAACTGTTGCCATAGTTTCCATCTGTATCATTAGTTCCGAACTACCTTATCATTCCTTATCACCTTAGCATTCAGGAGGAAGAGAAAGATGGCTTGCTCTGGCAGTACAGACAGACCCTCTCATCGGATTTAGCATCCATTAAAGAAGAGTACAGGGTAAATGGCCTCTTTCCTTTTCAGACCAGTTTGACTGGTAGCAGGATGTGGCATGGCTTGAAAGACAGCATGAACAGAGTTTCCGGGACAATTGACTGCGTCTGCCTCATTGATTTGTAAGAATGGGCTGTTTGACTCCTGGTGAGGAAGCCTGGAGAGGGTCAGGGTTTGCTTCCAAGAAAAACTTAATGCAAAAAAATACAATGATATAGGAAAAGAGATCAAGAAGTGCCGATGAGACCTGCTAAAGCTTCTTTTATCTTCAGAATTATGTAAGGATAGTACAGATTTAACATCACGGAAGATACTGATTTTTTTTTTTTAACCACCCCCCCAGCTCATTTGCGCGTTTCTATTTAGTGAATGTGATTGATGGGTATTTTATGCAAAAGTGATCGCTTTGCTGAGTATCTGAATAAAGCCTGTGCAGCAGATACAGGATATCTTGTGTCTTTTCATTATTTTTTCTCACTTTTTGTCTAAATGTTAGTTTTACTAGAGAAATGCTGAGTCCCTGGGACCATCCTGATGGTAGAGGAGCCTTTGAAAGGCTGGTGCCATGGGCAGTGCTGATACCTGGTGTCAGGTGTGGTTAAGTTGCCAAGCTGCAACCTCTGCAAGAGGTTAAAATGCCCACAACCTATTGTCCAGGTGACTTCTGTTCCTTCCTGCTGGCAGAGGCAAAATTATGTTCAAATGGTAGGGATTAATGGAGGCCTTAATTGAACAGGAAGTTTTTCAGCCACTCAGATGATGGCTAAAATGATCCATACACTGTTACTTCTGACATCTCTGCCAGAAGTAATAATCTCTGGCTTTATGGCTAGCACAAGTTGCTTTTAGGGTGAAGGTGAAAGATTGCAAGATTTGACGTGTGCATGTTTTTCTGATATTGGAAAAGAAGAATGAAATGATCTGTAAAATAACCTTTTTTTTTTTTTTATTGGAAAGAACCCCCTCAATTACAGAGAAGAGTCTGCTCAAAGGGAGAATTTTCCTTCAGTCACACGGCTTTGATTTTGCATCCTCTTGAGTTTTAGCGCCTGGCCAAATTAGTAGGGAGGGAGTTCCTGATATGTTTGGCATTATTTGGCATATCGTTCACCATTCAGTCTGAATCAGCAACCATTTTGAAGAGGAATATGAAACAAAGGATAGCACTGAATGTATCAGGAACCATGGCTTCGGGTAGTGCCGGAGGGCATTGCACAGGTGAGGAAATGGGAAACTCTGCCATCTGAACCGTCCTGGTTTTGTTTAATGTCTCTTGATTGGGAACTGGGAAGCAAAAAGGTTTTGCAGATGTCCCTCAGATGTCTGAGAATGCTGAAAATGATACTAGAAGAATATTGCGTTGCACGGTGCATTGTGCTATAAGTAGCTTTTGACTTCTCTGTCATTAAATATGGGGGAAACGCTCAAGTTTTATGAAAATGGGCAGGTTTTAACATTCTGTAGGCGCTCTCTGTAGGGGAATCTTTTTGTAGGATCAAAAAGACTTTTTAAAAAAATATCTGGTACGTAAGAAGGTCGCTGTTCCGTGTAACCCAATGCAGACTGAAGGATGGTGTTGCAGAGTGGGTGAAGTGAAGGGCAAGACCATTTGCAGCCCGAGGTTTCCCCACACTGGCATTACTGAATATCAGAAAAATAGGAGGATTGCTTCACTTTTGCACCTGTAGTGAGTCCAGGCAGCAGGACATTGCCAATTCTTTGCCAGTAGGTGGAGACTGTGCAAGTGAGCTGGAAATAACATCCTCTTTCCAGTGCAGGAGGTGTTTGTTAGTGTGGAGTTTACCTTTGGCACATAGGACAGGGTTTAAGGTAAAAAAAAAAAAATCTTTTTTGGGGTCTTCTCCTTGAAGAAGAGTTTATCTGCTCAGACATCTGCTAAGGATTATTATAAAGCAAGCAAATGTGAATGAGTTCCTTTATTTTTTTTCCTTCTGCTTTGGTTTTGTATTTTAATTATGTGGCATGCAGTAGTGCTCCTCTTTGTGCAAAAGCATGGCATAAAATGGCAGGCCTAGCCTAAAGTCACTTCTTGGTGATGTGCTTTCTGTAAAATTTGCTAGTGTGAGGTGGTGGGTTTGGCTTAAACTGAGAAATAGGAGTCTTGGGTCATGATACCAGAAAAGAGTGGGAGCTTCCATTTCATGAGCAGTAACAGGACCAGTAACACAATCATTAACACAACTCCTTATTTTCTGAGCATTTCTGTAGACATCCGTGCCCAACTGTGATTGGTAAGCAGCTTGCAGGGTTCTCTAGTGAAGAGAACCAAATAGCAGATGGAAATGAGAAACATTGCAGAAGAAGAATGGCTCCAGAGCATGGCACCAGAGCAGAAGCAAACTGTGTGGGAGGGAGTCTGGGGAGGAGTCAGGGGCTCTTGAAGTTGACAACACAGCTGAAGTAGGTGCTCATCAAATAGCATGCAGTACTGATCTGCACTAATGCAGTGACTCCCACTGAATCCCATAGAATCAACTTGCTTGTCTTTTCTAGTATCATAAGCTGTCTCTAGTGAGCAATCTCTGCACCATACATGGCCTGATGAACAGCAGGAAGGGAGATGTATCCAGGACATAGCCCCATCCATAATGGCCTGCTGCCATACATTCCTGTTTCTTGTTCCCTCTCAGTTAGGGATGCTTTTGCGTTCCTATGCGTGTTTGAAGCTTGTCTGAGTATCTGAGCTCACCCAATTGCATGCTGCTGACTGTGGTGGCAAAGGTGTCAGCAATAACCAGAACCTTGGGAGGAGTATTGTAGGACTGACAGTGAAGCCACGGCAAAGTTGTTCGATTCCCATGGGAACTGATGAATTTGAAGGGTTAGCCTGCGTGGCTTTATGTAATCTGCAGTGTGGCTGCAGTGTAGATACAGCTGGAGTGCAACCCATAGAAGTCAAAGGTTAAAGTACCTGTGCACATGTTCTACTAGAAGTGAAACTACTCCAATTGCAGGACAAAGGAAGGGTGGCACCAGTTTTGAGGACCTCTTCTGTCATCTGTTGCCTGTGCAACTCACCACATGCCCATGTGGAGGATAAAAAATTCTTGTGCAAACTCAGGTGGAACAACCCTCGAAAATGAATTTAAGAGGGCCTTTGTCTTGCTGAAATGCATTGTCCAGTTTCTACACTTACAGAGGAATAAACCTTTGAACCTGGATTTCTGGACAGTCTATAGGACAGTTGCTGTAACATGGTTGGACAACAGAGGCAGATTTAAAACTAGGAAAACAGCTTCTCAGGAGCTTCATTCACCTGCCATATCCTCATTTGGTCATGCTTACCAATTGTGCCTTCTCCCTGGGCAGCACCTGATAAACCCTCCTGTGCTTGTTGCAGCCACCAGCACATGGGATGGATGGAAGTATTTGAGTATTTGGTGGCAGTTAATGTACTTAATTTTAAATCAAACTTTCTGCATCTGCTGAAGGCTGGGCTGGAAGCATGCCATAGTTCAGATGTCTGAAGGTAGATGTGTGGTTTTCATAGAATCATAGAATCTTCCTGTTTGAAAAGACCTTGGCGTCGAGTCCAGCCATACCCATCGTTTGCTAAACCGTGTCCTCCAAAAATTAATCTACCCATTTTTTAAACACCTCCAGGGATTGTAACTCAACCACCTCCCTGGGCAGCTGTTCCAGTGCCTGACCACCCTTTCAGTAAAGAAGTTCTTCCTAATATCTAGTCTGAACCTCCCCTGGCTCCTGGGAGACTTTACAGCAGCCTTCCAGTACCTGAATGGGCTACAGGAAAGCTGGGGAGGAACTTTTTACAAGGCAAAACTGTGATAGGATGAGAGGGAATGGCTTTAAGCTGGAAGGGGGAAGATTTAGATTAATCGTTAGGGAGAAATTCTTCATGATAAAGGTGGTGAGGCGCTGGCACAGGTTGCCCAGGGAAGCTGTGGATGCCCCCTCCCTGGAAGTGTTCAAGGCCAGGTTTGATGGGGCCTTGAACAGCCTGGTCTGCTGGGAGGTGTCTCTGTCAGTGATGGGGGGGGGGTTGGAACTGGATGGGCTTTAAGGTCCCTTCCAACCCAAACCCTACTGTGATTCTATGGTTCTGTGGAAATAAATAACCCAGGTACATGGCAATCAAACTGGAATTAAGGTTTTTGTTTCTTGGAACAATCTAGTCCTCGCAAGCACAGCTTGTTTCTGCAGATTACTCTCTAAACTGTCGTACAAAGACCCCAATTGCTTGAATTCCTTATGAGCCCACAGAGGTGCAACATTTAAAGCTACGATTATCGGGTAGCAGTAGAGTACCTCCAATGATGTTAACACAGAGCAGTCAGTGCAAAAGCAAAAAATGGTAAGGTAAGAGCGCTCATCTGTGCCAGAGCCCACCCGTAGCTGGGTGCTGCTGGCTGATGGAAGGACAGCTGTAATGATTAACTGTGACTGAATGTAACCATATAGGATGGTCAGGTTGAGGCAAGGTCCCACAGAACTTAGCTCAGCTGTATCCATGTGAGGACAAACCCCTGAATGGAAAAACAGTAAATATACAGTGCACTGAACTTCTGCTGGGTAGATTGAGAGGTGTAATACTGAAACTGATCTGGGAACTGCAAAACCTAACTAAGCAATAACAAGAAACCCAAACTTTCCCTGTTTAGAGATGTGTTTTAATAGAGGATGCTTTGTCAAAGCATAGCCTTGCATTAGGCAGTAAGTGAGTCTGTATCCTATCTATACAGTGTTTTGTGAAAACTAATACCAGGTCGTTGATGCTATTTGGAAGTAGCAATTTTAATGTGATAAAGTAAATATCTCCAAATACTTATATTGCTGTTTCTCAGGAGGTGAAGTGAGAAAAGCAAAGTAATCAAATACCAACATTGCTTTTAGAAAGACAGAAGCATAGATTCCTTTGCTTTAGCTTGCAGGCTGCTTGCTAGCAGCTCAGAAAGTGAGAAACACACTACACTGGGGAGGAAAATTGGAATTAATCACAAAAAGGTGACACTCAAGCAGCTACTTAAGCTACAGTTCCTGTAGAGTTTGCAAATCGAACTCTTAATGGTGCTATTATAAAGAAGGAGGACAGACATCAAGTAACAGAAAAGCCGGAAACAATGAAGGTAAAAATGCAGTTCAAGGAGGAAGCAAACAGTTGTGAGACCAAACAGCAAGCAAATATTGTAGTATATAACAAGCAGGAAGTTTTGTGAAAGCCTGCAGATTGTTGGAGATGAGAGAAAGTTTGGAAAAGATAGTTTGTTTTGCAAATCTCTTCCCAGTTGAGATGCTTATGTGTAAGGACAAGCTCTCAACACCAGGATGTATTATAAGTAGATTAGTATAATTGCATGTATATTATCAATTCAGTTGTGCATATTATTCTTTGTGTATATGTTATAGTATTTATGCTTTGTTTGCACTCGGGAGCTATGGAGTAATAAACTGAAAATAATCTGAAACGTTCAACTAAATCTCACATACCGATAATTTAATACTTGGTTTGTAGCTCATGCAGCATGCACTGTTATCTAGAGTATTAAAATTTACTAAATTTAACACAGACTCTGGTATTACTAACTTGAGTTTTGCTTTACGAAAAAGACTGCCTTTGTGTAGTAAGTGTTTTCTTCCTAAACATGTCCTGTTCTACAAGCTAAAGGAATAGTGCTAGGATATTCTATTTTAAAAGACATTTCTGAACTATTTTTAGCTAACACAAGCGGTAGTGTTTTGGTTCTGAAGAATGCAATTTGCCTAAAATATTCAACTAAAAATAAATTCCAGTCTAGGAAAGCTTCTAAAAGTGTATTTTGCGTTGGAGAGAACTGTTTTCCAGCCTAGTCTGAGCTTGTACACTCAGGATATTTTCAGTGTGGGGTTTTAGTCTTTGGCTCTCTCAGACCTAAACAGTTGGTTCAGTAGGAGAGAAGCGTGCTAAAAGGAGGTGAGGCTTCCTTAGGCTGAGGATGCTTTAAATGTCATGTGTTAGGTAGGTGTTTAAAGTCTCTCAAACATAGTAGAAGGAAAGTTCTGTTGAGAGAAGGGGCATTAGTATTTATTTTTAAATAGTCTGATTATTTTTGGCTGTGTGTTGGGTGTCTGCATAGTGTTTAGATCTGGTCTTATTTTGAGTTCTTCCCTTATCCTTTTCCTTCTTGCAAAGTTTTCATGTTTGTGTATTTGCAAGTCTTGTGTAGCATATACCCTTTAGATGAGGACAGAGCGAGCTATTTATTTTGAGGACACAAACTGGACTTTTGTTGTTCTTTTTGCTACTCATGCCAATCTGCCTTCTGTTGCCAAACACACATTAAATAGGTCGTTCCAGCAGAGGTAGTAGCATTAACAAGCAGAGAGCATAGCCACACTGATGGTGGTGTGTGTTTATCACACACAAGAACGTCTTTCTGAGCACTTCTATCACTTCCTTGCCTATTCTGCCTTGCTCAGAAGTGGTGCATGAGTGAGTACAACAGGCTGCCACGCTTGATCTGATTTAACTGTAGTGGGGGGGGGTACCTCCTTTTTTGGCAGCAGCTTCACACTTACATTGGATTAAGTGTAATATGAAACTGTACTGGACATAATTGGTTTTATGCATCTAGAGGTTTTCATGGGCACATATGAAGTTGTTAAGAGACATACATTACTTCACAAGAAACAGTTTTGTTGCCTGTGTTTTGAAATGTATATGTTTTTCTATTGCTGGCTCATCTTTGAAACTGGTCATCTTTACACAAACCTGGAGCAAGGGATACTTAAAAGCTTGGCTTTTGTTTCTTCACCTAAGTGCTTCATCTTAGTGTCTTGTAGCTACAGAATAGCTTGTTTCTTGCTCATGGCTCTCTCTGTACATCCTCAGGCATTGAAGCTGAAGCCCATGAAGTACATGACTGTCCATGCAACGAACAGTAATTATTGCAGAAACCTGAAGGATGCTGCAGTCACTAAAGGGTCCCTTCATTTACTGGCATTCGTAAATCGAATTGGTGATGTTTGTGCCCTATATAACTGCTCAGGGTTTTAATGAAAAATGGCTGTTTCACAAGAAGCAGGCCTGTTTTTGTGGCACTAGTGAGCTCAAACGAAGCAGGCGGAAGTGCCAGCAAACATCAGTAGAGGAGAAGCATCTCAGACACACCTGACTATATAGCAATGTCTCCACAGCCACCCCAGGAAGCAGCAAAATTTCATGGTCATACCTTAAAGCTGGGTGGAAGGAAGGTCTAGCATTTTCGCTGTCCTCACTGAAATGAAGGGCCCCCACAGGAGTGTGGTGGATAGTGAAGAGCCAGTGATGCTGACAGGCCAGGCTGCGTGCCTATGGGGCGTGGACTAGCAAAACAAGCGAGGAATTGTTTATACCAGGGAAAGATGGATAGCAGAGACTCTATTTTCAGAGACAGACCAAACCAGAAGTACTTTCACTTCACTAACTGATTTTATGTCTACGCTGAAGTTACAAGTCATTCCCTAATATTCTTTGAAAGCCTTAGGGACCGATAATAGGGATGCCATAAACAGCCCACACCAGTCCTTGCCGCAAAGAGTTAAATTTTGAATCATGTAACAGACTTAACCTTTGCTTTTTGGGGTGGTGGTGGTTGTGAAGTCCTTCTCACTGCTCATCTTTGATCCATGTGAGACTTGAGCAGGTAGTTTCAGAGCTACAGTGAGTGGATAGTAAGTGTTTTTAACAGCCAAGCTGAGGAAGCACATGGAGGGGAAAGAATCGCTGTGCAGATGAGAGCAGCAGGCGGGGTTGTTTGCTAACCTTTATAGTCTGTTTTTTGGTGGGAGAGTGTACATTTTGTGCAGAACAGAAGCCAATGCAAAGTGTTTTTCTTGGGCCACATGTGTGCTTTTGGTGATAAAAATGTAGTTAGTTCAAACTAAATTCCCATTCATCCTGCTTGGGAATCCTCCGTCTGCTGCAAGGAATAGAGCTTTGCCAGGTAATCTTGAGTAATTTGGGGGATATACAGGCGGATCTATGCAAGGCCTTCATTCTGGAAAGATCTTCTGAGGAAATATGTGTTCAATTGTCCTTTAGTTCCACTTTAGAAATTTTAAGTACCATGATAAAAATACAATAAACACCATACTATATTACAAGCAAGGACATGAAATTAAGCAGTAAGAATAGCTGGCATTTTTTGTTATTTGAGGGAGTGAGACTTGAGTATGAGAACATGGACAATTTTATGTGAGGTTTACGGAGAACATTGCTGATGCTGCTTTTGCTCTCTTTTGTCATTAGTGGATGCGTATATATGTATACAAACACTGCTTTGATATTCAGGGTGGGGTTTTTCCTATTTTAGCCACGAAGCTGTGGAAGCTTAAAGTAACAAACTGCCTCTTAGATAACCATTTAAATTTATTATCCACGAAAAGAAGAGGTTTGCCAATTGCGTGTTTTGTCCCTACTGAACGATAACCACACTTTTCTTAAGTCATAACAGCCAAGCCCTGCCGTGAAGTGACAAGACCTGGCTTTTCCTTTCCTGTTATTTGATACGTGTTTCGGTTTGACATTATGTAAATACTCTGCTATTAGGGAAGAAAATTACATAAAATTGCATCCTTTCTCAATGAGACTGCAAGTTCTTTCAGTAGCTCTTCTCCTTTTGGAAGCTGTAATAAAGATCATAATTAGAATCCCAGTTGCTTAAGTGAGAAATTAGCATCTTCTTAAATGCTGAGGCCAGTCAGATTCCCAGTGAGACCCCCTCCGGATATCTGTCCTGCCCCGAAGCACTTTCCCTAATACCAATTTTTGTTCTAGACGTATTAAAGAAAATCATATTCATTGCCACCTAGCAGTTAATTGGAGCCTTCAGATAGGCTTGAAATAATTTGCAACCTGACTGCCAAATCCACCTGCATCTGTTCATTTCCTACAGTTGTACCTAGACATGCTCTAAAACTTACCCATGTTGCAGTCCATCGCCCAGTACCAGGACTGAGACAAATTCACTCCATGTATGTCCTGCATTCTTACAAATTTGTCACAAATATTGCTTAAGCACATACTAGGCCTCCTTGCCTGCTGTCTTCTAGGCTGTGGCCAAAGGAACAAAAATCTAATGGCTTTTTCCTTATCAAAAATATCTTCTTCCCTAAAGATTTTGATTAATTTTTGTAGAACTGGGCACTAACATTGATACCTTATCTATTAATATATATTTTACCATGCAAATAAGAGATGAGCAGATTGGAATAAATTAAACCTTAATGGGGCTAAAATAAACCTCATTTGTAAATTAATTAAAAACAAGAAGCAAAGAACAGTAACGCGTTAAAAACAAGACATTTTCATGGTGCAAAATACAGATTTAATTTCCAAATAAGTGAATGGTAAACTGTAATTGTATGATGTGCAAGAAAGTGCTTGGAACATATGAAATAGTAGTCACAGATTTTGTAGGCAAGATGTTCCCTTTCTGGTTTTCTGAATTGTCATAGAAAATAACATGGGGTAAAGCAAATAAAATGCTGTCTTTGCAATTGACCCACACAGGGATGTGACATTAGTGGGAGATGGATTCAGATCCCTTTTTTAAAAAAAAAAGCAAACAATAACAGTGAATATATATTCTGATGTCTGTCCTGCAAGTTCTGCCTAACGTGCTTCTGATATGCTCTTGTTTCCACAGGCCAAGGCTGCAAGCACAAAGGAAGTTTGCTCAGTCCCAGCCAAACAGCCCCAGCACAACTCCGATAAAGATAGTGGAGCCGTTGTTACCCCCTCCCGCCACTCAGATTTCTGACCTCTCCAAAAGGAAGCCCAAGACAGAAGATTTTCTCACTTTCCTCTGTCTTCGAGGTAGGAGTCTCGTGGCAGCACAGGGGGACTGTCTCATTCAAAGAATGAGCTGTAGCACTGCACACCAAGTAGCAGCTACACAAATGTACTGGTGCTACGCTTGAATAGATTGTGTGCATTTCAACTGTCAGCAATTTGACTGTATCTGCAGCAGGAGCATTCGAGTTCATGGTTGTTAAGACTATAAAATGAGGCTGGTAATAGTGCAAAAGGAAATTTCTTTTATGCCTAGCACTCTGTTATCCTGAATGCGTTTTTGTCTAGCTCTCTTATGTCCTCCCCATCCTCCTTTGTTTTGCCTGACTATAAACTGAAGAAGTGCTTCACTTGCCTGAGTACTTGTTCCTGCAAAAGGAGAAATCTGGTTGGAAATTCCCCTTCTCTACCTACTCTCTGTCCTTTATTGTTCAATCTGAGAGAGACTTTTCATCTGATAGTGGGTGGAGGGGTTCCCCTTGTTCTTAGCTGCCCCAGAAGCTGGATTGTTCCCATGGTGATAATTAAAACAGGTGAGCTCCTCCGCTCTGCAGCTCAAGACAAGGCATCTGAATTTGTGCAGTGGGGTACCTGAATTATCTCATAGTACCAGGTGCGTGAGCCATGCTGGAGCTGTGTGGTGTGTGTGTGGGATCACTGATGTGTGTCTGTGAGCCTGTATATCAGGCCTGGAGATCTTAGTGTGAGGTACAACAGACTACTGTCAAGGAGGAGACCTTGCCCAACTGGTCATCTTTCTTGGGATTTTACGTGGCCCTGTATCTCAGATTGTGTACTGGAGATAGTGTCTTTCAGTTGCAATTATATTAGCTGTCATGGTATGTTTTTCTTTCAAAGGGTGCCCCCACTGTCCTCTTAGCTAGTCACTTCTTCAGCCTTGATGTGCTGTAACAATGCTTCTTGCTGTTTTTTGTCCCATTATCTGCTGAAAGAGTGTGCATTTGTTACGGTTAAAGCTTGTCTGCAGAAGTCTTACCTAGTGGATTGAAATCTTCAAAGCTTGTGGTTGAGTTCTCCTTTCCAGTTCTGAGGGTTCCATTGCATCTGCAAGCAGCACTGGTCAACGCCTCCCTGTAGCTTCCTGCTGAGGCGTTCTCACCTTAATGCAGCATGGTTTGATTTCTTTTTTCTTCTCCTCTGTGAAATTTTAGGCTAGTGGTAGCTTTAGACTGATTGCTAATGTATTTGTTTTGACTCAAGTCCAGCATGGAGCCTTTATCCTGGTGGGACTTTCTGGTAAAGTGGGTGGAGGAGATGGAGAGACGTGGTTTGCTAACTCTTGTGATTGTTTAAAGGACTGTGAGGAGCAGAATCTAATGGAGTTTAAAGTGGCGTCGCAGTCCTCTGAAATTTAATCTGTGGAAATGTATTTCTAATTTAGTCTGCTGTGAGGCTGATCAGTCTGTTGGCAGCGTGTCACTGCTGTGATCTGGGCCAACTGCCACAGTTGTTGGTGGGAAAATTCAGATGGTGGGAGTGTGCATGTGTGTGTGAGCACACATGGCTGCATTCACACACTTGTTTCCACTGCTTGCTAACTAAGCATGTGTTATTTATAGCTTTGAAGGCACTTGCACTTAAAGAAAGGCAACGTTTGTGTGGATGTGACTTCTCTCCATTTTAATTTCCTACTGTCTCTTAGCATTCTGCTTTAACAATGCAAATGGGAAGCACGGGTACTTTTGTCCTATTCCAGTGCTTCATTCAGAAGGCTTTTTTTTCTTTCTTTAATTTTAATCAGTGACTGTTTAGCTCTTGCACCTGTAATTTTCTTCTTTGTTATTCATCTGTAGAATAATTGATGTTTTGTACTGTCAATTAGGAACTTGCAATTCATTCCTAATTTCTTCAGTATGCAGGAGTACTCATATTTTTCAGACAGCACGTGCGTTCCGACGGCAAGTTCCCAATTACAATTGTATTAAAAACCACGAGGGAAAATCTGCTCTGAGTGCTACACATGACGTTCCTGGTCTGCTTAAACAGGCTGAAAAAAAAACCAGAAAGGGAAAGCTGTCAGCTCTCTATTTCAGCACCTCCACAAATTTATTGCTCTATCACCCCTACTATAAAGCCTGAAAAGAGCCAGTAAAAGCAGGGGTGAGGGGGAGTGTGGGGGGCAAGTCTTCTTGGACATCTGCTACCTGGATGTGTTTCTGTGGAAGAACAGGAGGGAGCTGTGGCTTGGATGGAGAGGGGTTGTTGAGTTTGCTATTAGCCTGATACAGGATTTGGTGTCTGAATTGCTGTGTCCTTCAGGAGGTTTTGCATGTTTGGTCCCTTGGGCAGTTTAGCTCCAGATGGTGGTCTCTCTTATGTGCCTGTTGGAAGAAAAAAAAAGAGATGGAAACTATTTCTTAATGTGCTTGTAGGGAGTTCATGTAGCAGCCCGCTGGTTCCTCCAGAGTGATACCAGATGAGGCATTCCAGGGCACTAGCGGGCTTAGTTTGGTGCTGTTCTTCCGGTGGTACCCAGTGAGCCTAGAGAGGGAAGAGCCAGCAGCTTAGTTAAACCCTGCCTTCGGAAGAATGGTGATTTTTTTTTGGAAGGGGTTTATTTTGGTTTTGAACGTCTGTGCTGTTATTTATTGAAGTGTTGAGGAATTCAAAATTGCTTGCATGCAGGGACATGTGGTTTTTCTGATTTCTGTCCACATATGTCTGTCCTGGCAGTTTGTAGTTTCATAATGAAATGTGACACACAAGTACATAGAAAGAAGAGCACAGCGTTTTGAAAGCTGTTTAATAGTAAGTGTAGTAGCAGTATGATCGAAGACAGTAAAGCCCCATGTTTGTGTGTGTGTGAGTGTTTGTTTGTGGGTTTTGGTTGTTTTTTTTTTTGTTTGGCATGAATTGTTTTAAAATTTGGGATTCTTTTACATTCTAGTGCTTCAAAGTGATCTGATGGTAGTAGTCCCTGTGTTCATGGTCAAAGATTTGCTTTGTCAGGGGAGTCTTCTCCAGAGCCAGGACCAGCACCAATGTGAAAGCAGCTTTGTGGTCAGAAACCTGCACCCAGTGGAATTGTCAGAAGCGTGTTGTAAATTCATGGTGCCGCATCAGCATGCACTTTCATTTTTCTATTTTGAAACAGAGAAATTTAAAAATCCCAGTCACCGCTATAAGTTCATTCTTCAGGACTCTGGGGGCAGTTATTTTAAGCAGCAGCTGAATTCTGTGAGTGATAGAGCAGTACTATTGTGCAACGATGTGGAAGAAAGGCCCTTGGCATGTGTAAGGTCCTGTGTTTAGGAAGAGGGGTTCCATATACGTAGCCTTCTCCTGTGTTTCAGAAAATCTGATTCAAATCACTTTATTTAATTTTTTTTAGCATCCTTCAGTTTCAAAGGCAGATAATTTAACCAAGATGACCTGCTTGGTTTCATTAGCCAGAATACTAGGGGCTTTGGACGTATTTTTAATTAGTTTGGTTTTTTGAACCCTTGATTTGATAATACAATATACTAATTACTTCTTAAAAAGGTAGGCGGAGCAGAATGAAAAAGCTGTAGCAGTTGATGAATAACTGAGCACCCTGGAATACATCTCACTGACCATACTTGACAAGGCTCCCTGCTTTCCTTTTTTTTTAAATCCTTTTTTTTTTTTTTCTTAAATTGTGACCTAGAATTTCCAACACAAGAAGTGAATAGCACAGATATCTCTGAAGTATTTGTCTGCAGTGTTCTTATCTTTAAATAGCTCCTCTGAAAGAGTCTGTATGCCCTTTGCCAGAGACGTAATTAGTATCTTTCAGCAGTGTGCGTAGATATGAATGTGTCATCTCCTTGCAGTTGTACAACAGCCTTTGTTTTTACTGTGTTTTCTGCCTCTGATCGAATTTTTCGTACTAACTTCTGTTACAGTGCATTTAAGTCACTTTTACTTTCCATAATTATTTACAGGTTAAAAATATTGCAAGTGGAATAATATAGGGCTGAATGGGGAAAAAGAAACAAATCCCTGTGAGCAATGGATCTTTGGCAAAAGGTGATAACAGGAAGGCTATGATTAGGAGCCTGCATTTTAAGAAGTTTTCCCATGATCAATTTTCTAATTAAGCTGGGCTTCTGGGAGTTACATGATTGAGAATTTCAGGGATTCCTAAATGAAGGTGGTTTAATTGAGATCTCACAAATGGAGTTTTCAGGCTCTTCTAACAACTGTTCTACACAATGTGTGACTGTTTGTTTTCTTTGACTACTGCAATAATTTAACTATATGCTGATTTCTTACAACTGGGCAAAACCAAAACAGAGAATCTCACTATAGGACATTTATCCAAACTCCAGTAACTTCTAAATTTCAGTGCCACAGTCCTCTTGCAGTTTGCTCTTAAACGAGCTTTTTGTTCTAAACACCTTGTTTAGTTTGTAGGCTTGGAGGCCTTTGATCCCAGTCTTCTCTGTCATGTCTTAACAGGATGTATTGTAATATCTGTGCCAGTAAGTACCTATGGAGATTTTCCATTACAAAAGAAGAGGCCCCCAGACTAAAACCTTGGGAACTCTTAATTTTGGTCATGTTAGAAAATGACTATTGGTGTGCAAAGCTTCTAGTTAGGTAAAGGTACAGTTTCCTGATAATTCAGTGTCAGTAGGTACACTGGCCTTTATTTGAGCTGGTGGCTGCATTGATCACATTCTAGAAGTGCCAGCCTTCCAAGGGAGCACATTTCCACCAGAGAGGCGTGCTCACTAGCTCAAAGTAAGCACGTTAAATGTCACAGCAACTTGATTAGGCTGGAAGCAAAACAGTGAAATGCTGGCGTTATCCAAAAATGTGAGCTGCTTTGCAGTCTAGGTTAGGTTTTTTAATTCCAAAATAATAATATGATGTGAAGATTTATGATAATTTGTTTAAAATACTGGAGGAAGACATCAGTTTTGCTGTTAAATTATTTGATGTTTGAGACCGAAATTTTAGGGTGGATTGAAAATAAAAGAATAAACTTCAGGATGTAGAATCTTAATCATACAATCGTAATCTCACAATTTTGAAGTAATTTTTGTAGAGTTAGGAGTAGCATTGAAGTGTAGAAGAGGAGGTGTATCTCATACGTGCCATCATTTAGTCCACCGGTGGAATACACTGCTCTGGGCTGGTAACTCACTCCTGCAGTGGTTTAAGATAAGAATAATTTAAATCAGTGTTGACAAGAGGAAGTGGCTGTGCAGGCTTTCAGTGAAAAGCACATGCATGAAGCACACAGAGAGTCTGACATCTGACAGTGCAGTATTATTCCTTCCCAGGGGATGGGAGTGCTGCTGGAGGGCCACCCTTCCAGGCATGCAGCAGGTAGTATATCTCCACATTGGTGCGTACCTACTAGGAAATTTAAGAGGGTACAAGAAATACTGAGTGCAAGTAGTGTGCCTGTAGTACTGCAGTTTTATCCTAATCTTCCTGTTTTGGGACCCCTTTCCAATGTTAATTCCAGTATCTACCCCTGCTAAAAGCCACAGGGATGAAATGAGCTGTTGAAATGGGAGACTAATCTTGTGACTCAGCCTTTGAATTTGCCACTGACTGAGTCCCTCAGCGAGCTACTTAGTTTTTTCTGTAAAATGAAGAGGAATATTCAACTGTGTATATTGGTGTTGACATGGCTGGATTTTGATTGTAGATGAGCTACCGGCATAAAATCTGAGTGCTCTGGTGGCAGCAGCAGTACTTCAAAACCTCAGTGCCCACAGTTTTCGGCACCCAGGTAGGCAACATAAAGCATTCTGGCAAAGGCAATTCCTGCCCTTCCTTCCTACTGGAAACCTATCAGCCTGCTTCTGTAATTTGTGAACCTGCTATAGGTTCAGTACTCCCAAAAGGGCTTATTTTGTGCTAGAAATGGGGCTCAGGATCTCTCAGGTATGAAACACAGCCTTGTAGCCTTCTAGGAATGTCAGCACAGTGGCTTGGGATTTGCAGTCTTGTCTTGTTCATGGTGGAGAGGAACACAAAGTCAGGAGTATATGTGGGAAGGGTTGGTTTTGAGGTTCACCTCTGAATCTAGCCAGGTTATTAGAGGTAAATTGCTTTGAGATTGTCAGATATGAAGTGTAGATGTGAGAAGCACTACACTTGTTTTTATTAACATTGAGTAATCTGCTGCTCTGATGTGTGTTTTGTTGACTTTGGAAAGTGAATCTAATGGTTTTTTTTCTGCAGATTGATGCATTTCCTCACCCTTTCACCATTTCCCCAAAAACCAAACAGTTTTCTTTGGCTTGTTGGTTTTCAGTTTACTGCTTTGAAGAATGGACCAAAAAGAAAATGGGGTTTATGTCATTACACTAGCCTGTAAGTTAGCCATCACCCTAAGCATCTTGTGATTTGTTCAACAGCAGAGAAAGGGAAGAGTTTGAGCATCAGTGTGTTTATGAGCTCTGCTTTGTTTCTCTACTTGGAATGGACTTTTCCTCCTTCTTGCTCAGGCACTAGGGAGCTCCCTCTGGGACTGCTCTTCCAGGTGGAGTCAGATAAGATACAGTTGCTCTTTTCTGTAGACTTTATGCAGTTCATTCTCTTTTAGCCTCGCTCTGTGAAGTGGCCATAAAGTGCAGGAATAAATTACATTTATTCAGACTTTAGGGTCTTGGTGCTGTCCTGCCAGAACGTAATAAGTAAGACATGTAATAAATGAGAAGCAGGCCCTAAATTTTAAGCGTTGAGATGCCTGTACATTGAGAGCATTTGGGAGGCAAGTTTGCTCCACCTGCATGCAGCCCCAAAATGGGGCCGTGTGTCAGAGGAGAAGCCAAACCTCTGGACACAGCTCGTTATACAGCTTGACATGCCCCATGTTTATAAGGGCAGGCTTAAGTCCCACATACCTTGACCTGCCTTGTGCTTAAATCATTCTGATGTCTTAAATTGTTTTAAGAGCTTTCCAAAGCACATCTGGGTTATGTTTAATTGTTAGGAGGAAAAGAAAAGAAAGGAGCTAGAGGGAGAACTGAGTAAATAATTCATGGAGAAGAACCCTCCAATTTTGCAGAAACCACAGCCCAAATTACAGAGAAGTCTCTTGGATTGAGCTGATTTTTGTTGTGGTTGTAACATACTAGGGTTGAATCGTGTCCAGATGAAAACATTTGGTTTGTACTTCAGTAAATATTGCAGAAACACTGCCAGCTAATTCTGAAGAGTAATGAAATAGTGCTTTTGGCAAAGCACATGCACTTTCCATCCTTCTGATTCCACTCTTTAGATCCAAATTCAGAGCTTTTTTTAATATGTTTAGCTAGTCCAAGACAAAAGTTAATGTGTTTTAATGAGAAACAAAACATACCGTAATTTAGGGGGGAAAATTACACATTTGTCAAATAAAAAAAATTTAATAGCCTCATTAGTCAAATAAAATGGCTGAAACAGAGTATAGTTTATTCTGTTAATCAGGCACTTGCTGAGGTCAACACATCTGTATGTGCAGGTTGCGTAAGCACCAATTCTGGCTGCTGTTAGTAGCAAGCCTGAATTTTGCACGTGCAAAAGGTAACATCTTCCCAAGGAAAATGCTAAAAGAAGAACCAAGACTTTAAACCCCCGTATTGTACTTTTTACTTATTGTTGTATAAGCATCAAATTATTATAACAGAGGACGTAAAATGCATTTGTCATCCTTTCATATGCATTAGGCAACATTTTGCGTATAGTTGTGGTAATTGTTTTTTCTATATAGTTAGGTTTTCTTTTGTGTTGCTCTCACAATAGGAGAGAAGACAAAAATACTCAAGAGAGAATTTCAGTAATGAAGCTGCAGATACTGACAGAAACAGTTGCCAAACATACTTCAAGCCTCATTTTTTAAAGATCCAAGTATTCTCCCTGTTTGTAATAATTCATAGCTCATTGTAACCATGATGAGTGAATTTTAAAAAGGCAACTCACCATTAATGATTTTCTCAAAATTTGCCACGCACAGCAGTATCTGATCACAGGGAGCAGTAACTCCTGCTCTGCTGCTGGTGCAGAGAGGGTAACTGGGTTTCTGTGCACTGTCTGAGCTTTTGCATAGTTTGAAATCTCTGTCAGCCACAGCTATTTGTTAGGCTTTCAAAAGTGCATGACAAGGCCAGCTGTGGTGATTTGGCCTTCCTGCTATGAGCTGGAGGATGGGGAGAGGGCTGTGAATTCGCTACAGGGTGCTGTGTGGCCTTGGCCATGGCTTTTCTTTTCTCAACTCTTAACAGCTACTTGTTGAGCAGAAAAAGGTGAGTTGCACGTGTCCAGTTCAGGGCATAAGGTCAACAGCACTGTCAGGCAGATACTCCTGTTAAAGTTGCTCAATACATAGAATTGTAGAATCTGAGAATTGTTTGGGTTGCAAGGAACCTTAAAAATTGCTCCCCCACACTGCCTCCCGTGGGCAGAGACACATTCCACTGGCTCAGGTTGCTCAAGGCCTCTTCCAACCTGGCCTTGAACACCTCCAGGGATCTGACATCCACGACTTCTCTGGGCAACCTGTGCCAGTGTCTCACCACCCTCACAGTAAAAAATTTCTTCCTAATAGCTAATCTTAATCTCTCCTCTTTCAGTTTAAAACTGTTACCCCATGTCCTGTCACTGAACTCCCTGATAAAGAGCCCCTCCCCAGCATGATGTCCTTCCCTCTTTAATGTATTTGTTACTATTTAATGTCAGTAATTCTTTTGGTTTCTTCCTTCTCCTATTGCTCCTGCAGCCTGTACCCAGCTACTAACTTATCTCTCACCACTCGTCTCTTTCTCCAGCCGCTGCACGGTTGAGTCCCTCCCTTCTGCTTTGCTGCTTCTTCATGCCATTTCTTTCAGCTTACTTCTGCCATGACTTCTTCCCTCCCAATGTGTTGCAATTGCCTCATCCAGTTCTCTGGTGATGGCACGTGCTTTTATGCAAATATTGATGCAAAACAAATCAACTGTCTCGAAGCAGGTGGGGAGGAAAGCATTTAGGAAGCGTGTGCCTAGACATCATCAGGACAGAATGTAAAACGTGCAGCTCCTGCATGTGATTGGAAACATACTGCATTTCATGTTTTGTTTAATAATGTAAGGTGATATATTAAGCTACACATTAAATAAGAAAAAGTATGCATAGAAATTTTCCAAATCTTACTTGAGAGCTTGTAACATTACTTTACAGTTACAGCATTTGTTAATGGACTTCCATTTCCTTAGTCTGAGATTTTAATCTGAATCAGTGCCCTGATCGAATTCACCACATGGCCCCTTAAAAAAAAATCATACTGCCACAGTCGTGGTAGTGGCACAGAAATAAGAAAAGGAGGCCAGGTGCAGGTAGATGGTCTGTAGACAATTTTTGAGGCCAAGAAAAATGTCCACGCAGCCACAGACAGTCTAGATAGTTCCTTGCACGAAATGAATTTTAAATAAGAGGTGGGAAGTCAAATTTTATTTTCTGAATTACTCTCAGATTTGCTGAGTGTGCAGGTTTTTCAGGAACCTGTTGATCAGGTGTGCAGCAGGATGGGTTTCTCAATGTCTAGGGCTGCTCAGGTGCTTCCCAGGGTGCTGGAGGGCTGTTCCCCTGCTCTCCCCCTTCATTGGCTGCTGTGCCCAAGGTAGCAGCTGCCTGCACAACTTGGGGGCTACTGGCACAGGAGGAGACTTGTAAAATTCAAGCCGCAGGCTCTTGTAACTATTTCGCACAGATTTTTCTGCTGTTTTCTTAGTGATGGCAAGCAAGGAAGGGGAGAATTACATACCTAGAATCCTGAGATCTGGTATGCACCACCTCCCAGGCAGAGATGTTGCTCTTATCCCAAGCATTGCAACTTTTCTCTTTTGCTGTTGATTATTAATTAAATTGTAATGTCATCCTTTAGATTGCCCTAGGTAGGCTTCAAGAATCACACTTTGGTGCTGGGGAGGGCAAGAGGAATAGAAGGGATGATTGCTCATCTTTACTCTTGATGTCTGGCTGGCAAATATGTGCAAGAATGAACTGGCATAGCTGGCCTGTTGGTTTCTTTTGCTGAGTGTGTCCAGGCAAAGACAAAAATGTGTAGAAGAGTGTGTCATAAATAAAAAAATGAATCAAGTGCCTACAACTGTATGTTCTGTGAACGTGTGTTTTATGTTTAAGTTTTCCTTAATCTTGTGCCGTTTTGGAGGGGTTTTATAATCTTGCAGTCATACATCATTTTCATGATAAATGTATAAAAATACATGGAGAAACTTGAGAGCAGCGACTCTCAACAGAGTCTGTCTGTAAGGAAAACCACCACGGTCTTAACTTGAGATGAAGACAGACTGGATTTATGATGAAGGGCAATGCATTTTGTTAAATGAACTGATACAGCTGGAAAAAACAAACCAGCTCTTGAGTGTACGTTCTTCTCTACAACTCCAGTGTTCTTAGACATTTGTGGCTACAGTAACATTACTTAGTATTGTTTGTATAAATTAGCAGCCATGAGTTAAAAGTGGTGTGCTATAGCATCATATATGCATCCTTGTCTGTCTTGAAGATGATGAGGGATATTTAGAACAGCGATCTTTATAATAAAGAAGGTAAGCAATCACATAGCTTCCTCTCTTTAATGTTGCTGCTTCGCTTTTACGAGATTGGTCGCGAGAAATCGGAGTTCTGTTTCCATAAGAGGAGTTCTGGAGACTTGACTTAGTTCTTTGCTTAGTATAAACCACCAGTGCACATCAGGTCCTCACACTTACACGTTAGGTGTTGCCTAAGCAATGTTCTTTTAGCTTGAGTGAATTCACAGTGTCCTTACAGACTTGTCTTTCCTTCAGTTTGCTTGTAAAGGGAGTTTTCAGTATCTTGAGCTTGAACAACCTGTTTCAGTATTTTAAATTCATTTTTCTCAGACTTTTGGACATGTTTAGCTACATAGACTTAAAGTGAAAGTGGTTTTAACCAGCTCAACCCATAGGTGTGAACGAATTCTCAGTATTTACAGCTATTCCAGAACTGGAATCGTATTATAAAAGACGATGATAAAAATAGTTTTACTATAAAAAGTAGGCAAAAATACTCAAAGCTTTTAGATTTCATTTGCTGTCTTCCATTCATAACAATGTCTAAATAGAACAAAAATGTGCAAGTCCAGATTTTTTTTTTTTTTTTGCAAGTCAACTTTAATAATTATGTAGGAAAAGCTGGAGGGGAGGGGGAGGAGACCCAGACTGAATACCAGCTTTTCTCCAAGGTATCACATTGCAGAGCACTTAGATCAGTAAAGTGAGGGCTAACAGGACTCTCCTGTGTTATTGGACATCGCTAGTCTAATTTCTCTGGCAATGAACTTCCCAAACAGTCCCAGCTGTCCCAGGAATGCATTGTTGTTCGTAGCTCTCAGTTGGAAAGACTTAAAAAATGTCATTCCAACCGAAGATTCATGCACTGAGATTAACAATGAATGAATACCAGGAGTTAGGTGAAGTTTGTATTTGGTCTCATGCTTGGGTTGGACCCTCCCTCCTTTCTAAGCAAAATAACAGTGCTGTATTTTATTCTGTGCTTTACAAAAGAGAAAGAAAAAAAAAAGAAAAAAGATTACTGTTGTAATAAGAACATTTGCATCTCAGATGGCAGGTTTTTTGCTGGTTGCTGTTGAAAGTGGCTCAAGGACGTGGAACTTTAAGGAAGATGAGGCTTAGGAAAAAGACGCTATATCTGGTCTCCTATTTTAGTGTCTCAGGAGGATAACATTTCTGACTATTTCTCTAATTATAATAGATATCAATCTTTGTTTGAATCTGATTTTGAGGGTTCCTAACAGTAAGTTTCTTTTACTGCCATGATTTGACAACACATTAGAACTGATGCACAGTACAAACTTGCAGATTTAATAACTTCTGAATCCATACCACAGAGTTTGGTGTCTTGAAAAAGGCAATTTATTTTTCAGGCAGTACTGCCCTAGAATAACTGGTTTGGAGTCTTTTTAGTTGCTGTTGAGACTTAAAGCTCCCTCCAAGCAGAAAAATTGATGTGCCTCTCAGCACCTCTTTCCTGATTGCTTAGTGTGCCAAAAAATTCTGGGCTTGCATAAAAAATGTGAAGGTTTTTGTTTCCATAAGTTACTGTAGCTCCCATGCCTTGAAATATGTCAGCAGTCTTAATTTGATCATTAGTCTATATAAATATGAAAGTTGGGGCATGCAAAAGGTTTTCCCCCTAGGATAACCATATGTGTCCGTACATTTGTGTCTAGGTTGGATGGATTAATACCTAGGTTATTTCAAGGGAGGAGAATCATGGTGCCCTAGATGCTGTGACAGTGTCTCTCTCTGGCTGTCCCAGGGCTACCAGCAATGCACAGCATGGCTGCCAGTGGGGAGTTTCTCTCTGCTTCTTCCCAAGGCAGCTGCATTCCCAAAGGGGCAGTTATAGAGACCAAGAGCAAAGGTCTTTACCAGCAGGGCCTAAGCCCCACACAAGCTGCTCTCTCACTCCCCCTGCACTGGGATTGAGGAGAGACTTGGAAGGGTAAAAGTGCACAAACTCATGGGTTGAGATAAAGAACTTAAGATTTAATAGGTAGTGCAAAAGCTGTAAGTGCAAGCAAAGCAAATGAAGGAATTCAGTCCCTTATTCGCATCAGGTGTTCAGCTGTCTTCAGGAAAGCAGAGCATCATTGTATGTAACAGTGACTCAGGAAGACAAATGGTATTACCCTGAAAGCCCCTTTTTCCTCTTTTTTCCCCCAGCTTTTATTGCTGAGCGTGATATCACATGGTATAGAATACCCCTTTGGTCAGTTGACATCAGCTGTCCTGGCTGTGTCCCCTCTCAGCTCCTTATTATGCATGAGAAGTATAAAAGAAATTTTGTGCAAGAGGTACATTTCAATTACATCCTGTATTGTTTTTAAACTTGTGAATCCTCACTTCTCAGTCAGTGAATGTGTGTTGTTTCTTGCCCTTGCACAAACAAAGCAGGTTAGGGAGAACATCATGGGAAGGAGGCGAGAGATGAGAAGCAGTATCTTCAAGAGGCATGTGGGGAATCAGGAGGAGGCCTTTGCTCTTTTCCCTCCTTTGCCAGGGAACTGCTAGGCAAATTTAAGCATGTCTCAGTTTTTCTCTTTGTTCAAAACTGAACCAGAATACTGCAAAGTATGGTGTACAATCCTGTGGAGGTCTGCAAAGCATTGTGAAGTTTAAATTAGTAATATTTTATTGTAATAATAACCTAAAAGTGTTACCAGGGTTCAGATTGGTTTGTAAATGCTCTTCTTTCTTCTGCTTGGAAAAGCTGTAAGCTTCTAATTTGTATGTTAAGATTTCAGTAAGGCACTTAAGCACGCGTTTGAAATTAAGCATGTGCATTAGTTCTTTTCTGAATACACAAAGCTATTAATTAGGCCTTGTAGCAAGACTGTTTGCTTGTCTAAAGTACAAATAGAATGTGCTTGGGGAGGGAGAGCCCCTGCTTTTTGAGCACGTACATATCCTGTTGGTAAAAATTAATAAATAAACCCCCTCCAGTTAGTCATGCATTAGTGTGACCTTCCATTTCTGAGTCCCCCTCTTTCCTTGATATGCATAACACTAAAGTAGGTTGTGATCAATTTGGGTAGTGCAGTAATTGAATGTAATGATGCTAATGAGTCATTTCTTTGTACTGATCAGGTTCTCCAGCCCTGCCCAGCAACATGGTGTATTTTGGAAGCTCTCAGGATGACGAGGAAGAAGAGGAGGAGGAGGAGGAGACAGAGGAGTCAAAAGCAGCCACAAACAATGCTTCATCATCATGCCAGTCAACCCCCAGGAAAGGAAAAACGCATAAACACGTACCAAATGGGCAAGGTAAGTCCTAAATAGTTCTGTTTTCCTTCACTGCCTAGAAGAGACATTTATTAACTGAAGGTGCTTAGTCCTTGTCTGTCCTTCTGGATCTGAGTGAAAAAGGATACAGGATGTAATGGGAAAATGGGGTGAGATGTAGTGGTAGCATCTTCTGCTTTAACCTGTTTCTCCTGGCAATCTGAACTCTTGTCTGGCAGAATTGTACATATACACACACACATGCGTATGTATAGACACACACAGTCTCTCTCTCTGTCTTTTTTGAGACTTATATTTAATCTAGAATGATTTCATTTTATCAAAGTCAAGTACTTAAGTGTTATCAAAATGTGTGACAGGGCAACGCTTAATTTCTCACATACAATATTGGTACCACAATCATTACGATGCTTTATTCATGTTGCTGGTTGAAAGACTTTATGGAAGGAAGCCTTTTCAAGTCAGTTATTTCTTTGCAAATCAACAAAAGTTGCATTTATGACGAAATATTTCTGTCACAATGTCCTCGTGCCATGTCCGTGTGTGCTGCAATGTCACCTATTGTAAAATGAAAGATCTAAAAGCCATACTGAAAAGTTTCTGAGCCTGCTGTAATGCTCCACTGCAAGGTCCTGTGTGTATCACAACTCTGTGCCCTCACTGCCTGACATGACTTCAAAATGGAGTCTGTGCTCTCTGTTTCCTTCCTCAGTGTTAGTTTACCATGAAAATATTTTCTACTGATGACTGCCTGTACAGCTCTCCTGCTCTTAGTAGGAAGACTGAGAGAAGGGTCTCTCTTTTGAGAGAGACGACACGCTATTTGAGAGGTGGTTGTCATCCATGTCTACTTTTTTTCATTCATTCATGCTACTCTCTGCTCTGAAGTATGGATTAGTAGATCCCAATTACTTCCCAGTGCTGGTCGTCTTGTCTACTTTTCAAAAGGAACTTTTCTATAAAGGATCCCCTTTTCACATATATCAAAATTATTTTTCATTAGTACCTCTGATTCTGTTTTTATTGTACACCCAAGCTCAAAACCTCTCTTTCTGTGAATGATTTGTGGAGAAGTGCATTAAGAAGAGGGGTGTTATGCCTAATAGCTTTTCAGCTGTCAGCTGTGAGCAAGAACTTCAATGCTTTAGAAGCCATGGATCACAACTTGGCACTTCAAATTGATTTCTAAATAAACCCCCAAAAATAACAGGCACAAAACTCTACATATGGAAAATGAGATTGCACGTAACAGAACTGCTGCCTTAGAGTTTTAAATGTGATATATATCATTACAAATGGAGCCAATTGTGTTCCTCCAGAATGTCCCAGATGGCAGCCACTTGAAATTAGCTAGAAACCAGAGACACCTGAAATCTTAACTGGGGGTAAGTAAAGGCAAACTTAATGAGCCATCTAATGGCTTCATAATCTTTATCAATATAGATCAGAGTGAGCAAAAAAGAAGCTGCTGTTTTAATAGATCGGCAAAAGACCTTTGTAAAATACATAGGAGACAATGTGAGATGTTTTGACAAATGTGATGAAACAGGAATTCCCAGAGAAAGCAGCTGCTGCTTCTTCTTCATCGTTGTCATTTCTTTTCTTAGTTGTAGTCTTTTTTCTTTTTTTTTTTTTCCTCTTCTTAATTAAAATTTCCGTACCCAGGGATATTCCCATTTTTCAGTGCCTGTTATTTTGGTTGACAGCCAATAGTATTTTTGTTTCCTGTGAATAAAATAGGTTCTGGTTCATGTGTGTCTATTTTAAATGAGACCACACACAAAGGGAGACCAGGGACGGGTGCAGCAAATGAACTTAATCTAGCGTGAGAGTCTATTTTTAATGAATTAAAGTCTTTTGTTTTTAATATGCAATGTGTAGTCAAGCACTTTGGACCTGAAAATGCTAAGCATTTGCTATGACATACAGCAACAAAGGTTCAGAGCTTGATTAATGTCATTAGACAGTGTCAAATGATTGCTTTCTACTAAGTGGGGGCCAGAACAACTTTCCTGGGTGTAGTCATTTGTCAGTATCCTCTTCTGATGCCAATATGAGGCATTATTAAGGTCGCACACCGAAGTATGTGTTATAACCTAGCCTGTTGAGCCACCTTTTGGACAGCTAACTCAATTGTAAATGCCTAGGTATGAATAAGAAGCACATATAGCGCGTAGCGTAGCTCACTGCACAAATTGAAGTAATTAAGTCAACTGGCTTGTCACCTTCCAATCTTACTGCTTACATAGGTATATCTAAAACATCAGATTGTTTCCTGTGCCTTTTCATGTTCCTTCCTGAGTACTTCTGATGTGCTACGCACATATTCAACTGTTAAAGGGCGAAGTAAAATGTTTGGTGGGAGAAGTGTTTGTCTCCCACATTCATGGGAGTGTGAAAATGAATATGTAGCAATGTGCGAGTCATTCCTTCATGCAGTATCTTACTGCAGGCAGTGATAGTCTTGCAGTTAAATTGTTTTCTGGGATATTGCTGTGATTGCCACAAGGGAAGATGGTAGAGCCACAAAAATTGGTTTCATGTCATTACCAAACTTCAGCTGATTAGGCCAGGCCTGACTTAAGATAAGTTAGCAGCAGGTAAAGACTTGGATGCCACTGGTGGTGCTTTGTGCCCTGGTTAGAAACTGGTGTTAGTTCTAGGTAGGCATCTCTCATGTTGGATGTTCTGCATATAACTCTTCCCCTTACTGTCTTTTTTCAGCGTGCTTAAACTTACAATGAGCAGTTCTCACTACGAGAAAATAGTATCTAAAGACTTCCAGGTTTTCTTTGCAAAAGAACTGTTCTTTTGCGATGTAGTATGAAACGTGTGAGTGGTTCTTACTTGCTTATGGATTAAGTATGATCTCACAGTACGTGTCATAGATTAATTCAGGTTGGTGAAGACCCCAGAAGGTCATCTAGTCTGACCTCTTCCACAAAATACCATTGATACCTTTTCTGACAAATTCAGCAATAAAATTAGCAGATGTTTGTGCTTTGAATTATGTGTGTCTTTTGAGGAGGGAGAGGTCTTTAGAAGCTTTCTAAAACTTGTTGTGAAATTTTGGTCCTAATGGGAACGATTTTAATTGTGTTAGGATTTGTAGGAAGGTTAGCATGGTGAAAGGCTGGAAACCAATCAATAGAATCACTTGGTCTCTATATAGCTGCTGACTTCATAAGGATATTTTTCCCAGCTAAGAAATTATATGAACATTTAGTTGGAGTAGAGTTGCTGTTTCAGTCAAGGATTTCATCTTTCTGAAACGTGCAGTTCTCTTTTAACTTCAGACCTTCTAAGTAAGTTTGTGGTGAATTTCAGAATTAACATATGGAAAATGAAGGATAGTGTGGTGCTACATATTGCAGCAGATAGAGCAGAGGTTTGGGACTGCTGCAATTACAGCTGTTACTGACCCTTTTGAGTGTGGGTGCAGAAACCCCGTAGTTCTCTGAGTTTAGGTCCAGAACGCCCAGCCACGGGATGCCTGTGTGCTGCTCAGATAGATATGCTTGTTTTCCAGCTTGCATTTTGTACGCATCTCAAATGACCATCAGTCTGTCTGAGACTATTACACGGCTTTGAACACAAGGAATTCGGTGGAAGGAGCCAGGCAGGAGCATTGGCTTAAACAATGTGGTTTTTTTCTTCAGTGTAGCTGCCAGGTGTGGGGAGAAACTTCTCAAACCACAGCCTGGATGACAGGGCATCTTGCCAACGTGGAGGAGGAGATGGAGGGACATTGATCTGTTAGAAAATTGACCTTCTGCAGAGGAGGGTGTCAGTCATCAGCTGCTGCGGGCTGACGTGCAGGGACAGCAGGTTCTCCTCAGGTGAGCTGCACTCCGCTTCCCCGGGGGACGGGGAGGTACCAAGTCTAAATTACATCTCTCCGCTGCTCGGAGGAAATTCCAAGTTGTAGGTAAGAGGGTAGGCTTAGGTCTCTGTTTCATTAAAACTAATTCTTTGAAGTCCTCATGACTAAATAAATCCTGCTTTGATTTCATTCAGTGACACAATGAAGGCTTTCTCTCCAGGCTCCTGAAGGAAAATGTTTGCAGATGCCAAGTGTTTTGTTAGGCAGGCTGGGATCGGGAGCTGGAAGATGCAGTTAGGGAGTTGGGTTATCAGTTCCATCACAAGAGCAAAAGGGGATAGGCATTGCTCGACTTGAAAGGGCTTGTGGACTGGAAAAGAGCCTCAGGAGAAGCAGCGTGCACAGATACAGTTGCATAGACAAATTCTATATTGCGTGCAGCAGGCTACAGTTCCTCAAATAATTGTTGGGTAATTTCCTCCAGAACGATGACTGCAAGGATTAGACATTTCTCACACCAGCCCAGCAGGTCAAAGGTGGAGAGAAGTGCACATATGGGCCAGCATACCTGGGAACATCCTGTTTGTCCTCAGCTGCCAGAGACACACAATGAAGTTGTTTTGAGTTAGCCAGCCTTATTTGTAACTAGACTTCTTGAAGGAGAGTCTTGTTTCCTTAGCTGGAGCAAACCTACTGGGTCAAAACCAGTTACTACTCTGTGCTGTGTTTTGTTAACACGATCAGGTAAAAAATACTCTGCATTCTTTTGCCTGAAATGAGTGGGGTAGAAAACTGTACAGACGTCTTTTTTTTTTTTTTTTTTTCCTAGGGGTCACATTTCAAAACAGATCTGGCAGCAGTGCGTAGTGAGCAGGCATTACTAGAAATACTGTACTCTGCTTTACTGCTGCTCTCCAGAAATGCTGAGGAATGTTTAGCTTCTCAATTTGCAATAGATAATTTAGCAGAGTAATTTCCTTAAATGTGTAGTAACTAAAATGATGAGTAAGAGATTGTAGATTTGGAGGTTTTCCCTCATTTCGGGATATAGTTCAATGCAGTGTTTGTACCTGTTGGGTTTTAATGGCATACCTTTTGCATATGTTACCATTTGAAAGCATTATGAAGAAGTTCCAACTTCTCATTGCAATTCCTTATTTAGTTTTGCGTTTAACTAAATTTCATTTTTGTGTGTATATGTAAGACGGACTGCTAGGCTCATGCATCTTTTACAGTCAAATTAATCCTGAAGAGGTAAATGTTTAGAAGAAAAATACTTTCTACATCCAGCTAAAATGCAGAACGAGAAAATTTCAGGCAGAGTGCTACAATAGTTAATGGGATGGCAATTATTTTGATGATTTACAGCCTTTTGTTGAAATACCATGGAACCAGTAATTGTTGCAATAAACATTTTTGCGCATTTAATTTTTCTGCAAAAATATGTAACATGAAAATTACCCGTTTTGCAGTAATTTACATATTTAAATATGCAAATCAGGCACAACACATTTGGGGATTTGTGGATTTTCAGTAGCTAGATATATGACCTGTGGAGAAGAATAGGGGAGCTGGAAGTTGCTCAAAAAAATTGAATTGTTATCCTGGTGAGAGACTCGTGCTAACAGACAGACACTTCTTGTATGGACTTGCTGCTTAGCGAGTGACCCTTTTGGTGTTGTTTGTGTGGTAATGGTTAGGTGAGAGTAATGAATTTTTGCTAAGATGAGACACTTGGTATTGAATTTTTGCAAACAGTGGTGTGGTGTCTCATACCAATAACGCTCCTCTCTCCAGCACAATATATTCCTGTGTGCACAGGGGTTTGAGCTGTGTTACTGATAGTGTCAATAAGAAATTCACTGTTATCTGCCACCGTTCTCCTGTTTGGAGAACGTACAGCTATGGGTATTTTGTTGTGGAGTTGTCCTCAGACAGATTGCATAGCAATGGGTTAGGGCTGGAGAAGTGTGGAAACAGCGGTACCACACGTTTTCGTACGGTGTCATGGCATCCTTTTCTCCTGAAGTATGCCTTCACCACTGACCCTGAGTGGGTGGATTGTGTTGGGGGTGTGGGGGGAAGCTCCAGAAGAGAGCTTCTTTCTTTGGAAATGGTTTGTAGAAATCTGAACATACCGAGCACTTGAGGAAAACAATCAGCAGTATTAAGATATTCTTGTTTTATGGAAGTAGATCATTGTTTTATTTCCTCCGGGAGAGGAAAAGAATTATTGCCTGGGTCCTTTAAGGCAGTTTGAGAGCCACATAAATGTTTTCACAGTGACTTTAAACTGAATTAAAGCCAGAGCAAGAATGTTTTTGTACAGTAACGGATACTTAATGCCAGAAAGTTGATTAATTCTACATCTCTTCCCAAACATGATCTATGTAACAGCATGAGGTTTGCATTGGAATAGCTGGCTTGGGTTCACAACATTGGCAAGGCTCCCTTTTCTCCTTCTAAAAACAAACTTCTCCCTTTCACTCTTATCTTCCCTCTCTGTTTTGGATAGTTTTGTGAATGCAAAATCGCTTACTTTACACAGCACGAGCTCTGCAACATGCGGCATGTGTACATGTATGGTCCGTGCCTTCATCCTCCAGACACTGGCATAAAGCAAGAGGGTTTAGACACTGTTGCTCTGCTGTCCCTGCAATCGACTCCTCTGTTATCTCACATATAAGGCCTATCTGGTGCGGGAATAATCTCCAGGAGGCCTTGGGAGAGAAAGCTTTGCCCATGGAGCCGGCAATTGGCTGAACCCAGTCCAGTAATTTTGCTGCTTACATAGTGAAAGCCTGATTATGGTATGTATTATAAATTGGCTTCTGAATTGCTGGCTGGATGTATTCTGTAAAATATTTGCATGCAAATTAATTTTTAGGAATACTTCAGAAAATTGCTTGAAAGCGCAATAAATGTTTATCACTCACTACAGTGTCAGTTCCTGTAGCAAACGCTTTGTTAATTTGTGGTAATTGAGCACATCTGTGGCTTCATTTGACCAAAATTTTCTTTGGCCATTATTATAGCAGCACCGGTGCACGCACACTTTGCACTGTTTGCATTGGTTTACGTAGCCATTCTTCATCACAGTTTCAAATGAGATACCCTAAAGTCCCTGTATGGGATCCAGAGTGAATAATGGTACCCAGGGTCCAGTTCTCCTGATGCAGAGAGCACTGTGATGCATCTGTGGGGATCACGCCTGCCATAAGGTTTTGCTCTGGTACCATGAATTAGATCAGTGCTTTAAAAACCCCCAGTGCTTGTGAGTTTTGAATATAGTGGTTCAGTTTCCTTTGCATTTCGTCATCACTGCTAACCAAGAGACCCACAAGTATTTCACTCTGGGACTCTTATTGTTTCAGCTTAATAATAATAATAATTGTTTTGAAGGACCTGACGTTTGGAGAAAGAGCATTCAGATAGATATGGATAAGAGTATATGAATTTATTCTGTTATTTGGTGTGTCTGAACACTTAATTTACTTGCACTTTTAATTATTTGTTAGTAGTGCGCTTACCTTTAACTAAAAGCGGTTCTGGAAATACGGGCTGGTTAAAGTAGCATAAAATAATCATAATTCAAGACTACAGAAGATTTCTACTTTAATAATCTGAGTTTCACCACTCGTGCATTTTTTTTTTCTGTCTTTCTGTTTTTTTAATGAAATTACTGCTTGAAGGATGAAAGCTTTATTGGCTACTCTTCCACGAGGGAGAAAAGCACTGGGAGCAGGACAGTGGATATTGTGCGTGTCAGTGCTATCTCTAGGATGGGAGATGGTGTATGGAGTGTGGCTATATCTGGGCTTATAAAACACCATTTCTGCTTTTGAATGCCTTAAAAGTATTGAAGAGCTGACAGATGTGAAAGGGAATGGAGTTTACTGCACAAGAAGATACAAAAGAATCAGTAATCATTTTATTGTTAAATCAGATTTGGTCTCGATAATATTTAATGCAGAGTTTTGGGGGTTTTATGTTTTTATGGTTTTCATTTCTTTGAGAAGTGCCTGTTTCTGTTTCATTACCAGTTACTTTTCAACAATGAGAATTCTTCAGGTTCTTTTTCATCTTTCCCAGTGGTTTAGTCTTTTCACTGAACTATCTTGCTAGCTATTAGGGGCAAAGTTTAATCCTGTATTGTACTAAATAACTTATTTATTGTCTAAATGATTTACTTCTACACTTTTACTCAGATAGGAGTAAAGTTATAGTCCAGGGGATTTTTTTTATTTTTCCCCTGAAATGCTTGGTTTGTGGTAGTGTTTTGTAATTAATCAAGTTAACATTTAGGTACTTGTTCACATGACATGTTTGTGAATTTTGCATTACTCATTATCACAGAAAGGTGTTTATACCCATCTAGCTGGGTATAACAATATTCTAGATGTTGGAAGAAACAAACACCGATTTTTATAGAAACCGATACCATCTACTGTTTAGCTAGCGACAGCTTGACTAGGAATGTTTTGCATCTATTTCTCTCCCTTTTTATTGTTTTTTCAGGCTTTAAGCTTTTTAAGCTTTTCCTGTGAGACTGAACATTTTTTTCTCTCCCATTTCTCTCTTCCCCCTTTCAAGAATCTTACAAATTAAGACAAAAGATAATTACTCAGAGGGCAAAACTGGCAGGGTTCCCACGACACTTAAAATTAATGAGCTGTTGCATATAAAATATACCTTGTCTCATGTTCGCTGCTTTTTTTTTTTTGGTGAATTATAGAAGTGCACAATTTGGCTTTTTGGCTATGTTTTCTGTTTTAGTTATTTTTGGTTTATGAAGTGTCAAGTGAATACAGAAAACTAATCTCTCCGACATAACGTTTCCGTATGAGCAGATCAGTATATACAGTTTGTTCCCTCCAAAGGAAAATATCGCTCGCAGTGATGAAATACGTATTAACAAAGCTGCCATCGATTCTTTGTGCTTTGTATTATTAAAAATAAATAGTCAAGCTTCATGCGTCTGTAGTACCTTCCATCTGATACGAGAACTCCTTACAAAGAGGGATAAATGTATCATTTTGAACTCCCCAAGAGGGGTTGGCAATTATTATCAGTTCCATCACTGGAAATGAGACACCGAGGTTACGCAACTTTCACTGAAATCACTGAAATCTTTGGCTGGCTGGGGCAGCGCCAGTTGCTCCTGAGCTCAGGAGTGACGGAGTCACAGGGCAATTTGCAGTGACTTCTCTGCTGACAGCTTTTCTCTTGTTCTTACTCAATTTATGCAAGAGAGAAGGAAGACAGGAAGAAGAGCAATTGCAATTTTCTACTTTTTACATAATCTGCTCTGATTGACTGAGTATGATAAGTGACCTGAATAACAAACTTGTCAATTACTTTCTGGAGTTTTGGCTTTTGGAGGTGTGAGGTGCTATGGGAAGGTAGATATCTGGTTGGGAAGATTGGGAGGTAGGTGTCTACTCAAAAGCAGCTTAGATGCTTCTCTTCTGTCCAGCAGGATTGTTGGTTGTATGTTATTGCTACTATTGTGCTGCTACTACTGTAATACTAAAAGACATCTATAGAGACAGCTGAGCTTCCCAATTTAGTTAAAAAGGTATGCATTGAAGGTATGTCATGCTTAGTGACATAAGAAGTCTTTAATTGCACAGCAAAACTATAACTTAAACAATTTATGAATAATCCCAAACAGATGGTGTGTGTTGTGCGTAATAAATATGATTTTATGACACTTGTACTATTAAGTTTTTATGAATTTTCTTATTTACATCTTTTCCTAAACCGTGGCCAAAAAGGGAGGGGTAAAAAACAAGAGTAAATGGGTAGTGAAGGCAGGAGGGCACTTACCATGGTGCCTGTTGGATCAGAGGGCTTACTGACCTCTGCCAAGTGCCTCACAGAAGGAGGGGACAACACTGACATAAATTCACCACATTTTTGATTAGCAAACAGAGAAATTAACATAGTTTGGGTTTTATTTTAACCTCAGCTTTTCGTGTTCCCTGACATCAAAAGAGCAGTGACTGTTCTTAAATAAATTCAGCAAAGAGACAGGAACAAACCTGGCTGAGTTAGACTTGTATATGTTTACATAATATTTATTGTACAAAAAGATAGCATTTCTGTTCTGTGCTTTCGTATCCTTCACTTCAGCAGAAGGCTAGGGCGCTCAGCATTGGTCCCAGCATTACTTTATATGACATATTCCAAACTGGTTTTAGTATTTTTCTTTCTTTGAAGAAGTACCTTTTTCTATTTGCAGCTTGTCTGCTGTAGGCAAACTGCTGTCAGTTTGGTTCAGCAGTTTGGATATTGATGAAAACAAAACATGTTTTTTTCATGGAACGCTTACTTTCTTTTACACTAATGTAAAAATAAATCCTCTTTCTGTTTAGGTTATGTTTAGAATTCCCTTGCTGCAACAGCAAAAAGTTAATTAAAACTGTCATAAATAAAAATCAAACTGATAAGTCTAAATTTAGGTCAATCAAAACAATAATATCCCTTGTAGGTTTTAATTTGGATACTGAAGATAACGTGTGTTAACAAGCAAAGGAAATACTTCAGTAAATCTGTTCATATGCAAAATAGTGCTTCTATCTCTGTATTGATATTATTTTATATATAAGAAGACACTCACTGAAGATCCAACGCTTTATCCAACGCTTTCAGCAGAGGAAGCTGGGTTCTTTTGAATGAAGAGGTTGGTGTTGTGGGTTTTTTTTCTTTTTTTTTTTTCCTCTTAGTAGACTGATTTTTTTCTTTCTTAGTTTTCAATGGGTCCAGCAAATCATCGAAGGAGAAAGAACCTGCTCAGAAACACAAAAGCAAAGAGGCCACACCAGGGAAGGAGAGGAACAGCGAACAGAAGGCTGAGAGCCGAAAAGACCAGGCTGCTGCTAATCACCATCCTCCTACAAACACTGGCTCCTCCACGAAAGGGCTCACCGCTAACAACCACCACACTCTTCATAGATCGGCTCAGGACTTAAGAAAACAGGTAATGAATTGTATTATACTGTGAACACATGGAAGATGCAGCCTTTTTTGGGTGCTCACTCCATCTTCCACTGGTTGGCATAGAGTGAACATGGCAGTCCTTAAAATCATGCTCTGGAGACAGCAGGGAGTTAGTTTTCAGTGAGAGAGAGAAAGAGAGAAAGGAGGAAAAAAGAAAAGTAAAACATACATAGGAAGTCAGTATGATAAAGTGTATGCTTTAAAACCCTGTCTTTATATTATCCAATGCATACACAGGAAAGAGTAAAGTTCACATTGCCGTTTATTAAACCTTTCAGACTGGCACTCCTGTTGGTCTCTCTGCTGACAGTGCCAAGGCTGACAGCACGTGGAAAAATGAACTCCTTTTGTGTATGGCGGCTCTGCTTGGGTTATCTTAGAGGCTCACTTGTGTTGTAGAGAAGCAGCTGTTAGGATCAAGTCTTGTATTGCATGTGGGCAACACAAACCTCAGGGTCTGGGAAAAATGTTTTGCCCAATATGTAAAGAAGGGGCTTTAGGGTATTGCCTCCTTCACACTGGACAGACCAACTGGGGAGAAATTCAGACTTTCTAGTTGAAAACTAGCCGAAAAATCAGCAAAAGGTTTGTCTTAGCCTGACTTGTGTTTGTATATGGAAATTAGCAGACCAATCTTTCAGTGCTTGTGACTGAGGTTCGGGCAGGATGCATCTCCCATCTATTTTTGATGATTGGATCAAAGGGCTTCTAGAACAGCAACTGTCAAATAGGGTTTTTTTTATAAAAGACTTTCAAAATCCCCAGTCAGTGTTCTTATTCAGTCTGGGGCTGTGTTAGCAGGGTATCTGTGCTAGGGCGCTGCAGCTACAGCTTATATTTGGCTTTTTTGCAATGGTTAATTCTCAAAAGAGCAATTAGACTCATTCTATATTTGCTGGCATCTAAAGGTTTTTCTTCTAAGTAGGCTTGCCTGGACTTCAGTGGAGCTCTAATTACCATCTCATAGGGCTGTTAAGGCCTTTTATGGCACCTCTCAGTCATAGGTTTGGAAATCAGAAATGGCAAAAAGAACAACAGTGGTGCTCTTGCCAAGGCAGCCTTCCATGCTCTGTGTTTCAGTGGTTTTTAACTTCTCCTGGAATTTCTCCACTGAATTCATATTACTTTCTAAATCAGATTTTAGATCTTGAAGGGTATCTACAGGGTATCTGTATGTCTGTAAGACGATCTTTATTCCTCTATGGCAGTTTTTACTTATTTAGTATGAGTTTGCTTTCTTTTGCATCCTTTCCAGTTTCTTTTTTGTGACTACCAGAGTCCTATGATCCTTGCTGTGGCATGCTCTGCTATGAGCTCTTCACGTTAAACAAGTTTTCCAAAGTGTAAGGATGCGCTTCATACGTAATTATGTAAACTCACTGGGACACTTGTGTGAAATATGGTATCATCAGAGTAGGAAGGGTTAAAATTCTTGTGCAAGTCTGCTGCCATCACTGGTGAAGGTAGTTCTAAGAAGGGAAAAGGCAGGTGTAGGAGAATCTTGTCCACAATTTGACTGGGGTATGCTTTGTAGCGTATTAAATGTTTTCAGTTGTGTTATGCCAAGTGAAGAGAAGTTCTAAATCAATGTAGTACAAACAACAGTCCCACCACACAGACACCTCACAATGTGTGCTTCTCAAGCTTCAGAAAATAAGGGGGCTGTAATTTGGGATAATGCTTTTTTTTTTTTAGGGTATTTAAATTTTCTTCCACAATGTATAGTCACATAAATACTTTCTTACCACTATTAATGAAAATATGGCTGTACCTAATTAAAGGAGCATTATGTGTTTTGCCTGGTTGAAAGATTCAGCTTTGTGCAAAAGCTTAGACTTATGTTTTGTGTTTCATTGCTAAATTTCCCGCCCTTGTCCTGAGTCTTTGTTAGCATTTTCAGTACTTTCCACAAGTAGAGTTGTTTTTCAAGGGTGCCAGCCACATGTTCCTCCCACTACCAGTGTGTTTTTATTCCTTGTTCACCTCCATTTAAATGGTTTGTGTGTCTGTTTTGTTCAGTCTTACAGAAAATAAAGGCAGAACACTAGAAATTACCTGAGATTTTCTTTTTTCCTCTCCTTCTTTCTTTCCTTTTCTGGTGTGCACTTGCACTTGTCACGTGTTCCCTCTCTCTCTTTCTTCCTCCCTTGCTATCTTCCCAAATCCCGTACTTCAAAGGGGTTGCTGGCAAAGGAAATGCAGTTCAATGGGGCCCTCTGTTGGTGTAATATAATAATTTAGCACTGCAAAACTCATATCAACACAGAAATATTTTTATGAATGAATTCGAGATCAGATGCATAGCTTGAATTTGTCTGGGACCAAACCTTTTGTTGCTTTTGATACTGTTGCTGTCTTTGCTGTGGTTGTTATTAAATAAGTTTTGTTGGCTTTATTTTGTGTTTGTATGTGTGTATGTCTAGAGGATGGATTCTAGGTGCTATGCAGAGGTGTGTATGTAGACCAGTTCAAATCCAACAAACAAATTGCTGCAATACTATGTGCTGGTCCCATTTGCTTTTTAAAAGACAACAGCATTTAAAATCTGTAACACCATCTTTTGATGCAAGGGAAGTGTTCAGGAAAGTGGAGAAAAGAGTGGCCTGAAGACAAATATAATGTCAGCAAAACTGAGAAGATAGCTGAAAAGCAAGGATAAGATTGTTCGTATCCCTAGTTTCACCTTTAGCTCAAGACTTTGAGTCATGTAAGGCTAATGTCAATCACTTTGTTCCTATTTGAACTAAATTGACTTCTTTCTTATGTGCTCAGTGTAAGCACTGCCTCGGGATGGAGCTGTGGCATAGACCCCCATTTGGTGAACCTGCGCACCTGGCAGTGTGGCCAATTTTTTAGGCTGACTCTGTGTGTGTATGTTTGGTTTGGGGGGAGACATATCAACAGTAGAAAGGTAAGAAAATGCGTACCAAAATTTCTTGTTTCTTTTGGTTCCAATCATCTGATGGGTCCACAGAGACAAGTACAGACCAGGAATGCGTAGGTAATGACTGACCAGCCAGAATTTCACATTTGTCAATGTGAAATCCTGAATCCACCTGCTGCCTTAATGGTGGGATATGGCCACGTTGTTTGTTCCACTTGTTTCCAGCTGGAAGATGTTTGTTGCAGCCTATTCTTATTTGAAGCGTGGTCTGTTCTGGTCCATGTAGTACTGCTATATCTTAAACCACTCTGAAAACCACTCTGCTACCCACTCTGAAAATACTTGATACCTGTGGGCGTTTGGGGAGGGGAAGAGGGAAAAGCATTTGGAAACCAGTGTGTTGTGTCTCCTCTAGAAAGACGGTGGTCCTGAGAAAGTTTTCAGCAGTGTTTCTTTCTTGTGATATCTCCTTAGTTAGCAACCAGAAAAAAGAAGTGAATTCCTTATGCTATTCTCAAAGCCAAGGGTTCTCTACTTCAGGACCTGTTTATCACTGGAAGAACTTCACTAAGTTTGAATAAAAATTGAAAATAATATGCTTATAAGCTAGGACTGGAGGTTAGATAGCTGAAGCTTATGTGCCTGTTCATTTCAAGATTTGGCCCTGAGAGATCTCAGCTGTCATTGTATGGAGGTGTTCTAACAACTCTGAACAGTTGTGATAAGTTGCTGTTTTCTTAATTAATTCAGTTTTCCGGAGTTTTATATCTTGGCAGTTTCAATTCTGGCCTAAATCTCATGCTGCCGATGGTTTGTTTTCCTATGAAGAGAAGGAGCTGCTAGGATCTTGCCTTTCTCCATGAACACTTTCTCCATGACTATTTTGTTCTTGGGCCCTGTGTCACCACTCCTTGCTGAAGGAGTACCCTTATGGCCCTTCAAACTTCTGATCACAGCTTCTTCAGAAAAAAATCATAGGAAGGCTAGAGTTACAAGGTACCTCCATAAAGCCTGACTGCTTACTCTGAGATATTGTCTTGACTGTATGTGACAGCACAGTAATATAGCTATGGCCTCCTTGAAACCTTCTGGAAGACCTGTAAACAAGACTCCACAACATCCATTGACAGCTTCTTCCCAGCATTTCCATTTCTATTAATATGAATGAGAAAGTTTTCCTAGTTATGCCTTACATCATGGTTGTTGACAGTTTAAAGGGTTTTTTCCCTCACTTTTCTGAGTGAACATGGAAAGAGCATTTACTCTCTCTTTTCAGAGGAGCTGCTTATGCATCTGTTACAGAGTTGTCCCATAGTCATCTCTTTCAGACTAAATAAGCCCAGCTCTCTTGACTTTTCAGTAAAGGTCATAGCTTCCAACTACCTGAGTACTTCGTGTTCTTTTAGACTTGCTTTGCTGTCTAAATTTTTCTCACAATCTGGGCCTGATGGGCCCTGCTAAGGAAAGTGTGCGCTCCCATCCCTTGCTTTCAGTGTTTTTGATAATAGGACTCAGAAAGTGATTTGGATACTTTGTACTACTGTCACGTTTTGCAGCTCACTGTGGTCCCCTCCATGTATTTGTTGAAATGTTATTTCTCCCCTACATGTATTTGATTTGTCCTTCCTAAAACTGTCACTTCCTCTTATTGTAGAAATGTTCTGAAATAAGTTCTTCAAGATTACCTTTGATTTTGACCTTGTCTGCAGAGTGTTTATAGTCCCTCCCAGGTGTGTGTCACTGCAAAATTTTACAGTAATCCAGTTACTGATGCAAGTACCTGGTAAGAACTGAGGCCAAGACATGTCTCTGCAGAAGGTCACTTGGAATCCCCTCCCACGATGGCATTGAACTATGACAACGCTACCTTCTTTTGAGGATGACTTTATTTAATCCCTTGTGAAACCACTTCAGTGTCTAGGACATGTCTCAGGAGCTTGTTTGGTGGAACGTCATGTGGGACAGTGACAGGAGCCCTACTGAAGCAGAGGTGCTTCTTACCTGCTCAATCAAGTGTCTGTCAGAAGATTATTAAATGAGGTTGACGTGCTATTTTGGCAAAACTGGGGGGGGCGTGGTGGTGTGTTATTCCTTTTTTTAATTATTTTTTAACTTTATCGTAGTATTGTTTGTGTGTTAACAAATTAACTATTTGATGATTTGTTCCAGAATGATTTTAGGATATGAAGTTAGGTAGACTCTGTCTGCCTTCAGCTTATTTCCAGGAGCCATATCCTAAGTTATCTAGGTACATTTTAGCTTACTGGGGTTGCTTCCTAGCTCTCTTGCTGAAATTCGTTATGTTACATATCTGGTAAGTACTCGATCAGTGGTACTTTTGGAGAAGGCTGATGCCAAAGAAGCAGGAACACTTTAGCCAAACTGTTGCATTTATTTTCCTTCATTGTGTAGTGGTTGATGTTTGCTGTTCTTTGTTGTCTTTGTATTTATAAAGTATTTGTTAAATCTTTTCCATTTCAGTTTATGTCCCTTCCTAACTGAAGTTTCTTTAGCTCTTTTGCCTTTCTGATTTTATTCATGCATGCTTTTTCTCTTCCCAAATATAATTGTGTTTCCACGTTTTACTGTGATTATTTTCTAATTTTCCAGTCATTAGAGAACTTTGTGAACAGGCATAATGGCTTGTTCTTTGTGCCCTTCATCTGAGCTGGAATTGCTTTTGTTGGTTTTTTTTACAGGGGGTGTTTTGTTGTCCTTTCTCTACTGTTGTCGTATCTTAGAACTGAAAACTCATTTCATGATCGCTGTCACCCAGATTACCTTCCCCTTCCAGTTCTCAGTCAATTCTTCTCTATTAATCTAGATGGAATCTGTAGTTGGTGTTCCTGGCTATATATAAAGCCAGAGATGTTCAACATTTGTTCTGACTGCTGGAGGCAAGAGGCAATGCCTTGGCAGCTCTCTAGCCAGATCTACTCTGTGGCATGAAAAAGTACTCTAAAAGACTAGGCCAGGCCTCCCATTTCAAATGCAGAGCACTGCCTAAATTTCAAGGGAAATAGGTAAATGCATTTCTGTCAGTAAGTGTTTGCTTTCCAGATGATATCACGTACGTCTTTTGAAAGCTCAAGGTAAAACTCATGTCATCAGTTATCTGGATTTCCCTTAAATGTTTCTACCTCAGAAGCACAGGAAGGACAAGAATATGAATGGATTGTGAAGGGTGTTGCTCTTGCTTAAGCTTCTGGAGCACAGAGGAGAAAACGTACACAGTAGATGCATGTGTACACATACGTGTGTGTGTGTGCAGAATCCCCAAATTCCAGTTCTTCTTCGCCAAGTCACTTAATGCAAGACCACTGCATTATCTTTTCAGTCTCTATTTGATCCCTGTTTGTAACATTTTATCTCTACTTTATAAGTGACTACAGTTCTTGGATTTATTGGAGAGAAGCTGCTGTGCTGACTAACTTGGCAAGTATTTTCAAATCCTACAGGGCAGAATTGTAACTTTGCAGGAATGATATTGTTCACCCGAGTGCTGATGAGAGGTGATTGTACTGTATGCTTTCACTTTGAACACTTTTATCAATGTTCCTGATTTTTGGATGTGTTTTTTCTGCACTCACAGTAGTTTAAGGAGGTGAGAAGGCAATGTTTGAACTGGTTTAAATGCTGATATTTGTTAGAGTTTTAAACTTGAACTTCATTTTCTTAGTAGTGGGGCTTATCTTTGGCAGTGCTGAGCTGTCACAATTCCATTTGAAGCTGAGGGCTGTAAGATGTCTTATAGATTAAAATACAAATTTTATTTTCATATCTGGATTTAAATGTCTAACAGAAAGCAGTGGAGTCTAGCAATTCTAAGTTGCAATGACACATTAGTGATTAATGTTATGTAATAAAATGTGTCAGCAAAACTGCCCAGATATCAAACTTTTTAAAAATGCATTGAACTACTTTACACTTCAGCAACAAAATGCCTCCCAAGACTTAATATGTATGACAGACTGGATCCTTCATGGCCGTCCTGATCTGCTGGGTGCATAATGCATTCAGTATCTCTTTTTATATATGTGTATGTGTAATCAGGGAGTTGATTTGACTCTCAAGTGTGTGCTTTTTCAAACTGTGCCCATTCCAGTCAGAATTGATAGTATACACTGGCTAGTTTGTCAGCTAAGAAGCAGTAGACTGTGTGTGCACCTAAGGGAAGTTGGGTGGGAGAGAGATAGTGTCTGAGGGCCAGAAAAGGAGATAAGGAAAGCATTAGTTTGTAAACCAGACTATCTGTATCTATGTATACTCTAAAAGGCTTTCTGGTTGTCAAGGAAAAGGGTTAGTGCAAGCAAGGGACTTCACCCTTCTTAGTGCCTGAGCCTTCGTACCCTCCTAAAGCAAGGTTGGCTTTCAGGGGGTTTTTTCATTTCATTTTTAAAAAAAAATATTTGTGTTTTATTTGTTTGTTTTAAATACCCAGTCCCTCCTTCTGCCTGGGTGAAAAAAAGTTATATGAAGATTGTACGAAGGGGCCAGGAGTCAGGATTGCAGAATATGGTTGTCCCGCAACTGGGCCACTGTGGCTGAGTGGTAACATTACTAATTTAGTTTTTCTGTTTTCTTTTTCCTTCCTTCTGCTCCTTCTGCAACACTCCTGGCGTTGCAGGTTTCTAAAGTCAACGGGATCACTCGAATGTCATCTCCGAGTGCAAATGCAGCCAGTGCCAAAAAGATGAGAGAAGTCAGACCTTCACCGTCCAAAACTGTGAAGTACACTGCAACAGTGACAAAGGGAACTGTCACATACACCAAAGCCAAGAAAGAACTGGTCAAGGAAACCAAACTAAATCACCACAAACCCAGTTCACCTGTTAACCACACAATCTCAGGGAAAATAGAAAGTAGCAATGCAAAAACCCGCAAACAGGTGCTATCCCTTGGAGCATCCAAGTCTAACAATACCGCTGTTAATGGTGTAAAAGTCAATGGCAAGTTGAACCAAAAGACATGCACTAAGGAGGTGGGGAGACAGTTAAGGGAGGGGCTGCGCAATTCGAAGAGGAGGCTGGAAGAGACGAATCACATAGACAAAATACAGTCGCCCACCAAGAGGATGAAAGGGGCCGTCAACTTGGCAGAAGCTGCCAGCAAAAAGGCAGCTGTGGAAAAGCCTTTGCTGAATGGACACCTTAAAAAGGAAGTGCCAGAAAAGAATTTGGAAAGAAATAGGCCGAAAAGAGCCACTGCTGGAAAGAGTACGCCAGGGAAACAAGCACATGGCAAAACTGAAAATGCCTCCTGTGAAAATCGTTCTACCTCTCAAGCGGAGTCCTTGCACAAGCCACAAGACTCAATGGGAAAGCACGAAAAGGGCAGTAGTAAGTCTGGGTGGGGGATGCTGGGGGAGATTCCCATCCTTAGGCCCTCCACCAAGGAATTCCATGACCCACTGATATACATTGAGTCAGTCCGAGCTCAGGTAGAGAAGTATGGGATGTGCAGGGTGATTCCTCCTCCAGACTGGAGACCTGAGTGCAAGCTAAATGATGAAATGCGGTTTGTGACACAGATTCAGCACATACACAAGCTAGGCAGGCGCTGGGGACCCAACGTGCAGCGGCTGGCCTGTATCAAGAAGCACCTCAAATCTCAGGGCATTACCATGGACGAACTCCCACTCATAGGTAAGGGCTGTGGTCTCATTGGCCTTTTGCCACTTCTTGTTAAGCATCCATATGCAACTTTATGCTCCGTTTGCCTTTATGCTTAACCAAACCCCTCTTCAGTAAACACTGCTGAGCGCTGGATCCCTCTCTTTACCCCTTGGTCAGGCACAATGCAGGTAGGCTGTCGGGAGAGCTTTCCAGGGAGACTATATTGCTGCTGGATTCCTCCTACCAGCTTTTTATTTCACCCAGGAAAAAAGTGCTGTGTGGGGTCTGGGTCTCCACATTTCAGGATCTTCTTTCCCTTGTTTTTTTTATTTTTTAGGTAGCACAGCTACAGATACCGATAGCCTCGGTTTAACTGTTGCCTCAGAATATTTTTCAGACGTTTCCAGACGTGTTTGCCAAACAGGTTGCAGTGCTGCCAAGCTTGAATACAATTTCCACCCACTCCTCTGCCCCTTCCTTGAAAAGCATTTAACCAAAGGGTGAAGAAAATATCTCGAAACTTACTTCTGTTTGGGTACTCAGACACTTAAAATCACAAATTTACAATGACCTGCTGACATTTAACAACCATTAAGTGTCAAGAATAGGCAGTAAAATGTGGTTGATTGCAAAATGGAGGTTTCATTATTTCTCCCAGCAGGTGTCTGCCAGGGCTAATGCCTGAGTGAGAATCACTTATTTAACAGAATTCTTGGTTTATGGTCTGCTGTCAAATATGACACGTGACAAAAATGTGACAATAGTTTGTAAAAACATGACAACAGCAGCATACAAATGAACTATTGAACGAACCACCTCCATCTCTATTGCCTTTGCAGCCACGACACCGTAACAAACTTGCATTTTTGATTTCTGTTAGCCCTTCTCTTTGTTTTTGGAGTGTTTTAAGTGAGAGCTCACAGGACCTGCATGTTGCAACTTGAGGCTAGAGTTTTGCCTTTGAGGCGTTATCCGATCAGAGGCAGCTGTCAACGCTAGCTGGATTAAAGGGCACACTTTTCTGTTTAAACTGTTCACAACGCTTTCCCCCTCCTGTTTTCAAACTTTATTGTATATCACATATGGTAAGTGAGTGAAAATGCATAAAAGCACACAAAGAGATTGCAGAGTTTATGGTGAACCAATCCAGGCCACAAGGGAGAAATGACAGAATTTAAGGAGGGAGGAACGAGGGTTAGCGCTCTGTTGCAATAGCTGTGCAAAAACGTTCGAGGGAGTCTGAAAATTAAAGTCACTCAAGCAGCAATAAGTGAACATTTTGTATGCCTAATGTATGCAATGGTTGTATGCTAATAGAGAAGAATAATGAATTAAATTTACATTGGCGAGCGAGAAGAAAACGTGCAAGACAGCTCGATTAACGCTCCTGGAACAATGTTAACTTTTTAATGAAATACCTTAACTCAGTATTAAGATGACATTACTGTTAATTATTTGTATTATTTAAGTACCTAAGAGCCTAATTAATAAGCAAGGATTCTATTCTGCTGGGTGCCATATACCTGGAGCAAACAGTAGTCTCAGAAAATTTGCATTCTATGTATCCTTTCTGCAGTTAATTTCTTACCTGTCGTGTGTTTAAAAACAAAATGGAGAAGAGAAGCTGAAGGCGTCATCAGTGATGAGAAATCTGTTGGTTCCAGAAGGAAAGCTATAAACTAGTCTGTGGTGATAAATGCATGCTTATTTCGGTAGGCATGCATACATATCCCTCCTCTCAGGGCCAAATCACATTTCCATTTAAATAAGTGAGAGTTTTGCCAATGACTTGTCTAGTGCCAGAGCTGGTATTAAATGCATACCTGAAGATTTAAGATTTTTTTTTTTTAGATTTATTTGCTCACTAAGTAATTTAAAAATGCTCCCAACTTAGTGAAATTGAGACAATTAAAAGAAAAGTTAAATGCTATTTCTGCATAACACGTGTCAGGTCTCCTATTTAACCCCATTTTGCTAAAGGCGCTTTATAAATGGGGTTAAAACTCTCTTTTTAAAAAAAAAAAAAAGCTTGTTTTCTCTTTTTCTGCAGCCTTTCAGGAAAGTTTAAGCAGCTTGCTTAGTACAATCCTGGATAACATCAGCCTAAGATATAAATGCCTCCAAAAGTTATGACTGTGTGAAATGGAATTGCATTATAATTGAGACCATTCTGTAGGCTCTAGCTGGAGCTGGCCTTGTGGAGCATCTGCCAGATACTCCAGGCTCCGATTGAATGATGTGCTACTTGAGCTCTAATATTGCAGAATGATTATAAGTGACCGTTCCGTGATGCAGGAGAATATTGCATTTCTTAAATAACTCATAAACAGTTTTGAAATTATGGCCTTATGATGGGTTGGGTGTGCGCTGTTCATCCCACTGGAGAACATGTACAGCGTTAAACCTGGACCACACTTCTTTCAAAGTTAGGAGTGTGTTTCTCAGCTTTATGTAGGTCGCTGAATCTATTGGGATGGAAAACCATCTTAAATTATGCCTTCAGCTTATTTGTGAACTGTGCATATAAAATGCTAGACCAAAAAAGTAACAGCCTGTAATAGAGGCCAGCTTGAAAGTTATTTTATGGGGAAGATTAAAGAGGAGAGAAATAAAACCTTTGGGATTTTGTTTTTCCAATGGTGCTGGCTGTTTCTCAGCTTCAAGACTTAGCCATTTTGTCCCAAAAAATAAAATTACGAAATTGAATAAATCTGCTGCCCCACGGCCATGCCTTCACCCTTGTCATATACTCCTCAAAATTTTACGATGTTTGCAGCCCAAAACCTTTCCCCTCTTTCCCCACTTTTGCCCAGTGGTGCACAGGCAGCATTAGCATTTTTATCCCAGAATGTCACACCCAGGTTTACTCTGCTGAGCCTCCCTCCACACTAGATTGGCACAAGTGGTGGGCAGAGGGGAAAGCAGAGGGAAGAAAGAAAATCGGCATCACCTATGAAGCATCTGAGATGCAGCATAGGGTAGCTCAGAGAAAGGAATGCTGCTTGCACTAGCAGGCAAGATGATAGGACCGGCCCTTAAGATGCTGTAGCTCTGCATCCAATGGTAGATATTTACCACAATGCTGCTTCTTACACTTCTCTGTTGTGTAACAGCATTTCTAAGTGCTCTGAAACAGCTGTACAGTAATGATTTTTTACTTTTCTCAGAGAAAAGGGGGAAAGAAAGATAATGTGGCATCAGTGATGTTGACACGAGTTTTGTATTAATTCTCATTTTTCCTTCAGTCTTGCTCTGTTGGATTGTAGGTGGTCTTTGGTCTGTTTCTTCGCTCTTTCTACTGATAATTAATGTCTATGCTCCAGGACAATTTATGATGTGTCTTATTGTTCTTCATCCATTTGGCTGCTTTTTATGCTGCAGTTTGTATAATTCTCAGTTTTTATTTTTTGACTGGAGTGTGAAATGTGTTAGTCATCTTAAAATATATAAAAACATAATGGAGTATACAATATGGATGACCTCAAACTGGAAGAATAACGTGTCTGGAACTTTCTAAGGTGGTTGCAGCACCAACCCCCAACACCCCCACCCCACTCCCCACCTCCTTTTGTTGTTTTTTTTTAAAGATTTTTCTACCTGTATTGAAATTAATGATGTTAAAGTTCTCCTGTTAAATACTAACTGTATTCAAAGTCTATCCTCCAGAAAGGAAAGGTACTTGGTTTTTTGATTGCCAGTGCCCATCTTGATACTTGTTTTGCTTCTTCCTGGCATAAGCCATGCATGGGATTGGTGGCCGGAGAGGAGAGGGTGGGAGTGTGTGGGCTTGTAAAGAGATAGACAACTCTTGTTTCCTTCGCTGCTGGGTAATGACCAGGAGAAAAAAAGCATCCCAGGAGATAGCTGGGAGTGTTCAGAGAAGGGAAAGGAGTAAAACTTGAGGAGAGCCTATTTAACTGTAGGAAAGGCTATTGCAAATAGCAAAATACAATCTGTTGAATTAATTAAGCTGACAGAACAGGTGTGTACACCTGCCTTTAGCAGGAAGTGTATGAGTAGGAAGTATGATGCTCCGGTGCCCAGGTGACCAGAGCTGTACTGGTGGCACATCCTTTGTGTGCCCACTCTGGCAGCATGCTTGACACAAGCTGCCTGCAGTTTTCCTAACCTGCTCCTGTGTTTCCCTTTCCCCTCATCTGCTGCCTGGCACACACGGACCCCAGGAGGCTGCGAGCTCGACCTGGCCTGTTTCGTCCAGCTGATCAACGAGATGGGGGGGATGCAGCAAGTGACTGACCTCAAGAAATGGAACAAGCTGGCAGACATGCTGCGCATCCCCAAAACTGCACAGGACAGACTGGCCAAGCTGCAAGAAGCCTACTGCCAGTACTTGCTCTCCTACGACTCCCTTTCCCCTGAGGAGCACAAGAAACTGGAGAAGGAAGTCTTGCTGGAAAAGGAAATCTTGGAGAAAAGGAAAGGACCTTTGGAGGGACATTCGGAGAATGCCTGCAAGTTCCATTCCTTGCCCCGGTTTGAGCCCAAAAACGGACTCATCAACGGCGTGGTTCACAAAAATGGCTTCCGCAACAAGTTAAAAGAGGTCGACGTCCCACTGAAGACGGGCAGGCGGCGGCTCTTCGCTCAGGAAAAGGAGACCACGAAGGAGGACGAGGAGGAGGAGGAGGGAATTCTAAGCGACTTACACAAGTGTATATACAAGGTAACAAGGCGGGCTCTGACAGTTTTGTTTTGCAGAACTGATGATGCTGGTGTCTGGCTTGCATCCCAGTGCAAACCTGGCGGGATGGGGGGGAGCTGGTGGGCTGCAGTGCCACCCCCAAGGCAGCAGCGTAGCCAGAAGCTATCGCAGCCAGGCAGTCTGGTGGGCTTACTCTGATCTGCCTGCCTCTTGCAGCATGTCTGGAAAAGCTGGAAGGCGTAATTGTCATAACAAGATGCACTGGGCTCTGCCTCCCTTCGTCTCCTTGGGAGAGGTTGTCTGAATAGCTTTGCCCAATTATCCTTGCAGACACAGGTTTCATTTTTCTTTTCTAGTGGCATATGAAGTAATGTTCTGCTTTCTCATTCCTGCTTCTTGCAGGTCTCATGTCGAGCGATGTAGTGCTCCACATCAAAACTAACATCACTAGAAATACTGCTACATTTACAAAGGGCAAATTGAACTGCAAACAGTATTTCATCTATGGTGCCAGATTTTGCTCAGCGCTAGCAGTCACATGAACGCTTAGTCCTCCACATTTCGAGTACTTCCATTTACGAAGGAATGCTGACTCTTTCACTGTATTTTATTTGGCAGTCTCTTGCTCTGGAGCAGGACTTGGCACTGCAGCTCGCAGTGCAGTTTTGAGTTGTGTTGAATTGTGTAGCTGTGCTCCGAGAGAATTATAGTGTTGAGTGTCTGTGCCCAGTAAAGAAAGGAATACACTGTTCGTCCCCTTCCAATCTCTCTTGATCACCAGGAAACGAAGCCAGATAGCCAAGAGTGGCTTATTGTTAAGCTGTTCAGGGACTGCATGTGCTCATGACTTGAGCTTTAAAAGCTTGCTTCGGGTTTCTTTTGCAGCCTATTATGATTTGCCATCCCAAAAATTCTTTTACTCAGGGACTTGGACCTCAATCCCATCTTTGAAAAGCAATCTCTTTGCCATGCTGCTGTTGTAGAGAAGCTTATTTTATGAGAGCAGCATTTGTGAATAGTGAAGAGGCATTTCTGTGCTTAATATCCTGTGCTTAAGTGTCATTAAATGAAAAATTTGATACAACTTACCCTGACTGCTGTGTGAGCAACATCAAACTTAGTGGGGAAATGCTTCCATTGCTTTTCCAGTCCAAGTTCAGAAGATACAAAGTAACTCAAAAAACCAAGATTGGTGTTTTTGTAGTCCTGATCAGACACACAAAGTAAAATGCGAGCAAACCCAGTGCAGCTAGTAGAACCAGCCTGAGTCTGCTGAGCCATGGGCCTTTGGCCCAGAAGTCTGAGAGCTGCCAAATTGCTGCTGCTACCCCAAAAGCACTGACAGTACTGTCGGCATCAAACCCTGTCTGAATCTGACAATATCCAGTAGAAATACTTTTGTTCTGAGCACAGAAGCTGTTAGAGATGAGCATCGTTGAGCCTGTGGGCCGGTGCTCTCCCCACTCACCAAAGCAGCTGCAGCACACAGTGTTCAGGCAATGGCTCAGGTTGTGCGCCATGGTACTGGCAGCTTCCCAGACACTGGGGCTTGCCCGTTTGAATGCCATCCCACACTCAGCTGCAGTGCAGAGACTGGGAACTGCTGTTACAGGCCAGAGAGAAGACAGGGTGAAGCAAATCTGTGGTGGGTTTCTGGAGAGATCCCTGCTGTGGAGCACCCTGGTCGGTCTGAGCGCAGAGAGGTGCATAGCTTCATTTTCATAGCACTTAGGGGAAAGGCCTGTAGAAGGACTGACTCATGAGAACTGGTCAGGTCACTTATTGCATGCCTGAAGAAATTACACAACAATCTTGGTGTACCAGAGAAACCCCCAAGACCTGTAAAATGACTGTAGTTCGGTAAAATAACTAAGCTTTTTAATAAGGCTTAGGTGAGGTGGTGCTGGCTTACAGATTTAAGCAGAGGGTATGTCATGACGTTTTATGAAACAAGCCTTTCAATCCTGTGTTTTTTGTTTTTCTTCAGTGATGATATCCTTCTGTGAGTGTATATGTGGAGGGGAGAATGTTCTTTACCTGTTGATGTGTTTCAGAGAGAAAGTGAAATTTGTTCAACAGAATGTGTCCTCGTTAAAGTTTCCACAGATGATGGGATTGTAACTGTTCCTTTCTAACGCACTTTGCTAATTCTAATTGAAAATAAAAAAACACACACAAACCCAAAAAAATCCCAAACCCCGCCCCTTTGATAAAGGTTGATATATTGAAATTTGTTCAACAGAATGTGTCCTCGTTAAAGTTTCCACAGATGATGGGATTGTAACTGTTCCTTTCTAACGCACTTTGCTAATTCTAATTGAAAATAAAAAAACACACACAAACCCAAAAAAATCCCAAACCCCGCCCCTTTGATAAAGGTTGATATATTTGAGGACATCATAATCATATGGCTGTAGTCCAGTTTAGGCCATAAAGTCTATGCTTCAGACCACGAAGAAGCTACATATTTGGGATTTCACACAGTAATTTCTGCAGTCAGCACATGCTTGAACTGGAATGTGTTTTCAGAAAGAGACATCCAGTCTTCCAGGAGCAGTTACCATCGTATTGCACATCAAGGTTGGAATAAATCTCCTTTGTGTTTGGCTGACTTTGTGCCAGGGCTCCCAAATTATTTTCAGTGTTACTCCTTTCCAACCAGTAAGGCCTGCTGTGCTTTTAAGTATGTGCTGCAGGCTGCTGCGCTTGCTTTCTTTACTCCCAAATGTGTAGCTTTTCTACCTAATAAAATGCCTTTTGTTTGTAAGTACATGAAGTAAACTGCTGCCATCAAAGAAGGATCTGCTGCAAGATTTTCATTCTTCATTCTCCAGTTTTAGCTCTGAAAATATGTTAAAAATCTGTGCTGGAGCTGACTGAAACCAGCATTTTTTACCATGTGGAACCAACTCAAGGCTTCTTAGTAGGCCTGTTAGAGGGACACGCAGAAGAAATCACCAATGCAAGTTTTCCCAGCCCTCGGATGAAACTGTCCAAATCCCATGCTGGGACTTGGCAATTCTGGGCTCTGCTTAACAGGAGGTCCCTCTTCCTGCCTGTGACTAGTGTGAAATCTCTATGCTTATATTGGTGATTACTTTAATGTCTTTAACATTTGTAGAGTTGCAGTGTCCTACTCCGTGCCTTGCCTTCAGTCTTGAATCAGGAAAGGAACTGAAGTTCCCAGGACAGTTGTTGAACTGTTGAGATATTTTTCAGGGTGATGAAAAGGCATTTTACTCTTCAGCCATTCATTTTGTGTTCTGGGTAAAATGCTCGTTTTTAGCATTTTAAAATATTTTCTGATTTGGCATTAGAAAATTTTATGAGAGCCCTTTTTTTCTTGCTTGCTGGATATCTGAAAAATGGAAAGACATGGTTAATCTGGGAAGATGAGTCCTTATTCATATTTTTCTCTGTAAGATGAGTGGAAGAAGAAAGTAACTGAAGCAAAGAGGCTGCTGCAGAGCTTGTGTTGGTTTTTGAGCAGTGAAGTCTATGCTTGTGTGATGACTGTTGTTTTGAACCCTGCATTTTACGAGAGGTTTTGTTATGAAAGACTGCCTCAAATGTTTCATGAGGGCATTAAAAGATGAAGGAAATTGCTTATTGTATTGCAGAACATCCAACTCCGAAGTTTATGGGAAACAGAGGGCCCCAGGCCCTGGGCATTTCACAAACTTTTTTTTATTTTACAGCTAATTATGCTGCATTCAATTAAAAAAGTGGCAATGTTACAGTCATAGTAGCATGGCAAAGTGATAGACTTGGCCTCTGGGGGAAAAGCTGTTTGTATAGTTGTTTCTAGTTTACCCTTGGGCGTAGTTTTTAAATAAATTAAATACAAGCAAAGACTGAGATGGTTGGCAGATCTATTTCAGAATTGAAAAACTAGAAAGGTGATAGTCCAAGTAATAAAATGTTCATTTACATCGAGCTTTTAAGTCTCTGGTTGCTCAAGGCAACCAGTGGACATCACGGGAATTAGAGGAAGAAGTGGTAGATCTGGTGAGGGGACACATCTGCAGAGCCATGCTACATCTCTGAGCGATGCTAAGTCTCTGCTTGCAACGATGCCTATGAACCAGTATGGCCTCAGCAGCTAATGGGGTTCTTGCTTGCGTTCGTGGCTTTCAGCTTCCTGTTTCTTCTGCCCTGCAGTGGAGAAGGCAATGGGGTTGTCCCTGTCTGGGCACAGCAGTAAGTCTAGACTGGAAGGAGCAAGAAGATTCTCGTGCTCCTGCCTTCAGAGGATGTTTCTCAGAGCATCTGGTGTTGTAGGTGTGTGTGAAAGCAGAAGTCCAGAAATGTAGGTATAGCTCAAGCAGAAAACCAAGTCGGATCCTCTTCTCATACAGCTCCTGCAGCACTGCCAAGAAAGAATGCACACATTTGGCAAATTTACTGTGTTTTACTTTTCTCAGCCTTGTAATAACAGGTCCTGGTTCCTTGCATTTGAACTGCTTTTATTGAATTGAGCGTAACTAGCTTTTGTAAGCAGGTAATTACAGTAATCTCAGCAAACTCTACTTTTTGTGACCCCCTTCCATCACATATAATACTAGTTTGATACTGAACGTTTCTGTGAGTTTCCTAAGTCTTTTTCACCTGTTTCTCTATATAAAGAGCATAGCCACATGATCCTTCGATCAGATGTTGGATTTGATTCTAAAATGCAGGTAGAGTTGCCTACTGGGTCCTTTGCAAGCTGTCACAGAAAGCTGACCCACATCCGTTTTCTGTATTTATCAAACACAAAGCGTCATGCTGGACAAGGCGTCATACATGGCCTTCTGGGAGTGTTCATTGACCATTTGGATGGTTGATTTGATGATTCGATGTGATTAAATTTCTGTATATTTTGAGCTATTTTCCCTCAGATGAAAAATGAGTTTTAGACCCACATGTGCATGGAGACATTGTCCTCTTTCTCCCTGTCGTGATCTGGGATTGAGCTGGTAAGGTAGAGAGTGAGGCTGGGGGAATGGAAACACATTTTATTTTCACTTTTTAATTTGATTTTCTTTTTCCACAGGGTAGGTCTGTTTCTTTAACAACCTTCTACCGAACAGCAAGAAATATCATGAACATGTGCTTCACAAAGGAGCCAACAGTAGCTGAAGTAGAGGTGAGGCCAAAACAAAGGGGTAGTAACAGTTTTTATTTCAGGGGATTGAGTATGGGGATTCTGTGTAGTTGATGTTCAGGGATTACCATAAGCAGTTTAAGGCTGTCTAGTATGGGAGAAAAATAAATGCCTCGATAGACATGGTACTGATTGTTCCTTTTAAAACTTTTTTACATTTTTAACAGAGGTGTTAATAAACTGAGGGAAAGGAAGAAGTCTTAAACCTGTCATGTGCTGAAGCACAGGAGCCAAGAGGATCTAAATTCTGTCTTTGCAATTCATTGTTACTTTTAAATATTTATATTCTTATTTTTAAGCAGTGTTTTATGTTGAGTCACCTTAAGGTCGTGAAAGCCCTGTAAATTTCTGGGGTTTATGCTTTAATGAGAGATACCTTGTTTGCTGAATTAAAAATGCATTACCGCTTCTTGTTATTACAGCAAGAGTATTGGCGGATAGTGGAACAGAAAGATTGCCATGTAGCAGTGCATTGTGGAAAAGTAGATACCAACACCCATGGGAGCGGCTTTCCCGTGGGAAAATCTGAACCATTTTCAAGGTAAGATCACCAAATCCAGCTGCTTTTTTGACTTGTGCCAGCTGCCCCCTGTGCTGAGTGGAGGTGGGGGTGAAAGGCTGGCAGGGCAGCTTGGCGCTGGGGATGTTGGCACCGGGCCGTGAACTGACGTGTCTGCCTCTGTGTCACCTCAAACAGGCATGGGTGGAACCTTACAGTCCTTCCTAATAATACAGGATCCATCCTGCGACATCTTGGTGCTGTGCCTGGTAAGCAAGTCTTTTTTCTATGTTTCCAGTAGATGTAAGTGTCCACTAAGTGTGGTGGTGTAGTCACCAACATCTTCTCCCTCTTTGTGACCCCTCTGTTTGCTGCTGACCGTACACATACAACAAATAATTGTATGTAAAAGGTAGCACTTAAAGGAATGAAAATAAAGAATTAATGAATAGTTGAGTATACCTGTGAGGAACCAGTTGTACTTGCAGTATCCCTTTCCATTGTTGCCAGTGCATTGGTATTCTTGCTGCGTGTCAGGGTGGTGAAGGACAGGGCTGTGCAACTTCCTTTCTTGAAAACCTGGTCTGTGGTGCTGGGGAAAGCAGCATGGAAGTTTTCTAAAGGAATTGTTACGAGTGCTCCAGCTGCATATGTGCCATTGCAATTGACTGGTAGAAACATTAGCTGAAAGCATAATTCAGTCTCCTATGCTGGCGCTGAGTCTGAACAAACCAGCTGGAGAAACGGGATACCTGTTTGCAGGTACATGTTGCTTGACAACATGAAGGAACCTTCTCTTATCGATGGAATTCAGCTTGAATCATGGGTATTTCTAAAATTCTCTGAAGAATAAACATTTTTTTACTGCTACTAGAAAACAAATATGTTTTAGGGCACTGTAACTGATTGATAGCTATTTTGATAGTGGAAAATGCTAGATTTGTTAAAAGATTATTCTCTGTGAATTATTCACTCTGATAGAGAGACTTCAAACTTAAGGGTCAACTCATGAGTAGAACAAGATTTTCATCTGAAATGCCCTCTCAAACTATCTTTTAATTAGAAACTATAGTTACTCGAAATTCATTTTCAATCTCTTTGTTTTAGGAGTGACAATTCCTTGGCTAAATATTGGCATGGTCTTTTCTACCTCATGCTGGTCTCGAGACCAAAATCACCTTCCATACATTGACTACTTACACACTGGTGCTGATTGCATTTGGTAGGTATCGCTGTGTTTTGTCTTGTTCACGCTCACAGCTGTGGCTGCCTGTGGGCTGGTGTTAACAGCAGCTTGTGCAGTGCCTTTTGCATGAATGAATTTCACCTGGAAAGTCAAGTGTGTGTGATTACAGTTTTAATGGGAAAATATAGTATATACTTAAAATGAAACTTTGATCACTTATCTTCTGTGCTCTATTCTGAGGTATTTAGCAATAAACTGTTTCTGCTTGATGTAGGATTTAATCTATGGCAAGTTTTAATTACATAGAAGCCAAATGACAGCTAGTTGAGGTAGGCTTTCCGTAAGCTGACAGAGAGACACTTATCAAGTTAGTTCCCATTTTGTCACTTGTAAAATGACTGAATCCATGCTTTGAGTGAACAGGCACCACTTTCTTACTTTATACAAAATGTTTTGCACTATGTACGAGGTTCCTTGTAGGTCCCTCTACCTTTTCTCTCATAAGAATTTTTTTCACCGATAGTTGTTAATATGATTTACACACACCATTCTAGTGTCTTAGTGTGAATATCACCATTTAGCTGCTAGCTACATTTCGTATTTTGAAGGCACTTTGTGCAAATAGACTCAGCTTATCAATGGTTTCGAACGCGGTGAATCCTTTTTGAATTGTGAGTACGTACTGCTGCAGCTGCTGATAAGTTAGATTGCAGTGGAAGTACAACAGCTGCTGGCATGTCATGTACCTTTCTGCTAGGTTCCTGTCATATTGGTGTGACTGCCTAAGAAGATCATCAGTGAAAATAATGAGTGGGATGAGCAGTGTAACTGTGTTTCTTTATCAGAGAAAATGTAAAAAATTGAGGAGAACTCTTTAAATGGTTCCCCTCTGCAAAGCTGAGAAGCTGATTCCCTTTCAGCAGTTCCCCTTTTGAACCCTGAGCTATGGAAGCCTTTGCCCCTCACTGTAGTGCAACAGGGGAAGGTGTGCTGCAGGACCCCCTTTGCACCCAGGACTGGTGGCTGTGGCGGTGTCAATGGCATTTCATTTACCTGCAAAGTGTTTAGTTCAGCGCTTGCTGTTAACTGCCGTATTTCTCAGCTGGTGCTGATGTCAGCCGTGCTGACCCAGCTGTCACTGGGAAAGCACATGGCCCAGAAAAGAGGATTTGAAATCTTAGAGGAAATCATTAAAGCAGGACCTCCTCTCTGAATACTTTAAGTTGGAGAAATGTATGTGATCATACCAAGGGGTAAAGGTAAACACTGAATTATGCTGGAGACCTGGGAGTTTCTGTCACTTTTTGTCATGGGCGTTTCGTGGCTCTTCCCACTCTTCTATGAATGAGGACTCTGTCATCTTTTATAATAAGGTACTATCGGAACAAATTGCTAAGCAAGCCACCTAGTCCTCCACCTTTGGTGAGTCTGTTTCCCTCTGTGACATTCATCTGGTCTCAAATGACAGTAAAGTCCAAACAGAAGATGTTCAGGAATCCTGTAGTTAAGTTCTGAGGCCACTCTTTGTACTGCGCCTGTCAAAACATGTGGCTTTTGGGATTGGAAAGACTTGAATGCAGCCAGCCAGAGTTTCAGGAAAGGCTATTTCCTTCTGTCTTTCGGAGCCAAGAAGAATAAAACCAAAGAAGCTATTTGCTTTTTCTTGATGGGCTTACTTATACACATGAGTACAGAGCTTCAAGTACTTGTGATGAATGCCTTGATGAAACATGGATAGTGAGCAGGAATGACTCATAAGAAGGAAGAAGTGGAACTCCGTAGCCTGTAAAAAATATTCTTCAGCCAGGCTGCCAGGCTTAAGTGTCAGGCTAATCTGCATTATTAACTCATTACAACTTTTAATATTGCAATCAAGTACCCAACTTTATTGAGGAAAAGATGAATTTAATAACTCTTATGTTTGGTGTAATGTGTGGAGTTTCCCTGACTACATTACGTTCAGAGTCTGCTTCGGTGATAAAGCAGGTGACCAGGCAACAAAGCTGTTCTCTGTCTTGCCAAGTTTACCCAGCATCCAGGGTTCTTCTCTTCTAAGGACAGATCCCTGTGGTGCTAAAATCAGCGGTGCTTCAGTTACCTGAAGGTTGCTTAGGTCACTGTCTAATCTCTCAGATTTACCTCCCGAAGAGGAAGCACAGAGGAACTCAATTTTTATGCAGGGCAGAGGTCAGTGACCTGATCTTTTTATTCAGGAAGGATCCTTAGTGCCCATTAAAAGAAGAAAATCTTGTTCTGCCTGAGATGCTTGGAAGTCTGTGCTGGCTGCCGTTCCATTTTTGGCAGCACTTCCCATTTTTATAGGTACATGAAGAATGAGTGAGTGAAACTGCAGAATACACCTCTGATAGTCTGATAGTTGTCCAATAGTCCCGAGCATTTCTGTGCTGCTGCCTCTTCTTCACATATCCTTCCTGTGCCTTTCCTGTACCCATCTTGTAAGGGACTGCCTGCCTGAATCTTTTTCAGCTGTTACAGCTACATTATATATTTCTAAAAGAAAAGAGTGGGCTCTGACATGTTCTGGATTTAAATCTAAAATATTTTCAGCACCTTAAGACCTGTTATTGTAGTATAACTAGGCTAATGCTCTATACACCTGCAGTTGTTACTATTAGCAGTGCTGGTAGCACAAGGTATTTGATACACAGCATGCAGTTAAAATAGCTGTTGGGATTTGATCCTTATGAAGATGAGTTTTTTTCCACTTCACCTCTCTGTAACCCTAGGATTTCTTAGTAAGCTCTTAATCATTGTCAATATGTATGTGAGGAGTCGGTCTGTGTGTACTGGTGCAACCAGCTCATTGGAGCCCTGTTGTGGCTGTAATTAGCTGTATGAGTAGATATTGTAATCTCTTGTGATTCTTGGCTTGAAGATCAACAGAGACAAAGTCATCAGTACAGTGGACAGTAACAGGATGTTCAAATCGTAGTAAGTCCGGCCTCCAACAGACTAGCCAAGCAGGATAACTCTGTATGGTGCATATGGTGTTAATATTGGTGCATATTGTAAGCAATTATCCTGACAAGGTCTGTAAGGCCAGCAGGACGCTTTATGAAATTGATGGAGAGGCTGGATGGACGGCATGAAAACTCCATCCTTTCCCCAAAATGTTTCCAGATTCTTTCTCTTCTCTTGTTGCCGAGTTTGGAAATACATCTGTTTGTGTGTGTCTATCTGTCTGTCTGTCATGGGCGTGGATGGGCTCCAGATTGAGGTCTCATTGCTTAAAGTGACCTGATAAAAGTCATGGTAAAACTGGCGATGCTTTTTGTTTGCCTGAGCTAACAAATTTAAAAAAAAGTAATGTCACAGATAAAGCCCAGCATGGCAGCAACTCAAGAAAGGTCTGGGAATCCCAGGATTTGCAGCGTTTCCCACCAAGCTGCCTTGTTCAGTTCACAGTCGTCACGTACCAGCTATCATATTTTGAGAACAGATATCTCCTGGGTGGACAAAACCCATTGCCTTTCTGGCAGGATGCAAACAAGCGTAGCGGCTAATTGTCACCGTAACGTCTCCCTGCATCCTGCAAAATAGCAGTTCTCTGGATCTGTGAAGCTAAGACGTGAGACTCCTACGTTATTTCTTGTCATTTCTGCATAGAACATACTACTGGCAGTGAGCACAGAGAGGACAGCTGCTGCTCCTCTGGTTTCGAAGAGAGAGGAGGATGTGCAGTTTGGGTTATATACCCAACAGAGCTTTAAATCTCTCTTGCTGTTTTGGCTGCTCTTAGCCGGGTCTTTCTTTTGTTACAAGCGAGAGGAGGGATGTGGAATTTGTTTAATGAGAAGGCAACATGGTCTTAGGCTGCTTTGTGTACCAAGAGTAAAAGTGATTTGTGGTTTCTTGATTGTTATGAACAGAAAACATTAAATAAAAAGAACCTCTGGCTCATGCACAGGTAATGAATACAACCATTTATGATAAAGGTACATTTATTGGTGCTTATGAGATGCAAAATCCTGCCCATAATTAGCTGGCATATCATGCTATCACTGATTTTTCTCCTCTGATTCTGCAGAGCACTGAGTATTCACATTTCTAGTTTGGGGATTTTGTGTCCTTTAGCGTCTAGTGAACACCATCAGACTGAGTCTAAATAAACAGCATTCCATGAATCCCTAGTGTTTTGCCAAAAAGAACCGTGTGAGAAAGCCTATGTTTAATTTCTTTTAATCTATGTCCTGGTCTGAATTGCCTGATACTATGTAGCTGTGGACCATTATTTACTCCACAGTAAATCTTTCTCTTTTCTTCTGACAAAACAGGTATTGCATTCCTGCTGCGGAGGAGAACAAACTTGATGATGTGGTACATACCCTGCTGCAAGCCAATGGCACTCCAGGGCTGGAAATGCTTGAAAGTAATGTAATGGTAGGTTAACACTGGGAGAGGTATTCCCATTCGAGAAGCCAAGGCTAATCAGAAGGCTGGTTGTTTGCGGGTTTATTTTGGTTTATATGATGCAGAGGCTGTTGTTAAAATCTGGCTACTTTCTGCTTGTGGCATGCACTCACATGGCATTTTTCTAACAAAGCTCACTTGTTGAAATGGAATTAAATATAATAAATGTCCATTTTTAATAGTGCCCTTAATATATTTAACCTCACAAAGGGAGTGTTTTGTGACCAGATAATCTGCCGTGATTGACGTTTTATGATGCCAGCGTGGATGTGAGAAGCCTAATAATACTTTGAAGGATTTCAAAGTATTTTTGACTCCCTTGTTTATTTTTTTGGATAACTACTACCATTTAGTTGCATTTATGTATAAATTTGGGAGGCCACAATAAAATCAACTCCCTCAGCTATCCATGGTAACGTCTCTAATGGAGGTGTTGTAGCAAGGTGGGTTCAATACCGAGTTTGTCTGAAAAGATGTAGATTGGAGACCGAATGGCCTGCGTTAATTTCTGTAGTAGGAGATAGTATTGTTTTGAAACTTTGTATTTAAGATTGTCTGGCAGGGGAAAGTTTAAACTGTTGGATTCAAAAGAGCCACTTCTATAATTCTCACTCCAAACACTCAGCATCAGCGTGTGTAGAAGGGAAGAGAGAAAGGGAAGAGAGCTGAGCTGTTCGCACACCACAGGCTTTTCTCAGCAAGGAGCGTGTGCCAGTACCCAGTGATGAAGGGGATTTGACTGTAGAAGAAAGTTCTGATTGTTTTTCCCTTTTTTTTTTTATTTTGCTTTTATGTCTTTCTAGATCTCCCCAGAAATCTTGTGTAAGGAGGGGATCAGGGTGCACCGTACTGTACAGCAGAGCGGGCAGTTCGTTGTCTGTTTTCCTGGATCCTTTGTGTCTAAAGTGTGTTGTGGCTATAGTGTTTCTGAAACAGTGCACTTTGCTACCACCCAGTGGACAAGTATGGGTTTTAAAACAGCCAAGGTAAGTTGAGAAAAGGAGTTAAAATGGATTCATGGCCCTGCCATCTAAAACGACAGCAAACCAGACATTCCAGGATTGATAGTATTGTGAGAGTAGTACAACTGCATCTATTTTTGTGGACTATGAAATAAAAAAAGTGGAAGACGTTCTGCAAGGCATAAGATGATTTGGTGTTTTCAGAAAAGCAACTGAGGTAATAATTGATAGCTAAAAACTGCTGTGCATTTGAGAAATTCAGAAGATTGTTGTGCCTGCAGACCGGTTTGTGAGGAAGCTTTTCAAAAATCCCTCGAGAGCTAACGATAACACATTGTATTATGCTTACAAACTTTTTTAAGTGATGTTTTCTAGAAACTCAGGTGCAAATATCTGAATAACTGTGCTTGTTAGCTCCTATGATAGGCAGAGTCAATTAATACTTACAGCTGTATTGCTTGTCTTTCTCTGCCCCTTCGTTCAGGAAAAGCTGTTGATCAGGGCAATTTCTATTTTAATCAACTTGAAAATGCTTAGGTTCGCTGACCAGCCCATCTGATACTGAGCTGTAAATAAATCAAACTTCCTGTTCCCTTTTCACACAACTGAGGCAGGTCATCTGCAGAAACAGACAAGTGAATTGCCCGTTCATCATGATTTTGCCTACATTTCTCTGTTCTTGGACAAAGAATATATGTGACTACTTATGTTCCCAACCTCCTCAAATACACTATGGGTTACAGATGCTATTTTGGTAGTGTTTTATAGCTAAGCCACTAGTAAATTATCATTTACAGCTTCAGACCAAGTAGTTTGTAAGTAACTAAATGTAATATGTCAATTCTTAGGTTTTGGTTCTTTACGGTTAAAGGAATTCTTCCAGCCTGGTTATACTAACTGTATATTAACTTAGTTTGAAATAAAAGGTTATTTTATTACAGATTTATTTTGGGGGAAGGTGGGAATTGTATATGTGTGTAGGTAAGGAATGAGAATCTTGAACTAACGTTTTGTGTCTGAAGGTACACAATTATATTAACTCCATGTTCTGTATTTATTGCTCTCCTGAACACTTGTTTGATATTGTGAAAATGCCACTCCTGTAAGAGATAAAAATCACTATGCAGCAATTAAAAAGTTCTTCTTGGTGCCTCAAATTCTGAAGAACAGTTTCTTTTGATTAATTTTAAGAGCTTTTCACTGAATATATGTAAGCTGACTAAAAATCCAGCATATTCCAATCTAGGATAACTTACCTTAGAAATTGAAGTCAGAGCTCTCACAGATTTTACAAGAACCGCAGATGCGTGTTTATAGCAAAATAACTCTGGAAGGACCTACTGCATTGTTCTCTTCCCTTCCCCCCTGCCTTCCCCCTCTTCTTTCCTCAAACCGTCCTGTGTTCTTAACTCCCTTAAGCTGTCAAAATTCTTCTTGGTTCCTTCACTTTGACAAGGGACTTTGCCATTTTCAAAGGCTGGCCGGGATTGTGCTTATCAGAGTTTATGAGACATTCTGAGTAACAAGGAAGATTCCCCTTTTGGACTGTTATTGAACTCTCTGACAAACAACTGTACCTTCCTGTCTGTCCGTTCTTGACAGCAATATTGACAGTTTTCAGCTGTTTGATACGTTACCTTTGTTTTCATTCTGTGATTCTGTGACCTGATTTTTTTATAGTGATTCTCTTTATATTACTAAACAATGTCGTTTCTCTTCTGTATTGAATGACTGCTCAATCTCCTTTAATATATGGAAAAGTGAAACTCTTCACCTGAAATTGCTTTGATTTCAGTTTATAAGGAGTTGGGGTAATTGTTGGAATAAAAGAATTTATACAAAGCCTGTATAAAGGGACAGACAGGTTTCACCTAAGCCATACATGGAACCAGGTTGCTGGCTTTCAAAAAACACTCTTAAGAGCTCTTGAAATTTTAAACTAAGGATAAGGAGAAGTTTTGCAGGTGTGGTGGAAGAGTTTGTGTTTAGAATGGCGAAGGGGTGAATCCATCTCCTTGAATAAGGCATTGGGAAAAGTCAGTAAAACTCATTTAGGAAACAGGAAAACAGAATATTAGAATAAATGAATGCACTCTGTTCTAGAGGTTTGGAAATAAGATGGACTGTCTGGTTTTAAAAGAGGTCTTTTATGATACAGGGCCTACCAGAAACTTGGTGGAAAGAAGAGACTCAGCAATACTGTAGTACAAGAGGAAGAAGTACATAGAAAAAATGGAATTAGACATCCAGTTGGAGCAGCACTGCTGCTCTCACAATCAAGAGCTTACAGTCAAATAGGCCAGGTTTAACTCTGTCACCAGTGGCGGAATCCCTGTACGCTGATCTTCCCATCCTAAATAGAAAAAGCATGGTATTAGCACTGGGTTACTGACTGTTCAGCCAAGATGCTGGCAGGGGCTTTATATGTCTCTCCCCTCAAGTTTTAGTTCAGGTGAGCAATGTGCCTTTAAAACACCACACAGTTGCCATTTCTTGGTTCCTGTCACAGAGCTGTCTTAGCCTGAGATGACTGGGTTGCTTTCAGATGAAACCAAATAGGAAGAGGTGCTCCAAAAGTGCATCCGATGTCTTCCAAACACTAGTGGTCGTGTGGCCACCGGAGCAGGCTGGATTGCTCTGAAGTAGAGCCGTCGGCTTTACACATACATGTTTTGTGGATGTTTGGGTCCTCGGCATCAACTCCATCACTCCGCACATCACCCCTCCTGCTTCACCATCCCGGATGGTGTGTAGGCATAGCCTCTGTTGTACTAAAGGAGATGACAGAAGCTGCAAGGACAGGACATGCGATGATAAGGGGAAGTGTTGGTGGCGTCCCCCTAGGTGAGATAGTGGTTGTGTTGGCATGTGATGCCAGAACCAAAATGGTTTCATGGAGCGGCTAGTCAGGAAATCCACATGAGCAGAAACCATTGTCTGGCTTCTCAGCAATGGCAGAGCCCAGTTCAAAACATCACTATCAAATAGCTGCGCTGTGATGGTGAGCAGAGATTAAGAACCTTGAAAAACACAGTAAGCTGCAAAATATCCACTAGTGTGGTGTTTCATTTCAAAAGCCAGCCTTGCGTAATACTAAGGAAGCTTGTTAAATTGTGAATGCAGAAAGAAGGGTTAAGTAGAAATTGCAGTGTAGAAATTGTTTTAAGATGCTGTGTTAGACGCTCAGGACACATGCACATTGCTTAACAAAAATAAAATTTCAAGAGGCAATTCCCCACTAAACTTGGCACGGCTAAACACCAGGAGAAAGGAGTCTGTTTGAAATGAGACCAAAAAAAAAATCTTTTGTGTCCAGAAGATGAAAATGCAAATAAAACAACTACTCCAGCAAAATGTATATAAACACAAATGCAGACCAAAAAGAGATTTTGAAGAATAACTTGCTAAAGACCAGAATAAAAATAAATGTAGAAAAGAATGAGACAATGGGGCAATCAACATGGCTTTTGCAGTGAGGTCACGGCCCCAAGGCCTTGAATCTTTTGAAAGGTTGTATGGCCAGAGAGGTGCAGCTGACACAGTCTGTGAGCATCTCTGGAAGACCTTTTTTGGTGAGGTTCCTCAGAAAAGGCTCTTAAGGAAATTAACCAGCCATGAGTTGAGAGGGAAAGTTCAAAAACCAAAATAATGACTAATTTAAAGAAAAGCAGAGGATTAGAGCAAGTGGTCAGTTTTTATCATGGAGAGAGGCCTCTTTGTGCATTCCTCAGGAATTTGTATTAAGAACAGTACAGTTCAACATATCTGTAAATAACCTAGAAAGAGGAATGAATAGCAATACTGATTCTTTATATTGAGGATACTAATGGTAATGACAGCAAAAAAATAAAGCTACGAGATGTTACAGAAAGATGCCATGATACTGAGTGATCTGAGTGAGAAGATGGGTTGATAAATTTTAAATGACTCAGGAGTAAAAAATAATCCTAATTTGACAGACATAACAATGGGCTCTGCAATGAGCTCTTTTGACTGAGAAAAGAGGTCTTTGGATTCCTATGGAGCTGCCAGCCAAGTGCCCCAGAGAGGTTTTAAAAAAATTCTTGCATGTTAGGAATTGCAAGGAGAGAATAAGGAACAAAGCAGAAACGTCGCTATGGCGCTGTGTAGGCTCTTGGTATGAACACTTGGGTAATTCTGGGTCCCTAATTGCAAAAGGTATACAGAGTAACTAGAAAAAGCACAGCAGAGATTGATGAATAAAGGTATGAATTAGCTTCTACATTAAATATAAGAGGACTACTCAGCCTGGAAAATTAATGACTGAGATGGGCTCTCAAGTGGCAGGGCGATGATAATTATAATATGAATGTTTGCTGTCTCTCCTAACATTGAAAAACGTGTCATTAAAAGCAATTATTAGGCAGTAGGTCAAAAGCAAACAAAAGTCTGTTTAAAAATACTTATCTGTGTATTTCGGTACTGTACGGAAGAGAAAGACGTACATGGTTCAAATTTTAGGTGATCCAGTGAGTCGAGCTAAACACAGCACAGACCGGTCTCGGGCACAGGAGCTGCCAGCCAGCAGGAGGGGACCTCGCTTTTTCCTCTGTTCACCCACCGTGGCCTTGTGTCCTGGCTCTGTTTGTCGCCTTTGCAGGCTTTTGATCTGCCTCGGAGTGGCTACTCTTGTGCAGCCTCAGACAATGTGCAAAGCAAATCCAACCTGAAACAAAACTTCTTACACCGCTCCTGAAAGCGCGGCTGTTCTGACCCCATGCAGGCTCTAGCAGAACCTCCTGAAGAATGCTTTTCTTTCCTGTGACCTCTTTTGAACGCTTTTTTGGTCAGCAAAGGCCATTTTATGATACATTTATATTAATTCTCACTTCAGTGCATGCTATTGGTTCTATCGAAACTGATTAGTTTTATGATATATTGGTTCTGATAAAAGAAATACCAAGAACATGTAATGAGGGTAACAAAACGGGGTGAAAAAAAAATAAAAGTGAATCTTTGTTTTTGTTTGTGCTGAGTAGGTATTTGGTGGGCCTAACTCCTAACCAAAATGGCACCTTCACTTTGCTTTCCCGTGTTAGTATCATTTGAAAACTCTCTGACCATATAAACCAAAACGTACGTAGAATCATAGAATCACGGAATGGTCTGGGTTGGAAGGGACCTTAAAGATCATCCAGTTTCAAACTCCCTGCCATGGGCGGGGATGCCTCCCACCAGACCCCTTCAGATACTGGGAGAATTCTAGACTTTTCGCAGCTGCACAGTAAATCAAGGAATTTGCCTACTTAAAATTATCACTGCAAGGGTTAAGCTACCAAAATCAGCCCCTTTGTATTGACAGGAACAAAGGTGGAGCTTTAAAAGCTTACACAGAGTGGAACCAGTAACAGGCAAAACTGAGCAGAACTGAACACACACACACCTCCCCCCTTGCCTGGTGTCTCTTTGCCCTAACATCTGCCTGGTTTGCTAGTTGTTGTCTTTGACATTTTAAAAGATGCAAAACAGCAGCAGTCCTGGGCTTCAAGCAGATCAGAAGCATAGATCCTACTGGATGGCTGAGAGTGCCAATAGGCATTACCGAGTTTAAGTGATTGGGTTACTCCTCTTGGCCTCCACAGAAAAAATGAATCTTTATGGAGAGAATTTTGAAGTGTTTGTTGGTTCCTCCACCTCAGTGAGCCGTATGTTAATTTGTGCCTGGACGTCCTTCTTTTTATTTCTTCTAATTTTCTTGATATCTCATTTTGCACTGATGAAGTTTAGGGTTGGGGTTTTTTGTTTTGAAAAATGGATACAGCTGAAATGTGGTCACACCAGAGTACTTGCATTTTGCTTCATTCTCTTTGTAGATGCACACTTTGCCTGCTTTTTCTCTGCATTAATTTTCACAGTAAAGCATATTAAGAAAAGACAGCATACAGATTGGTTTCTGAGCGTCATGCATTGCAGATACTTTTTTGGTTTGCTGGTGACTTTAAATCAAAATGAAATGTTGGCTATAACAGGCACTATAGGGTATAGAAAGCAGTGGATTGTGAGGTCTGGTAGCATACGTTTGGTGTAGGTTTCTGAGGTTTTTTAGATGGCATTGGTTCGCCTAAAGCATGTGCAGAAAATCTTCCTTCATCATCCTTTAAAGAGGAAGATCCAAAAGCACTCGGGCACCTGATTTTCCACTGTAAGGACTGATTTATAATCAGTGTTTCTTTCCCTGTGAAGTTAGGTGTTAGTTATAAGTTACCAATATAAATACTTCGTTTAATTTGGACAATAGAAAGCTCCTACTTTTGGTTGTTTTAAAAGGCTGCTATTTGCTACATTGAATTCATTCTTCGTAACATTTTAATATTCAACTTTTTTTAAGAACTAATTTGACAATTTCTGTCTCAGGAAATGAAGAGGCGACGTATAGCCAAACCATTTTCAATGGAAAAGTTGCTTTATCAGATTGCAACAGCAGAAGCAAAAAAGGAAAATGGGCCGACTCTGAGTACGATATCATCACTTCTTGGAGAGCTCAGGTAACGAATTGGGGGCTTGTTGTACCTATTTTGTTTTCATTGACAGACTCCAGAGGTGGTAAGTAACCATTTCAGACGCATGTTTTTTCCTCTGCTTAACCAAGCAAAAGCCCAGCAAACACGCTTGAAGACAGCCACATGTGGAAGAAGCTGTTTCCCTGGCTATATCTGATGTGAGAGTGCCTGCGGTTAGGATGTCTTACTCTAAGAATTCCCTACTTTGGGCACCACCAAAGAATTAAAACTACAGTTTGCCTCGGGTTTTTATTTTATTGCTTCTTGGTGCTGAGAGTCAAGATTTCCTGATGCATTAGGTGAGCTACGTGCTGCCGAGTGGTTAAAAACCTTTCTTCAGTTTTTCAGTCTCTTGGCATCAGTAGCCACTGTCAATCCGTGCCTGTAATGGGTTTTGCACCAGGAATGCTTGTCTTCAGCATCAAGATAATTACACTCCAGTTGTAGAAGGTACTTTATATACAGGAACTTGTCTTGATTTAAACCACTGAATAAGTGCGCAGCTGATGCATGGGAGTTAATGTCTCCTGCACTAGAACTTGAACCTTCTAAGGAAAAAAAACTTCACACTCCTTTTTTCTCTCCTGTGTTAAGGAAACGTGTTTAGGTTTTTCTCTTAAAATAGGTAAAAAAATAGAAAATATAATGTTGCCTGGCTTCCTGTGTAATAATCTTCTCTTTTGTTCCCTACCCTGTAGTTGCTACCTATCTTTCAAGTTTGTGACAACTGGTACTCGAGATGTCAAGAAAGTTTTGATGAATGGAATCTACAAACTGTATTTAACTAACTAGCATGCTCGTTTGGAAAATTTCCAGTGACATATTGAAGGGGAAAACAACCCATGGGTTGTTTTAGTGTTCAGAAAGAAATACAAAGAGGTGTGCTGACTGCTTTACCTGCAGCTGGTTCCCCTGTGGGAGTAATCACTTCCAAGTGCTCTTTTTTGGTGGTTTTTTTTTTTTTTTTTCCTTGAAGAGGAAAAGTCTGCAAGTGCGAAAGGTGAAACAAATGCTGGCGCTTGCTGTTAGACCATCACATCGACCTCTATCAGAGTGGTTCTCAAACTTGTTCTCGTGCTTAGGTTGGATTTCTCTGGAGGATATCAGTCCTTCCTGTGGCTGCTTATGAAAAACAAAATCCCAAACAACAAAACCTGAAAAAAAAACCCAAAGTGGAACATTGTACCATATTTCCCCCCACCCTTTGTTTTGTTTTGCTTGCTTGTTCTGTGTTTTCTGCTGCCTCCTCTCCTAATCTGCATTGGTTGCTCAGTTTGCCCATGCCATTTGCTTAGCTTGGCTCTCCACCCATCTTCAGCTGTGTCTGGTGGTGAGATCTGCTTAGCTTACTCCACACTCGCTGTCTTCCACACACTCCCACCCGACCTGCTCTCCTCATGCTACATAGGTCAGCATAGGAAGTACTGTCTGCCTTGCAGACGCCGTGGTTGAAGGGCGTCTAGCGGGCTTAGTCTTTGCTCTTAATTGATATCTCCTTCTTTTTCCCTGGGTGTACAGCAAGATCTTCGTCTTTTGGCATAATCACTTGCCCTGCTCCCCCTTTCCTGCCTGAAGCACCTTACAGCAGCAGGTTCTTGATTCATCTCTGCCTCCTGATGAAGGTGGCTTATGTTACTCCTGACAGCAACGGCTCCTCCTCCTCAAGGTGGCTTGTGGCAACTTCAGAAATGACAGTCATGTTAGCCACATCTCCTGACTCTCCACATGGCCCTGAGCATCCAGCGACCTCCAGGAAGTACTCAGCAGTCCCCAGTTCTCTTTGGAGCAGTTTGAGAACCACTGGCTTGATACAGCGGTCGCTGTTAAAATCCGGAGATAGCTTTTGGAATTAGGCAGCGTTTCTGTGGTGCTGGCTGTCTCTCACCACGCGTAGGAAGTGGCACGAGCTTCCGCCAACACTCAGGCTTTTGCTGTGTGGAGCTAAGGTTTCAGTGATGATGGTGGTAAAATGGGTGATTGTACGTGGTTTTGTGGTGGTATGAGGTGATGCCAATGTCTAATTGCATTGCAACATTCACAGGGACACGGAGCTGAGGCAGCGGCGGCAGCTTTACGAGGCAGGTCTCCATTCTTCAGCGCGCTATGGTAGCCACGACAGCAGCAGCACGGGGATGGATGGGAAGAAAAAGCCTCGAAAGTGGTTGCAGTTAGAAACGTCAGAGAGGAGATGTCAGATCTGTCAGCACCTGTGCTATCTCTCCATGGTGAGTAAAAACCTTTGCCACCACTGGGGTTTCTGTCCCCCCTGGTCTGACCTACTGTAGTGGATAGCACATAACTACGGAGTCATCTCACGCTCTCCACGCAAGAAGCAGAGGTGCTGGTCTGGTTTGTGTCAGAACATTCATTGCCTTGGGCAGCGGTGACAGAAGACAACAGTGCTGTCACCTAGCTTCTCTCCCTCTCTAGAGAAGGGGTAAAACAGTCACTCAGCTGCTCTCAGACACCCACAAGCATGTCTGCATTGCGCTAGGAGGGGCAGCACCGATACCTGCAGGTTGCCAGTGGGCAGTCAGTCATGGCAGGACAGTTCTCGGGATGAGCTTGCAACGCAAATAGATGCCTGGAGCCTCAGGCCTGCAGCTGCAGCCCCTGCTGCGACAGTTTCCCTGCAAGCCACATTGCAGGGTAGATGCATCCCGTCCATCAAGCTAAGATGTGGTTTGCCAACCTGTCTGTTCAAAAATAAAAGTCATGCCCATAAATGCCTGCTGGCTTTTGAAGGTGTGCTCACCGCTGTGCTGACACTTTCAGGTGTTCAGCTGTATGCAGAACAGCTGGAAATACAGCAGTTTTATTAAAAAGCCCTTCCCTAGAACCTCATATAGCACTTCTGAGATCAGATATTTAGATAAACATAATACAGTGCCTGTGAGCCCATATTCAGTCCTTTTTTTCTGTCATCTTTTCAGTTTTTTTGGTTACGTATGTTACATTTTTGATGGAAATATGATCTTAAATGATAAGATGTAGCGATTTCCCTCACTAGAACAGAATATGCTGAGTTTATCCATCTCTTTAGACCACTGAGCAGCTAAGACATGTTTGAGCAGGACTAGTTTGAGGTAACTTTAAAATGAGTTTGTTTAAAAAAAAAACCAACCAATCAAAACCTCTTAATTCTGGTCCATTTGCTCTGGAGTAAGCGTAATCGAGGGAAGGATTTTCCCTTGTCATTCTTAACAGTAATAAGGGACAAAAAGTCAACTTGGTTGTCAAAATTCCAAGCTGGATGTGTCGGCTTGGCAGGGAGCCAGCTGAGCAAATGTGACCTCTGCTGAATGAGACGGTAGCTGAGGAATCCTGTGGCTAAGCTTCTGATTTTATCCTTCTTCAAGACAGCATTTAAAGTAATGGGAAGCAGCTGCTTTCGGGAAAGCTTTAGGCTACGTATTAGATACCAATAAAGCTTTACGCATATATAATGACTTGGATTTGGCCTTCATTACTATTGGTGGTTTGTTGTTTTAAAAAAATTGCATGTATTTGCTAACATCAGCACTCAAAGAGGGAAGGGTGCTTTCTTCTTACGCATTCTGAATCACTTCACAATTTCTAATGCTTCTTGTTTATGCCCCTTTTCACTAACTTGTAATAAAATGCAGGTGTAATAATTAACACATTTTAACAGGAAATATTATCTGCGTAACATAGCTACAATTTGGAACTTAACTGCACTTCTCTCCCTGCCTGCCACTGCATTTCTACAGGTCGTACAGGAGAATGAAAACGTTGTCTTCTGCTTGGAGTGTGCCCTGCGGCACGTGGAAAAACAGAAGTCTTGTCGGGGACTGAAAATGATGTATCGTTATGATGAGGTCTGTACAACAGAGCTTTGTGATGGTGCTGAGCTTAGATACTGAGAACTTAGGAGTAGACTTAGCTCTGCCTTTGTCCCAGTGAGACCCTCAAGAGACTGCACTTTGCTTTTTGGGAGCTTTTTTGTTTGTGGGAAGAAGGCACTTTATTATGAGCTAAGTAAAAGAAACAGAGGGAAACACAATTACAAAGATGAAACCTGAAGCATAAACTGCATGAACAGCTGTTATGGAACAGAGAAGCCATTCAGTGCTTTGAGATGCTGTAGAATCTGAGGCCATGCTTTGACTGGTTAATTTATGTATGATGACCTTTGTGCTTCAGGATAAGTTCTCTCTGTTGGTAACTGGAACTTCTTACTCTAGTCCGGCCTGAAGCTTCTTTAAGGCAAACTTGTTGAGTACTCCTAGGTGAGAGTCCAGTAATGGCTCAGTGTGACAATGAATAATCACAGCGCTCAGGCTGGTGATTTAGGGCTGTGCCTGGGTTCTGGGCTACTGCTGCGCCTGCAGTACAGTCAAGTAATGCCTCTTCATCTCTCTCAGTGGCTCTGTGGACGACAGCGGGTGTGTTGTGAGGGGACGGGGGAACAGGGGGAGATACTGCACGGTCAGCCCAAGTGTGGATACTGAAGCAATGGGAGAAATGACAAACTGAGCTTTTAAGAGCTTTTGTGATGGGCTTCTCAGCAGTTTCTGATGTATGCACATAGAGGTTTTGGGGTAAAGCCCCGAAGGTCAAAGTATGTCTAGGGGAGATCATGCCCTGGCAGTTTTGTTCATTTTTAATTGTAGCCTCTGTTCTGGCATCAGGTACTGTAGATAGAAACACAGACAAGATAAGAAGCCCAGACAATAGCTGAAACTACCTTTGTAATATGATGAAGACCAAAGAATTTCAGGAAACTATTCAGAGATTTTACTGTGTTTCTCTTACTCTTGAGATTACTGAGTCCCTTACATCCCGTGTTTTCACAGAGCTGTTAACTGTTGAGATTTTGAAAGCCACTCTTTCTAGCAGAATCACACACAATAACTATTTTTGCTAGGTTTTATAATTACAAAGTAGATATCTACGGCTGCATTGGGAAAGGCAAGAAACCCTCTCATTCACTACTGGCTGATGATGATTGTTTTGAAATGTTAAACACTGTCACTAAGTTTCTCCATTTCTGAAAGATCCTGACTGCACACCTGGTTATTATTACAGAATTCTTTTTGAAGGCTGTGAGCAGGGAGAGATAACTGGCATGTCAGATGCCGTTGGTTAGACCTATTTAACTGTCAGGTAGATGTAATTAGGAGGCTGTCTCAACTTGGCACAAAAATAGCTTCTAAACATTCTTAGTAGGATGGGGCAGCCAGTATGGAAAAATCTCACCCCCACCCCCAAACTTCATCAAATCCCACCATGTAATGGAGTTTATTGAGTGGCATTGTAGCCAAGATGTGTAGTTCAGGGACTCCTATCTCTTGCTCCTCATAGTGCCATGGACCCCTTTTTCTGAGGTTTTCTCTGTGTGTGGGCTCAGAGCACTTGGGCATCCAGAGATCCTACAAAGCATCAAGTGGAAGTAGCATCCCGTAAACAATGACAGCAATGGCACAAGGAAAAAGAGGAATATTCTCCTTAAATTTTAAGGAAATATTTAGTAGATTATAAGCAGTGTTACTGTGGATTTAAATTTATGGCGTATGTGTCTTTGTTCAGAAGTGGGGTTTAAATTGTATCTGAAGGATATTTCTGACCCTAATGGTCACCTTGCAGTCCAGCTTCTTTAGACTTTTTAGACATTTCTAGTTCTGCTGATTACTGTCTTTTAAGTTTGGAGGGGGGAAAGCTTTAGCGCAGGCAGCGTTTGCACTACACAGTCGTTTTTACCAAATTCCTGGTGGTGCATAAACAGTACCTGAGCCCAGCTTCTGCATGGGTGGCAAATATATAGATTCCCCCCCCCACCTGTTTTGTGCTTTCAGTCAAAAAGGCAGCACTACATCTCTGTCCATCAGAAGTGACTAGGGCAGGGGTGTCAAACTCACAGCCCACAGGCCAAATCCAGCCCTCCACCTTGTTTTATCTGGCCCAGCACCTTGTTTCTATCCAGTGGCAACGCCAAGCTCCTTGCCCCTGCGCTCCTGCCAGCACCGGTCACGCTGCATCAGTGAGTGATGCGCGTTACGCTGCAGGAGAATGGCAGGAGAACAGTGGGAGCCGTGAGTTTGCCACCCCTGGACTAGAGAAAGAGAGCAGATGCTAACTTGTATTGTTTTTCTCGTTTCCTAAACAGGAACAAATAATCAGTCTGGTCAATCAAATCTGTGGAAAAGTATCTGGTAAAAATGGCAGCATTGAGAACTGTATCAGCAAGCCTACACCAAAAAGAGGACCTCGTAAGAGAGCGACGGTGGACGTGCCATCATCTAGACTTTCATCCTCCAGTTCATCCAAAAGTGCTTCAAGTTAATCCTGGAGATGCCAACACTCTCATTTTGTCAATTTATATATATTTTTTGTAATTATTATACCATAGTTTGGAGTACTTGCTGTAGAATACAAGCTGTCTTTGCACTAGCTCTAAAGAAGATTTTCTTCTGGTTTTAGAGAACTAATTTTGTTTTAGCATTAAACTGTTGAATTTTTTTTTTTTTTGTACTTAGATTAGATAGATATAGCAGTCTGATTTTTTTAAACTGCCATATGTTCACTGTTTTAAAACAGGCAAGGGGCTGATAAAATATTAAATTTGTATTGTCCCTATGGCTGAAGAAAAATAAAAAGCCTTTTTGGTAACTGTGGAAAAAAAAGGCTTTTAACCCATTTTTTGAATAGGTTAAAGTTTGATGTGTTTTCTAATTTGTTCTCCAGTCATGTGAGCAGATTTTTCTAGAGAGAAAAGGGATAGGAGACAAAAACTTGAAAGAAATTGCTTTACTTTGGCTGTCTTTTATTCCGTCACAGCAAGCTGAGTTTTGTAATTTTTTAAATTGGAGAATACACACTTTCTTTGAGAGGTTATGGCAGCTGAAGATGGACTTTGTTTCCTAACCGTAGGCAAAAGGAGGAGATTTGGAGTATGTTCTCTTTTTACCAGCACATCACTATGCATCTGTTTTGAGGGGGAAAAAATAAAAATTAAAAAAAGAAAAAAGAAAAAAAAAAGGAGGAAAAAAGACTGCCTGCCTTGAGGAGTCACGTGAGGGGAAAACTGTGCCTGATTTCATTAGGAAATCCATTCTGTTATTTTTTGGTGCTGTTGGCTACTTTATCAAAAACCCTTCAATAGCATCCTTTGAGAAAAAAAAAAGAAAAAAGAAAAAAAGTGATTGAAGCCATAAGTGCTTCTTTGTCATAGACGTGCAATCTTTCTAACATTCCATTTCCATTCCACTGCTGTTTTTTTTCCACACCTTTACACATTCGAGCATTAATTTTTGTTTTGAATTTGTTTCATTACGTGATCACATTTAGAGCCACTAGCAGGTCTGCATATTTCTTTTGAATGTGAAAATGCATTTGCTTTCATCTTGTCTATTTTTTCTCTTCATGTTGTAACAAAAAAAAAAAATCACACCTTTTGTACATATGCCTGTAAATTTTTTTAAATACTTGAGCCTTTTCTTGGGGTGGGGGGAGGGATGGCAAAGAGACAAGATGAAGAAAAGCCTTACGTTTCACTTTCTTCATCGGTTGGATTGGATGCTTACAGGGTTTTTCTTGTAACATTTATAAGTGCTGCTTACATCACTGAACAACAACAAAAAATAATAATGGAGTAGCTGTTGCCCTTTTCTGGTTGTGTGTACAGTATGTGTGGAATAAAAAAGGGAAAATGTTTTCACAAACTGTTTTGTTTCGTAATTGAATTCAACAATACCGTAGCTACCCATATTGCACTGAGCTTGCCAGTGGTGACTGTCAGGAAAGTCCTATAATACAATTTGTTGGTTGTTGTTGCAGAAGACTGAACTGTTTTGGAATATTTAACAATAACATAAACAGAGTCAAGTGTTTTTCAAATGTGGTTGTCTGGTTTTTATGGCCTTGCTGTGTACTTTTCCCTCTTGACAGTAAACTTCTGACTATGGCTTACAGTTGGACATTTAATTTATTAGCGCTGCTCTGCTCTCTTTCCTTGTAAGGAAAGACTTCATGTTGTTTATTGCCAGTTTTTTTTTTTGTTTACTTCCCAGGTTTGTACTACAAGGTTTAATAAAAAAAACAAAACTTTTTTGGACATTTTGTCTGTCTTCTGGGAAAGCAAGTAAAGTGAAGCTCCTTCAAGAACAATTTCTTTCGACAGATGCCTGGCTAAATACTGAATATCTCATCGCACGCAGAGAGCTTTTAGCTTTCATTTCCCGAGAGGGGTCGGGAAACAGTTTGCCAGCTAAACAGGAGAAAGAGTGAATCCTTAAGGTAACTGGCCCCTTCCCAGCTGCCTGGCAGCAGGAGATGCCTCATTCCCAACCATTAGCTTTGTCAGGGCAGGTCTTTGGAAGGGATCTCTACATCACAGCTCATCCTTTTACTTACGCTGGTTCTGATTACATTCCTTCCCTCCGTGCATGAAGAGCAGGAGCCAGGAGCCTTCTCAAAGGAGAGCAGATCCCTGCAAATAAAGCGTGAGACTTGACAAGAAACAGGTGTTAGACATGTTCAGACCTCAAGTTTAGAGAGAAAAATTACTGCAGGAAAAAAAAAATGGCAGAAAGATGATGATGACTACACGTCCTAAGGTTCATAAAATGTATGCACTTAATTTAGAATTCATTTAGGTTTATTTCCCCTGAACAGCTGGCTTGCATCAGTGTAGTCAAACAGATGTTACCATGGAAATTACACTGGTGCTTGATATAAATAACCACTTTTTTCTCAATTACTCTCCTCTGTTCACCGTCATGGATGAAATATCTGGGTAATCAAGTAAAAGACATGGTTGGGATAGAAATACTTTATTTTCTCTCAAAAGAGGAGTAAGTTTATACAATGCTAATATGTATCTGCTCCGTGAGGAGTGTAACACTTCAGTATGCATCTCTCCTCCTTTTCAGTTTCTTTTTTTTTTTCCTTAACACCTATGATAACTAAGTTGGTCCTGAATAAGAAGTGTGAGAGAGTAGACACTGCTGCATTAGTAGACAAAGGCAGTAGGCAGACAGTAGGTAGTAAAGAGCAGAAAATAACTTTTCATTTTGGTTTGGATCCTAAATCTTCAGTTGCAGCAGCTGAAAACATGCAAGGAACAATCTGGGTTCAGTATTACACATCGAGTCTAAGTATTTCCCATCAGCCATTTCAAGGTTAGTGGTCAAAGTAACTTGTATCTTTCCCCTTTAGTTCTCTTATACATAGTATATACAAAAGTTTTCCTGCTCCCCTGAGCCCCGAGACTACTATTAAAGTGTGTGTGCTTTAGGCATTTTTTGTTGTTGCTGTTGTTAAAAACCCACCTCCACATGACTGGCAATTTTGTAAAAAGGCTGTATGACTAAGTAAAAAGATCTGGCTGTTCTGCTTGGTTAGCAAATCGTTACACAGGCAAGCTCTTCATTCACATGTTCATTCATTCAGAAGTCATTCTCAAAGGATATGGTTTTAATATTCAAATAGTTTGAGAGTCACTTTCATCACTAACATCTGAAGTGCCCTTTCTTTCAGTTACAGCAGCAAGAGCAGTGTCCACTTGAACTTCCTCTTCGTCAGACTGAACAACTGGAGACTCTCCTTCGCTTGCATCTTGGCTGGCAGAATCGGTACAGGTCGATGACAGTGAAGACAGTTTCTGTCGTAATTCAGACTGGCTAGGAACCTGAAGACTGATCTCATTCACGTAGGTGTTGGAGTCGGGCCCTTAGAGTTGGGAAAAGAACAACAGAAAACAGAAAAAAAAATCAAGCTGTGTCTCAGCAAATGATTTGGGAAGGCAGTGTTTTATCTGAGTTCAGTGTTGGTTAATGAGTTACAGTCAGGCTGTTGTGCTTCTTTTGCAAAATATCATAAAAGAAACCCCTCCCAAACCACTAAGCTGCCTTTTGGGCTTTACTGAACTGCAGGGTGGTTTTAATCTGTTTGTGATGGTGTGTGTCTCTCGCTGGTACTAGAACTGCTAATGTTCGAGATCAAACATGGTATGAGTGCAGGAATATGAAATGCTGACTCTGACTACCAGTTAGTCAAGACCACTTAATCCTCCTAACTAACTCTGACTTTGGCAAAATCCATTCAGATTTCAGCATGTGCTGAGGATAATCACCAACAGGAAAAACCTCCAAACAAACTGCCCAATAGAATGACAAAAATAATAAACGTGGAATTGAAAAAATAATAAATAAATAACAGGAAGATGGGCAATAATAGTAATTACAGTTTTGACTAAAAACCAAGATGCAGCAAAACAATTTCTTGCCCACAGCATGGAAACATTCCTCGGGTAAAACTGTATCACAGCTCAAGTGCACAGGAGCGAGATTTTGAGACTATGGTTCCTCCGTATCCTATGCAAAAAGACTGCTAAATAAGCTCAGGGTAATGGTGTTTGCTTGCAATTTGAGAGTTCAGATTTCGAAATGATCTTAGATCCTCTTCTATGGGTACGTCCCTGGCAAAAATAATAAGGAAAAATGGGGAAGCATTTAAACTTTCTATGCAATCTGCCACACAAAGCCCTATTTTACCTTCTCTTCTACACCTAAGTATTTCTCCATAGTAATTTCTCCAGCTTCAGCTCTGCGTAACCTTAGTGACAAAATGCTCTTAAAAATCCTGTGGGGTTTTATAGAAAACAAAAAAAATATTTCAAGAGGGTTGGATGGAAATGAGCTGATCACTACACCTCACCTCTGCTAAGGCTGTTTGCAGAGCATTGCCCTCTGGCTGGTCCCCATAGCCCAGGGGTGTCAGACTGATGGCTCCTGCCATTCTCCTGCAGCGTAATGCGCGTCACACGCTGCACACGTGACCGGCGCTGGCAGGAGCACAGGGACAAGGAGCTCAGTGCTCTTGTTGGGTACAAACAAGGTACCAGGCTGGATAAAACAAGGTGGAGGGCCGGATTTGGCCTGTGAGTTTTGACACCCCTATCATAGCCCTACCAAGTATTGAATTAAATTCCAACAAGAAAACAGTTGTAACAGCATCTGGAGGCAACAGAACCTGCAGGTACCAGACACTGCTGCTCAGGCACCTCACTAGCAGCCTTAAATCCTGGAACCAAACTTGGACAGCAATTAGCCCTGTATGTGACACTGGTTTAACCTCTCTGGGACCCAAGAACTGCAGGGGTAAACATGCCGTCAGCAGGTCTCCGTTTGAAAGACGATTTCATAAACATCTGGTACAACTTCCACACCTCTGACAGGCGAGCCACCTGCCTGGGCGAGAAAGCCCCTGCCACTCCTGTCAACTGTGTCAGTCCAGGATGCCTGGCAGGTCGACTCAGTTGCTTCCTCAGGTAGCACATCAATTGATACTGAACACAGGTGATGCTAGGAAGATGTTTTTAACATCACCTGTCTTTATTTTGTGCACACCAGCCTGCATTAGGTTAATTTTATACAACACTCACAGAGGAGAACTTTTCTGGAGTTGCAGAGCTGAGTAAATTTTTCAGTTCAGCTCACTATCATGCAAAACCAATGCCCAAAAGATGGCAATGTTCATAGCCAAGAAAAATTTGAAAGCATTTTAATGTCCTCAGCTGGTTTTCATTTTTACCAGATACAAGGATAACTTACCTGTCCATCTGTTGTGTTCAGTAAAACTGTGAAACAAGGCTCGCCCTGACCAACCCAGTTTCCCACTGACAGCAAAATGAAGAGTTATCTTTAAGCCATCTAATTTTTCTGAGAATGAAGGCTATTGCATATTTGGCTTGATACTAGCGTCCTTAAAGCAAGCATAAAAATCATCCCTTCTAATTCAGAGGCACATGAATTGTCTGGAACTGCAACAGCCAGATTCCCAAGGCTGTTACCCTGTGTAGCAGCAGGAACTGCAGAGCTGCAAGCCTCTGCGTTAAGCTTACAGTGCTAAACATGACAGTGCTGGTTCACTACATTACAGTGTATGTGCATACATATAATAAATATATATACACACACTATCTGTACATACACACTGTAACGCATGACAGCACACAGTAAGTTACGTGGGTTTTGCAAAGACCCATAATTTTTACAGCTATTTAGGAAAGAACAACCACACCCAGGAGTTTCTGCACTTCCTTAGATAATTCTGTTACACTGTTTGTTGTCAAAGACACGGAGCTTTTTTGGTTCGACAAAGACACAGCAAGGGGGAAAACAGTCCTAGATTCTGTAATGACTTGCATGCTCAAATGACAATCAACTTTAATAATGCATGAATCGGATGCCTATCCAAAACCAGCCATCTGAACTCAGTTTTTGCAATGAAACACAAAAACCTTTAGTAGTCAAGCATGCCTTCACTGCTTTCTGTAAGCGTTTCATGTTCACAGCAGGTAATAATCACCTTTTAATCACCTTTACATAGGGAAGAAGAAAATTACCCCAGGATAGTATTAACATTTTTCTTTACATATCTCAAAACACAGGGTAGGATTTAGTACAACTGTTAAGTACTTTTATAAAAATATTTCAACCTGTGTTTTCAGAAGAATTCTATGTACATTTAAAGGAGCTTTATCATCCCCCAAGAAAACTTATTTGGGCTCTTTTGGTAAAAGGCCTAAAAGTACTAAAATAAGTTTTTAATTAAGACAGAACACTTCCCTGGTGGAAAGTATCCAGTATTACTAATTCCCTATTTTAAGCAGATCCCTCATCAAGCTGCAACTTGCCAAATCATAACTCTGGTTTTGTTCGTCAGAACATGTTAACAAAATTCTGGATTAATTTAATCCAATTTAACTAACATTACTAGCAGGAAGAAGGCTACATGAAAGAGCTGCAGTATTAGAGTCACTATTTAGAGCCTTCCAGGACGCATTGTCATGTTTCGTGTACGTGGAATGCTATGTTGAACGAACCATGTCTCCCAGTATCTCTCAGTGAAGATCTTACACTAATACAGGTGGGCCAAATTTACTTCAAAATGCCAAAATTCTGAACAAACTCTAAGAAAGCAGTCTTAAAAACAAAAACCTAACTCCCTTAAACTTTCAGTTGAGGTTTGTTAAAATGTCTTTGATCAACTTCATACAGAGAAAAATGCACCTTAAAAACAGTGTGTAACACCTCACCTATCCATTCCATGACAAACACAACACGAAGCTGTAGCAGCCAGACAAAAAGAGACAGTCCAGATTTAAAGCAGTTTTGCAGCAAGCTCTCTTGTACCGCGACCAAATGTTAATGTTTTGAAAACCACTAATGAAAAATATGCAACCTACATAAACTGTAATGTTTTACGAGATATCCGTGGCAAACGAGAGCAATCCTGGTGCTCTATCACTTTGTCTCTAAGCACGCTGTCATTACTAGTACCATACCCAGCATGGGAGAAAGCATATTATTGTCTTCGCCTCCTGAGTTTAAAAAGACATCGAGTGCTTCTTGGTCAGACATGTCCATTAGGTCCATCTGTTCCAGCATGTCCACGTTCACCTCCATGGAAGACATACTTCCAATCGGCTCTGCAGTAAAAATAGCGCAAGGAGAAAACCGACGATCAGCTACAGGAGGTTCCTACACATAAAAGCTTCAGTATCTGCTATAATTGTATGCATTAGTAATAATTAAGCTGGATATGGAAGAAGCACATCCAGACGAGCTGCTCAGCAGCAATCTCAGCCCAAACCCCAAAGCACACTGTGCAATCTTTGTTGTGAAACTCGTGTCCATTACTGTTTTCTTTCAAACCAAAACATTTTTAGCAACAATATTCACAGCAACAGCATTGGAACAAATATGCTAGGATGGCCTCAGGGGCAAAGATTGAAACTTTCCATTTTGAAACACTCCTTTCCAATTCTCTGAACTAAAAGTTGTCTTACAGAAAACCAAACACATTTAAGCACACCATCACTATATGTCAATATACAAGGAATATGGAAATTCAGAAATAAGAGCTAATGTTAACAGAGAGAAGCCTCTCTTCTTCCTCATTTCATTAGTCTAAAATGACAGCAGCATCTAAAACCTAGGCTGACACCTAGTATCTTCTCTCAGCATTACTCAAGTAAATTGCTTATTATTGTCAATATAAGGCTGACAATTTGCAAGATAGTTAAATACTTGGATAAGCATATTCATCCTTGAACAACAGAACATGCAAACACAGAACAAATAAGTTCAGGGGCACTCAGAATTAAGTCCAGCTGCTGCACATATAATATCAAGTGTTATAACGAACTGTTCAACAGTTTATTGGAATTTAACAATTACACTATCAAAAGCCTACAGATGAGACCTGAGATGAAATCCTATAACTCGAGCGGAGTATTTTTCCAAATGTACAATAGCTCTGTAGTTTTACATGTACTGCAGGATCAAATCTTTCATTAAAACAGTTATTTTGATATATTATACTGCAAGATTGAAGTTCAGAAAGTTGGACACCTTAGCCCTCTAACAGAGCCATGTGCTCAGTACCAGCCAGTAACAATGTCCACTTTTAGTCTAAATGGACTCTCTCTATATATATAGCAGGAGACCCAAACTCAATTCCTTCCTAGACCAAAGGAATTTAGACTTACATATCCCACTCCTCAGAAGACTGTCCTAACAACCAATCCAAGCATCTTGCAGATGAGCATTTATAGCATTCATGCAGAGAAATGAAATCTTGGATTGCATTCCCCACTCTGACGTAACAAATGACAGCAGAGCTGGTCTTGGAGCAGGGACAGAATCTCCACACTTTCTCCTTCCATGAGTAATGTCATCTCCCACTTGCTTTCCCTCAGGTCCTACAATCCCTGCATTTCAGCCCAATAGATGGATATCTCCCCACAGAAAAGTGTCTACAGTCTATGGCATTCTTGTGCTTTAACTAGGCAGGAGCTGCCAGACTTGAGTCACCTCCTCAACCTCTCTCCTAAGGAGAGAGAGCTTAATCTGACCTCCCATGTCCTAACCACATACTCTGTATGTTACATAGACAATGGAAATCACTACCACCTGGGAACTGTTTTGAAACACAACAGTGAGCTTTCATCTGCACATTTAAAATTTTTCTGGGGCACCTCCTGCCAGGTGACAATCCCAGGCTTCGGAACTGCAGTGGGCAGAAGTGGCCACTCCCATCCGTATCTATAGATAAGGATGCACTCTTCATCTGCTAAGAAAAGTGCTGTTCCAGATGTACTTCAGTGCTTTGGATTTCCTCAGACAATGAGAACCAAATCTGATTGATTTTCGAAGATACCTGGAACCCAAAGTTTGTTTAAAAAGCTTATCTGAAGTTTCAATTCCACCCATGAAGAATTGACACTGCAATGCATCAGCTGTAAGCATTAAAACCGCTGTAAACTCTGACCCCTTCAACAACGTTCTCCAAATTGTGAGTTCATGGATTGCACAAAAGATATTTTAAAACTTGCCTCGCCTCTCTGCTATCTGCAAGTATCCTGTAGAAAGGTACTGCTCCATGTCCTGCTGGAAGGCTTCTTCAAAGAACTTCTGACGTTCCTTTAGCTTCATCTGCTGGGTGTGCTCCATATCCAAAACCTTCTGTGCATGTTCAGCATCTAGCTCAGCTGAGCATAAAAAACAAATAAACAAATAAAACATGACATGTATACCCCCTGACTCTCAAAATTTAGAAGTGACTAAACCAGTTCAATACTGATAAGACAGTACATAGTTATAAAATGAAGGCTTCTGTGCTGTGCAACTCTGTTTTAAAACTGACAAGAAAAGAATACTGTATTAGCCAGCATAACCTTCACATTCACTGTTTTATCTTGAGGCAAGAGGCAGATTTCTTGAACTGTATAAACAGCAACACCTGAAAGCACTGTCCTTCAATAACTCAGAACTCTGCCAAAAGAAGCTGTCAGATAATGATGCTGCTATCAGATGTACCTAATACACTAAAAAGTAATACTTTTAATTTGAATGTTACAAGCGGAAATATATCTATGCACGCATGTTTACACGTACATACATATAAATACACATGCATACATATGTGTGTGTGAGCACATGCGTGTGAGATTCCGGTTTTGTCAGCCTCCAGAAAGACTGGAGAAATACTTTGAAGAATATCCTGTGTTTAGTGCAGGTAACGTATCCACAGAAGCTGTGAAGGCAGCCTGAGTCGACAGGAGGCAATAAACAGCACTGTTCTCAACAACACCATCAGGCAGTCATTAACGTCAATATACAGGGTCTTCTCTGTATCCAGCAGCAAAGCATGTGTCAGGTGATGATGATACTGACACCAAAAAAGCAGAGCCAACTGCCATGAATTTCTAATAAGACACTAAGCAGAAAGGGCCAGCTTGCGTAGCTACACAGTGACAACTGAATTTGCTTATACGTATCTCTGCTGGGTTTCCAGCAGTTCCTCTTTCCTCCTACAGTGAAAGAAATATTAGACTGAACATCATCAGAACTCCCCCTGCCCTCCTGTTTTGCTCTACAGGGGTTGCTGGCTGGCAACAGAGGATGTACAAAGAAAAGAATCGTGCTGTTTAGTGAAGAATAATATCTCCTAGACTAAAAAGATGTGGTAGCTATTGAAGTAATAACTCTACCCAGAGCACTATTAGAATATGTTTCAGAAGAAAAATGCTTTTTTTGAGGAATGTATAAACTAGAATCCCTCCTTTCAGAGTTCTCTGTTCATTTTTCTAAACCACTCTCACAAGCTCTCTGCTTAGAATAAACAAAAATGAATTTACTAGCCAAGCTGCCAATGGAGAGGACAAAGGTGTCAAGAAGAGCTGCTGGTCTGGGATGTTCTACCCAGCAGGGGAAGCTCCAACAAATACTGCTGGGTAAAAAATGTCCAAGCTTACACACACCAGACAGACACAGCTGGAATACGGCATCCACACAGATAAATGCTGAAAGAGCGTAAGGTTTTCTAGGACAAGCATTATGTCAGTCTCCCAAGGAAAATGTTATGTTAATGATAAGGAACTCATTAAAAGCATTTACCATTATGATTATTATCAAAATGAAGAATGAGTTTTACTAAAAGAAGCTAAAACGTCAGAGAGCAGTAATTCACTCTGTTGCCTGTATCCAAGGCCACACATCATATCCAGAAGCAACTGAGTTGTGATAGTTGCCAAAAGAAGCCATAAAACTGGACTGACACACCAAACATCCGTTAAAACATCAGTAAAAAAGCTAAAATACTTTTTTTAAAGCTATTTTTTAGAGGTAAAACATCAGCATATGATAAGGAAAACAGTTTCCTACAGTTTCCTTTAAGTCAACACACCTTTATTATCGATGAAAATGCGGTGATAGATGACTCGTATGTTCCTTGGAGCAACTCCTTTACTACAGTCCCAAATGATGAGCAACTATTAATAACATTGTAGATGATGCAGAAATGCTATTCAATCGTAATAATAAAAGCCAGAGGCTCTTGCTGACAACAGAAATTTCCTGTCCTTCTCATAAAGTATTCTGACAGCTTTGCACTCTATATTGGTACTTCAGGATATTTTTAACCCCAGAACAGAGACAGTATCCAAACAACACACGAGACTGATCCAACTTCTTTCTCAGCTCTGCACCCTCTTGTTATTTTGCCTACAATATCCTGTTAACTATTGAAATTTTCACTGGGCAAAGCTAAATGGTAACAGCTGCTCACTGTCTGTGCTGATGCATTCTGAATCAACTCAAAATACAGCAGCTGAAGAGCTGTCACAGGCTCGTTTGCAAAAGCCAGTTATGGAGAGTTAACATCAAGAACCTTGCTGCATGATTTTACGCTTTGCCAGGTGTAATAAAAGTTGCTTGGCTAAGCAAAACCAAACTGCTGCATCTGGGGTTTCTGTTTGTCATCAGAAATGCTAAGGATGGCTCAATGAAGCTAATGGTCAAACCTGAAACAACAAAAAAATGGGTGTATTTTTTCTTTTTACAAATCACATTTTCCATCATCCAAGTGTAATTTTACATGTTTATAAAACAGTGAATAGAGCAAGTACCAAAGGAGCTCTAAGGCAGACTCTCCTACATGGTTCACGTCCACATACAAATTCTTACAGACCCAACACACTTAAAATACTACCACATTTTTCCTTTTAGCATAAAATTGTACCTTTGAACTAGTAACTGCATCTATTTCTCAATCACACTACTGTGCACAGAAAAAAAAAAAAACAACAGACGACACAGAAAATGATAATTCACAATTAAGTGCAGACCTACAGGAGCTGCCATCATAACCCAAAGAAGGCAACTTCAGTTCTACACCAGCTGTAACTTTCAAGAGAATGGAACTAAAAGTAGGCAAAATATTTCTTAAAAATTGGAAACTCAAGGCCTGACGTACAGCCTTCTGCCCCATTCCCAGAACAGACCCGTGGCCAATCCACAGCTCTCCTTCCTTGCAGCCCCAGTACAAGTTACCACCTTCCTCCTCCGAAGCCCAAGCAGAGAGGCAGCACTCGTCCACAAAACTTCCACTTCCTACAAAAACCTCATTTTCTCCAACACTGCTGATCAACACTTGCATTCCTCCTCACATGCCACCTGCATTTATTTTGACCTGGTGCAGCTGCTCACTGCCCCCGCCATACAGGCACTGAATCATAGAAGTCAATTCTGCCCTGGAACCAGTCAGACCCTTGCCTGAAGCAGCCTCTGGGTACATGCAACCCTACTGAAACGCGGTGCTGCCCTCGCCTTCTCCAGCCAGGTGAGGATTTATCAGGAGGTTTCAGGGAATCCCTCTACTTCTCCAAACACCTCAGTAGGAAAAAAAGTCAGCACCTGCTTCTGCCCCTGAGCATCCTGTCTGTATCAGCTAATGGGACACGAAAAGCTGTACCAGCTAATTCCATTTAAAGGACTGCCCTGTGCCCTTAAGGGTCAATGGCAGAAAATAAATAATAAAAAAAACCCCAACAAAACCCAGTGCCCAGAGTGTAGTCCCTAATGCATTGATTTTCCCTATAGGCGTTGCCTCCCCCTTTTTTTCTGGGGAAAAAAAAGGCTCCATATAACCGTGGTAAACAGGTCAAAGACTTGGATATCAAGACAAAACTGGGAGTACAGTATTATTATTTGGTACAACATCCATGTTTTCACATCTCATTTTACATTTCTCATGTCCTTCTGCAGCCAAAAGCTGTGCTAACCAGAGACTATACTCCTACTGCGAGATTAATTTATAATGCCAGGACCTCAAGACAGATGATTTCTTAATAACTTTATAATTTTTATTTACAAATGAACTCTATTTCTGGGAAACACTCTCTCCCCCTTCACCAGTGTCTTAAGTATTTGAACTAGACACTAGAAAAATCCAAATTCCAAAGGTTTGAATTACAGTGGATTATAACCATATACCTCAAGTATAAAGGACATTGTTTTCTGGTATCATTCATATGCCTGCCTGACACTTCCTATGAGTTAAAATTCTGCTGCAGTAGCTACAGTTTCTATCCAACCATCAAGCTAAGTGGCTATTTTATACTTCAATGTAAAGCGTTTTCCAGTTAGGCACAACAGAATTCCTGAATAAGTACAGCTACAAATAAAACAAATTAGAATGACTACCAAAAAAAAAATAAATCAGCCACAGAAACCACTGCTTTTTTAGATTACTAACACATCCTTTAGACCTAACACGAAAGATGTCAAGTTGCCAAAATGGATGGCTTTCCGGTGCTTTCATACTGTTGTACTTTCCTTCAATTAATTTATTACCTTACTTTATAGTTGTCATGTGAACTAGACTCAATAAGTGTATCCGTTCTAAAGAGGAAAAGACACACAGTTAACACAAAAACTGGAGCTTAGACCAAATGCTCTTTTTTCCCCCCTCTGTATCTCATCTGTTTTTTGTAGACTCATTCAACCAGACCATAAAACACACGCAAGTATTCTTCGCAGGGATTTTTGCTTTCACTACAGACATCAAAGTCTTAAGCGGCCCCTTACTGAACTCCCTCCAGGTTTTTGATGTTCCTCCTGTAGCGGGGGGCCCAAAACTGGACACAGCATGTAGACATGCTGAGCAGCAGAGGATAATCCCTTCCCTTGATCTCCTGGCCACGTTCCTGTTCACAGAGCCCAGGATGCCGTGCCCTCCCCTGCTGCCAGGCGTGCTGCTCGCTCGTGCCCAGCTCACTGCCCACCACACCCCCAGGGCCTGACTGCAGAGCACTTCCCAGGGCAGTGGGTCCTCAGCCAGCTGCTCTACACGGGCTTCTCCTGCCTGAGTGCAGGGCTTTGCATTTGTACCTGTTGAACTTCTTAAGGTTCCCACCAGTCTGCTCCTCCAGCCTCTCCATGTCCCTCTGGATAGCAGCCCTGCATTTGCTGTATTGACTGATCCCCCCCCCTCCCCCGGCCCTGATCCGGTGTCATCTCCATCACCTCCTCAAGGAAAGCCAGCCTGCCTCTTTTTACCAGACTCCAGGTACAATATGACCCATTGACTGCTATCCTCCTAGCCAACCAGTTATTTATCCATCTTGCTGCCCATCCATCTAGACTTAACAACATAACTCGGCTACAAGCATACCGTGTGAGACTGTCAAAACCTACCAGCAAGCTGGCTATTCACTAAACAACCAAAAGCCTTCAGAAATCAGAACAACGAAACCACAGAAGCAGACAACAGCAGGCAGACAGACAGCCAAGTAACTTTTCAAGTTCATTATAACTTAGTAACTCATACTTGCAACCACCTCATTATATCCCCTTTTAAGTAAAAATATCAAAGCAAGACAAGACGCCAGGGAGTGCTTCAAAGGACGCATTTTTTCCTCAAAAATATTTAACTTATTCGTGACAGGATTTAGACTACGCTTTGATAATACGAGGCAGGAAGTTCAGAGCACCCTTGCACTACGCTTTGCAGAGGAGCGGGGAGAGACTGTTGGCAAAATTTGTGAAAACAAATCATAAAACGCGAATGAGGTGCACAGTCTTTCCTCCAAGTAGGAAGGAAAACTAAACAAGTGAAAGCAACAAGATTTAACTGTTTGTAAATTTCGATTTAACAGTCTCTTGTCAAAGTAAAAAAAAAAATAAAATTTCGAAACATATATGCAAATAATTACAATCAAACAATTAAGTCCTGATTCACTAGAATGTAAAGTCAGGATTCCACTGGACTTTGGTAACAGAAAGATCACCTCTGTTGGACGAAACACACATTATTCCAAATGAGATTTATTGTCTGACCACTCTCTAAAGCCTGCATTTTTATGAAGAGATATTTTACTAAAATGAAGATTATTATTTTTATTAAAACATTTCTTAATTAAAAGAAAAATCAGTCACAAAAAATAACTGTATGTGTTCCTTGATAATTTCTAGCTGGTGGTTTTACACAGATTGCATCAGAATATGTAAACTCTAATTAGCCCCAAAATCATCCAGTCAAGAGGAAACACAGAGGTTTTAGCAGTGCAGAGAAATTTTTTTCAAGTTGCCCAATAAGCAGTTTCATCTTTCAAGTTGGCTTACCTTGGAAATTCCCTTTAAACAAACAAATTGCATACTTGAGATCCATGAAAAATACTGACCAAGCCTAAATAAATATCAGAATAAACTACTGAAAATAACTGCTTGTGTAAGACAAGATTTCAGTTACTAAAGCAGCACCTGGAGGAAAAAGCAGCTTCCGACCAACGCAACAGGAAACACAGCCTGGGAAAAGGTTTCCATAAAACTCCAAACTACTAGGAAACCATCATAATTAAGAGACACTAAAAATAAGCTCCACCAAGCAGCAACTGCATGAATTGGGTTCTAAAAATGTAAATACATCCCAACTAAAAGAAAATAATCACACAAACTTTATAATCATATGCCTCACAGTGTGTGAAAAAAATACTAGAGCTTGATGAAATTAGGATCTTTTAGGTCAGCTAAACAAAAGGTCACTGCATTTACATTTCATTCACTTTCACATTTTCTTCAGCTCCCTTCTACTTTTTAAAGCCTTTTAAATGATGTGACCTTTCCAAGGCAGACCACTGGCTTGCTACTGCAGATGAAAATACACTGAACTATGAACAGACTGCACCCAGTTTGGGATTAATTAATCCACTTAATAGCAAACACGTCATAATTAACTTAGGAGTTCAGACAAGCCTAGACCATCCAAAGTTAAGGATGTCTTCCACCCATATGTGAAAGCTTAAATCCTGCCCTGCCCAACTGTCCTTGTTTTACAGTAAAGCAAACGAACATCCTACATAGTAGCCATATGGCACATTAGATTCTTCAGATTGCTTTCACCTTTCTCTATTCTTCGTAAACTTAAAAATGCACCAGGTTGTGGACTCCTCTGCAAGGTGGTCCACAGGAAGAGTAAGAATGCTTTTGAACATTTTATTTCTCAATTAAAAAAAATACATATGCTGAACCTTGAGTATATTTGCCTAGTTCTTGATTTTTTTTTTTAATTAAGAGCAGACAAATTTTCATGCCTGCAAATGTGGCAATCATGGAAAATTTTAGAATTGTTTTAATTGGGTTTAAATATAATAAAAATCATCACGGGTGTACTGTTCTACAGCACATTAGTTTTTTCCTTTTCACACTTGCTTCAGTCTTTTCCTGCCTTTAAATGTGCAAATGCACATCTTCCAAAGAATGGTAACATCACAGCAAAAGCCTTAGGGGGAAAATTCTCTTCTCCAGGCCCATAGCTGATGACTACTGGGTCAACAAACCTACAATACACCATTTTCAGTTTCCTGGTTCAATTTCATTTACAGTCCCAAGAAAATTAAGAGACTGTATCTGTCTTTCTAGAACCCAGGATTTAGCTACGTGACTTCAGTGAGCTACACATAGCCCAAACTCTCCTCAGCTGGCATCATGACAGCCTGTTAGGAAGGAGGTCTTCCAGCTGCCCCATTTCTACTTTAGTCAGACTTCCACCCAGCTGACAGCGAAGAAGGTGACAAGGGAAGGATAATGTTAAGGTGAACCTCCCTAGCACAGAAAGTAAGTCAAAAATAAACACAACAGCGAGCATCTAAGCTCACAGCTTGTCTCCTGCCCCACCATGAATCCACCATTAACGGTACTGTAAGAACAACAGTTCTGTTAGTAAGCTGCAAAGTATTTATTTTCACTATAAAAAAACTGACAATGTAAAATGTATCTTCAGTACATATGGGTTTATTTGTGAAGAAAACTAGCTTTAAAATCTAGCCACATGCAATAGAAAAACCCCACTATTCCTGAAACTGTACTTGAGAACCATTCAAACAGCTGTCATGAGAAGTTGTATTTAATGCATAAACTCTGCAATTACTGTTTTTCATGTCTTACCTCAAATACTCATTTTCAAATGGAAAAACTAATCGATAACAAATCTAAAGCCAAAGCACTTAAAATAGAAACTACAGCATTGCAGTATTCTATTCAGATTTGCAAAAGCATGAAACTGCCTAAAATAATATTAATAACATCCCATTGCCTGAGTAGAAATTGATCTATCGAACAATTTAATTACTATTTTCCATTCCTAAAAGATAACCACTTTCGCTTTGGAACAGGAAGGCTCTCAAAGACAGGCAAATGGCTTCTGCTACTACAAGGATAGTGCTAATCTTAACCTTTGCACAACTCTGAGATATTTGCCTTCTAGACCAAATTATGCGCATGCATAGACACATAAATAAAGTATGAGATACTGTTTTGCTGTCACAACACTTCCTGCACATGTTGAAAATATGGGTTCCACAACATGGCAAATCAGTTGGCAAGTATCAGCTTTTACTTGTCCTTAAGAATAACACCAAGAGTCAAACTCTTGCTTTGGCGAAACCGTTCTTCATCCAAACTATAACCATCTTCAGATACACAGGCTTGCAGATCAATGCCATTCAGTGTTAACTAAACCTTGCCTCAAAATCTAAAGGTGAACAAATTATTGTCTTCTCTCCTACTAACTAAAACAAAACGAGGGTGTTACTCCATTTATTATTTTCAGAATAACCAGTTTTCTGATCTGAACATGCAATTTCCACCTCCCTCTCGAGCTGGAAGGGTAGAGCCTGTCAAAGAGTCCTACGGCCTTCAGAGTCAAAAGGAATAAGCTGTGGATTCATAGTCACGGTACAGTTCAGTTTGACTTACTTTACATTTACAGTGACAAATTTAGAGTTGAAGAGGGCTTTTTTTTAAAAAAAGATATACTTCAATACAAGTCTTAACATAAGCAATGATTGCTCAGTCAGAAACAGGAAAGAAATACCCTATCTTTCACAAAAAAATTATGTATCTAGTTGAAAGAGAATTTGATTTTTTCACATCTCTTCCACATGGTAAGGCACTCAGTATGCATTATGTAAACTACATTTGATAACAGATGTGCTTTACAAATGTGAGGCAAATAACACTGTACAATGAAATCTTATTTTTATTCAGTAGTGGAGACAACTTCACAAATTCAAATTATACTTGAAGTATTTGATGCCCCAAATTATTGGTCCTCTCTCATCTGAACTGGTCATCAAACTAAAGTTCTGAAAGTAAAAAGCCTGCGAGCATTGCTGCAATCAACTGTGAGATCTATTTCTCAGTTATCAGCAGTGATTTCCTATTAGTGTTAAGAACAGCAGAGCCTCATTACTAAAACTTAAATGGAGATTTTAGAAGAGGCTGAATTTCACACTTCAAACAAGCAACAAATACATGTGTTATTTAAGCAAAACCAGATGACCAAAGATGCGCGTGAGGTACTTACACTCAAACACGTATGTCTACCTGTTTGGCATGGGCTCAATCAATACGAAAGGACCAAGGATAAACTACAACATGAATAAGTAGGTGAAAGCACTGGGGTCTTTTTGCTATTTCTTTCTATGTTAAGTGAAGTATAACAGGGCAAAATTCTACAAATTAAATCTAAATGTTCAACCAGTCTGAACTACAGGACTACCTGTGAAATCACTCTCTTCCTCATGTACAAGCCAAAACAAACATTGTTTAAAATGTTAAAATTTCAAATGCAGTAACATTTTAAAAAGAGCCTAAGTCAATCACTGTATCAACAGCACACACAGAATACTTGAAGCATTTATTTTTTTCTTGACAACTTAGTCTATTTCCTCCTCCATTTCTGTCAAAGCAACTTCTACAATACAAACAAAAAAAATTGCTATTAATTTATCCTATCGCTACTGGCTTTACTTTTTCATTCTTAGAAGTCAACAAGAAGGAAAAGGACCACTGGATTACAAATCCAGACCAGCTCAGCACTGTTCAATTAATGCTCCAAAATGAATCACACTGCAGACTATCTTTAGAAATCCTACTGGTGACCAGACATACTCTTGTTTGGTAAGATTTGCAAAATAAGATCTGAAGCACCATTCACTCTAACAAAACAGCACCCAGGAGCATCCAGACAGTTTCTACAAGGTAATATGAGGGGGGTACTAATTTGGTGGCAGATGGCTATTACGGATTCTTTACCAACTGAGGAATTTTAAAATACATGCAGTTCTGCATACTCATAATACACAGAGTATCAGTTATGACAGACCAGCTTATTGTAAAAATCCCTATTTATTCTGAAATGCAAAACAAAAATGCCATCATTCTTCTAAAAGCTGAACACTTAACAGTGCTATTTACTAGTAAAACAAATTTGCAACATTAACAATGGCATGTGTTTTTCCTGTAAGAGAGAGCTCTTCAGACTACATATTCTCTTACAGAAGTGTTGTTCAACTCGTGGGTTGCTTTTAAATTCAGCCAAATGGACAGAAACAACTATCCAGGCACAATAAAAGGAAGACAACAACAACAATTAAATCGTACTACATTCCAAAGAGAAAACTGTGGCTGTACAAAACCCAGCATTTTTAGAATATACAACTATATTTTCACAGTTAAAAGTCCTCATTTTCTATTATGGAAAGGCAGTATATAAAAACAAACAGGACATAATAAGTGCAGAAATATACATCAGTGTGTTTTTTCCACTGAACATTTCTATTTTTAAAAACAAAATAGTTTAAGTGAAAGACAACTTAGGATACAGATTGTGACTCAGAGGTAAGGCAATTTTCAGAATGTCAGTTCTAAAGGAAGGATATCAGGTTTTAAATTTTTAATTAAACATTTTAAGCTTTCTTCCATGCAGCTAGTGCTCATATACTCAGAACCATTCCGCTTGCTTCTTCATTTTATTTTTTTTACAGAATAATAAATGGTCTACAGCTCCAAAATAACAGATGTTAACAAAAACGCAGTCCAAGACAGAAGTTCCAACTTGCAAATGCTAATTGTCTTTAAACAGCTCAGTTGTGAGAATAAAATTCTTTTGATGATCTGGAATTCCTTTCCTTTTTTTTTTTATTTTTTACAATAAATCTTTTTGAAGAAAAAAGAGAGTCCTGAAAGATGATCTGCTCTCACTGGCTCGCTGAACTATTTGTGTGCCTACTTCTAGCAGAACTGTTCTAAATTGTTCAAACTTACAGCTTTAAACATTGAAGGAGGAATATAGGTTGTCTTTATATATAGTGTCAAAGCACTTTCATAATTTTACTGCTAACTGATAACAGCTTCATAACTTTGCCACATCTATTTTTTCAACAGCATCTGAAGGGAAACCTTGACAAGAAACACATATGACACAAGCCGACAGGAAGACAACCAAAACCCTACCTTCCTTATAACTGTAAACTACAACAGAAGAGTGTAGCTGGGTTTACTTTTTTGTTTTGCTCAACCCTGAGGAACGTCTCATGCTTTAAATCTTCCAGGATTTCAGTATGCCATATGGTAGCCAACATTCGCTACTAATAGGAAGAGAAGCTACCAGGTCATAAGATACCAGTAGTTTTCAAATTTTAACTCCAACATTCAAGTTTTTACCATGCTTACTTTTTCATAGGCAACCAGAGTAACCTAGTCCATCAACGTTAGTAAAGTCGAACTAGACTATCACTCACTTAAACAAATAAATATGATTTTGTGGTACCAGATTGAACAGGCATCACCACACCAAGGAAGCACTGCTGTCTGAGTACAAATATAACTCTTGCAGATCAAACAATTCCAGAGAAGAAACCCTTCTGGTGGTTGCTCTTTCAGCCCTCATTCATCCTCCGGCAGCTGACGTAGAGTTGACATCAGATGTAAAACCAACAGTCACCATATTGTCAGCTCCAGCTAAAGCTGTAAAGGCAACCATGCTCACTCAAAGCTGTTGTTTAGCCATTAATTCATCAATGGCAGCATCAGGCATGAAATAATAGTGTAATTTTAATCTGTGGTCATATTGCCTTAGCTTGTAGTAACAAACAAACTGATTTCTAAAGTTTGCCATTCAAATCAAACTCATTTAAATTACTGCATCGTTAATTTTTCAAGGACTGTATTAGGCTGGGTTAAAGATACTGTACAAAAAACAGCTGGTCTTCTCTCATGTGTGCAAGGTCTAAGTTTTTAATGCCTTTAGATGAATAGATAAATGTAATTAATTAAGATTAATAGATTCATTTCTTGTGATTAAATAGAGCTAGAGATGTTTCATGGGTTAACATAACTAACTAGGTCATCTGTATCCTCATAAAGACAGTGTAATTAACGCTAAGATTTTTTTCCTTATTTGATGTTCACAGTTTTACACCTGCTTCTTATTAGGAGAAATAATTATCTCTAAACCAGTATAAGACATTTTAGTTCTATCAGTTGCTTAGCCCAATACCTCAATGCATATGTAACAAAAAGAGGGACACCCATACAGCAAACTAGGGAGAGGATGGAGCACATGCGTAATGTTATTAATGCATCAGTGAAGCACTAAACAAGAGAAATACAAAAGGAAAGGAGATACAAAGAGAAATGAAGATGGGACAGAGGTGGAAGGGAAGGGCAACTGACAACTCAGATTGCCGAACAGAGCTAATAAATAGCATATAATTTTTTATTCAGCATTTCTCCAGTTTGTTAGAGATTAAACAAGTTGAGAGGAGACAAACAGTTCTCTAAGCAGGAGAAGAAAATTTAAAACAGAGGCACAGACGGCTCTGCCATGTTGAAACCAATCACCAAGAACAAAAAGCCACTGCAATAAAATCAGCCATTACCAAAGAAATACTCACTGTTGAAGCTTCTCTGCCAGATAAAAAAAACAAGAGACCGTAGGAACAATGACAGGTGAATGAGAAAGCACACACTACGTGACCATCAGTGACTAAATCCTATGCCTGTAGTCAAAACGAACTGACAGATGACACCTAGGATACAGTATCTCATTCAAGCAAACAAAGAAAATCCACCTAAAGGATGCAAAGATATCAAAGTGACAGCAAGAAGTGAATAAAAGCAGAAATTCAGGAAGCTGATAAAAGCACTTACAAGGGGGAAGGGAAAAAGGAAGGGGGCTGACTGAAGAGGGAAATCAATATAATTGGGACTGTGAAACCTGTAAAATACGCTTCCTATGAGATCACTCCTTTCAATATACACAGCTAAATGAAATTTCTCTCTCATCCTTTCCCCTCACTTTCTTTTTTTTCCAGCACATGGATTCCACGCAAGTCTTCAAAATTCCCTGCCACATCTTGGGAGAGCAAGCACTTACTTGTGCCTGTGCTGCAATACAGTATAAAATGAGGAATTAATTCCCCTAACATCTCTATCAATCGACTTCTGCCACTTGTATGCATTTTAAACACATTCATCTTTAGACCAACTAAAAATACAGAACATCTAATTTATAATCTTTTCCTTATCTCCTGAATATGTATAAGGCCCTAGTAATTTAATTTTTAATTTTGTTCATCAGAATATTTTAGCAGTAATTAGTTATGAGTACTTTAAACCTCACAAAATGCATGCACATTTCCTATGTAGTGTAAACACGCCGTTGATTTCTGAAAAAGTTAGGGAATTTAGTTGTCACTCTATTTCTCTAAACAGCACCTCTATCTGCTAGGTGCCATTTTCTCTAGCAATGAAAATCACATGCTAAACCTTTACAACAGGTATAGCCACCTGTACCTGTAACAAAACAAAGAGCCCCTACAGAACCACACAGTGATTCCAAAAAAGCAAACAGAACTGCTGATTTTTACAGCATTAAAAAAACCTGTAGGCAGAGGTGTACTGATCCTACTCAGTAGCCAGTTCTTCCTCACTTCTATATCTAAGCTTGCATGAAGTGCCTCTCAAAAGCTGAACACTCACTAATTTCAGAGGAGGGCCTTTATTAAATATGAATTATTTGTTCACAACACATTCAGCATGACAGTGGGAAAACATTGCCTTCAGGCCACCATTATATCTGCCCTGTTTCCTTCTCTTTTTTTCCCCATCATCATACATCTGCCCTGTCAGCCCCAATAGCATCCAGTTTCATGGGTAAATCTGCTCCCTCCTTTGTGGAGCAACCAACAGTACTTTTTTTTTTTATACTAACACAGAAATAAAATAACCAAGTTTAAGGTTTAGGTTTTCAATAGACTGAGGCAGAATGTTTCTCATCACTTAGCCCCTGCTCGTAGACTCCAAGAGATGACGCCACGTTTGATTTCACTGACTTCATGCAGGGAAAATTCAGCTCATAGTCATGAAGACTTTATTTTTTAAATAAAAGATTCAATTGGTTGGAAATGGGTAACAAAGAATACCACAGGATCTAAACATTTGATGCTCAGACTTTGGGACACCTTTTAAAACACAAACAAGACAGGCAAGATGGGACAGCAAAGAACAATTAAAGAACAAACTCCTCACAGGACTTTAACATAGCAACATCCTGATCTATTGTTAGCCAAGTCCCAGGACAGACTTCTAGAACATGAAGCACATCATGGCTATGAGTTCTTTCGTGAAAAACAGAGCAATGACACCATTTGCCACGTGCACCACCCCGAATATCAGCCCCTGAATATACTAGACATTGTAAACTAGGCTTCAGGTAGGGCTGGGAATCAACCAAGTAACAGAGTGTGGGAGCATTCCTGTTACAAGTATTTTCTCTCCAGGACTGAACGAATGATACGATTAGCAGGTTTTCAGCAAGGGTTGAACTTCAAACCATTTGGATTCTCTTACAAACTATCAAATCTGTTACTATCCAAGGCTCATGAGAACTGAAGCGTGCATAAGGAATCAAAGTAACATCATTATTATCATTTCATGCTCTATAAAACTGTAGACATTTGGGAAAAAGCTTCCTATTTTTAAATACGCTTGCTGAAATTATTCCTTTAAAATTATTTTTCATGTGTCTTATTTATTAAACAAGTTCCCTTGACAATATATATGTTGATACATGCAGTAAATCCAGCATCTATATCAAACAGTGGCTGCATCACACAGAGATAAATCTAACCATAAGGTGTTGAAATATTGGTCCAGAAGGAAGAAAAAAGCACTAAGACTTGATAATATACCAAAACTATGTTTTCAAAACAAAATTGTTAAATTTGGTGCATCATTCAAGAAAGCAGTAAGTTCTTCATAACCAACTATAAAATATATGAGACTATAGATTTTCATGAAGTATTAGTTCCTTTCTTTCACTTAAAAAACCCAACCAGGTTCCCTGTAAAATGCTAGCCTGTCTATATATACTCAGTACATGGGAATTTTTTATACCACTGATCTGTTTTAAATAAAATACGTATATACATATTTCAATAGTTTTACGAATTGATTTTATATATTAAGATATCTATACAGATCTAAAACCTCTAAGTCAATTTTAATAAAGACAGATCTTTAAGCGTGCACCTAATTACAAATGCACCATGCTCAATGTATTACAAATAATTTCACATATGACCACCATAAGTATTGGAGAGCTAGAATGAATTGCATTTTGCTGAGGAAGCTTGCGAGGTAGCAGTTTCCACTTACCATTCAAAATAGGTCAGAAATTATATACTTGCATACTGCTATTATAATCCACTTTTTAAAGTTAAAACTGTAATTATATCAGCAGCTATTAAAGACTGATGGCCTGCTTTTTCTGACACAAGTTTAATGCTTTCTAAATAGTAAACTGAATTATGATTCTCAGCCCAGGGGAATAAAATATCAGAAAGAAGCCTGAGAGAGATTGCATTTTACAAGCATGCAGGTATAATAATGTATTTAGAAATTACAACAAGAAATGCCATTCTTAAACCCACAGGTAAAATGAAGAACATCAATTTACAGTGAACCAGTCTCTAATAATATAGGTCACATCTGATGACTCTCTATTTAGAAATACCTCTCGTGATCAGATCAGGTGATAGTGAGTTCTGCTCACATTTAAAGTGAGACATCAATGCAGGGCATTTCGCATTTAATTTTGTTTAAAATATTCTTCAGAAGTCCTAGGTAGTTGAAATGATTTTGCCCTTCACCTTTATTCATCAATAGGAACTGATTTGACAGACACGAGAGAAAGGCAGCAGTCAAATCGTCACATCAGCAGTACTGGAAGCACAATATATACCCACAGAGACACCAAGGCTATAAAAACTGATATTGCAAATCAGGAAATTAATACCACTCCTTTCCTACATCCCAAAACACAAGCTACTCAACTACTCAGTTATTTAAAATGATATCTCTGTTTCAATGCTTGGAGGGAAAAAAAAACAAAAACAAAAACAAAACCGTCAAGAGCCCAGAAATTGAGGTACTTTCTCATTCAGGAAGAGATCTGGAGGTCAGCGCTGAGGCTTATTAAGTAAGGCAGCACCCAGACATCATTTGCACTTTCCATGCCCCTGCTGCACTCATCCTGAAGATGAATGGAAAACGCAGATTTTCCAGATCATTCCAAGAATTTTGTAAAGAGATGAAATAGGAAGTCCTCCAGTAAATTACTTCTCAGGTGTTACGCAGACTGGATTGCACCTAGCCAAGAGGTAACAGTGCAAAAGAACGATATGAATTTACTGAACTATAAAAGCTAGAAGAGCTATGGTCAGAAGCAGTCATGAAATATACTTCTCTAGGCATGCACACTTCTTGACTTGCAGAATTCAACAATGTCAGCATGAACTTGGAGCCTCCCGAGGTGTAAGACTCCTAAGAGAAACAAAATATTTGTCCAATACAGTCTTAAAAAAAAAATAACAGCACAAAGAATTCTTAAAATAGAAGCTTGCAAAGCGCATTATATTGTCAGAGCAAATCTGTCTCCATCCCGTTAGAGATGCTGGCTCGGTGATCCGCACATAACTCCACCACTATCTTTTAAGGCAAAAACTGTCCTAGTACAACTGCTTGTGGGCTTTATTGCAAAGTTCTGGCAATTGCCCAAGACTGTGGAAGGGCAGTCACACAGCCTTTTAAATTTTCTTTTTAGCTCATGACATAAGAGATCACACTGATGTCCACTAACAGCTCAATTTACAAACACAGAGGGAAGTCAGCAACTTGCACTTACAGAAAAAAAGGAAGGCACTTCTAAAAACAGAAACTTGTACAGAAACTTCATGTCTACCCAAGTTATTTAACACTCTCCACAGAGCTTAGTAAAACACAATACTGAGAAAGTATCACACACTCCAGAGAACTTAAAGTCTAGGGTAAACCAGCATATTTGTGTCCTAGCATACAGAGATGTTTTTAAATGGAAGTTTTGATTTTTAACAAGGTAATGCAAAAATCAAACATATTTTCATTATTTTTATCAAATTTTATCCTGTCCCCTATGCTCAGAATACAAAAGGGCATGTTCATCACAGAAATGAGCAGACTGACTTAGAGGTCAGGGCATTTTAAAGTTAGTAAGTGATACTTGGAGCTTTTGTCATCTGTGAAGGAATCCAGACTGGGTTTGGGACTTGGAATGTGACTGTCTTCTGGCAATGGTAAAATCATAACATTTCCCAGCATTTTTCTCAGACTCGTCCTTTAGAACAAAGTGAACGGTTTTATCCAAGCCTGTGGCTTTATACTGAACTATTTACAGTAGCCTTGCCCAGCAGCTAGATGCCATATTGCCTTCTATATCAAAATAGCAAATAGCAAGTAAGAATGATGGGTAAGGACATCACCGGAACATGGATCTAATTAACAAAATACGGCAAAATTGACATTTACATAACACAGTTTCAGGTTAGTCACCAATGACTAAATTTATACCACTGAGCTATTAATTCTCACCCTCTGTAGACTGATAGCAGCAGTTTCCAAGGAACCCAGAAAACCTCCAGCTTATGAAAGAAACTTTTCTGCCCAACAGATTTCAATAGAAATTGTTCCTATGTTCCTCCTTTCCAGCAATTCGATGATTAGGATAAGTCAGAAAACAACTGACAGTAGACAAAATAAAAGACCGAATGGTATCACAACATAGACAGGCAGCACTGTCAGCGCTTATAAGATTTAAGAAAGCCTCTTTGCTGAATTAATACTAGAACAGTTTAACACAATTAACTGAAGGCATGGTAATTACCGCAAAATAAAAAAACCCAAAGCACCCCAACCCAAAACACACTGGCCTTTTAGGATTTTCTTCTCTTTCTTGATGCTAATTCCTTCAACATGTTTACCTGTAGAAGTCTCCTTGCCCTCCACCTAGCAAGCCGGACTCTTCTAGCATCATGTGAAATAATCTCTCTTTCATAACCCAATTGTTTCTCTAACACCTCTACTAATTTTCAGATGTCTACTGGAAATATCATGATTGATCCATCCTTGGATGTTATTTACCTTCTTCACGGTTGAATTAATATCAGTAGTTCATTTCTCAAGGGTGACTTTACGACAGATTGTTTTCCTCCTAAATCACTTTCACTCAATAACTTGTCGCTTTTTGGCTTGCTATCAACTATCAGAGGACAAAAGCCATAAAATAATTATTAATTTTCACGTTTTACTGCTGCTAGTCACCTGTTCTTAACACTTAATCTTTATACTTGTGCTGCTGCCTGAACAAAATACAGAATGTCCAAGCTTGAAGTGAGTCAGACCTAGTATTTCTCAAAGGCTATTATTAGAGTCACATAAATAATGTGTATGTTACTTAAGCATAAGAACCACACTTAAAGAACGCTTTGCTTACAGAAGCATACTGGACTATTTCTTCCTTTCAAAAAGCAGCAGTATAAATGTCAAAATTGCAACAGAAATCACAAAATCAATCAAAAAAGCATCTGGTATTGAAGTATCATAAAATGAAAATGTCATCTTACTGTGATTATCTCTTCAGTTGAAATCTTGGACTTTCAAGGACTGCAAAGAGGTCTATACAGTAGGAATGTTGACTTTTCTGAAATCCATTCGTCATGGTTTTTAATAATGCATTAAAAACACCTTTAGACATTATCTTGTACTTTACAACTTTTCTTCTAAAATAATTTTATTTCTTTTGTCTCAGAAATCTTGCAAGTTTCCAAATTTCTATGCAATATGACTTAAAACATATTCTTTCTTTGGTATGCGTTGAAACCTTTTCCGGCTTCTCTTTTGTTATAGAGATAGTCCACAATTCTTCCATATACCAAATTCATTTTCACTTCATGAATTCTAGGGCAGTTCTAGACTGACTGATTACTAATATGCAGGAGAAGTCTTCAGTGGTACAAAAGCACAATGAACTCTTTGGAGGGACAGAGCAAGAGAGTGCCAGACTTCTTCCCATCCTGTATCTAGCAGAAGTTTTCATACCAGTTGCGGTTCCCCAAACATGCTGAAAATCTAGAACTTGGCTTTCTATCCTGTCAGCCTTCCTACAGCTTTGCATCCAAAACATTTTGAGTGTGATGAGAACCAGAGACAAAGCGACCGACCTCTAAATATGTACTAACAAGCAAAAAGGGAAAATCCATGTGTCTCCCAAACCTCTGATGTGGATAGCTTTCCTCCAGTCACGTAAGCTTCTGGAGACAGAAGCTGAAGCTGCAGGCTCTTACTCTCGAGCAAATGCCAGAAACTGCCCTGCCCATGAGTCTAATTGCACTGACAACTATCTAGTGCTCTTCAAAGGTAAAAAGCCCATCCTTCTTATTCCCCTGTGTCGTTAGACAGACTTTAAAAATATTAAATTACAGCTATGATTAAGGCCGAGGATAGTTGAGCCACATCACTAGTGGGCCACAAAACCTGAGCTTATCAAGCACCACCAGATCCATTTCCTACCCATTCGAACGCACAAGATATCTAAAATGCATCGGCCTAGTTTTCAGGGTTTCTTCTCTGTGAAGTATTGGGTTTTTAACTTTAATGTTTGATAACCAGGGAAGAGATAATAAATCTATGAGGATTTAAGATTATGATCCAAGTTAAAACCCTCTGAAGCATCTGGAAATGTTGTTGTGCGAGGTCTGGAGTGATTATATAATCATCTAATTAAGCCAGACACTCATTCCTAGAAAAGGCACCATTTCTGTTTGATTTAAAATGAGACAGAGCCAACTACATTTTGATCAAGTCTCATTGATGTAATGTCAAAATAGCATTAGCTGGCTTCTACATAAAAAAAAAAAAGGGCTGAATGACATCTCTGCAAGATTTTTATTTCATCTTCATCCACAGAGTACCCCAAGTGATTAAAAATGAAACAATCAGTCCAGTTAGTCAAAACTGCCTCTTGACCTCTTTAGGCCCTTACTCACACGCTCTATTAAAAATATGCAATTTATAAATGCTACATACCCAGAAAAATGTTTTACCAACATTTTAAATAGCTCACTTTAAGTATTTCATTACATTAATAATTCAAAGGCATCTTTCAAACAAATATTCTTTCACCTGTTCAATAAAAACAAATAAATCATACAAAGGATGACATTCTAGCTACAATATGGAGAAATTATGTTTGTACATTTTCAGCTCTAATGCCTTGACACAATTTGACACAGCATAATAACACTTGTATTTAAAACGGGCAGAGCTGTTTACCAGAATATCCACATTTTTGTTCTATTTACTGTCCAGGGATAAAGAAACATTCTGTACTCTGACATGCCCAAGTGCACACCTCAGCCATTTGCCCTTTCCATCTGCATCATTAAAAACTGAGCAGAATAAGTAGTTTAATAACACACTGCTGTGAAAGGCAGGAGTGAGACTTATGTAAGGATGTTCTATAAAGAAGGAATAAATTATTTCTACTGCAGCTTTTAAAACAATTCTACTATTTCTGAATACCGTAAGGACCAGAAATAGTATATTTACAGTACCACTACAGAAAGAAATAGTGCCATGCAGAGAAATATAAAAAGCTTATCATCTATTGCTGTACATTTATTTACCTATGAATCAAACTGATGAAATGCCTGCATTTACATTTTCAACCTCTAATAAAATAAAAGAAGCACATTAAAAGAACACTGTCATTATAAAACTGTTCAACAATTCATTCACAGCAAGATACAATCACAGGCCACAAGAATCTACAGCGCTGGGTTTTTCAGCACCCCATATATCTGATCTTGTTAGAGAGAAGCAATCTTATTAAAAGCAGGTAGATGAGCATTTCCTAATTTCTCATTAACATCAGATTACACAGATGTCGAGCAAACAGATTATCATGGAAAATATAACAAGCTATCTTTAGTTTTGCAGCACGTTTCTTTGTCACCAAGCTACAGAATAAAATGTGATTAAAAAAATAGAATAATCCTGGCTGCCATAGAGGTGCTAACCTTTCCAATATTAATGCTGATACTAAAGCTTCTACTTACTGCTACTCCTTCCCAGCAGTATTTGGAGGTCTGATATGTCTAGAGCTCACATTTCAGAAATGTTCTCCAATTCCATATTCTAATCCTCACAGAAGCACAACTTCAAGGTTGACTCCCTACCCCAAACCACACACACACACCCACACACCCAAACCAGCTTTCTGCTCTCTAGGATATGATTGCAAATAAGGAAAAGAAGAAAGATTCCCAGCTGCAAACACAATTTCCTATATATATATTTCAATTTCAGGAAACAACAAAAAGAAAAAACAACTTCTCTCTCTGTGCACAAAGTAATTAAAGGATACAAAATGGGTTATACCTGCAGCATAGATATGGCCTGCAAAACTGAAAATTTTGAGTGCAAAACTGGTCACAAAACATTTAGCAGAAGAGAAGGTAAATTTTGCCATCTCTAAGTAAACAGTCTACTGATCTGTCTAGATTTACAGAAAACAACTATTTTGATAAATGAACTATTTCTAAGCCATATAAATGTAATGAGTTCTCCCATACCAGATGAACTGTTAAAAACAAAATATTCAACTTAACTTTATGTTGTTATTTAACATGAATATCAAATTTGGCTGTCAGAATGACTATTCATAGGTAAAGTCTTAATAAAGGCATGCTTCAACAGGTTATTAAAATAATATAACAGTTCAATTAACTCTTATCTTTTGGTCCTGACATCAGCTGTAAAAAAATCCCCATGAACGGAACAGAAAAAAACCCTCTTCCTGTGGTTATATAAAAGAATGTAAAATGCATCGGAGTAGCAATACACACCTTACTTCTACTTTTGTTAAAGCACAGTTCTAAGTATCACTAGTTAATAATTAACAGCATAAAAATGTTACCAATTGCAATGTTAAGAATATTGTTTTATATGACACAGGGTGCTCATATTGATGTAAATAACACTAATTCCTTCATTTAAAAATACATGGTTTTATCATTTATATATTATTTTAGCTGATGGAAACCAAGAATTAGCATTATTGCATCTATACTAATGAATTCTCTCCTCATTTTTTATATTCAGCTTTTATCTTCAGATGATTATTCTGTTTTCAGATGATTACTCTGTCTGTATCCTTTAATATCACCCCACCTCTAGACAAGTGCTTGAATTTTAGCTAACAAGGTATCTGTGCATTTGTATGCTTTTACTAATCTAAATTAATATTACCTTGACTATAATGCAAAATGACAGACAAAAGCAAAGCAATAAACAAAAGCTCTGACAAAACAGACACTAAGTCACTATTACTTTCAAATTTGCTAAATCAAGTTGATAATTAACCTCTCATTTATAGCACACCCTTTACAAATCAGGCAAGGGTGGTAAATGACGAAATTTAATTAAGCTAACTCTAATTTCATTCCGCATTTTACATTAGCTTGGCAAATAAAGCTGACAAATAACAAAGACGATAATAAAGTTCCACCTACACGGATTCTTCTGAGTGTTCTCAGTGGCTCCCGGAGATGACATGGCAGTAAGAAACAAGCAAGTAAAAAGAAACACGGTACTGGTCAAGCGAAAGCTCCAGTTACCAAGCAGCTTCACCGATGCGCATCTTCATTGATGTAGAACAAAGAACGATGCTAAAAGGCTGCTTTTTCAAAGCAGTAATACTGCGACTGCCAGTTTTCAATGGGTCACTCGCACATAGATGCACACACATGGATACTTCAACTCAGCGCCTTTCCAGAACCTGAACACAAGATACCAGCAGCTGGGCTATACCAGAAACGCACGCATGTATCTGGGAAGGTACCACATGCTGCTAAATAAAGGGGTGTGAGCAAGAGAGACATTTTCCCAGCGGGTTATAATCCGATGACATGCAGTTACAGCATGTGTTTATTTGGCAGAGAGCTGGAAGCATCTGAAAACGATTTAGAAGCAAGGAAAAAACTACGGAAGGGTTCCGAATTCTTTTTTTATTGGGCGATGTTCATAAGGCTCTCCTCTCAAAGTCTTTTTTTCCTTGCATGGCTGAGCTCAGACACCCCACAAACCCGACTACATGCTATTCTTACTTCACACATAAAATACTAAAAATATTGTACAGGATTTTTAAATAGATTAGGAGCTATTTTCTCTACTGAAAACTGAGTTCTTTGTATTATATATCCAGACTGCATTTTCATCAAAAAATGAGAAACTTGCTACGTAGTTAAAGAAAATTACAGAAACAGCATGTGACCGACAACCTCTGGTTATGGTGATGCTGCAGTTACACAACAGTGCACTTATGTTTCAAACACTGTAAACTGTTGCTCAGAATTGGGAACACTGGCATACGTTGCCTCTTCAGCTTAGGAGGGCGTGCAGTGCTGCCAGAAACCATGATAGCCATAATGAATCTTTTCTTTTACTTAAAAAGATCACATTTTGAAAAGCTTCTTAGCGACAATTATCAAAATACAGAGTACCTACAAAAGGGAATTACGTAATAAATACTTCTCCAATCATCATCATTAGAGAAAAATTAGCAAGTAGGCCTACAAAACTCAGGTTTTATTTCAGTGGTCAAAACACTAAAAATATCTATGGGAAAGATTAAAAGAATAATAATAATCCCATGATAATCCCGCCTTCAGTCTGGACTTCAGTAATTAAAGGATGAATTCAAGATAGAGCTGCAGACAAAGCAGGCTTATATTTTTTCCACATCAGTCATTTAAGCCTTATAGAGAATTAAAACATTACACCTTTAAATGATTTCTACATAAACTGAGTATGACAGGACTTGTGTTCCCATGAAATTTCTTCCTATTATCTACACAGTTATCTGTTCACCCTAGTCGCCAGAGAACTCTCTATTGTTACACTGGCCTCCTCCACTCCTTACAAATCAGGACTTCGCAAGGCTGACTCCAACACAGGGCCAACTTCTACTGCAGCCAACAGGAGCTGTACATCCAAGAGCCATCTTCTTTTAAACTGCTTTAATGTCAAAAATGTTGTGATACATCTGACCTCCTTCTCATGTAGCGCAACACTAGAAAGCAAAAGGAGTAGGACTCAAGAAAAAAGAGAAAGCTACAGAAATGTATCAATATTAGAATTTGCTGGGAGAATAAACTAGCTCCCTCAAGATACAAAGCAACATAAGACAGGATGAAAAAGCATAAGAGTGCCACATTTATTAAAAAACCCACAAGATTCTCTACAAAATTACATGTAGATGAAGTAGATTCCTACATGTAGATGAAGTGTTCCTACACTGTTCTGCCCTGATTTTTAAAAATTCAAGTTGTTACTGGGGAGCACTGAAATCAGTGAAAAAGACCAAGAGTGAACCTTCCTGAAATTTCTCCATTTAAAACGATTTTTTACGTTTTCACAAGTCTTGACTTGAAGTCCACACCTATTTCAAGGAAGGCAAAAAAAGTAGCTAGATTCAGATCTAGAAACTTCTAAAACAAATCCTGACAGCTACGGAGATGTGAGAGTCTGCAAACTTGAAAACACAAAAAGCAAAGCCAAAAGCAAGGTAGCTATAAAGATACTTTACCATTTGGTTTTCCTCTCCATCCGTCTTATGCTATTACACTACAATGGAAGACTCAAGTAGTTAAACTTATCTGCCTTTCATTCAGAGATTGACTGATAGTGCCCAAGTCTCAAACCTTTCCATTCTCAAAAAAAAGGTCATCATATATGGGAGTCTTGGCCAATTCTTGCCACAAAAAATATAGGACATGCCAAATTGCAAGGTTCTCCTCCCATAGCCTGGGAAAGCAGCTGGCAACATAGGTTATGAATGAGAACTCTATCAGAATATTTTCAGCTCATATTAAAATAATGGGGAAAACCCCTGAAACCTGAATATCCTTGAAATTTTAACTCCGTCTTATATTTATTACAATAGCAATTGTTTCCCAGCTGGTTTTTGGCATGCCAAAATAAGAATTGTCTCTTTTTTCAGTATCTCAGCTACAAGCTTTAAATATTGAAGGTTTTGACCATGATCACCTAAATAAATTCTAAAACAATCAGGAAACACCTGTAGCAGAAGCACTGCCTCTCTCCCACAGCACGGGAACAACAAAAAATACCTTCCCTTTCCTATTCAAATGAGTGATTGAAATGCAAGATTACAAAATAAAACATTAAAACAGAACTCTCGTTATTATCCAGCTTGGTTATGGACACAATTTATCATCAAAATATTCTTCAAAGTAATGTAACTCCTTGAATGTTCCTGATATTACAGGATCTGGGGTAGTATATTTAGAAATGTTATAGTAAACTAACTCTATGTGGCTGGTATGATTTTCTACCACACCATCATCTACTCTTGCTCATAAGAAACATACAGCATCGTGTGCTCAAAACTGCAGCACAACTTCTAGAACTGATACATCATTGAACGTATGAGCTTTGTCAACCATGAGCTGTAAAGATCTCCATTGCGTATTACCCATTGGAAGACAATATGAAGATTCGGAAGAAGTTGTTTACTTTGTCAGATATCAGAATACAGCAAGATAAAGAAGATTCATAGACTAAAAGAAAAAAAAAAACAGTTTGACATACTATTTGTTAAGGCAAGTAGATGTCAAAAAAGGAGAACAGAGGGATAGAGTCAACAGACTGCTCCAAATATTGTTTGCTCTTAGAAAATGGAACAGTGAAAGCCAGGAAATTAAACTTGAGATACAAACATATCTAAGCTACCGTTACAAGGACTGGAAAACTTCAATTTCAACAGAAGCATCTTAGATGCATGAAGAGGGATGACAAAACACGTGCATATCAAATGTGACCCAATGACATAACCTAAAAGAGAAAGGCAAGGAAAAAACCCTGTTTTCCTCATCATCCTCTTTCTCAGATGGAGTATTTTGATATAGCTCTTTAAACTTATGAGGACTTGTTTGGAAGAGACCTTTGATGCAAAGGGCTAAAAACGTATTTTGTTGTGTTGTAAACAGAAGTGCTGAAAGTGGTCACATGACCCATCTCCCCGAGCTTGAATGAAACTAATCCTCTTAAAGCTTAGAAATATGCATGACTCAGTAGCCAAAGCCATGTGCGCATCTGCCCTTAACAGAGTTCCTGCCACCTCTTGTTGTCCAAAACCGCTGTGTTGCTGATTTCTAAACGGCCTCTATTGCTTAGTATTCTTTCCAGAAACAAACTCAAAACATTTCATACTAAATTTTTTTTTTGTAATTAAAAAGGGACTTATAGAGCAATTTTAAAATATATCGTGTATACAATTCACTTTTGGATAAAGTCTGAAGTAAAATCAGCAGCATATGTTATTATCATTGTGCAATTCTACTACTATAACTGGTCTTTTTCCATTATCTACCTTACTGCTCTGCTTCATTCGTCCATTTTTTAAGGAGATTAAAAGTGTTCCGTAAATATTTACTACACAGTCCTGGCTGCACTGCAGGATAAGCAATATTAACTTAAAAAAATTAAAAAAAATTAAAATTGTAGCGTGCACCTGTAAGGATGGTGGAATGACTTCAAATCTAACTGCAGTCACGAATGCACAAGGTATCAAGTATCAGGAGAAAATAACCACATATTTGTTATCTAATTTCTAGTTTCTCAGCTGCAGAAAATGAAAGCAATACATGCCCTTTCTAAACCATAGAAGAGAGGTTCTCCGAACATCAAAACTGATGCACACTAGGAAGAAACCTGCAGGCTACTTCATAGGGCATACCCAATGTTTTCATTCACAAATCCATCATCTTTTACAACAAACATCTCTGAAAATAAAAAATGAACTGGCAAACCTTTGAGAGGTTTTGTCCTAGTGCACATTCAGACTTCGGGTACACAAAGGCCAGTACTATAGCAGTATCAACAGCAACATCACACACACTCACCCCTGCCTTCTTCAGAGATACTTATTACAAAGAAGCAGAAAAGCTTCTAACCTTCACTTTCTCAGCATCACAGATTATTAAATAATATGTTATGCTACATCGTAATTGAAAACCCTTGAGGTTGAAAGAAGAGAGACTGGAGAGGTTTGTCCTGCCCCTGTAACACTAAGGGTTCAGCAAACAACAAAGGAGAATGTCTGGCACTGTAAACAGTCAAAACGCAAAAGGAAGAAAAATAAAATCTGCTTTTCATGATGAAAGAGAGTACAATCTCTAATACAAATGGGAAAAAAGGCAGATAGAAGTTCTAAAGCAGTATCTACATTAACAAATAAAAAAATAATTCATTATTTCTTAAAATAGTATTACATACTTATTTCATGCTACTTAAAGGTAGTAACATCAATGAGCAAGAGTGTTAATGGATTCTCACCACTTTTCAATGCTACAAACAGATATACACAGTGAGCTTTGTTTGAGCCCCTTCTTGATGACACCTGGTATCCTCAAAGAATACATCTAATAGGTCAATGAATTGCTGCTTTGTACCTTAGCATAAACAGTAGGAAGATCTAAATGAAACCACAAACAATTTTGTTTCTTAGTTATGTGAAGGTTGATTTTGTTTCACTATTAAGTCTTTAGTAAACATTAGGTACAGCAAGGCACTTAAAATGTTTATAAGGTTATATACATTTGCAGATTTCACAAATTTACAATGGTCCCATCCAGTCTATATCTGTGTATCTAGTTCTATTTATATTTATACACACACAAAACTCCAGGAAAGTAAAGTTCTAAACCAGATCTGTAACACCTGTGAATCTGCCTACTTGCCCCGTGAGCCAGACCTACATTCTTACGATCATACATAGTATTCCGAAAATACAATTAGTATTTTTCTGTATTCATTGCAAAATTGATGGGATGCATCACTGACTTCAAGTTTCCAGAGCTGTGCTATTCTGACCCTCAGACTATACCATTCAGTTTCATTATTCCAGTAAAACCTACATTCTAACTCAAGCAAGCCATCAGAAATCAGGATGGGTGAACATGAGAGTTACATTTCGACACCAAAACAACATGCAAACAACCTTCTTTATACCCCCTCTAGCAAACATATTTAAGGAATGTTTTTGTGGTACTTCAGTTTCTGCAGATTCAGATAGAATGAACTTATATATTTATGAAACACATTTTTATATAAGACATTTACCATCCTTAATCTGGAAGCCCATACTTTGTAGCATATGGTATTCAAATTCGCAAATAACAAGTTACTATTATGATAACTGTCGTTTCTGTTCTTTTCCATTAAAACACAATTTAATCCACGATGGTTTCAACCACACATGCATGGAAAGATATAATGTATATAAAGGTATTTTAAACAGTTCTTCCTTCCTAGCCCCTGTGCTGTGTACTTTATTTATTGAACATTAATAAACACATTTCACTCTGGACATTCATGAAAGGATGAATTAGTTGAGGATGTGGTTTATACTTGCCATAAAAAACGTAAAGATTCATCTACCGAACCACTTAACATATTTCAGTTGGAACCAACATTTCTTGATTACAGCAAACCAGATAAGATTTTACAATAAAAGCTTTACCTGATAGCACTAACATACCAACCTTAAAATGTGTTAGGTAATGCACCACTAGAAATATTTGCTTTTTAGATGACTATATTACATTGTCTGACCTTGCTGCTGCCTTTTCCTTCTTCTACTGAGTTATTTCAGCACGCTTCATCAAACAAAACCAAACCAAACCAAGTGACGGATCATTTTCTGCACAGATCTTCTGAGTCTTAGAAGCAGCTTAAACCAGAAAAATGCAGTAACGAGCCACCAGTTAGACTGGGCAAGGCTGTTGCAAAACTGAAACATCTGTCACTATATAATCATGACTCCTTCATGAACAGAAAGCTCTTACTCTCCCTGTTTCTAATCAGCTGATGAAATATATGCTAGATACTCATAGATTGGAAGGCAGTCCAAAAGGCCAGAAGAAGACTGACTGAAGGCAATCAAATCTATTCCACAATCCAGACTAATAACAAAAATTCCAAATAGTATCAGATCTGAGAAGGAACAACTTAGTAAGCAAGAAACCATAAAAACACTTCCTCTGAGTATGGATTTATAATGAGCCATGCACCTGCTTTTTAGTATTTTAATCTCAATTTCCTGAGAAAATGTCAGGCAAGACAGCGAGAGCTGTCACCAAAGTCAAAATACAGTATCTGTTGTTTATTTTACAGCATGTCACTATCCTCTTACAGAAAAAAGTACTTGCTTGACACGACTGTTCTGGAAAGTTTGTTAGTCATTATAGTCATTGATCCTCTCTCTTCTGTCAGGTACAAGCTTTGTCCATCAGTTCATTGTTGAAAAAAAATGCAGAAATTAGGCTGACTCACGTTTAATATCCATTTTTAAAGATCAGTCACTCACTTTTCCATCCTTCTATAGCTTCTGCCAGTTCTTTTGAGTAATGTAGAATAAATATATCAGTTGGTTCAAAAATGTTCAATAGACCTACAGTAGTAACCTCTAATCTGTTTCTTCCTTGTAACAGCACAAGATCCTACTCCTTTCCCATTGATATTGGCTGCAGTAGCCACAGACCTCAGTTGAACTTTTCAGTGAAGAAACATGCAAAGACTTTGGCTTTTTTCTTGGCATCTGTTTCCAATTTTCCCCTCTGTAGTAAACTAAAAGCCTTCTCCTGGCTACCAAGACAAGCCTTTCATAACTAGTATTGGAAAGCTGTATGCCTCTGTATCCGTTAAGAACACAGTTATTAAGTTTAGTACTAATTTCAAACTCAACTCATAGCTAACACCTTCCTCTTCCATGAAAATAATTGTCTTTGCAAAATACTTACTGTGACAATCTCTACTGGAAAAACAAGAAGCCAGGAGATAAATAAGTTTGGAAAACATCCTCCTGGTTTCCAGAAGGTCACTTACCACCCTCATCAAAACAAACAAAAAAACCCCAGGACTCACTATCCTCACATGCATCAGGTACTACAAAGTAGCTGCCTTGCTTTGGAACAGAATGAGCTCAACATTATCTTTGGGTTTGTATTGAGCAAGTCTGTTGAAAGCTGTCAAATCAATCAAAAAAAAGGTTGTTCTGGTAAGCCACAGATAAAGCAACACTTTACATAACCTGTGTTGCTTGTCTCTTAACATTAGCTTTATTGTTTTCCTTTGTTAGTATTGTGTAAAGATGAGATAGTAATGAACTGGAAAGGTAAAGAGGAATGCAGTTGATGATAGAAATTTTCATCCCTTCTTTAAATTTCAAGAGACAATTAATTGACACAAGTCAATGTACTTGACTTTATTCTCATAAATAAAGACTAGTCACAAAGCCATAGTCACACTTTATTCAAAGCAAAAAATAATAGCAATTGTCAAGCTGATCAAACATTAACATTAGTAGGTAGAGTACATCTGAATTTAAGATGTACTGAAAATGGTAATGTGTTCCATCTACGCATGACAGAAAAGCAGTAACACATGACAGAGCTCCTAGCCATTGCACACTGTTTAAGATAGATATTTGTATCTATCATAGTGTATAACCAACAAGTTGAGCTACAAAAATTGCATTTGTCTGATGTCACATAATACTGTGAAAATTTCCAAGAAACGTTATAGCTAGACAAAAGTCTAACAAGTGACAGCCTGCAACACCTGTCAAAAACACATCAACAAGTTGAAGACAAAGCCCTGAAATTCTGAAATTGAATACCCAGGGAAAGGCTTGAATTAGATACAGACTCTCTGAAACCTAGCTGAGACAACAGAACCATCTGTGTTCTTCCTACTCTTACAACTCTCCCAAAGAAACCAGTAGCAAGAACAGGTAAACTGAAAAATAAACAGCCTGCTCGGTTATCATAAAACTAACATTATAAAATGTAGAACTGGAACAGTTCCTCACTAGTTTCACTTAATACAAGAATTCCTGTAACACTTGCAAACATTCAAATAGAAAATTAAAAATGGAATTTACCTTTGAAGGTCTCAAGCTCCTTCCTGTTGGAGAAAAGCAGAATAAAAAAACTCAACATTATTAGAAACACTACATCTTGAACTACAGGTGATGTTTTACATATTTTAAGACTTATTAAAAGATGAAAACAAAATAATTTGAGTATTGTTGGTTATAAGGGCAATATTACTATGTGTGTTTTTCTAAAACAAACCCTATCAACCTGTTAATAATTATGTGGTAGCCTAATTTCTAAAGATGTACAATTAAATAAACACTGCACATTTACATCTAGCCACATAATTTCTAGATACATTATTGCAAAAATAACCCAGAATTTAGGACTTCAGGTACTAAAACACCCACTGAGCAGAGTTTTGCCAATTTATAGCATAGTGATAACGATTACTGTCCCATTTTCATCGATGCTATTCAAAATCTTTCTGGCAACAGCAAAGGAGAAAAATCTGACTGTATCACTCACTCAGTTATAACATACTTTGAAGGCAATAGAGGCTTATAAGCAACATTCCTCAGAAGAGAAGGTTTTAAAGTACAGAGTGACAGTCAACCCACAATATTCACATACCAGAAAGCTAAGAAATGCAGTCAACAGAAATAGTATCTTTTTTCCTTCATACCAGTCCACACTCCTCTTTTAGTAGTGACGCAACTATGAAGGCAATGGGTATAAAACTAAAATATTTTCTCTCTTTGAAAGAAACTGCAAAATGCTCCATTTGCCATCCCTACAAAGTAGTGATGTATCATGAATTTAGAGAATAAAGAACCACCAAAGCAAGCTGTTTTTTCCCTACAAAATGTTCATTTATAACAAATAACTTTTCAGTCTGTGCCTTGCAGACTGCCTAGTTAAATCCTGCATTTTGAAATCAAGTGATTACAAGAAAAATAAATTTTAAAAAAGACTGAACTAACACTAGTCCAGATAAATTATTCACTATTCATAGGCTAAAAGATCCTTCAGTCATTATCGAATCAGCTACAATACACACTGTTTCACAACAGATATGCTACACCATAACAACTCCTTCTCCTCCCTAACAGACGATGCAATTCAGCATTTATTCTCGCATCAAGAACAGAAAAAAACTGCTCCAAGCCTGAAATAATTTATGTCCTAAGTAGGACAAGTACTGTAAAAGAAGTGAGAGAATACATTTACCTCCACATTTTCAGTGAACATCTCACTTTTATCACCAAATGTTAAATACAGGTTTCTGAAAGAATGGGTGCTTTACCAGGAAATAAGCTATAGTGTGATTCACAGCAGAGTAGCCTATTAACTGTAACTTCCTGCAATATCTATTTCCCTTCTTGCTTGTCTTCTATCCCCTTCCCAAGCTACTTGCTCCCTTTTTACCATAGAAAAAAGATACCTCACAACACCTTTGATTTGCAGTTTCATACCCAAATAAAATTTTTTCCTACACTGTGTACTTCCAAACAGAACTACAAAATTCCTAAACACTCTCACAAACTGCAGTCTTTATGTTTTAATGATGGCACACTAGTTGAGAAAACAACAATCACAGGAAATGCTTGGTTCTCCACAGGCTGAAACCAAATAATACTGAGGAAACATCTTGTGAAAGTAAGAAAAAAAAAAAAAAAAAAAGCTATTTGCTCCTACAATCAGTAGATCTTATGCCACTGGTCTCCAAAAAGGAAGATGAAGCAATTACTGTCATTGTGTTCAAACGGATTAGTAAACAAGATGGTAATACAGTAACCAACCAACATTAATATGCACTGCTCTTGCCTAAAAGCCCAGTATTTTCTCTTTCAAAATACAGCAATATTTTTAGGGTTGATGCATTAAGATGCTCTCACTACATCTATATACGTAATTGCCATTCATTAAGAAAGTTGGAAATGAATATTTAAACCAAAAAAGATTAAACTGAAAACAGTTTTGGAAAACAGTCATCTTCAAAACAGAGTTGAAAGGCAAGGAAGAAAAACTTGCATTGGAAGTAGGCCTGGATGAGTAGCCCAGGCTGCTGCCGCTTATTATTTCACTTCTTGCTGTATTAAATTACCAGTTCTAATGTTACAATCACACTTTAGTATTTTTTTTCTTTTAAATTGTTTGTTCTATCAGATAATTTTTCACATCAGGTTTATACAAAAGCTCCAGCAGCAGAGCTCAGCCTTTGATGGATAGCTTACTAACAACATCAGACTAGAAGACAAAACTGCTGCACAATGAATCACCTCAGCAGAAGAGCTCTGCCAACTGCTTCAGCTCAGAAGCTTATTACCATATACACATCCTCCGCAGGAAAAGGCTAGCCTCCCCCTCTACCTCATTTGTCTAACTAGTTTACAGTAACTGAAAGCTTTCCACAGAGAGATGCTCCTGGATTTTACAGCCTTTTTGTCCAAAAAAACCCCATGCGCTTCACAGATGGATGATATAATCCTTTCTATCGTTTTTAGAAAGGAAACATGCACATGCCTTACCCCTAGCCTCGCTACCTATGAAGGCTCTTGGTGCCCAGTGTGGGCTGCTCAGCATCCATCCAGGATTAAAGTAACTCCCATGCTGGGTCTGACCGCTAATCAATCACACCTACTATCTGGCACACGACTATATGCTCTTTAGCTACTAAAATTTTAGTTAGTGCAAACAGATCTGGCTAGTTACACAAATAAGAATTTCTTTACTTTTTTCACATTTAACAGCAAGCTTTCATAAGAAAGGAGTTAATTAATAGTTGCATTATAACATAATATGAATACCTCCTCTCAGTGAATGAACTACTTTAGTACCACTGAGCAAGAAAAAAAGGCTAAAATAACAAGTTAAAAGCTAAAATAAATAGACTATAAAGATATGAAGGCACTTTAAAAAGTAATCTTGTTCTGAGTGCAGTGCAAATTACAAATCCAAGCTTCTTTCCTGAAAGGCAAGAGGCTATATACAGTCTCCATCTATACTGGAATTAAGGCTATGAAAACTGTCTGGCCATACATACAGGCAGAAATTTTTATCTCTTCCATTCCAGATGCTTGTTTTCATAAAACAGATGGGGGGATTCATTATTCTGTGAAACTCTATACCACTCAAATTCATTTGCAAATGACCAACAGGATAGCAGCAAGTAAAAGGCAACAATTGTCAGCAAAACCCCAACTGTACAAGGGTGGTTGTGTACTTCTTTAAGATAACATTTAAGTCAGGGCAAAGATGATATTTGGATATATTTTAATTCCAGCACTAGAGACATACTGATTAGAATCTTGGCCCCTCGTGAGCATGATGGACATAACTAAATCTGACAATAAACTCCTCTATGCATCATGTCTAAAAAGGCACAACTGATAACATCTCATGGTTCAAACTAACCAAAATCAAAGCATTGTTAATGCAAGACATTGTGTTGAAAACTTCTCTGAAACATCTCTTCAAAAAAAGATCTGAGCCACAGATATAGAGGAAAAGGATACATACACATATATATAGACATTGAACAAAATACAATGACCCATTTTAGTCTGAAGTATACCTTTTATATAAATTTTTATTAGAAGAAATATAATAAATTCCGAAGTGAATTAAAACGGTTGTGCCCTGAAGTCCTACTCAGACAGGATGCATCTTTTGAACTACTTTAAGTTACCTGGAATGCTCTGATGATCATGCTGTCAGTGGTCTCAACTTCTTTACTTTCTAAAAAGTTAAGCTTCAGGGTTTGTGGTAAGAATATACTATTTTCTTTCTTCACAGATGAAGCAAGCTGTTTACAATGTATAAGTAGTCCCACGAAGTAACTGACATGACCAGAACTTACATGAACAGTTAGAATGCAAACAGATATTTCCCATTATTCCCCTCAAGCTTTTCACTGCACTGTTAAAGTAAACCCAGCTTTGGTCACTGGGCAGAAGAGATGGACTCACTGAAACACTGATAAATACATAGCCAAATGAGAAAGTAGAAAAAAAAAAATCCAGTGTAGTCTAAACTACCCTGCTTTAAGTGAATGAAATCAATGGGAATTTAGTTTGTTCAATAAAAGTAAGACAAGGTTCTTGGGTTCTACGATATCTTGCAAAAAAGCTCTAATATGAAGACAAATTTTCCAAATGTAGCAAAACACCAGTGAATTCAGTTAAAGACTGAGAGACCACAGAAAGATCAAGTACTTTACAATTATGCCAGTAGGCAGAATAAACGGTTCTATGTTTTATCTTCAAGGAAAGAGTAGGCAGATAAGAAAATAACAAAGTAATAAATGAATGTCAGGAATGATTTTATAACACTAGTTCTGAAACTAACAGTCAATAAATATAAACTACCAGACTCATGATCAAAAAAAAAGACAATCTCAAGACAGCATATGGATGGTAAAAATTACATATTAGATTTGAAAAATTTTACAATGAAATGTGTTTATAAATGTTGAGTTGTAAATACTATTTACCATCAGAAATTAACATTTAAAGAAGACAAAGCTGCTTATCTGTAGTTTCATTTAAAAATCTTTCTGGCACCTAACAAGATTCAAAACAAAATCTGAGAAATACTGCATGTCACCTGTTGGCTGATACAGTAAAGTTTTCAAAATGATATTAAAAAACATCCTTCCATAGCCTGATTCAAGCTTCAGTCATTTAAAAAGCCATGAGGAGCACTTCTCTGTGGCTGCCATTGGAAGCAAAAGCCCAAAACGTGAGAATTCAAAACTTATGTCACTTCCATGGTGCACAAAAATAATTAAATAATTTAGGTACTTTTTTAACTTAGGATTAGCACTTACGACAATGAGACAAAAATGTTTTCCCTTCCCCAGATCACTTGAGCACTTCAGATAACTTAGGTCAACTACTAAGTTGAAATATCATTGAGCCTGAAGCAATGATAAACCTTTAAGTAACGAAAAAGCAATAAAAATTAAAACTACTACTAAAATATCATTGCAATTAAGCTGTAAGCAACAGTGAAGACAGGTCAGGATTCTCCACCATCAAATGTGACATTTTATCCAGTAAACGAGAAGAGCAGAGAACTAAGGAATTTAAATGATGTTGCAATGGAGAGTCATTTGCTTCCGTACTCAAATGCAGCTACAAAAGTAGCTGAAGTCTTTCTGTGTCTTCCAGCAAAACTCTTACATCAACTTCATTCCCCAAGATAGAACAAATCAAAGCAAAATTTCGTAATAGAAATTGCAAATATTAACTGGCAATCAAGGTAATAAATAAAACTAAAACCAGGTAACCATCCTCATAAAGTCAGCAGTTTCAGGGTACAGTGAAAGCATTTTTCTTTGGATGTTTCAAAGAATGAAACAAATATTCTTCTTGACTAAGAACACTGGGGGTCACCTTTCAGGTACTACTATTATTCAGAAAAACAGTAAAAAATAGGAAAATGGCATTAGAAGAAAATGGTAGAATTGAAATTTTTAAAAGCAACCAAATGTTTTCTCCTCTGCTAAGAGACTGACACAGACAGTTCAGCATCTGAATCATTCCAAATTGGAATTTGAAATGTGGAATAAATTCTTAGCTCCCTATGAAAGTTTATGCCTTCAGATACAATGTTTTGCACAGAACCCAGTTTTTAAAGTTTTGCTTTCAGTCTGTTGCTATTCAAAAAAGGAGATTTGCTTAGATTTTAAATTTTTCAAACATTTATCTTAGTATGCAATGTCATTAGATCACTAAAAGATACGTGTATCAGCACAGTTTAATATTTTATCATACAACCAGAAGTTTAGGAATCAAAGTTTAAATGTGAAATCTGAGAGAAGACATTTAACAGAAGCTACAAACGACTACAAGCTACGAAGAAATCTGAGAAGCTACAAAGAAACTTAAGAGAAGCTGAAGTTTAAGAGAAAGTACAAACAACTCCAAAGGCCACTTCCAACAACTCCACCACCTTTAGTCTTTCATAGAAAGAAAAAGAGTTCCTGCAAACCTGTTTTTAGTAAACAGCAGCAAAGCAAAATCTGTATCTTCCTTTAACGTGACAATCAATTTCCCCACAACCATTAAAAGAAAAAAAAAATTACCTTAAGAAAGTGGCCAAACTTTATTCTCTAAGCAGTATATAATATGCCGCATGACCACAAAAACAAAGTAATAAGAGAAGCCTGTAACTCCACATGCACTCTTTACCATTCCTGTTTTGGTTCCACACAGAATCAATGCAATTGCAGCAGTTACAAGTTACAACTTGTACCACTTCAGGTATCCTCAATACACCCCTTTGACACAGGAATATAAAATTCCCCTCACAGATGAGGTATTAATAAATGCATTTAACACTTTTTTTAAAAACTATTTTTAAACAAATTGGTTTAAGGTGCAAGTGAAAAGGAATTATTAAAGATCTCAGGAAAATAATTCAGAGTGAAGAAAGAATTCATCAGGAAGCACAGAACCTTTCTCTAAAGCAGAGAATGGATTTAGCGACAAACATCTAAGACCTGTTCTCCTGCCACAATGAACAAATAAATTTGATAAATAAAGCAGTTTTGAGGTGAGGGAGAGTACAAAACGATGGTTAAGGGACTCCTAAGCCATCTATTTCTATTATTGGTACAGTAAGTCTGGACAAAGAATGCCAGTACTAATAGACTGATTCACAGGATTTGCAGATCATGCCCAGTAACCAGCACTACATAAAGATAGAGAAAAGTTACCTAGGGTCGATACGCTTAACATTTTCTAGAAAATATTAGTAAAAGGTGCTGTAAGATGCAGAGGATCCAACACAGGCATGTAGTCTTTTATCACAGGTCACAAAAGCCACAAAATCTTTTACATGCCTCTTCAAAAGCAAACAAAACTATAGGGAGAAGGTACACAACAAATCACTGAATAGCAATGTTATTGTCTCTGCATCAAGCAAAGAGCACCACAAAAGAAGGGCAAATTTAAATCAACTTTAAAGTGACAGAAATTATGCTGTGTATTCCCACCTTGCAAAAGCTACAAAAAACTGTCAAAACTCCTACAATCTTTTGATCTGCTACGTATTCTGTCTTGCCCAATGTTTCCAAATACTTGGAGCATTGACAGGAGTAAAATTCACTAATAATGAAGCAGCATGCTCCTTTGGGTTTGATGCATGCAAAATACTGTACTGCAAGTGTTCTTGCAAACAAAGGAAGTTCATAGCCTTAAAATTACACAAGAGGAAGCACAATTACCAAGGGAACTTTGCCAAGCTTGTGCTAGCTCAGATTTTTAGGATCAATAGGAATTTTCATTCCATCTGTCTGTCCAAAGAAATGCAGTAACTGATGGCCATAACATTAATTCCAGCCAGTAATCACTATGAAAACATGTGCTACTGGTAGTGCTATATGCAAACTCTTGAACAGCTGGATAGAAAAGATGTCTGCAATGTGAACTCTGTTTTGAGCACAGGCACTTATCATCATATAATTAATGCCTAACAAAAACTCAAAGCCAGTCATCCATTGCACATCTACCACGAAAGCTGTCCTGAAGGTAACAGAAGTTCAGCACCCACCCTTGCAAAATCATTATTTATGTACACAGAGGTATAGCAGCTGAAAATTTATACCACCAGAAGATTGATCAAGTAGAATATGGCATGAAGCCTTACTTCGATGAAAATTTTGATGAGAACTATGAAACATGTAGCCAGAGTTTCATCAGAAAAAATTCGCAGCATGTTAATGTTGGAAGAAAAAAAGCATACTTGTTTGAAATATTTGCAACGATGGTGTATTTTTTATGTATAGGAAGTTAATTTGATAAATTACATGTAAAGTTTCAAAGGGTTATGAAAGTACAATTTTATCACTGCAAGATGGGAGGGAATCATCACTGAAGATGATGTACTGTACGGAGTACGATTCCAGCTTATCACTTGGGAACACTGTGGGATCTAAACATCATCTACAGCAGGAGTGTCAAACTCAGGCTCCTGCTGTTCTCCTGCCATTCTCCTGCAGCATAACGCGCATCACAATCTGCACACATGACCGGTGCTGGCAGGAGCACAGGGACAAGGAGCTTGGTGCTGCCACCAGCGAGAAACAAGGTGCTGGGCTGGATAAAACAAGGTGGAGGGCTGGATTCAGCCCACAGGCTGTGAGTTTGACTCTCCTGATCTACAGACATTCAAGTCTTCTTTCACGCAACACGATTTTTTTATGGCAGTGTATTACCCATTCAATCCTCTATTCTGACATTAACCTAAATGAATTATTTTTTTTTACCAAACAAGATCACAAAAAAATTAGCACCTCCTCACAGTGATACTGCAGGAGGTAAAGAAAATACTTGAAAGCAAAACATGGCAGACAAATAATACAAAATTTTTTTGTATGTTAGTGAGTAAATAACCAAAGGAACTTTTACAAACAGCAGAGTAGCCTGAATTGTCCAAAGAAGTTTTTTGTATCTACTTTTTGAATGTTTATGTCAGGCCTAACATAAGCCACCGTAAATAACTGCAACAATCCATACTGGCTCTTATGTTCCCAAAGCAGTTAGAAAGAGAGATAAAACCACCAGAAGCCCACACAGAAGAAATAAATTTAACATTGTCAACTAATTAAGGCATTTTCTCACATACATGACTCTAGTTTACACGATTCAATTGCTGTAAATTTTATACCCTTCTGAATAAGAAAGTGAATCAAACATTCTTCTCCTCCAGAAGCATAAAACCATCATCATAGTATGGCAATGCATCTAAAAAGAATTACAACAATCTGTCCACTCCTCATTTACTACAGTAATTACCAAAGCATAGAGTAACACATTATTTGACAACAAATAAACCTTTAAAATACAAATATTAGGAATAAATATCCATTTTAAGATCATATTTTCAGTTCAAGTAAAGCATTTCTTTACATCTCACCAGAAAGGAAAAAAGAAAAAAAAAAATCAGTCCCACTAAGACTTGCAATATTATTAAACATCCATCTGTTGAAGTATATCCTAGAATCAGCTAGCTTTTAGATTTCTGAATTCGATTGCCTTATATATCTCTTCTCAAAGCAGATAAGTCCTGAAAAAACAGAAAGGATTCTTAAAAAACACATCCTAAAAAGAATAAAATTCTGACAACTATGCTCACAATCAAATGACACACAGTAAAATGTATTCACTGATTTCCAGTGACAAGGACTCTCTGCTATCTCCAATGTACTCCTGCAAAATGTTGTAGCTGGGCAGCTACTTTTAATCAGAAAATCAACAAAATAGCAAGGAGTTTCTATTTTTCAAGAAGACAGTGATCCATCTGAAATGGAACTACAGCTTCAGGACAAAACCACTTTATCTTACACTGTAAGCTTGCAACTTGGTGAACATAAAAACTGGCACAAAAGTGAGCTTCTGACAGTGCTTCCTAAAGGTCACAGGGCACTGCTTTGGGAACACAAGAAGTGTCATATGAAACTGGAAGGACACAATGAGTTTTCTGCAGTCAGAAACAGCATATCCTCAGTAGGATCATGAAGGAAATGGAAGAGTAGTGATTGATTAAAAGGACAGGAATCAAAATGGCATAGAAAAATCTGAACACACACACACGTGCACAATTACTACAAGACTAACTAGACAAAACAAGAGTGGAATCTAGACTTCATACAGTGATACTGGTACCCTGATCAATGGATTAAAAAAATAAAGAATATTAAAAATCCAGAGATAAACACACAGAAAAACAATCAAACACCAGGCTTTATAATATCTTGTGGAAAATACCTTGCACTGATGAATCCACTTTGAAACTAGTACTCAATACAGTGATGAAAGGGAAAAAAATCTTTGAATATAATGTTTAATAGGGACACCTATTTCTGTAAATCAGTTCCCATAGTTACCATAAGCTGCATTTCAAAGGTTTAATATTGACCTAAAGCACTTTTTTCTAAATCTTTCATATAGGAAGATTTTTCAAAAGACTTGATATAAGTGAGTCTCTAGCCTAAGCTCTACAGTGACTTTATAATAAAATTCTTTTTTGTTACATGCTTAAAATAACCACAGTTTCTAGAGTTGGTGTTCTCAGTTTTCAGCCCTCTATTGTCAAAAAAACAGGAAATCCTTTTTTTTTTTCTAACACAAAACCTAGCACTCCCTGAAAAATATTTTTTGTATTAAAGAGAACATAGACTCTTGGATCACTTGATTCTTTCAGTAGTCCATATCACAGTAAAACCCCCAAACACTAAAGAGAGGAAGACGGAATACGACACCCAAACATACATAACAAATCACACATAATAAGTTAACTGGCTGTTCATTTTTCAAGTACCTACATTGGCAAGTGTCCTTCTAGTAATGAGCTAGCGATTAATTTCTTACCTGAATAAATACAGTGGTAATGATCAACCAGAAATTACCTGCATTTTTCTGTTCTGTCTAGATCTGACCAAATGTAATCAGCTTATAATTACGTTAAGTAGTTTGCTTAGCATTCTATTTATAAAACTGATTAGATGCTGCTAAGCAAAGTAGATAACAATTTAACACTTTATTTTGATATTGAAAGCAGAAATTAGGGGAGGAGGAGAGGGAATGAGGACAGCAGAGAGAACAAACAAAACTCAGAAAACTTTAGAAAGATTACTACGTTTTAGGGGGTACAAATCTGTTGCTTTATGCACATTTTTAATTTGTGTGTTTTTTGGTTAAATAGCACATATTTTGACTTTTGAAATTATTACTATTCAAAATTTAATTACTTAAATAGGTCCAAACAAGGGAATATTCAGCTACTGTTGACTCTTCATGGAGAGACAGAATATTACCTTGCCCTGGCTTGGGAAAGCGAAAAAACAGGTCGAATGAAAACAACAAGACCACTGACAAGGCCTTGGTTAAGCTAATAGAACAGGATGTGAAAAAGTAAAGGATGTGACGTGAGAAATGGTTAGACATGACAGATAACATGTAAGACGCTGACAAAAGCTACAGATAGCACCATAAGAGATGGCTGGATTTCACAGACGGTTGAAGGAGAATTAGGTGAGAAACAGCCAAACTGCACAGAAAACTGCAGGGAACTTTTAAGGCACTGACGACCTTCTGTGAAGCAGAACTTGCAACACCAGCAATACTTACATAGCCACATGTGTAACACCATAGAAGGCCAAGATTCCCTACAAAACTGTACCAGAAATACCAAATTTGAGTAGCAAAAAGAGGACCACTAGGGGAAAAGTGATTAAGATGGACTGTTTATTTGGGAGGAGATTGGAATTTTACCAAAAAAATTAGAAAAAGGAAAAATAGCTACAAGGGATGGCAAAGGAGCGTGAAGAAACAGGAACACAGATAAACTATGCAAAACATGACCACTGCTATCTGGCATAGCCCGGCCCTTAAATCACCACTTCCTAATAAAGATCATAAACCAAACCACTTGTTCCGACCATACCACACGAGTCACACTTGCTTCTGCAATCAAGTGAAGTGGGAAAGGTGCCAGGGTGCTTTCCCTGGCTAACAGGAGGACACCTGGTTTGTCAGGTCAAGTAATGCGGTTATCCCTACATCAGTGCTGGCTCCAGGTCTGTCAGAATCCACACCTATGCAACACTCTAACACAGGTCTGCCAGACACTGTCTCTGACAAATTGCTTCAATTCAGCTTCTCATTTCCTCATTTATATAATGGACTTAAATTGGCTTCTCCCATCTCCTTCAGCAAAGGCACTGTCAGTAACAAAACCAAGAAAGTCAAGATTTAGGTTATTTAAGCTCTTAACATCTATCTCCTGCTACTTTATCTTCCAGGTAAACTTTTCAAGTAAGAGAATGGCAGAAGAGTAATACCTAACATATGGAGTAAAAAGTATTCATAGTACAAGATAGGACAGAACTGAAAAGAAGATAAGAATAAAAAACAGTTCCTAATTTTACAGGTTACAATAAATGGGAAACAAAGAAAATAGGCAAGGGATTAAAAGGAACAACAACTTATCAGTGGTTATTAACAGTAGCCCTTACCCCAATTGTTCGCAAAGAATAAGTACAACTTCATCTGAACAACAATGTAGTGATAATTTCCCAAACACACACACACACACACACTCTTGCTCATCAGCAAAAGTTAGACCGACATTCAATGAATCTATTACAAACTTGTAACTTCCTCTCAAGGATCACTGTTTCTTTAAAAGACAAAAATAAAAGGGATTATATTATATCAAAATACATTATACTATATTATCCTATGCTATCCTATCCTATATTATAATGGGGAGAAAATAATCACAAAAGGCATATTATATGCTAATTTATACTTATAGAAATTGTTTTACTTACCTTTTTGCTTTCTTGTAGTTTTCCAGCTGTAATGTCTGCATACATTTGTATCTTTCCAACTCACACTGTTCACATAGGTCTTCAAGACACAACAGATGTTTCTCCATTTCCTCAAAGTTTGCTTCTAGCTGGGCTATAAGAAATACTTATATGAATATCAGATCGAATCCATAGATGGGCAACTCAATTAAAAATTGCTATCCTAGTGGGCACCCTAGAAAAGCAAAAGTTAAGACATTGTAAACAAGTTTCGTAAGATGTATAGTCATATGTTCAGTTCCAAATAATTAATAAGATTTTTCAGTCCCTAACAAGTAAGGTAGTGCTCCGCAACAGTTAGAAAAGGAAACATGAATCACATAATCAGCAAAGATTTCCTTAAGTTATTTATCTGTAGACAGATCACTTGTGGGGGGAGGCACTTGACAATGTCGAAACAAATCTGAGGAAAACAAAATGTGGAATATGCATTGTTTACAACATACCTTCCTCTAACAAAATCCAGATGTATTCAAAGGACAATATCATGACTATAATTGTGACTGGTGGTTGGTCTCTTTTTGCTTGCACATTAGACTTTTCTCAGTGCATTGAAACTCAAATGTCTATATTTTGTTATCACACTTTCCAGAATGATTGCTCACTTATTAATTTGTAAAATTCACAAACACAGCAGGACTGAAGATAATTTAGTAAGGTACCTATCAAACAGCGTTTTTTCCACTTAAAAACCCAACCACCTGCTTTGCTGTACTTGCTATTGAAGTAATATTAAAAGATAACAACAAAGAACAGGAAAATAAAGAGGATGAAGAAAATTGAATTCCTGAGGGCAACTGACTCCTAGTACTGGCATTTGAGCAGCCTCTAGTGGGAACTGCAGAAAATACTGTGCTCAGGAACAAGAACGAATGCTTAATATCACTACAGAAGAAAACAATCCTGCTTTACTGCAACACGTTTCAGAATTTTTCTTTCTGAAGTGAAACAAAACTTAGCTGCTTTTCACAAAAAAAAGTTGAAGGGCATCCAGAGCGATAGCACCAGCCACAGTTGTGAACTAAGGTCTTGCCTATCCATACCAGAACACAAGAACTGTGCATCAAAATTTCAAAACAAAGCTATATATTTAATCAATTTGAAACTTAAGCCATAATTCCTTGATCAGCTCTTATCGATATTCACAGATAAATAAGCTCATACTTTTAAAAAGGTATTTAGCAAAACACAGAAGTTAATTTCCAGTTTATAGTTCACAGTGGCACCTAGAACAAATCTGCCCCAGAAAGCCAGTTAATGTTTTAAGAATACCTGCAATATTATGATTTCTTTTCCAGCTCTTCAAGAAATCCCACCAACCAAGTGGTCAGGCAACAATCACCATCTCACTCTGGAACAGCATTGCTATCAAGGAGAAAAATATCTCCTCCTTTTAATCTTTTTAAGGACGCTAGGAAAAATCCTTAGTACCTTTAGATCAGAAATTTTCCTATTTAGTACTATTGCCACACTTGGTAGAAATAACATTTTTTATTACATAGCTGAAAAAAACCCCAACTTGTTCTTTAGGTCATATAAATCCAATTATATTAGTTTGGTCTGTATTTCTTCGACTATTACAGTTACAACAACACTATTACAAGTTTTATTTCTTAGTTTTAACTTTTTAAAGTATGTTAATGATTGATCAGATGAGATTTATTTTTGGTTTCAATTATATTCCATCAGTGTACACTATTTTTCTTAGTTTACAGCTCAGTTATTAAAGTAGTTATCTAGAACTCAGCAATCACAAAAAACAATTTTATTCCTGAAAACATTCTTTCTAAAGTTTAGCTAATTTAAATCCATCACATAATTATTTAACTGAATGTTTTATCTGTGGTTTGGCAGTAGTATAAAAATTGTTAGAAAAGCTAAACTACAGCCATATATCATAAAATACTAGTTTTCAGGTTTTCCTACAATAACTTTAAATGTAGCTTTCCTGCACTGTCCCAGCCACCAAAACAACAGAAACCACCAAGAAGTATTACAGACATTTTAAAATATTCATTCATTTTCTGATTAAAAGACAAAAAGGCAGAAAATAGAAAGGTCTTTTTACATAATTATGGTACTTTTGGTGCTCAATTTTGATTTGCTTTTAAAGAAAAGACCTTGATTTGTTTTAAAGAAAATATCTTAAACCCAACTATTATCACATCATTTTGATGCAACTAAAGCAGTTTCTTTGCTGAAACTAATTAACAATTACGCCAGGATACTTTGCCTTCAGTATTCAAGCCACAGACATTTCCAAGTTGACAGCAACAAACTATATGGCTTTTATATATATACATATATATATGTCTACCTTATACAACAACCCTCTGTACTGAAGCATTCTGCCCTGGAGCCTATGAAAAACTACCTGTTCAACACAGCTATCATTACACTATATCATTCAAACTCCCTGGTTTTACATACATGTCCCCAATATCTTCCCTGATTTTCTCAGTAAAAGAAAAATGTTGTTTCACTTCAGACAACGAAACTCATGAAAGCAAGAAAAGTAACAGCAGTTTTTAAACAACCTGTCAATCAGTTAGAAAAATCGTTTTAATTAGTAATAAAATATGATTTTCTTTAAACATTTTCCCAAATTGTTACTTATTTACAGTTTTCACGTGCCCTTGCTCAAACATGGAGCATATTATATATTAAGCCAAGTATGTCAAATATTGGCAAGCAGATATTTTCAGTGACATCTCAAATAAAAATTGGCTTAAGTAATGATTCAGATTCTGGACTTTAAAAGGAAATAACTGTCCTTTTCACTTTACATGTAATTTTTTTTTTTCAAAGTTTGCAACAGCAGCTACGAGATGTGTAATACAATAAAGTTATCAAAAGAAGACAGATTTTTACTTGAAGTGAGGAATGACTGATAATGCGAGTACCTAAGTTAAATGACTTTATTTATTAAAGTGCTAATGAAAATGTGTCTTGTAATGCACAGTAAAAGCTGGAGAATAAGTACATGACTCACAGCAATTTTAAGTAGGTCACTAAACAGGCTCATTTTCATTTTTTGAAATTTTTTATATCAAAAGCAGCCAGGGTTTCCTCTCTACTTTCAAAATGAAAGCATTAATAGATTTATCAGAAGTGTACCATGGCACAACACAGAACTATTACTTTTCCAAAATGATGAAGATTAGCCAAATTACATCTTGGACACACAAACCAGGACACAGCAGTTTGGAATTCTATATTTACATATTTTTCTTACAGCAAGTTTCATTCAAATTTAAAATTCACAGCCATAACATTAGTCAGGTGAATAAAAATAACATTTATAAAAGGTAGACAGTTCAGAGTTAGAAAAACTAAAACCGCTGAGTAGAATACCAGAGCAAATTTCTGGTAAATCACTTCAGAAGCATAGAAGGTGAATGTGGTATAAACTATATCTTTCTCTTCAAATAGACTCTATAAAACTTATCACAAAAAAAACAATTCCAAAAAACTCACAGTGGTGAGGAGGAATTAACAAAAATCTCTAGGTTAATTACTTGAAATTCGACACACGTGATGAGATTGTAGGATTTGGTTCATATCTTACAATCTTAGCAGTAGACTTCACAATTCATTTGCTTCCCTGAGCAGACTGGTTAATGCTTCCTTAAATCCTGCTTGTGCAGTATCAAAAATATTCTAGAGTCACTAAGCCTTCTCCAAGTAATTAGGGTGATACTAATATTGGTTCATAAAACTATAACACTAGGAATGGCAAGGTAACCCCAATTCATCAGGATTTATAGCATTTGCAGTTACAAACTATAAAGACAATTCCATTAGCTTTTTATTATGTTGTTTATCTTTGGTCTATCAGTGGACTGCTTCACTGTGCATGATCATACTAAAATCAGTATTTAAATAAATCATTATTTGAATTGATATTTCCTTAGAAAATAATTAAGCTTTTCAAAAAGCCAAGATTAATTGCTTACCACACACGATAAAGCCTTACTAAACGTGGTGGTATAAGAAAATTGTAATAAAAAGGAAATACATTCCTTGGTTCAGAAAGAAATAGCAAAGTTATTATCAGCCTACCTAGGAACAAAAGCCGATTTGTTCATATCCACTGACCATAGTAGAACATGAAATTAGCCTTTGAACACAGAAAAGAACCCTCCTTTTTTCAAATCAGATTCCAGCATACAAATCCAGCCCACCCCACAAAAAACAAGAGCTGCAATTACGTGGAGAATTTCTGCATACTTCCCAGCTGGTGTAAGAATAGTGCAGGCAGAGACCCTGGGGAACGTAGCTACTAAAATCCACTCACAGACAGCAGTTTTTCAAAACTTTAATTTGATATAACTTGAATAGATTTTCCTGGAGGCAGCAAGAGGCCTACTGTTGATACAAAGGCTTGCTACTTGCTGCATCCCTGCTTCAAGACACTAGAGCTTTTCAGAGACTGAGAAGACAGAACATTTTTCCTGATTTCATTTTCAACAGTGAATCAACTGTTTTGTATGAGAGGTTTCCGGAAGTAGCCCACTTAAACATTCATATTTTCAATTAAATCAACAGGTTAACATTTGGTAAAGTAATGAAAATTGGAACCCACCTATTAAACACAAGGTACTTGGTAACCTTAACAGGTACCATTGCTAGTTTCACCTATGAAAAAGCTAGGTATCACTTCAGAATACCTTAATTTTGTACACTAACTTAAACTATGGAAGCTAGCTTTGGAATCAACAATTACTCTCAACAAAAAGTTTCTGCCTAGAAAGTGTCCCAAGCCAGGCAAATTTCTTTCTCCCCTCACCCCAACCTAATGATGATATAAAAAAAATATATAAAATAATATAGACTCAGTCAAAGAGAAACAAGTATATACACGAGTGTTCACACTACTTAAAAATCTTTTTAACTGCTGGGAGAGTTGGTTTTAAAACCAGTTGGTTTTAAAACTACTGTTTTATAATAGAAAGGATGTGTTCGGGAAGGAAAGTTAAATTTTTGAATTGCAGAGTTCACAAGTGCTTAACTTTAATCATTTGTACTGATCTGAATGCTTGCTATGTCTATAAAACCTTACCTATGCTTGTCGTGAGGCATTCCAGATCTGCTAAAAACCCAGGTATTTGTTGGAGTTGATCCTGCAGTTCTACCAGACTGTTCCTTTTCTTCTCCCAGTGTGCAGAAAGCATCACAACTTCACTATCCACCAGCTGAAACAAATAAGGTCTTGTCTTTACTTGCAAATGACCAATTTATGAGCATCTTGACTAATTTTTAGAATTTATGCATCTGCAGCTGTAAGGTCAGCACAGCACTGTTACAGCACTGTGCCATTTTTGTACCTCTCAAGTAAATTTCCAGCATGCTCAAGGAAGCTCCTGTAGTATGGAATATTTATATCAAAATGAACTGATCAAAACAAGACAAAAAGTAATTTCTCAATATACTAATCAACATAGAAAATATTTTATGTATACACTGCTTAGAAGTTTTATTTATATAGGCCAGATTTTATGGAAATCACCAATATCAGGAGATCCTACACAACAAACGTTTCCGTTATATATAATACTTGAAATGATTCAATTACAGTTTCCCTTCTTTTAGTTCCATTACCTTCCTCTTGTACTGTGGCTATACCTGCATTCTGGATACCTCAGTTCTTGCAGAATTTAGTTGCAGAAACAATGGGCAAAGTAAGTTCTCAATGATTTACAATTCCACTCACTTCAGACAGATTATTTTAGAACAACTTCTCACATTTCCAAATTCCTTCAACTATCCCTGTTCAAAACCCATCTTGTTTCACTAGAGGATTGAAAACTCATTCTGAAGTCCAGTGCATGATGAAACATTTCAGAAGACCAACATCCTTATTTAAATAAAGCCAATTCTACTTTTCGGAATGAGATTTATTAGCATACCCATTAAACAGGAAAACAAGAAACCTCAACAACAACAAAACCAAAACGTTATAAGGCAAACACCAGAAAAACATTTCAGCCCAGAAGTAATTAACTGCAGCTAAAATAACAATCACCTACACCCAGTAATTTTAAGACAATTTTGTAGATGGAATTGGTAGTTAGCATCTAGAATTTAACATGGTAAGAACGTAGGCAGCAGTTAAAGCTTGAAATTTTCACATTCTTTTCTCTATTCAACACTTATAAAGTACTGAGGCTGCCCTATTTATCTGCTACTAGACAGTATCAGAAATAGGATACCAGACAAGTGGACCTTTAGGTTTGATACAGTACAATCAATCTTGTGTGCTTACAAAATTCTCATCTTATTCAACTGTCTATTTTTACTTTTATAAAACAGAATCAAACAAAAAACCCACAAGCAAATACATATTTTGGATTCTCCCAAAAGTAAGCATCTCAATTTCATGGAAAATTTCAAAGTCTTTTTCGGAAGCTTTTCATTCTAATTTTCCAAAGTAGCCGTAATATGTGAGATAAAGGTTACACTGGTTTAATATATAAGGAACCTCACATTGTTTGCAGAACTTCAATTTTTAAAGTAAACTACTGCAACTATCCCAAAATCGCAAGCAATTCATTTAAGAAGTCTTAAAATAAATCTTTATGAGCAGTAATGCACATAAAGCTGGCAGAAAGAACTTCATCTCTAATAACTAAAATTTTTCACTGGAATGGGTAGAAAAAGTGGGCCATACTATTAGGCAAGAGAAAGAAGAACATAATATCATTCTTACCCTAAATACATCTCTTCAAAAGTATATTAAGGAGTGAGGTTTTTTTATCCATTGGAAAAAGATAAAAAGAAAATTCCTAAGGAAACAAGGAGAGTAAGGGAGGATGCAACCAGCCAAAGTGAAGGTTTCAGCCAGGACAGACAAGCCCACAGCTCAGTCATGCTCTGCATCACCGTGGCCACCCAGCTAACGCTGTCTACCCTTTAACCATTGGTGGGAGACTGGCTGGGCATTGGTCTGCTTGAAGGAGGTTGCGAGTAACTGCTTTTGCATCACTTGTTAAATTGTCTTTATCCTGAACCCTGAGTTTTCTCAATTTTGTTCTTCCTGTCCTTTCTTCTATCCCACTCATGGAGGAATGAACATGGCTGTGTAGGCACCTACCTAGTGGCCATAGTCAACCAAGTATGCTGTTTTAAATTTATTTACGTATTTTAAAATATTTCAAGTGTGGCACTGTTATTTTTTCTTTACCTCTCCAGCTCTTGCACAATCTTTGGCTCCTTTGTGAAGGGCAGCCCAAGCATCTTCATATCTGAAGAGAAGAAAAATAAATTACTATTTTTACTGCATTCGCCTCACAAAGGAAGATGATTTCATGAATGCAATTGTGCTTGTATTTACAGGGACTACCAGAAATAACAGTTAAAATGCTGTACAGTTGTCTTGGTCGAACAATAAATAACAAAGAAATATGCAATAAGAAATAATTTCTTTCAAAGAAATTGTTATTCATGTTTTTTTTAAACTGCTAGCTTACATTAAGAGCTAAACAGACCCATCAATATTTGTAAGACTATATATGGAAGTCTTAAGCACTACCTAGAACCCATTGCCATTAAGAAAATGAAAAAAAACTAACAAGATTGTAATCACACTCCATCCTCCCCGCAAAAAAGAGAATAGATTTTTTTAAAGATAAAAATACAAAGGAAACTTATAATGCAGATAGGTTGTTACTGAGAAAAAATATGATTAAATACACATGGAATAAACCTTCTTTTCAGGGCAATGACAGGCATACTGCCTCTACTTTTCATATCAAATACGTAAAAGTTATAAAATGCTGAATTAAAATCTCAAGCTGGGCCTCAGTACTGGTCTCATTCATCCCCGTGCATCAGACTCTGAACTAAAGTCATCTTTCAAATGTTGCTCTCCTCCAGAACTTCCATTTCATTAACATGACAGCACTTAAGGATTAGGCAAGTTGTAAACATATTTATCACTTAGTAACCAATCTGACTCTTCTCACTGCAGAAGATCCAAAAAAACTATTAGCAACACCTTCACTTTCTTCTTCCTTAACTTAATAAAGTTATTTCTGAAATTATAGGAAGCAGACACTAACAAGGAAATGGAAGGTCATACCTGCTCAGTAATTCCAGCCCAGCAGAAAACTCTGGCAAACACTGGACAGTTCTATAAAACAAATTGTAAATATACAAATGTTGTTGTTAAACAGAAGGCTGTTAAACAAAATGTGTGCACACACACTTGCGTGTGACAGATACGCTGAGCAGAAAAATACTCCCTACTGTTAACTTACACATTTTGTCAATTCTAGTTTAAAATGCATTACACAGTACATCTTACAAGGATATTCCAAAGGCAGGGTTATTCTTTCCCCCTTGTTATTTTTATGGTAGCACACTCCTATCTCTTTTTGTCTATGCCCATTAAAAACAAATTTTACGAGCTAATTTCTTAATACAGTTAAAACAAAGTTCATCCTACATATTTATTAACTTAAAATAGTGGACAGAAACATTCTGAAAATAAGACTACCACACAAGGTATTTATGTCCCTTTATTATGTCATTTATGTGCAGGGATTACTGCAGTTAATGTACTCCACATTAAAAATAAACCCTAAACTAAAGAACCTTTGCCAGTTTAATGCTCTAGTGATCTATTTACATTAATGACAGTTTGAAATATAACAGCAACTTATCAAAGTTTAATAAAATTAACAATGCCGCACTTCTAAGGATGTATTAAGTGAAGATCTTGATGTCATCCATGATTCACCTCTTGGAAGACTACCAGAATAGAGTTCTTTGCACTGTCATCCAAACAATTTAAACGGAAAAAAAAGAAATGCCATTAATGAAACTTTGTCTTCCTTCAACCAAGTGAAAAATAATAGAACCAGTGAGGTGGGAAGTGACAACAGTGGGTCTGTAGTGCAATCTTCTGTTCAAAGCAGAACTGGCTATGGAATCAGATCAGCTTGCTCAGGGCTTTGTCCAGTTGCAACTTGAAAATCTTGGAGAACAGAAACTTCTGTGAGAAACCTGTTCCACTGCCTGATTATCCTCATGAGGAAAAAGCTATTCCATGTGGTCTTTTCCTGTCTGATCACGTCTTGTTTCAACTTATGCCCATCACCTTCCAGGTTCCCATCATGTACCAGTGTCAAGAATCTGGCTCCACCTCCTTTACAACCTCCTCAAAGGTAACGACGGGCTCCTGTTAGGTCTCCCCAATGCTGTCTGTTCTCCAGGTTTAACAAGCCTCAGTTTCAGCCTTTCCTCATACGCTGGGAATTCTAACTCCAGCCACCTTGGTGGCCATGCACTACACTTGCTCGAAGTGACCGGTATCTTTCTTCCACCAGGGGCCCAAAACAGTATCTAGGTGTGGTCTAAGGAGAGCTGAGTGCAAGGGAAAATTACCTCCCTCAATCCCACTGCTTGTGGTCCTATTCACACAGCCCAGGAAGCTGTTGGCTTTCCTTGCTGCCAGGCATACTGCTGGTTCACACTCATCTTGCTGTGTCGCAAGATCCCCAGCACCTTTTCAGCAAAGCTGCTTCCCAGATAGTTAGTCATTCCCAGTCTGTAATGCTGCAGGGATGCTTTCTTTCCAGGGAAAGAATTTGGATTTCTACCTCTTGAATTTCATGAAGCATCTCTTGGTCCATGTGGTCCTATGGGCTTTTATGGGTCAAGTTCCCCAAACTGATCTTCATCCACTACTGGTCAGTCTCTTCCTTGGGACTGGGAGACCTTGTTTGTGAGGACTGAAGCAACGAAGGCATCGAGTACCTCAACAACATCTACATCTGCTGTCACTAAATCATTCACCATTCACAAACAATCCCACATTTTCATTGTTCAGCCTTTTATTACTAATGCAGGGGTAGAAGCTCGCTCTTCTATTGTCCTTGACATCTCTTTAAGTGTCAATTCTAGGTGAGCTCTGGCTTTCATAAGGCTATTCCTGCATGCCAAAGAAGTTATGAAAAGTGTATCAAGAAGTTATCCCTGCATCCAGAACTCTTCTTAACTGCAACCTGCTGTACTGTCCTTTAGGGATAATTTAAGGAAGTTAAAGGCTTACACAAGAATGCGGGCTTTAATGATACAGAGAATTTTTCAAGTTGTTTAGAGAGGATATAATTCACTCCCCAATCAGTAATCAGTTTGCATCACAACATCACCCTTACTGGCCTCTCCTCTGATCTTGACCAACAAGTTCTCAACTATCCTTACAATCAAGCTAAGCAAGGTTTGTCCCAGAACTTCACCAGCAAAGCAGAAGGCACCCTGGTATACTCCTATTTGTGATGACACAACTGGTTTGCCCAGTGCTTTTCTCAAAAAGTGATTGATATTTACAGTATACCAGATGAACTCAAATGTTATGGACTGTAAACATACAAAGAAGGCAGTTGCCTAAAATAGTTTTATTCAAACTCTCACCATCTTATGTTAGTTTCCGTGTCTTGTCAATACAACCAATTCTCCATTAAAAAAACCTTTACATCCAAAATATCAACCTTCAGAACTTAATACAGTTTATTTCAGATGACTTATTTTCTATTCCTTGTTTTAAAATTAATTCTTGCCTATACATTATGTTTTAGTAAGAACATGCTTTACACTAAAGCGTATCTGAGCTTACTTAAAAAAGGAACATTCACAGATGTTGTTTACAGACGTTAAGGAGTCTTTCCCTATAGTTTACACAGGTTCAAAGAATGAACATTATACTAAAACACAGAGGATCAAAAAACCCTCAATTTTTAAATCATCTTGAAACAGATCACAGAAACACAGAATGACAGAATGTTTGGGGCTAGAAGGGAAAATCGAAGCAATCCATTATACATGTTTTCCACAATAAAAATGCTCATATTTCTGCCCTTACACTAAAAAAAAATAAATTATAATTTTAGTACATGAGATTCACAAAGATTATAAACAACTACACTTCAGTGTACTGCAACCTGAATCTTGTATAAAGTATTACAATCACACTGAATATTCACATAATTTAAATAGTCATTTATAAATTGATCGGCGACCATCAGAAATTACTTATGACTATCAATGAGCAAAGTATTTTCTCAGTAGTAGGGTTAAGTTTTTCTGTTATCAAAAGAATATTCTCTAAATTTATAGGCGAATGTTCTTGTAACTCTCATACATATAAGCAAGCCACTTTCAAATCTTTAACAAGATCAACGTTATACATTAAGATGTTCAGAAGTACCTCTGCCTGCTTTTTTTCGTTTCTCTTGATTTGTCACCCAAAGTCTTCAACCTATAAATCAAAACACAAAACCATCAGACATTTCCAACAAAGAGAACAACTTCTTTGAACACGTGTTAATTCCAGTCTATTATTGTTTATTTTGTTTTATACTATTTCACAAATATATCAAATTTCACCTAGTTTTGTGGAGATTGTCAGATGAAATTATTTCCACTGACACTACTTCTAAATCATAAGATTTTTCTACAAGTGCATCAAGCAAGTGGGTATGAAAAGTTTAAAGGAAACTGTATATCCAAGTCACCCAGCTCTCGATACTGTTTCCTTAGCAGACAGGTATTAAAGACATGCATAGAAATAACCAGACTAATCCCAAAGAACACCCTTTACAAGGTGGCATATATAGCAAGGAAAAGCATGATAGCCACAGAGACATTTGTGCCCACTTGCCATAAGCCTGCCAACAAAAACAACTAGCATGAGCACAACTCTTCTGTCAACTATCAGAATCCCCAGCAGCACCACCACAGTGCACTGCTACTGAGTGCATTTGAAGCTTATTTCATCTATGGCCAATTTCAAACTGACTGGTATCTCACTCCTAAAAAAAAAAAACCAAAAAAAACCTACTCCTTTCCCCACTCCCCTAAAAACCCCAAATCCAAAACACACACATCACACAGCTCCTCCACACTTCACTCTTTGCAGTCAATCCATATAAATTATCAAGCTGGCATGGTATAGTGATAACCAAAACCTCCTGCTACTCCCTGACCACCAAGGTGATGGATACCTTCAACCTCTATGCCCTTGGAGTCCTAGCTCTCCAGCATAGCCAGGGTCAGGAAGAAATAAGGGATACAGACATATGTAAGATGGAAATGAGCCATGAGATCCAAATATATCCTCCAGACATGACACAGAGACACGTAATCCTAAGTGACCTGCTGGCTGAGAGACACTCTTAATATATTCAGGTTGCTTCAAGAGTGAGCCCAAACTCCAGTCTTGATCACCATCAACTTTCAAGAACTCAAAGCTCTATAGCAAAATAGGTGGTTCACGATTTGAGAAAAGATATGCTAAGGCAGGTCTCCAGTCCCTGTCAGAGCTGCTCATACTAGCCAAGCCAAGTAGCAATAACCACAGCCCAGTGAGGAAGAACATCATTGTTGCAGAAGGCTCTGCAATTTCCCCTTCTCTTGTCACATTTGCCTTATGCACCCCAGCCTGTAACAGCAGCACTCCTCTGAGTACAGAAATAGCAGGAAATACTGGGTCACAAGTACCAGTTCTCTTAACAGAATATCTGCTGGGGAGCCAGAAATAAAAGCTAAAGGTTTATCACTAGACTACACAATACTGGCTTCCTTTCAGCAGTGTTCTCTGTACAAAGTAGAGGCAGTGTGAGCCCCACCACTCTGTGAGCCCCGAGCTGGCAGAAGCATACAAATTACTGCCAGAGCACAATACAGCTCACTGTTAGTTTGTTTTTTGGTTTTTTTTCCACTCCTTCTGCAAAAGATTGGCTGCAAGTAACTGGGTCAAAATCTTGGTACCTCACAGGACACACAGAAGCAGACAGGAGATTCAGCTGAGCAGGGAAAAGGGGAGTTCATTTCTTTGTACACAGAATTGGCTCTTTCTGTAGACCACACAACCCTAGATTTTATCTTTCTCAGCTGTACATAAACATTCTCTTATTCCTTTGGAAAGGATATTCTGCACTTAGAAGCCCTGGAAAAGCTTTTTTTTTTTTTCAAAAAATCCCTCCCTGTTTCAAGAAATGCAAAGGTTCCAATGTTGCAAGTATTCATGCAGAGTTAACAAGTTGGCCACAACTGACCCAGCAATCTTGACACCAGAAATAGTTTATCTGGGTTTTGACCATTTTGAGCTAAAGCCTTAACAGCATAAAATGATTTCCATTACCACTTTTTGGGGTACGGAACAGGGTAATCCAGAACATTACGGTGTTGTAGTTGCATTGTCCAGGAGGGGAAAAGGGGCAAAAGAGGACAAGTCATGCTCTGGCCTAAATCCATGGGGACACTACTGGAAAAAAATGCTCTCCACAGCCTCTAATACAATGACTCCAAGACAAAAGTTCCCAGTAGCGATAAAGAATATATTCTAAAAAAAAATCCCAAACAAACAACTTAAAAGAAGGGACACTCCAAAAAAGGGCACATTAATGGAGGTGCTAAAATACAAAGATGGAAATGATGAAATCAGAGACTGGTCTCAGAATAGAACAAAACATTGCAATACCAAGAAGAAGGTAAATTACAGGCTACATGGAACCATACTGATGATGCCACTGCAGCAATACATCAAGATGGAGAGATAAGCGGCCATCAGATCCAGCATGTCATGACCTTTCTGTGGTCCTCTTTCATTGTGTAAAACACATTTTTCAAAAGAACCTGGCTCTGTAGTGAGGCCTCAAAATCTCTAAGAAGTTCTAAAGATAAGGGTAAAGCAGAAAGACAGACAGCACTAAAGCAATGCCTTAGTCTGTATTCTTAAGGCATTTTAATATTTAATTAGTGTTTGTTAAGATGAGCCAGATAACAGATAGGCAATTTATCTGGCTGATCAGTAGCTTATTCTACAAATTCCTCTGGACCACCATATACTGGTGCAAATGAGTCATTATAAACTATTGAAGTTCCTGGAACGCACAGAAATGCATCACTACATATAAATAGTTACCATAGGGTTATTACAAGGCAGCCTCAACTTGGCCAAAACCCAGAGAGCTTTAAGCAGTTATTGATTGCAACACAATACTCTCCTGTGGTTCATCACGAGACACCAGTTTTACAGCACAGGGATGACCTTGCTCTCTGGCCATACATCAACTTCCAGTAACACCCATTGGGACCACCTGCTCGCACTAACAACAGCACCGACACAAGTGCTATTTCCTTAATATCCAGCCTAAACCTCCCCTGGCACACCTTTCTGCCATTCCCTTGGGTCCTATCACTGGTCGCCAGAGAGAAGAGCTCAAAAAAAACCCTAAAAACCCATGTGAGGCAATGCAGGAAGAATATATTTCCACTTTTTAATGTAAGCAAGAGACTGCTCCTTCTGCTGATTACAGAATCACAGAATGGTTTAGGTTGGAAGGGACCTTGAAGGTCATCCAGTTCTAATCCCCTGGCCATCGGTAGGAAAACCTCCCATTAGACCAGGCTGCTCAAGACCTCATCCAACCTGGCCTTGACTACTTCTAGGGAAGAGGCATCCACAGCCTCCCTGGGCAACCTGTGCCAGGGTCTCACTACTCTCACCATGAAGAATTTCTTCCTACTGTCTAATCTAAATCTTCCCCCTTCCAATTTAAAGCCATTCCCCCTCGTTTTATCACTGCTTGCCCTTGTAAAAAGCCCCTCCCCAGCTTTCCTGTAGCCCTTCAGGTATTGGAAAGCCGCTATAAGGTCTCCCTGGAGCCTTCTCTCCTCCAGGCTAAACAATCCCAACTCTCTCAGCCTGTCCTTATAGCAGAGGTGCTCCAGCCCTTTGATCATCTTTGTAGCCCTCCTCTGGAGCCGTTCTAACAGTTCCATACCCTTTTTATGTGGGGGATTTCAGAACCGAACACAGCACTCCAGGTGCGGTCTCATGGCAGCAGAGTAGAGGGGGAGAATCACCTCCCTCGACCTGCGTTGCCTTTCCCCAAGTGACACTAACTCATCTTCCAAGGAGAGAAAAGCTTTTCATAGGACAAACAAAGCACAGCGATGCTCTTGCAATTGCGCCAATCTATAAACCGACCTGAAGGTCAGCCACTCCGTAAAAAAATCAAGCGCGTTAATTGACCCCATTCACATCCTCCTTGCTCCCTCGAAGCAGCAGCCTCCCCGTCTTTCCCGTGACTGCCTCCGAACGCCAGGGCACTTCCCCAGCTCTCGGGGCTCGCCAGGACCCGCTCAGCCGCGGAGGGAAGTGCTGGATCAGACCCAGGGTACACGTTTCCAGCACATCCTGGAGCCGAGCAGTGCAGCATTGGCACCGCCACATCTCCTCTTCCTCCCTTCTCCCCCTGCTCCCTCTCTTCCTCCTCCCTCCCGGCCAGTCCCCGCCCCCCCGGTCACCTGCTTCCCCCTCACTCCCTGCCCAGCCGCGGGTCCGTCTCCCCTTTTCCCCTCTCCTGCTTCCTCTGAGCCAGGCTGGGGGTTCCACGCACCCGGCAGTGAAGTCCTGCTGGACGCTCAGCAGCCGCTCCCGCAGCGTCTCCAACATCGTCACGACCTTCTCCGGCAGCCGCGGCGGCGGGGCGGGAGGAACGGAGAAAGGGGCGGGGGCTGGGGCGGGGCTAGAGGGACGGCGGGGCGGGGCAGAAGAGGCGGGGAAAGGGGGCGGGGCCTTGGGCGGGCAAAACGCGGGGCGGGGCGGGTGGAGGGGAAGGGAGGGGCGCGAGGGGCGGGGCGGGATTGGCGCGGGGTGGGAGGGGCGCGGGGAGGCTCATGGCGGGAGGCGAGGAGTGCGGGGCGGGGCGAAAGAGACGAGGGGAGGGGCGGGGTCCCACCTCCCCCTCAGCCCGAGAGCGGTACCAGGCGTGGGGCGGGAGGGGCGAGGCGGGGCGAAAGGAGCGAGGGGCGGGGCGAGGTGCAGGGCGGACCTCAGGTCCCACCTCCCCCCCAGCCCGGGGCGGTGCAAGGCGTGGGGCGAGCGGTTGGTGGCGTCCCCCGCCCGCCCCCTGCGGAAGCCTCGGCTTCTGCTTTCCGGGCTGCGGGGTTGTAGTGGACGCGGTGCTGTTATGATGGGGTAGCTGAGGGGAGCTGGGTCCCTTCTTTTTTGCGTTCCCAGTGCCGAGTAAAGGTGGGTATACCTGCGGCTGGAGCAAGGATAGCTAGATGTAGTCAACTTAGAAGTAATAAGTTTACTTGGATTTGATAAACTTTGTTCTTTAGATCGCTGAAGTTGCAGCTGGAGGCTTTTTAATAAACCGCAGTAGGGTCCGTGGCAGGCAGGGAACCTCGCCTTAATCATACAAATCATAGAACGCTCTGAGTTGGACCCACAAGGATGGTGGAATGGTTTGGGCTGGAAGAGACCATAAAGCCCATCCAGCTCCAACCCCCCCTGCCATGGGCAGGGACACCTGCCACCAGTCCGGGCTGCTCAAAGCCCATCCGACCTGGCCTTGAACACCTCCAGCGAGGGGGCGTCCACAGCTTCCCTGAGCAACCTGTGCCAGTGTCTCATCATCCTCAGCGTGAAGGATTTCTTGCACACATCTAATCAAAATCTCCCCTCTTTCAGCTTAAAACCATCTCCCTTCGTCCCATCCCTGCACCTCGTTAATAAAAGCCCCTCCCCAGCTTTCTTGTAGTCCCCCTTTCAGGTACTTGAAGGCCACTCTAAGGTCTCTCCAGAGCCGCCTTTTCTCCAGGCTGAACAACTCCAGCTTTCTCAGCCTGTCCACGTATGGGAGGTGCTCCAGCCCTCTGATGATCTTTCTGGCCCTGCTCTGGACTATGGCTTTTCCGTGTTGAGGACTATCATCGAGTCCAACTCCTGTTCCTGCACAGGGCAACCCCAACATTCACACTGTGTGTCTGAGGGTGTTGTCCGAATGCTTCTTGAATATTGTCAGGCTTGGCTCTGTGACTGCTTCGCTGGGGAGCTGTTCCAGTGCTCGGCAGCCCAGTGGGGGAAGAATCTTTTCCTAATATCCAACGTAAACCTCCCCTGGCTTTTAGAAGAATACAAACCTGTAGGTTGTTTCAGATATGGCTTATTAAAAATCAGTATTGTTTTGTGGCCTTAATATGTTAAGAGCTGTCTGCTAAAAGAAAAATTATTGGGTTGATCATTCCAAGCATTAAAATTAATGTAACTCACCTAATTTTAAGGTCAGAAAGACTGTTTTCATGACAGGCTACACATGAAGTTTTGTAAAAGACCGTATGACATTTAGACAGTATTCTTCTCTTGCTTGGCCTAACAACAATGTCTGAAAGTAGAGACTTCCCACTTCCCTGGATAGTTTACTCTCCAGACTAAGCAGAGAATGATTTATATCAACACTTTTTTTTCTGATGTATTCAGGGACATGCTTTACAAATGCTGACAAAAACTTTGCAATCTAGTTTTAAGTAATATACATGTTATTGGAATTAAAGTTTTCAGAAAACAAGATAGGGGTTTTAACTTTTAGTTTTTATCTTTGCTTTGAGAAGACATAAGAATTTCTTGTGTTACATATTTTCAGTTTTCTTGTGAATGCTTTTGTTAGCTGTGGCTTTTATAGTTCATGGTGAGTAAATGCTTTTAGACTCCATTGCTTCTTTTGCAGTTAAAAAGAAATTTGAAAGACTACTGTCTTATATGGTTTCATTGGCATCTCTATGAGGAATTTGAGAAAAAATGTGTTGAGATAGTATCACAGTATCACAAGGTTGGAAAGGACCTCTGAGATCATCAAGTCCAACCTATAACCTAACACTAACACCAACACTAACACCAACCATCATCTAAACCATGGCACTCAGTGCCTCATCCAGTCTCCCTTTAAACACCTCCAGGGTCGGAGACTCCACCACCTCCCTGGGCAGCCCATTCCAATGGCCAATCACCCTTTCAGTGAAGAATTTTTTCCTCATATCAAGTCTAAACTTTCCCTGACGAAGCTTAAGTCCATGCCCTCTGGTTCTGCCACTGGTCATCTGAGAGAAGAGACCAATCCCTGCCCGACTACAACCTCCTTTTAGGTAGTTGTAGAGAGCAATGAGGTCTTCCCTGAGCCTCCTCTTCTCTAGGCTAAACAGCCCCAACTCCCTCAGTCGCTCCTCATAGGGCTTGTGCTCCAGCCCCTTCACCATCTTCGTTGCCCTCCTCTGAACACATTCCAATATCCTAACATCCTTCCCAAATTGGGGGGCCCAGAACTGGACACAGTATTCAAGGTGAGGCCTGACCAGTGCCGAGTACAGGGGGACAATAACTTCTCTGGTCCTGCTCACTACACTATTCCTGATGCAGGCCAGGATGCCATTGGCCTTCTTGGCCACCTGGGCACACTGCTGGCTCATGTTGAGCTTCCTGTCCACCAGCACTCCCAGGTCCTTTTCTGCCTGACTACTCTCCAGCCACTCTGTCCCCAGTCTGTAGCTCTGCATGGGATTGTTGTGTCCAAAATGAAGTACCCGACATTTGGACTTATTAAACATCATCCCATTAGAATCAGCCCATCTCTCCAATCTGTCCAGGTCCCTCTGTAGGGCCATCCTACCCTCTAACAGATCTACCCTTCCTCCCAGCTTGGTATCATCTGCAAATTTGCTGATGATGGACTCAATCCCCTCATCCAAATCGTCAATAAAGATATTAAACAGGACGGGACCCAATACCGATCCCTGGGGGGCACCACTGGTGACCGGCCGCCAACTGGATGAAACACCATTCACCACCACTCTCTGGGCTCGGCCATCCAGCCAATTCCTAACCCAGCACAGAGTGCTCCCATCTAGGCCACGGGCTGCCAGCTTCCCTAGGAGTCTACTGTGGGAGACAGTGTCAAAGGCCTTGCTGAAGTCCAGGTATACCACATCCACAGCCTTCCTCTCATCCACCAGCCGAGTCACATGGTCGTAAAAGGAGATCAGGTTGGTCAGGCAGGACCTACCCCTCCTAAACCCATGCTGGCTGGGCCTGATTTTTTGACCGTTCTGCAGGTGGCGCATGATTTCACCCAGGATTATCTTCTCCATGATTTTACCTGGGACCGAGGTCAGGCTGACAGGTCTGTAATTACCTGGATCATCCTTACGGCCCTTCTTATGGATGGGCGTCACAGTGGCCAACTTCCACTCTTCTGGGACCTCTCCAGTGAGCCAGGACCGCTGGAAGATGATGGAGAGCGGCTTAGCAAGCTCATCCGCCAGCTCTCTCAGCACCCTAGGATGGATCCCATCCGGCCCCATAGACTTATGAGGGTCCAAGCGGCTCAGCAGGTCTCTAACCTCCTCCTCATGTATTGCAGGAGGGCCATATTTCACCCTGCCCCCATCAACCACTTCAGAGGGCCAACTATCAAGCGAGCTGACATCCTTGCTGTTAAAAACTGAGGCGAAGAAGGCCTCCCACTACAATGACCCTCCTTTTCTTTTTCTTACTTGAGCTCCTGACCCGTCTGATGGGCAATATGAGGTCAGCCTCTTCAGGTGAGCTCTCTGTCAGACTACCCTCCACCTGAACATCAAATTCCAACTCCCCAAACCTGTTTTGTAGGGGCAGCTGGAAAGGTGGCATTTGAAAGGGAGGTCTATAACCCCCACGAGAGCAGACCTGCTCCCAGTCCTCCTCACCAGTCAGGTCACTCTCCTTACCCTGTTGATGAGGAATATGGCATTCCTCGGCCTCCTGGGGAGGATTACTGGGAGGAGAGAGGGTTCTACTCCACCAGTCTATCTCCCTTTCACTTTCGCGAATACTTCTCAACGTCTCCACCTGATCCTTGAGATCTGCAACCATAAGGTGCAGATCCTGAATCTGTTCACACCTCAGACAAGTATTTTTTTGTATTTTTGTTATGGTCCTCAGGAGCCACAAGTAGGCTCAGACACTCCCTACAGTCTCGAGTCTGGGTAGCTGTTTCTCGTAATACTGCTTCCGTTTGGGTGCCTATGCTCCTGGTGGCAGAGGCTTTACCACGCCTGGTCACCATTGCAGAGGGTAGTGGGAAGTCAACCACCTGTCAGCAAGTGCCTGCTTGCCCTGCCTGCGCGAACTGCCGCGCAAACTGCCTATCCTGTGACCCTGTGCCCATCCTGTGACCCTGTTTGCCCATCCTGTGACCCTGTTTGCCCATCCTGTGACCCTGTTGCCCGCTCCTGTGACCCTGTTTGCCCGCTCCTGTGACCCTGTTTGCCCGCCCCTGTGCCTATCCTGTGACCCTGTGCCTATCCTGTGACCCTGTTGCCCTATCCTGTGACCCTGTTTGCCCGCTCCTGTGACCCTGTTTGCCCGCTCCTGTGACCCTGTTTGCCCGCTCCTGTGACCCTGTTTGCCCGCTCCTGTGACCCTGTTTGCCCGCTCCTGTGACCCTGTTTGCCCGCTCCGGTCGCCGGCGCTCCCAGGGAGATGCTTAAATACCCCGCGGCTTCTCCCGGGACCGCCCCCCTACCACGCGGTCGGCCCACGTGACAGTTGCCGCTTCTGAAGTTCAGAGAGAGTCGCCCTGCCGGGGTCCTCTCCTGAGCTTTTGCCTCTCCCAGGAACTTTCCACCCGCCCAGATTGAGCACCCGGCTGCAGTACTTACCGATCCTGCCGCCGATCACGCTGAATCTGGCTTGATTCAGCTTGATTGTTGGCACTTTATTAGTGCCAACAGCCACAGTAATCCTAGAAATAACAGGAGTAGAAGAGACTTCTAAAACCACATGCTATGCTTAAGGGCCATGGTGAATTATAAATACAGTATATACAGTTTTGTTTAACTGGTTCTTAGGAAAAGCAAATGAAGGAGATTCTGCAAGCTCCTTAAGTAATCATCTCACATGTTTAGCTTGATATTTTTATTTTCCGTGAGTAAGCTCAGCTATTTTATTTTTCTGTAAAGAGCAATGGTGTAAGTTGGTAGCAATAAATATTTAAAGTAAAAGGCATATAAATATATTTGACTGGATAACCCAAGCAACAAATGAAGTTTTCTTTATTTTCAAAATCAGCAGCCCTTAGAGGCATAAGTTAGACTTTGTTTCTGTAACAACTTAAGCAGACCAAAGTCATCATTAAGTCATGTTAATTAAGGAGGCCTACAGGAAAGATGGGGAGGGGCTCTTTATCAGGGACTGCAGGGATAGGATGAGGGGGAACGGTTTTAAGTTGAAAGAAGGGAGTTTTAGCATAAATATTAGGAAGAAATTATTTTTACTGTGAGGATGGTGAGGCACTGAAACAAGTTGCCCAGAGAAGTTATGGATGCCCCAGCCCTCGCGCTGTTCAGGGCCAGGCTGGATGAAGTTTTGAGCTATCTAATCCAGTAAGAGGTGTCCTAATGGATTGAAAATGGATTATCTTTAAAGTCCCTTCCAATACAAATTATTCTATGATTCTATGATCCGTAGTCCTGACTTTGCATGATTACACCTGTTATTAGATTTTAGTGACCCCAATATAGATTGACTTTAGATTAACACTTCTCTGAGGGAGTAGTACGACATAGAGACTAGACTCATTCCCAATAAGCTCTGCAATGGAAGAGATTTAAATGCTTCCTAGTTCTGCTGATCTGATGTAAAATTTAATTTGTTTAGGTGTCTGTCTATGGCTTGATCTCTGCTTTTGAGTGCAGTTAGCTTGATAGCCTCCAATACTATTTTTCAACATTTCAAAACTGACTAGAAATAGTAAACAAAACTCTAAACCCTTCAGAATTTCCCAGGTTTCTGGAAGTAATTTTTTCCTCTTCTCTGCACAGTCTTGCTAGTAGAAGCTGTTTTGACCTTCATATAATTTTTGAATCTTTGAAGCAGAAGTGCTATATCAGGCCTCCTTTAACTTGGAAGATGTTCCCAGTGTCCAGTGGAACAGACTTCTGCTCTCGTTAAATGTTATTGTTCTCATTCTTCGTTCCGTTTTAAATTTCTTTCAAAATAAAGCAAGCAGTGCAAAATAACACATAACATCCATTTCCATTAAAGCAGAGAGCAACGCTGAGATTTTATGCATCAGAATCACGTACAAGATTCTCTGCCTCTTTTTCAGAAGTACACATATCATGAATTTGACTAAAGATTCCACTTCCCACATCAAAAACTTTTAACAATTTTTTGCATAAAATTGTAAAATGGTTTAAGGTGCCTGGCGAGGGCACTGCTGAAGACCAGCACCCCTACAGCAAAGCTCAAGCAGAGACCGAAGGTCCATGTCTAAGCTTAGGAGGGGCACTTGGACCCATAGGAACAGCTTGTGTCAAATGATTACTTGCTTTAATCTTGTCTTGGGATAGGTGGGGAGAATTAAAAATATGGGAGGGAGTCCTAAAAGCACGATTTAACAATCTCCCTATATTTTTAGGCTTGGGGTGCAAATTTCATACTTTTTTATTTTTAAAGCTCTGTAGAATATGACTAAAAGTTGACCAGTAGACATTATACCTCTTGGACTCCATACATAGCTTTTTTTTTCTAGCTAGTTCTGTACTGATAAAACGCTTAAGTATTGTTTGAAATGTCTGAGATAAACTTTGGTTTTAAAACTGTACTACTACAGTTTTAATTGAAAACAGGCTAAAATAAAGGTGTGCATTAAAGTCTGATTCAGCATTACTTGCATGCTAAAAAAAAGGTTGGTATCTGTCAAAGAATTTTATGTGCCTAGAGCTTCAGCGTAGTCACATGACGTAAGTAGAAACTAAATTTGAGCATTACATCATAGGAACTGTCTGTCATAGTCTCACTTGTGCTGAGGCCTTATTACCATTTTTTGCAGCTTCTAAAAGTTCCGTTTTCCAAATTAGCCTTTATAATTTCCTAATAAGAGAGTTAATTTCTGCTCTTACCTGTACTAACTCTTGGGTCTTTAGCGATGTAATACAGTCCCTGCAGCTGACACAAAGCTTTTATGTTATACAAGTAGAGAACATATTTTTATCTCAATAAAGCAAGTTGGTTTGTTTGAGGTTTTTTTGTTTGTTTGTTTTTCCTGGAAACTAGCACAAGAAGATATGGAATGTAATCACTGCCAAACCTAATGAGAACTGTGAGAACACTTTCTGTCTCACAACTAAAAATGTTCTTAATTTGGTTCACACAAGAAGCGATAAAGAGACTTCATCTCCAAGCTAATATAGGTTCAAGGACCTGATTTAGACTTCAGCTTTTTAATGGACCATTTTTTCTGACAGCATGAAGGATAAATGTTTATATTTTCATATTTAATATTTTATATGTAAATTTTGAAGATTGGCTTCGTCCGGACTAAAAGTTTGTATGTATTATACCCCGCACTGAGATAATGATTAAAAAGGACAGAATGGAGTTGGAATTGATAAGCCCAGTTAGATGTGTTGTAAATGAGACTTAACTGGAGTATGAAATAATCAAAGCACGTTTTGCTTCAGTTTCACTGTTTTTACAAAAGAGACTTTGGAGTAGGGTACATCATAGTCGTAGAGTTAAGTAATTGGGAATATTGTGGTACTCATCTCCCACTCTCCTTACATCATATCTGGCAACTTAACATGTGATAAATTAGTACCTTTCTGATCTGTAGGGAAGAACTGGAGTTGGGGGAACTTGGTGGCTTAGCAGAGTTAGGAAGCCTAACAGATCCCTTTTTCAGTATCTCTGCTAGATCTGATATTGGGAAAGCGACAGGAACATGTGCCTGGGGACAGACATTTCCAGATGCAGGCTGTAGTTATACCTGGCTGGATGTAGTGGGAAAACACATCCTGAAAGGAGTGACCATCTCAACATGGCTACTGTTCCTCTACTTTCCATAAACTACCAAGATTCAGTGGGATGAATTTTATTTTCTTCATCTTCTGTCATATCTGTGTTCAGTCATGGAAATAGGAACAAAAATTTTGGGCTCACCACTGCAAGTGGCAGAGATACAAAACTACTTAGAATGCAGGATGTGCGGTCCTGCTATCTTTTCTTTCTCTACATCCTCTTTTCTGCCTTCACTTTATTTCTAATATATATTAAAAAAAAAAAAAAATGGTCAGCCAAGACCATCTCTTCCTCACTGCTGTGGTTATCAGTGACACAGACAGGAACAAAGTGTTAAACCTGCTGCTTGAAGCCTGTCAGGTGTGGTACTGCGTAATAAGATGGTGTGCTCTGGCTGTTTACCCACCAGTGAGCTTGCAAATTGAAGTTGAGACGAACTGTATTTTCTTCTTTTCCTGAAGTTTTCTGTGATTTTTATGTGCTTTTGCTAAGAAAGTAGAGTTGAAGTGACTCCAGACTACTTCATCTCATTTTATCTCTTCCTAAAACAGTTGCATTCACCCCATCTCTGACATTACTTCAAAGACCACAAAACAGGATTTCCTCAAAACAACAACTAATAGGACGGATACTTCAAAAATGAGAACTTTATTTAAAACTTTATAATTTAGGTTCTCTCAATATCTTGAAACTTGTGTACAATTAATTCTTCGAAGCTAGCACAACATCTTCCTGAAAGAAAAGGAGGATCATAACTCCAGCTACTGAATGTAGTTCAGGTAGAGAATGCTGATTTTGAGAAAAGGTTGGGACGTGTAGGGAATTCACCCAGCAGTTCCACTAGAGGGCATAGCTGTGTATAGAAAAATAAAATAGAGACATGCTAGTACTCATTTCTCTGGAAGTACATGCATCTTAAATAAATAAAATTTTACTGATAAGAAGTACAGTTCAAGGCTTATTTAATCTCGGGACACCTTAAAAACTGCTACTGGTTGAATGGTATCAGGCTCAATGAAGACAAGCTTTGGGGAAAAAAAAAAGCAGAGACAAGAGCCTCATGTCCCTGCCTCCTCCTAGCAGAATACCAGGTTACACTGTTTCCGATGACTTTTAGAGTCATTACTGTTTAAATGATATGAGGGAATGCACTTCCTAATAATTGATTTCAAAAGAGGCCATGCTGCTGTGTCTTTGGGAGGGGGATCCCATGGTCTTACAGACAGCAGCTTCCTATATCAGACAGGTTAAACATGTTAATTAGAAGACACACTTGTTTAGACTGCTTTTATAACTAATCTTGACCTTGTTGTCAAGGAAACTAAAAAGCTGTGTTTAGTATGAATGGATGCTGTACAGTAATATTTGGAGTAGTATTAGTTATGTTGGGTCTGTGTCTGCTGTGTTTTGTTTTTCTTGTGTGTAATTTTACTAGAATAGGCATTGTATCATATGATTAGATGTTCCCCGGGGCTATAAAGCATAAATGGTTTGTTTGAGGAAAAAGTCATTGCAGTGCCAGAAAATGCTGGTGTGACTGTAGCTACAATTACGGAGGGGAGAGCGCGGTGTGGGAGAGAATTTTAGCAAAGCCTAAGCCTTTTGGAGATGTTCTGGGAGGGGGGACTCCCCTTCTATTGCCGCATGCTGTGTCAGCGCTAGGAGGCTCTGCTGATGTCTCTGTGCTGGTGTAAGTGAAGCAGCAGAAATGCTGTTTGCAGAGAAGGGGCTGGAAAATGCTAAGAAACTGCTGTGAGTGCATGGGATGTGTCATGAAGAACAAGGGGGGTTTAGTTGAATAAAATACACATTTCCCCAGTGCTTACTGCTCCATTTAAGTTTTTCTGTATTACTTCCAATTTTCTACTAACATGACCAATTTCTGCTCCCCTGGATGTCAGAAGCATGATTTGAGGAAAGTGGAATAAGGCCCAGAGTGAGATTCTTGAAGGACAAGCACACTATGTGTCAGTTTTATTGATCAGAGGCAATTAGCTCAGTCAAACCCAATTAGGACATAGTTTTAGTTTTATATACACAGATATTAATCCTTCATTATCCAAGTGAACTCTAAAGGGAATTACAATAGACTAACAGAATAAAATGGCCGTCCCATTGCTGTTAGTCAAGGAGTTTTCTAGAACTGTATTCGGTACTAAACTGCTGTTTCACTGACTTCCTCTTACATTACATCAGCTTTTGGATTTTGGATTTTTTTCCATTGACAAGATCTTAATCATCTGTCATTCTGGCCTTTCTAGTGACAAATGCCATCCCATGAGTGAATTTAATTGCTTCTCTTTTTTTTAACCATTAACTCCTCCCTTTGTTCACTGCTCTTGCTTAAGGCAATTTTTGTTGAAGCCTTCTGGCTCACTGCCTGGCGTTTGGCTAATAACTATGAATTGTCAACTTCATACTGTTTCAGCATTTGAAATGGAATTCTCTTTACTCAATTTGTATGGATCTACTGTTTACTAGGCCATTATGCATAGAATCTAATCCACTTAGGCTGTAAGTAGCTTGCAGACAGAACTTTTTATTATCATCACATTATGTTTTATTTATTTAGCATTATTCAGTTTGAATGAAATGAAATTAAATAGTCATGATAGGTCTCATACTATTGTGGAACTTCCTTATCACAGTGCCTTTTGTCAGTTTGATTTATTTTATCTGTTTATTTACAGTTGTTCTGACAACCTAGAATTGCTTTACTAGCTACAGAAAAAACACCTCATCCTCCTAGAAAGTACTCCATATTTCAAATTACATAGCTTCAGGGTGGACCTGAGAATTGCATTGGCAACTTTTGATTTAAAGTGTTGTCTTCCTGCTCTCTCTCAATTGTCTTTTTTTTTTTTATATAGCTGTCATTGCTGGCTATTGTAGTGCATTGCATAGACAAATATTGTTCCTGTGAAAAATACTGAGACAGAGAGGCCAAATGCTCACATTTAGGTGCCTGCAATTATGGAACTGGCTTTTGAGGTCGTTAGAAGTGGGATGTGCCCATTCTGCTGCATCTGAAAATAAAAGCACTTCAGTGCCGAATTTAAGACACTATGTTTAGTCATTCTGGCCTCTGCATCCCAGTACAGAAAGTGGAAAAACTGGATTGGACCTGCTTGTTGAAGATATACTGCTGTAAGGTATAGTATTGCCTTCTGTTGGAGAGCTTCATGGTAAGGACTTTTCCAGGAATGAGAAAGAGTGAGGTTAATGTTGTTCAGACCAAGCCTCTGACATGAAATGTGTGGGAGACTTAAAGAGCCTTCAGCAAAAAGTATGTATTAAACTGAGAAAGAGAAAATACATTGCCTTTAGAGATGTATCTGAAACCTTATCTTTTCCCAGTGGCAGGGATGATAAACAACTTTTGTGGCAGAGTAAGAGAACAAAGTAGGGCATGAAAATATTGTTCTTGTTCTCAGAAGAGTTGTAAATGTTATTCATAATCAGAAAACTTTTCTAGTATGTCCCAGGCTTTCAAATACTTCAGGAATGTCATACTTTCTTTCTACTGGGAAAGGACAATCAAAATAAACCTAGACAGATTGTTCCCAGCATTTCCTTACAACAAGGAATTTTACTTCTTTCAGAGATTATGTAAGTTCTTTCAGCGGAGTGTATTGAACATTACTTCAATAATTCATTCATTCAACTTTTAACTCCCTAATCTTACCTGTAAGTTTACATAGCAATAATATCCATGTCCAGAAGCCAAATATTTACTTGTTCTCACAGAACCGTTCCGTGCCTCCAACAATTGTGTGATAAATTAAGAGTTTCAGCTTGGTTTTATTGTTTAGATTCATTCTGGACTCCCGCAGTGTGATAGGGAGATTCAAAGGGCTACGAACTGCTCTCAGGTTTTAAACTAGAAACTTATTTCAGTCCAAAGTTATGTATTCAAGGTCTGCCTTTAGAGTCCTTTGCTCTCTTATCTCTGAATCTCTGTTGGCTTCATAAAGTATCAAGTTTTTCTTTATTTCTTTGCTTAGGTATATCCTGCAACCAGCAGCTTCAACAAGGAAATTAGTTTTACTGAGTAAGCAATAAACAGATTTAAACACTACTGTTTGTATCAGCGCTGTCTGTACATGGCAGCAATATTAAAGACTTTGCTCACATCTGCCTTAATGTTGAAAAGTCACCCTGTGTGTTTAAACAATATGTTGAGCAGGAAGAAAAAAATTTTTAGGAATATCATTTCATATGATGGTTTCTAGTGGAAAGCCACTTGGCAGAAAAGGACAAGGTTCTGGTGGACACTGATCTGACCGTAAGCCAGCAATATGTCCTTCTGGAAAAGAAGGCTAATGATATCCTGGGCTGCACTAGGAGGAATGCTGGCAGCAAGTCAGGTCAGCTGGCAGGAGGTGATCCTTCCCCTCTGCTCAGCACTGGTGATGTCACATATAGAGTACCGTGTCCAGTTCTGGACTCCCCAGTAAGAAAGAGATATGGACATACTGGAAAGAGTCCAATGAAGGGCGACAAAGATGATTAAGGGGCTGAAGCATCTCTCCTATGAGAAATGACTGAGAGAACTGGGACTGTTCAGCCTGGACAAGAGCAGTCTCGACAGGGATCTTACCAATATATAGAAATACCTGAAGGGATGGCAAAAGAAGACAGAGCCAGGCTCTTTTCAATGGTGCCTGGTGACAGCACCAGACAATGGGCACAAACTGGAACACAAGAGGTTCCGTCTGAACAGAGAACACTTTTTCACTGTGAAGGTGACCAAGCACTGGCACAGGTTGACAGGGAGGTTGTGAGCTCTCCCTCTGGGGAGATACTCAAAAGCTTGCATGGACATGGCCCAGTGCAATCAGCTTTAGGTGGCCGTGCTTGAGCAGGGTCATTGAACCAGATGGTCCCTGCCAACCTCAACCCTTCTGTGATTTGCTGATGTCTATATGGACAATCTTATTTGCTTGGAATACCATATTAACTTTTCAGTTTATGACCATTTATGACTTCATTTGTACTTCCTTTCTACTCATGTGTACAGCTTTTGGAAGTACCCTGTACACTAAAGACACAGATCTTTGAAACCAGAAGTTGCTCCAGATTTTGTGTAGAAGACTGAGCCAAAATTTGATTCTTACTGTAATAGTACTTCTGCTGTGATACCTTTACTGAATTGCATTAATCAGGCAGTGCTATGTTTTTTTGGTTTCTGCTAAATCATCAGTCTCTAGGAGATATTTTGTAATTTTAGATTAGCTCATTTGATACTTAGGGTTCTGAGAATGCTTTCTGAATATCAGTAAATGAAATCTCAAATGCATACAAATATATAAGTTTTTAAATATTCAGCAATTACTGATGGAATTGTTGTATAACTAGAAATCAAGTCTTGTCAAGGTTCTCAGCCTTAAGTATTCACGTTAGTCCAAAAATTTATTTCACCATGAGTCCATGCTTTTTGTCCATGAAGAGCCTAAATATGACTCAGAAAAAAAAAAAAGGTATCCAGGTATACATGTGTATATGTATAAATTAATGTCATGACTGTAATACTTACATTTTTACAGTAGCAGAGGAAAATCTTAGCTATCTAGTTTATACTGGACAACTAATTTTATGTTTCATAGAAGTTATTTGATTTTAAATAGATCATTCAGTGTCTTCAAATTGTCAGACAAGCTGAAGAACAGACACTGGGATATGAAAAACAGTCCAGCTTTATTTCCTAAAGTTTAGTGATTCTGTTGAGTTCATTTGAATTGTGTTTACATGCAAATATTGACAATGCCATTAGTCCATTCTGTCATTACAAGAACAAGAATGAATCACCTACTTCCATTCATTCTTGTGTTTGAAAATCCTGTCTACAACTACAACTCTCACTTTACATTCCCTTGATAGTATAAAGAAGAACAACTTGCTTTTCATTCTGTTCACAAATTAAACATAGGCTCTTTTATCCCCAATAAAATGCATCTTGTTATATATAAATCATCACTTAAAAAATATAGACTAAAAGACAGGAATCACTTGTTTTAAAGTACATATAAGTCTTCGGCATAAGACGTTCATACATTCGTTTATCCAAGGCAAAATCTTCAGTTTTAAGATACCAAAGTAAGTTATTCTGTGAACAGTGGAACTAATGAAGTTTTCTAAATTATTTTTTTTTCCCACATTCTCCTCAGTCCTGCCTGTTCTCAGTACCCAGCCATTTCTTCCAGATCCTTCCCATGTCTTTTGCCAGTTTGGCTGAGAATGTGGCAACATATGCTGTTGCTGAAATAAGCCTGTGCTGATTGCCTGTTCATTATATCTGTGGTGACTGGCCAACTGGCTGAACTGCAACTGGCTTTTCCTTAGTGGAAGCACTAATTTTGATCCATCTCTAGCAACTAGTTTTCACAAAATGTATAGAAATTTACTGTCTTTGGGAACTGTAGATCCCTTTGAAGTCTGAAATGCTCAATGGACTCACAGGTTTAGGAAGGTGAGTCCTGGCAGTACAGTTGCATAAGTCTCACTTCCTTGGGAAAACAGGTTCAAAGTTGCTGTCATATTATACTCACAGCTCAGAAAAAGGTATCTCTTAAGTCCACCAAAGTTAATAAATTTACCAGAACTATTAGATTTAACTATTACTCAAGGCAACAGAATTACTTCATATTGTTGTGTCATTAGAGGGAGAACCATTTACAAAATTCAATGCCTGCTGAAGTTACTGAGGTTACCTAAGCGTAACTTAATAGAATATGGTTTTAATACTATTATACTGTCTTTTCCAGAGCAAGTGAAAGATGAATCCTGATCCAGCAAAGCAAAATAATCAAATTATAAAATAACAGCTATGTATCTTCAAGGACTTTAGAAGTTGCATGAGGTTAAAAATGTGGGTGGTGTATGGTCAGATGCACTGATATACAGGCACAAGACAGGTTGTCCCATTTTTCTTAATAAAGTCTTCTCATTAAGGAACCCGTTTAGACCTGAAATATCAAAGCAGTACAAATTTTTGTCTAAGATCATCTTGCATCTATAGTGCCTTTGTGTTATTATAAGGCATTATTATTTTTCCTGTACATCATCTGTGTTAAGTGATATCAAGGCACTACATTCCAGACACTGAAGGAGAATTTCTCACTGCCTCAGTGACCTACAGTTCCGGAGCTTCTAGGCTTCAGACACGGAAGTTCTCTGCATCTTTCCTGGAGCAGGGGAGCCATCTAGCAGAAGTTTCATTAGCCTGGAGAGTCTGAGAGGCCAACAAGGTTCCTGCTGAGTAATTTCAGTGAATAGATGCATTCTTCCATCAATTAGATTCTGTCAAATTTGCATTTATCATTTGAAACCCGTTTTTCAATAAATTTTCCAGCCAGATCTTGTAAAGAAGATGAGTGAGTTGAATATTAATATTCCTTAATTTGCTTATTTCTTGTGGTGCCTTCTTTTAAGAAATGAATGTTTCAGTTTCTTTTTTTTCATACAGCATAGAGATTGGATGAGGTAATTCCATTTATCAACTGTTCAAGTTATTTGATAGAAGAAACAGTATTCACGAACAGTTGAACAGAATTACTTTGCGTTCTATAATCTGTAGCAGTTATTTATGGTTTACTTGAAGCAGGACTCCTCGTTGATAGCAGGAAAATCATACTTTATCTTATGGAGAAAAACCCCTCCTTATCATCAAAGCAATCTTGCATTTGAGGTACAATAACTGTTACGAAAGCTTTTCAGTAACTCACCTAGAAATTATTGGAGCTGAAGTAACAGATGGCTGATGATTTCTGGGGTTAAAGCGGTTTAATTTCATGTTTCTGTGGTGGGTGCAGCTAAGGACCAAGCTCCTGCCCAGCCATTCGCTTATTCCCATTTCCTTAGTAGAACAGGAGGAAAAAGTAGGAAGAGCAATGTGCACAAGAAAGCTTATGGGTCAAGAAAAACACAGGGAGATTGCTCACCAGTTACTGCTATGGGAAAAACAGTCTTGACTTTATGAATATTAATTTATTACCAGTTAAAATAGATTTGAATAAGGCAAACATTGTAACACATTTCCTCCCTTTTTCCCATGCTTAACTTCACTCCTTTACACAACTCCTCTGCCCTCTGTGCGGGGGAGGATGAGGGGGCTTGTTTTCTCTTTGCCATTGCTTTCTTCTCCCTCTTTCCCTCTGATCTGGCATGAATTCTCCAAAGGCTGCAGTTTCCGTCAGTAAAATCTTCTCTGACATGGGCTGGGAATGCAGGGAATATCTACTCTCTTCCATTACACAGACTCAAATATGGAATTCTTTGAGGAATTCAGGGAGATTATTCCATCACAAACACAGCCATAGCTCTCGCTGTCTTCAGCTATGATAGCAAAAAAGAGCAGAATGGAGCCTGCTTCTCACAGACCTGATAAACTCTTCCAGCCCACCTTCCTGTTGGGAAATAATCACATCCTGGGTTTGTACATGCAACTGGGAGTTTATGTACTTTTAAACTTCCCAGCTCACTACAGATTAAATGCAAATGCTGTGGCCTTTCCGTGCACAGACGGGATGCTCAATGTGCCATTGTAGTGGTGGCATCTAACAGGCCGCATCCTCCAGCCACCTGAGCATCCTCCTGTCATAATTGACATCCTAACTGTCATTAATAGAAATAAAACAGTTGACACGTAATTTGAGGCTAGGTAGGTGGCATTTAACTAAATCTAAACAACATAACTAAATTACCATTTCAATAGAGTTTGGAAATTGTGAATATTATCCCTCTGTTTCTTTTAAGACACTTTAAAAAAAAAGGCAAGATCAGAACTCCAGCAAGGTACAAACTACAAACACTACAGAGAAATAGTTTTGAGAGGTTATATGACGCTCAGACTATCATAGTTCAATTGAATGAACAAAATTCACTAACTTTAGCTTTCAACATAAATGGCAATTGTTTAAAGCAGGCAAACTTCTAGATAATGAATAGTGAAAGCTGCAGCCTGCTATTACCAGCCATTTTCAGAATGGAAGATTTTATGGAGTAGGCTCCAATTTATCCAGGAGTTGTTGGAGATTAGATTGTGTCTGACGTTCAAATAGCGTGAACTTTTACAGTTCTCCTTAAGTCAGCATTGTCTAGAAAATTTAAAGTCTGATTGATTATTTCTAGCTATCTTGATGTTTTCTGCACTGGAAATTCTCAAAAAAAAGTGGTCTGCACTAATGACATTCTCATTAAATCACCTAATTTAATGGTGTTAACAATGGTGTTGGTGATCAGAGCAAATGAAGAAACATTCTCACTGGCATCCAAAACTAAATGATTCCCTCCACTTTTGACAAGTGTGCAATTTGCAATGCCTATTTTTTATGAAATTCTTCTCTATTAATAAGACCTATAATTATGAAACATGAAGGCATAATGAGATTGGCTGATTGTAATGCAGAGAGCATAGATGAGTACTTCTGTTTCTCCAGAGTATGAAGCTCTCTGGTGATGGTGCTACCACGCTTAGGGCTGCTAAACTGCTATTTCTAAACATCTTATTTTGAAGGAATCCTATTTACGGGAGATTAAATTATTAATTTAGAATGTTCGGCAGCTGTTATTGGAACTGTTTTCTTTATTTTCAGTATTAATTTCTGCCTCTAGCTGAAGTATCACAATCTAGTAGCAGAGACTCTGTGTGGAATATCCATGCAACAGCTCTGCTTCTACGGCTGCAATCTGTAGACACAATCCTGTGAGAATTTAATTAATGCAGCTATCTAGATTTGTTCCAACATGGTGGTTTCTTTGGATAAGGAAGACATTGCTACATCTCCTGATATGGTGGGTGACCTGAAGCAAATTTTTGAGTTCTCTATATCATGCTTTCTCTATGTGTAAAACGGAACTTATGTTACCGATCTTCAGTCTCTCTTACTTAGGATTCCCAGAATGTATCCCAGATGCTTTGAGTTGAGGATTGGGATAAATAGCAACATCTTGTATTTTGGATGTCGTCCTCAATTCTGTACCGAAGTCTAGCTGATGGGAAGCTGGCAACCTGTTTCTCTCAGCCTGCTGCTTAAGGTAGATACCCCTTCCAAATTTTCTTCCTGCCCATTTCCTTAGTAATGTGCTAACATTCAAATTAAAATGTGGTATCTATAGTTTATCTGAGGGTTGCTGTTTTCCTGTTCTAAGCATTGCCTAATTTATTCTCTCTTCCTCCTTATTGCTATATGAAGGTCTTTGCATTTTAATGTTAAAGAAGTTGTCGATGGTGTTTTGAAGGGCTGGCTGCTATGATGACGAATTAAGACAGATTGCTGTACTCGCTTAGTGGAAGATGCCAAGTACACAGCGTGGGAAGCTCCACAATCAGTGGGCTTCTCAATGAGCAGAATTCTGAAAGGTCAAGGAGAGGTTAGTGATATCGGACCCCTCTAGGTAAGGTTGTGTCTCAGGGTGACAGATCAAAGAGATAATGTACTCCATACTTTACTTGTCGCTACCTTCTGAAGCTAAAGGCAACTGCTCAGGTAACTTCAAGAAAGCAAGCAAACTTGGGAACTGGTAATAAAGAAAAGACAGTGCTAGGGACATTTTCCTCTCTGTTCTAAAGGCACAGGGTAAAGTTCTTTCCTCTCCCTGGTGTGTTATCAATAGGACTGTTGATTCCCAAGGGCTTAGCAGGTAGATACCGAAGGATCAATTGGTATGGGATTAGTTCAGAGCAGGGCCACACTGTGCAAAGGCAGTATGGAAGAATTCTTAGCTGACGATCTCCTGCTCTAAATAGAAAAAAGAAAAAAAAAAGAAAAGATGAGGAGGAAGTAGTGAAGGCCAAGGTGTGGCTGCAGACAATGTAACATTTTTACAATGTAGAGGGGATTTTTCAATTAATCTTCCAGGCTAAATTATCCTAGGAGGACTGTAAAAAGGAAGATGAGAGAGTGAAGAAAGAGAATAGGATTAGGAGCTGGGGTGGGGGAGAAGATAGTGTGAGAATTATGGCTATTACGAAGAAGGGATTTTGTTCAAACTATTCAGCAATATACAGGAACACCAATATCCAGAGCAAAAACTTTACTGAAGGACATGACTTTTAGAATTCCCTACTGCAACATTTCCTAAGGATGTTTTCTGTTCATGTCTGCCGATTGAGCAGGAGCTTGTACAGCTAAGTTTGAGAGAGGATAGTATCAAAAAAGAGAACGTGACCATGGTCCAGAAGTATAAATACATTCGTAAAACAAACAAAAAACCCCCAAAAGTCTCAGTCCCATAAAGGGGACTGAAGATGAATAGAGGAATATGAAGGAAAATAATTAAAAATGTACTTCCCATTTAGGATAAGATTTACAGAGGCACAAAAAGTTAACAAGGTTATTATAGTTATTTCCTGTTAGTCCCATCTGGAGGCAAAGGCTGCACTATGATTGCGTCTCTGATTACACACTAGAAAATCCACAGAGGGAGCATAAAAAATAGGCACCAACAAAATAAATGCTGTTAAACTAGGAGAAGATCTAAAAAAAGAGCTTCATGTGGGGATTAGAAGAGCACCTAAAGAGATGCTTACTTTTCATTTGTATGAGACATTATTCCTAAACCCTTGAATAAGCATGATTTAGGGGTAGGTAAGCAATGTTTCAAAATCTTGGCCAATATGTTTAGAGAGTAACTTTCATGGGGAGTTTGCCAACCTGAAATTCAGGAATTGCAGGAATGTGTACAGGTTTGGCTACTGTGTCTTTCTTCAAACCTCACTATGAATAGTGACTTTTAATCTTGTATGTTCCTTATCACATAGTTTTCTGTCCCTACTTTGTTGGAGTCACAGGAAGAGAGTAAAGTGACCACCAAGGGAAAACAGAAAACACCACCATATCCTTAGCACTTCAAATTTAGTAAAATAAAGTGTGCTAGAAGGTCTGAACACTTTCAAGTGTGAGTAACTTTACCCATGTGAATATTCTCTTTTAGAAAGTTCAGAGGATCTGTTTTTTTGCAAAAGTAAACAATGCCTTTTTTTTTTTTTCTTATTTACTAGCTTTTTAATGTAGAGTTTATTCTAACCTATTTTTAAGTCAGTTTTACCACTAACCTAGGGTACTGCAAGTGTTTGTGGAGACATGGATGCTATCCACTTGTTTAATCTAAGCTATTAATTGCTAGAGCAGTCGTAAAGTAAAAAAAGTTTAAAAAGCCTCTTGTAAATTCGACACTACTTTTAATATAATTATATAAAAAAATAAAACATCTTAAATTAGTGTGGTTTTAAAAGTTTTGAAATTACAGCTCTGTATATTTTAACCAGCCAGGGTGGGATTCAGGTCTCTGTCTTGCAAGATTTTATGATGTACCATGGATTTGCTTTGAAAAAAAGAACAGGAAACTAAGTTCATGGAAATGCTTCAGTGATCGTAGTGTTTCTCTGGATGTGTGAGCTGCAATGCAGAATTCCAAACTGTGTAGATTTCATGGCAGTGAGAGAACTGAGCTGAGCTGAAAATAATTCCTTGGATATTTCAGCCCTGCAAAGCCGAAGGACTAGAAATATGATGTCTTGCATCATAGTTACAAAGAGATTGGAAATAGGATGTCCTGCTGAGTTCTGTTACAAAAAGGCTGTGACAGTAACCATCAGGAAGAAGGTTTTTAAACAAAATGCTTAAACAGTGAAACACCTATCCTGCACAGCACATCATGAGGCAGAGGTACCTGACCTGGCTCTGAGTGGCCACTGTGTTCTCTCAGAGTACAGGCAGAGAACAGCAGTACAGGGATATTCCTTGTGTGCGTTGGCCCAAGTGGAGCTGAGTGTTTAGAGGGCTGTAGCAGGCTGTACTGTGGCTACTTTCACCTCTGCTCTCTACCATCGCTCTCTACCATAATGTTACATTGTATTTGCACAAATTCTAAGCAGAGCAGTTTTTCTATACTGTGGTTTCTTTTGGGGAAGGTGGTAAGAACGTGTGCAGTCAATCAGGCTGATCTTATTTTAAGTGTTTGCCAAGTCAATGTTTGTGCTTCAATTTAACTGCTAAATTAACTTAAGAAAAGTGAAAATAGCGAGGACAAATCCTTAGGGAAAATTTAACATTTTCTTATTCTAGTAAAAGCATGCACACTGAAGTTTCTAGAATTGAATAGTCACAGGTACAAAGTTATTCTCCCCTTGGCAACGTTCAAAACTTTCTATATTGCTTTGTATATTTAACAACATTTGGAGTTAGGCCAGGTTTTTGCTTTCCTGTGGGACACGTGCCAAATCAATGACTTTGAGTGGCTATTTGGGCAACAAAGCAGTATTGGCTGCATCAGAGGAGATGGGCTTGCTATTGCGAATATGCTAGGGATTCCTTCCTTTTGTTTTAGCTACCTCTTTCTCTCTGACCTCAGTTTATAATCTATTTTTTTTTCTTCGATTATTGTGACCTGGTTTTAACTAATTCCTTTCTAGAGAGTGCATTCATTTATCCTGGGCTGATCACTAGATGTTGTTAAACATATTATTGAAGCCTTTAACACTAAAGATTCTGTTTATATTCAAAACTGCAAGAAGTTTGACGTAGAAGAATGAGGGACATCGTAGCACATCTTTTAGAGAGGAGTAGATATGAGAAAGTCTGCCCATGGTAGAACCCTTTTGGGAAAGGATGTTGGGCTATATTCACTTCTAAGTCTCCCATTCGATCTCTAGTTCATCAGCCATTCTGTCAACTATTAAAGCTGAGGAAAGCATGGGAAAAGTTTTTGAAACAAACACAACATCATGGGGAAAAAAAGGTTCAAATATCTTAAGAGGATTCTTTAGGCAAGAAAATTTCTATTGGTGGAAGGTCATGAATGCACACAGCCGTCTTTATGGAATGTGCCACTGAATAGCAGCTACATTAATTAAGTTAGATCATGTTTTGTTAATATCCGTATTACTCGGGATAGAGTTCTACATCCAAAAACTGGAAGTGTTTACTGAGAGCTGATTATTCTCATTTTTACAAGAAAAATACATTTATTTTATAATAAGATGTAAATCCTGATTTCCATGGGTTTATTCCATCTTTGATTTTATTACATTTTACAAAATTGTCCAGATTTTCTTATTGATTAAGATTCCATGCATAATTTTCTGTATAATCGGATTCTACTCAGCTGGCTGTGACTCTTGTGTCACAATTTTCTGACAAAATATTGTGTGTCAAAGAGCTTTCAAAAGTCAGGAGACTAAGATGTTTTGTAATCTCTTCATGTGTGGAAAATATATTTGGTGAAATCAAATAGAGCCACTTTTTGAAACATAAGTTCTTTTCAGCCCAAGTAAAAGTTTCACCATCTGTTACCGCTTCATAAAATTCTCATAAAATATCCAGGATGACAAATTACTTTATATACATAATGGACTTGTGATTTTTCTCTGTGAACTTGTCTTTTTGGAGCTCTTGAATGAATTACTAAGCTTGCTGCAAAGTAGAGTAGTAGTGCAATGTCAATTCAAACAACCCCACTTAGGTGCACCTTTTTGTTGTTACATTAGTCTTTAAAATGCCATACAACAAGTACTACAATTTTTCAAATTCCTTCCTCTCAGTAGGGGCTTATTAACTAATTATATGTTAATATTAGAGGGATGATCAAATTTTACCTAGCTTTCTAGCTTCCTGAAGATATATTTGATTGACATAATTGGGCTTTTAGTTATAGAACAGCATTTGATTCCCATCTCAATTATGTCCATGTAAAACCAGAGAAGTGTATGTTTTTCAGTTTAGACTCTGGCCTGTGAGAATGGTCCATAGTCTAGAGGCCCTGCAATGCTTGATTTTAGTTCAGAACATGTAAGTGCTTTTACTATTGTTAGTATTTATTATGTGGAAAGCACTTATTGTTGTTATGAAGTAAAACAGAATGGAGAAAAATTTCCTTGGCTTTTTAGAGGTTTAAAATACTGTAAAAAGTATTATACAGGAGTAGCTTGAGAAGGAAGGTACAGGGAAAAATGCAACTATATATTTCGTTTTCAAAGTTGCTTTATCAGTGTATGTGGACTAAAGGAATTTGTAATTCTACCTTCTTTTTCCCTCATTGAAATCCATAATTTTGAGAATGAGCGATCAGTCTGGCAAGAATGCTTATTTAACATTAAGCCAAAAATAGAGGTAGGATAATATGCAATATCACAATCAGCATGTTTGTTCTGGTGACTTAGTTTCTACAGTTTCTACATCTGTCCTTAGAGAATACCTTTATAAGAATTAGTTCTACGTCTGGATGCTGTTTTGTTTTAGTCCACTTTAACATGCCAATTCAAATTCACTTTAACAAGCACTGTGTTTATAATACAGTTAGCTCTCTTTGAGGTTTTTGCTACGTATACTAATTTGATACACTGGCTGAAAGCTGTGTTTATTTCAGAAACTAAAAAATGGCTGCAATCCTCAATTTATTTTTGGAAAAGTACTTGTTTGATGATTTCAGAAAAGGCATTTCTTCTGTCTTCTTGGCAGAGGCAGGCAAAGTTTATGCAAATGACAGTTTGAATGCCGGCTGGGAGTTAATAACAGGGGGGGTGGTCTCAACTTAGAGCAACATGACTGAAGGGCATTAGTAATAGAACAAGCTACGAAAGTAAAAATGCCAGTTATTACTGCATTCTTGCCTGAAGAACTTAAGTGCCATTAATACTTTATAGATAGAATTATTCTTTATTCTGCCCATCATAATGGGAACACACAAACAAATCTCAGCACTCCAACAATTATAGATTCAAATCAATAAGCTGGTTTTTGCTTTGGGTTCTTTAAAATGCTTCTTACCTGGCATATAGTCATCTTCAGACACTACTGTATGTCTTTCTGACTCAGGCAGTCCATCTGAGTCACCAAAAAAATTAAGCAAAAGCAGAGCATACAGATCTTTATCAAAGTGCTTGCTAATGCAGTTTTTTCTAAGTTTGGCTTTGTGCTGCAGAGAAAGACACATATGCCTTTTTTTCCCGGCAACTGAAGTTCTCATTAGGTGTCAATGACTAAAGTAGAGTTTTGCCTAAAGGCTGAATAAGATCTTCCTTGCTTAGTCAGACATCCAATGTTAGAAGTTAAAATGTAGTTATTCTGCCAGAATAACCAGAAAAAAATTACCTGTGTTGAAAAACATTCTTTAAAGTATCCCTAATGGTTTTGTTCTCTCTCCTTAAAATCAGCACAAAGTAAAATTTCTGCAAATAACCACTCTCTTCAACAACATAACCAAGGCAGGAATTAGCTAAGGATATTTAGGCCAGTGCGAGGAATAGTAGAGACACGTGTTCACCAATTAAAAAATCAGCTTAAAGTCAGGTATTGGGTATCTGCTTGCTGGCAGGAGTAGAGAAGTCTCATGAATGCAAAACTAATAATCTTTGTAGCATCACAAAGTATCACCATATTACTGTGATCAGACATTACATGGGTTTATGTCTTCTTGAAGGATAAGAAATATATATTTTTCTGAACTAAGTAGTGTAAGACAATATCATTCCTCATTCCAGAGGGGATAATGGCTTTAAAGTGGACTACTTTATTGACATGTTATTATGCAATATTTATTTATGGTTGTTTCTGTAAAGAAAAAACTTTGGAAAACCTCTGGGAACACAAGTATATCACACTGTGCAAGGACTGCTTTGCTATTTCTTGGTGCTAGTTTGCATAATCCATTTGGTCTGGTAGTTTTCTGGCCTTGTCAAAAAAAGGGAGCAGAACTACAAAACATTTCCACATTGTCTGGCATTAATGGAGATGTAACTAAAAGCCTGTCTTTGCTTTTTGGGTCAAATTTGAGATAATACATAAAGGTTGCCAGTTATTTGTAGGTTGATAGGGGAGCTATACTGCAGAGTTATAGGTTATGTTTTAGTAGAGCAAGACAGGTTTCTCTTTCAATTTTATTAGCTACTATTATGTGCTGGTGTCACACGTTCTCAGAATGCCTACAGTTCTTATACTTTTAGGTGTTGAAGTGTGTAGATCCTCCTAGCTGGCTAATCTCGTATTTATGAGATTATTTATTTTAAATATCTATTTATTAGATTTTTAATGGAATGGAAGTGAATGGAACTAAGTTGAACAACCCCAGCTATTTTCTGAAGAGCCTACATAATCAGGCAAATAAAATATCATGTTCAAATTACTGAAGACTCTGCCCAGACCAAAACGTTTTCGTTCTGGGTACACGAAAGGTGCCTAAAATCATCAACCAAACAGATCCATTTCAGAGTCACACTTCCTTGAGGTTTCTAAATTAACAGTCAAATGTACTTATTCAATGTCAAAAATAACTCTAGCAAACTATTTTACAACAAAATAATGCAGGAAATTATTTCCTGAGATTTACAGTAAAGTCAAACTCAACTGGAGACAGCTTTGCATTGGAGCCTAAATCTTCTGAGTACCAAACTTTTCTTAATCTTACTTTTCTACTCCTCTGCTCTCTCTCTGATTCAAGAAGGTAAACAACTTTGGTGGCCCATGAGAGAAGCAGCTGTCATTCTCCCAGTACTCTAAGACACAGATTTCCCTTGGAGTTTGTGCAAGAACTAATCAGATAATGAAAGACACTTACATATTTACTTGTTGTATATCCAAGCAACGGCCTGAGTATCTGGTAGCTGAGCTAGTTAATTCAGAAACAGCTGACAGCAAATGTGCTTTAGAAAGATGTACTAATTGTTAGGAAAAAGTGGATCTTTATAGGAAATTCAGGAATTCAGGTATGTGTGGATACTCCAGAAGTAAATGGTAATTAAGTAAGCTCTATAATGGACTCTAGGAATGCACCTGATGCCTTTCAACCACCAGTCAGCACTGGTTCTTGGAACCAGGTTAGATATAAACCACAGCAGTAGCCTCCAAATATATATAGTGCAGGGTATCAGATTTCAGCACCCAGCCTTCAGCTGTTTAGATCTGCACCTCACTGTTTAGTAGCTACTGTGTAGGGTACTAGCTACGTAATACCAGCTTCAGGAAGAAAAGGGCTTTGTGAACAGCGGTGTGAGAGAAAACCTGCAGTGATTCATAGTGTTGTAAGGTGGGTGTTGCAATAATGGCTTCCTAATATTACATTGTCAATGGAACTGTATTAAAGAAACATCAACTAACTGAAGTGAATGCAAATCTGGATATCATGTTTTTCCAGTTTACTGCATTTATTTTTAGTCATTGTTTTTGTGAGTTATGACATGGATTATTTTGTCCAGATGAACATTGTTCTGTTATTTCCTGGGATCAAGCAGTTCATTGAACCCTTTTGTTATGACCACAGATTTTGTTGTGAAGTTCTTTTAGGGTAATATCAGAATAATCTTGCCATATGGTCTCCCCCTAATGCTGTACCTATGTGCATCCTAAGTGCCTATTACCACTGGCTGTAATAATAACAAAGTCCCTTGTTATGAGATATTGCACTTGTTTTTTCCCCACCATCAGTTTTACTCCTTTTCTTTTCCACATACCCAGCATAAAACAGTTTAATTTTTTTAAGTATGTGTTGGTAGAATTATCTCTCTTTTTTTCTCTAAGGACTAAGCTCTGAGCAATAAAATTTCCAGCATCTTGTGGGTCTTATCTTCAGTGCAATTTGTTTGCCATGTAACCTAGATAATGTTCCTGATGTGCTTTCTGAAACCTGGGTATGCCTTTTATGTTTGCTTTAGGGAAGTCAAGAGCATAGCTCCAAGGTTTGAAGAAAATTTGGATTCAGGTTTCCTGTGACTGATTTTTCTTTCAGCTGAGGTACTCTTAATTTCACAGTCCAGAGAATCAATTCTTGAAATTAGGGGCTGCTTCTAAATATGATGGCTTTATGTTGCATTAAACATAAAAGATGTATAGTAAATACTGCACCAAAGTGCTGAATTTTCAGGACACAAATGCAATGCAGAATGATTTTTTCCATGTGGTTTTTTTTTGTTTGATTTACCTCTGCTTTTTTTTAATGATAAAACGACTGTTACATTTTCAATTAGTATGATCTAAAAAATCTCTTTCTTGATCAAAATGTGTGTTGATTTTCTTACTTGCATAGACAATATCTGTAAACCTGTCTCATTTGCATATGTAGTGGGTTTAACTTTCATTTATGTAGATGCCAACTTACAATGCTGACAATTTTAAGGGTCTTAGCAAGGTTTTAAGGTTTAAGCAAATATGTAACAGTGTTCAAATTCTGGTATACACTGTACTAATTAGCTGCAGTAATACACTTTGCTGATGTCACCATTGCCTATTAAAATAAAGACTTACATATCTTTTAAAGAATTTGGCTTGGTTTGTTCTTAAAAGAAAGGAACACTAGAGAAGTATCTACACCTAATTTTCACTGGTCTTTTGTCTAACTGCGGCTTTGATTCTTTTATATCACTGTTACTCTGAATCAGTTTTTCCTTAGTCTAGCACATGTACTTTCTAGTGCTGATAAGAAAGCACTGGGACTGCACTAGCTATTTCACAGTCAAGTGATTATTTCTCAATGTCAAGATGTCTGGGGGAAATGGCACCTTGCATTGAAAGGAGTATCTAGTCTCAATTACATGATATAGCCATTACAGCATAGAAATATGTCTTTCAGAAACTCTTGGCATTTCTCAATAATATGGGAATGTCTTTAAGAATCACTTGCTTGCATCTCATGACTGTGTCAGTTTTCATTTGTGAGGTTGCCTGTTGTTACTTTTGGCAGCTTTTGGCCTATCTGCTGACACCTCTGTCAGAGCATGAAGCTATTTCTTTCATACCTCCCCTTCCTAGCATCCTGTATCTGTCCTGTGAATGGAGGCATCTTCTCCACCCTTCCTGCTTGGAGCAGGAATCACCTAGCTTCCTCAGCACTGGTCATTCCCAATGGTTTACCCTGTGCATCACCCTTTATAAGCCAGTTTCCCCACTCTTCTACTCTGACACTTCTAACTATGAAGCAAAACATCCAGTAGGCTTTTACAAGCACCTTTTGAAGTTTGAATTGAAAATTGATCTCATATAATGAGTTATCTCAGGCATCTTCCTATCCTCAATGTAGTATGTGTGTGTATATGTATGTGACAGAAACATGCTCCTTCAGTATTAGGTATTGGAAGTTGCTCAGCTCTCAGCACCTATCTGTGTATCCTGTATATCAAAAGATTTAATGGGCTGTTATCAGCAGCCTGTTCCTGCCAGTGATAAACAACAAAAAGCTTGTTATATTGAAAGCATCCTCTAGGAATTTGTATTTATCTACTGCTTAGCCAAAACAGTCACATCTTTTATTGTTCATTTGGATGCTGGGTGTCTCCCTAAAGAAAAATAATTTAAGATGAAATATAGTAACCTAATGAAACTCAGCAGTATTTGTTTTTCAGCAAATTCTTGCACATTAGGATTAGAAGCAACATGTGCTTAAACGTGTAAGGTCCTGAAGGCACATTGCCAATTTGCTGATAAAGCCAGTTATTCAAATTATGTTCTTCTGTACTGACAGAAAACATGGCAACTGAAATAATTTAGGAGCTGCAAGTCTTGTAAAGATAGCACCAGCCTTTCCTGGCAAATGATAAACACAGAATCACAGAAGAGTTGAGGTGAGCAGGGACACCTGGAGATCATCTGGTCCAACTCCTCTGCTCAAGCAGGTCCACATAGAGCTGATTGCTCTGGATCATGTCCATGTGGCTTTTGAATATCTCCCCAGAGGGAGAGTCCATAGCCTCCCTGGCAACCTGTGCCAGTGCTTAGTTACCGTCACAGTGAAAAAGTGTTTTCTGATGCTCAGAGGGAACCTCGTGTGTTTAAGTTTGTGCCCTTCACCAGTGGCACCATTGAAAAGAGCCTAGTTCTGTCTTCTTTTTTGCCATTCCTTCAGGTATATATATATTGGTAAGATCCCCATGAGCCTTTTCTCCAGACTGAATAGTCCCAGTTCTCACAGCCATTCCTCATAGGAAAGATGTTCCAGTGCCTTGATCATCTTCGTGGCCCTTCACTGAACTCTCTCCAGTATGTCTGTATTTCTCTTTTGCTGAGGAGCCCAGAATTGGACTCATTACTTCAGGTGTGGCCTCACCAGTGCTGAGCAGAGAGGAAAGTTCACCTCCTTTGATCTGCTGGCAATGTTCTTTTCCACAAGGGCACATTACTGGCTTATGGTCAACTTCATGTTCATAAGGACCCCCATGTCCTTTTCTGCCAAGTTGCTCTCCAGCTGATCATCCCCCAGCATGTACTGGTGCCTGGAGTTGTTCCTCCCCAGGTGCAGGACTTGGTGCTTCCCCTTGTTGATGTTCATCATGTTCCAGTCAGCTCATTTCTCCAGCCAGTCAATGTCCCTCTGGATGGCAAACGACCCTCTGTTGTATGAGCCATTCGTTGCAGTTTGATCAAGCGTTGGAACAGGCTGCCCAAGGAAGTGGTGGAGTCTCCATTCCTGAAGGTGTTCGAAAAACGTGTAGACATGGCACTTCGGGACATGCTGGTACTGGACTGATGGTTGGACTCGGTGATTTAGGGATCTTTTCCAACCTCAGTGATTCTGATTCCATACTCTGCCCCAACAGCCAGATCACCAATGAAACTGTTAAACAGACCTGGGCCCAGTATTGACCTCTGGGGTATACTGCTAGTTACTGGCCTCCCACTGGTCTTTGTGCTACTAATCAGCAGTTGCTGGGATTGGCGTCTCTCATTGCTGTGAAGGTGTCCTAGTACAGGCAGGGATATGGTGGAAAAGGAGACTTGAGCAACTGCATCGTTTCACAATTTTTCACTTAAAACAAATAACTCAGTTGCAGATTAATCTTTTTTCTTAAACAAGATACTTCCTATTTTTAGATGAAAGTATCCCAACCACCTTCTACTTCATTCCTCATGGCACATAAAAGGTATTTGGGACTGTCTCAGACTGGCAGGAGAGCCCTTGTATGCTGATGCAGGTCACTGGTACTGCTAGTTTCTAACCCATGGCGGGGACTGTCACAACACTGGGTAGCATTTAAAAAAAGTCTTCTAAATACTTACCAAAAAAACCCAACTCTGTGGAAACAGTTCCAAGTACTTACTTGAAACACAGCAGAAATTTTCTGGTTTTAGAGTCATGATTTTTGTAGCTTTGACTTGTAACTTTTGTCAGTGTGGAGATGGTGCCCCATTAAATCTCCATCTTACCAAATGAGCCATACTTGCTGCAAAACCTCTGCTTGTCGTTGATCACAGTATCACAGTATCACAAGGTTGGAAAGGACCTCTGAGATCATCAAGTCCAACCTATAGCCCAACACTAACACCAACACTAACACCAACCCATCATCTAAACCATGGCACTCAGTGTCTCATCCAGTCTCCCCTTAAACACCTCCAGGGTCGGCGACTCCACCACCTCCCTGGGCAGCACGTTCCAATGGCCAATCACCCTTTCAGTGAAGAACTTTTTCCGGACATCAAGCCTAAACTTTCCCTGACGAAGCTTAAGTCATGCCTTCTAGTTCTGTCACTGGTCACCTGAGAGAAGAGACCAATCCCTGCCTGACTGCAACCTCCTTTTAGGTAGTTGTAGAGAGCAATGAGGTCTCCCCTGAGCCTCCTCTTCTCCAGACTAAACAGCCCCAATTCCCTCAGTCGCTCCTCAGGGCTTGTGCTCCAGCCTCTTCACCATCTTCGTTGCCCTCCTCTGAACACACTCCAGTATCCTAACATCTTTCCCAAACTGGGGGGCCCAGAACTGGACACAATATTCAAGGTGAGGCCTGACTAGTGCCGAGTACAGGGGGACAATAACTTCTCTGGTCCTGCTCACTACACTATTCCTGATGCAGGCCAGGATGCCATTGGCCTTCTTGGCCACCTGGGCACACTGCTGACTCATGTTGAGCTTCCTGTCCACCAGCACTCCCAGGTCCTTTTCTGCCTGACTACTCTCCAGCCACTCTGTCCCCAGTCTGTAGCTCTGCATGGGATTGTTGTGTCCAAAATGAAGTACCCGACATTTGGACTTATTAAACATCATCCCATTAGAATCAGCCCATCTCTCCAATCTGTCCAGGTCCCTCTGTAGGGCCATCCTACCCTCTAACAGATCAACCCTTCCTCCCAGCTTGGTATCATCTGCAAATTTGCTGATGATGGACTCAATCCCCTCATCCAAATCGTCAATAAAGATATTAAACAGGACGGGACCCAATACCGAGCCCTGGGGGACACCACTGGTGACCGGTCGCCAACTGGATGAGACACCATTGACCACCACTCTCTGGGCTCGGCCATCCAGCCAGTTCCTAACCCAGCACAGAGTGTTCCCATCTAAGCCACGGGCTGCCAGCTTCCCTAGGAGTCTACTGTGGGAGACAGTGTCAAAGGCCTTGCTAAAGTCCAGGTATACCACATCCACAGCCTTCCTCTCATCCACCAGGCGAGTCACATGGTCGTAAAAGGAGATCAGGTTGGTCAGGCAGGACCTACCCCTCCTAAATCCATGCTGGCTGGGCCTGATTTCTTGACCGTTCTGCAGGTGGCGCATGATTTCACCCAGGATTATCTTCTCCATGATTTTACCTGGGACCGAGGTCAGGCTGACAGGTCTGTAATTACCTGGATCATCCTTACGGCCCTTCTTATGGATGGGCGTCACATTGGCCAACTTCCACTCTTCCGGGACCTCTCCAGTGAGCCAGGACTGCTGAAAGATGATGGAGAGCGGCTTAGCAAGCTCATCCGCCAGCTCTCTCAGCACCCTAGGATGGATCCCATCCGGCCCCATAGACTTATGAGGGTCCAAGCGGCTCAGCAGGTCTCTAACCTCCTCCTCATGTATTGCAGGAGGGCCATATTTCACCCTGCCCCCATCAACCACTTCAGAGGGCCAACTGTCAAGCGAGCTGACATCCTTGCCGTTAAAAACTGAGGCAAAGAAGGCATTAAGTACCTCAGCCTTCTCTGCATCTTTGGTTACTATATTTTCCTCCACATCCAACAAGGAGTGGAGGTCGCTGCCGCCCTTCTTTCTACCATTGATATATTTATAAAAATTCTTCTTATTATCCTTAACAGAAGTGGCCAATTTGAGCTCCAGCTGGGCTTTTGCTTCCCTGATTTTCCTCCTAGACAACTTAACAACATCTTTGAACATGATGTGGCTTACGTCCCCTTCTTTCCATCGACAATACATCCTCTTTTTCTTACTTAGTTCCTTCAGAAGTTCCCTACTCATCCAGGCCGGCCGTCTGCCCCTACGACTCTTCTTACAACACATGGGGACAGCCCGCTCCTGTGCCTTCAAGATTTCATTCTTGAAGTGCATCCAGCCTTCCTGGACCCCCTTGCCACTAAGAGCTATTTCCCAGGGTACTTTCCTGACCAGTTCCTTAAATAATCCAAAATCTGCCCACCGAAAGTCCAGCATCGATGTTCTGTTCCTGGCTTTTCTTGTTATATTGTTTAGAGAGAACTCAATTATCTCATGATCACTACACCCCAGACAGCCTCCGACAACAACATCACCCACCAGCCCTTCTTTTTTCGTAAACAGCAGGTCAAGAAGAGCCTCACCCCAGGTGGGCTCACTCACCAGCTGTGACAGAAAGCAGTCCTCAATACACTCTAAGAACCTCCTGGACTGCCTCCTCTCAGCAGTGTTAAGTTCCCAGCAGATATCCGGAAGGTTAAAGTCTCCTAAAAAAAAAAGGGCAGCCGATCTAGAGGCAGCCTCCAGCTGGTTGAACAATAGAAGATCCAAATCCTCCTCCTGGTCGGGCGGTCTGTAACACACTCCAACCAGGAGGTCAGACCTGACTGTCCCTCTGACCCTTACCCATAGGCACTCAACCTGGACATCACCGATCTTGACTTCAACAGCATCCAGGGTTTCCCTAGTGTAGAGGGCCACCCCTCCACCCCTCTTCTCACGCCTGTCTCTCTTGAAGAGCCTGTAGCCTTCCATGGCAGCACTCCAGTTATGAGAGTCGTTCCACCACGTTTCTGTGATAGCAACTATATCATAGCTCTCCCGCTGGACCAGGACTTCTAGCTCCTCTTGCTTGTTTCCCATACTGCGTGTGTTTGTGTACATGCACTTCAGTTGGGTTACTGACAACCCCCTTTGAGATGGCTCATCCTTCACAGGAACATCTTTGGTGAGCCTAGTAACTCCCCCCTCCCCCTTCATGCCTAGTTTAAAGCCCTCTCAACAAGCCCTGCCAGCTCCTGGGCTAGAATCCTCTTACCCTTTGGAGTTAGACGAGACCCATCTGGGTCAAGCAGGGCAGGTGCTGTAAAGGTTTCCCCATGATGAAAGAACCCAAAATTCCTCTGCCGGCACCAGCCCCTAAGCCAAGTATAGCCAAGTATATGGACAAGTATAGCCTTTGTATTCCAGCAGCAATGTGTTTCCAGATCACAATTGCATTAAGAGGAAAGCAATTGTTAAATAAAACCAAAAAAAAAAAAACCAACGAGGAGGGGGAGTTCCCATGTGTAATATGAATCTTTGTTCAGTAAATCAGTCCATAACATTTGTGGTTCTACCTAGTGTATCAAAGCCTCCCTTTCTTTCCCCTTCTCAGGTAATTGCAGGAAAATAGTCACCTCTATAAAACAGGACAAGTGCACATCCCTGCAGTCATTCTGGTTTCCTAAGGGTAAGATCTGTTTCATCCTAATGACTTCAGCAACTGTATTTCTGCTGAAGAACTGGAAAATGTTCTTTCCTCTCAACTAGCAGAACGAAATAATTCTTTCTGATGTCTGTAATTCCAGCTGCTTTCATCACCAATCCATTTAGAAAAGGAATCCTGCATCTGTGATGGTGGATTAAATTTTTTTTGTCTGCGCTGTGACTTTGAGGAGAACTTGTGCTCCCAAATCATCTAAGTGCTGTTACAAATGTCATACTACTCACACAGCCCTACTGGCTTTATTTGCCATGCTGGGTTTGTGAATGAGAAATGCAGAGATTCAAAGCAGTTGTTATAGATGTAATATGAATTATTGACAGAACCATTACTATATCAGATATTTAAAAGGGTTTTTTTTTCAGAAGATATGAAGAAATTTGGTAATTAATTTATTTACCACAGAGAATATTTCAGCAGTGGTTTGACAAAATGTATCAGGTATACCTCTAAACGTGGTCTTTGGTCCTAGCTTCCTTAGAGAATATCTCATATCAGCTTATTTCTGTATCTTGTTTTTCTTCTCTCTGTGGGTCGTTGTCCTGGGTTCATCTGGGAGTGGACACAGCTGGGGCAACTGACCCAAAATTTCCGAAGGGATGTTTGATACTGTGATGTCAAGCTCAGTATATAAGGGAGGTCGTTGGCTTTGCAGCTTGACTCATGGTTCCTTTCATGGCTTGACTTTGTGGCTTGGTTTCATGGCATCGCCTCATGACTTGGTAATTGTGGCTTAGTAATCATGCCTCAGTAACTACAGCTCAGGATCATGGCTTGGATACACAGCTTGGGATCACAGCTTGAGATTCTGGATCAGGAGCATGCAGGGCATCTGTTTTCCAGGTGTTATGGAGTTTGCATTGTGTGTTGTTTGCTTTGCATATTTTTTTATTGTTATGGTTCTTATTGTGTTTTCTCCTCCTTTGCTGTCCTGTTAAATTGTTTTTATCCCAACCCACAAATTTTACCTTCTTTGTTTCTGATTCTCCTCTCTGTCCTACTGGAGGTGGAGGGGGGGTGGGAGCAAGAAAGCAGACACCTGATTCTTTGTCACTATCTGGGGCTAAACCATGACAATCATTTATATAATACTACAGTGTTCGACATGTATAGCCATTTTCCTTCTCCTGTTGAATTTAGGTTAACAGTGCTATTATTTGTGCTGTAAATTATAGTCCCTTCTGCACCATTTTTGTATACACAGAGCAGATGGAAGCTTGGTTTCTAAACTCTTACAAATTGTTTATTTACATTATATTGACATCCTTTATCTCAGTAACAGTAGTACTTCCAGAATTTCATTTTTGTGCTCCAAACTGTTTCTGTCCCTCCTCTTTCTGTTTCTGAGAAGCTGTCATGCTGAGATTGATAGTCTAAAGGTCCATACTAAAAATATGGGAAAGGGATACTCTACTGTTTTGAAAGAGAATTCAAGAATCTTCATGATGTTCTCAGTGAACAGGAACTTTTAATTGTATAACATTCATAGATACATGTACTTGGTGTGACCTATTGCTATAGGACTAGGACCGCGTTATTCTTATTTCTCCTTTACTGTCATTTCATTGTTTTCCTTCCCCATTCTGTTAGGAGTGTGGTTTAACCCATCCATCTTGAGGACAATGATGTTCTCTGCCTGCTCTGCATTCCAGTGTTTATTCCTTTGACCCGAGTACAAATGGCTAGAAATAGTGAAGTAGAAAATTCTCAGCCAATGAAAGATCTGAGGAAGTGCAATGACATTTCAAAAGTACATTCTGGTTAAAATATTATGAGACAGTTTGCATTCCCTGTTTTTAACTTCCTGCTTGTGTTGGTGGGTGGCTCTTTGGAGGACCAAGGTTTGATGTCCTCCTGCATCAGTTCGTTTTCCTTTGTGGAAATATCTACCATCTTTATTCATATGCATGCTTTCCTATCTTTATACACTGTTTTAGTCCCTGCCATAAGGAGATGGAGAGAAAGCTTGCATCTCTCTTGCTATTCACAACATGGATATTAGAAAGAAGGTCTATAGACAAGATGAAGAGAGTGCTTGCAAAAAGCAGTCCATAACCAAAAGCTTTCCCTAATCTAAAACATATTTGAAACCATCTTGAAGGGTGGAGAGAAATGTGTGAGAATATTTTCCATTCTTTCTGGCCATTGTATTTTTATAAGTCCCGAAAGCTGGGAAAGTCAACAATACATAAGTGGTTGCCTGCAGAAAATTCAGCAATCACTTGATTGTTTTGTGTTCTGGAAACAAAGCCATGAAAAACAAGTTCCTTCCTAAAGAGTTCCAACTCTTCATAAACGTGTTTTGTCCAAAGAAACCAAACTACTATATGCCTGCTGGCATATAATGTATTGTATTATAACATGATGAAATTGCAAGCAGAGGAAATGATGGTGATGGTGGTGTGAATGATTAAAAGTAAGACTGCTGGGTCTTCATTAGAGATGATCCTGCATAGTGGTATGTTGCTCCGTCTGATGAGCTCTTCCAGCCACCAAACAGTCCTTGTTTGTCAACATCCGTAATGTCACATTGATAGATATTTTCCATGAGCCACACCTGTCTCATCAGGGATGCTGAATCATGCTTCTCAAACAGGAGAGGGATGGGGGGAAACAGATGGGAATATAGAACTAAAATGACAAGGAAAATTACTATTTTGGACACATGAATGAAAAATTATGTCACTGGAAATTATAATTGATGCCACTGAATGAAGACAACTTTAAATACAAGCACTAGAAACATGGTGTGAGCATTTTACAAGTGCTAATATAGAGTTCTCATCTAGAAGATTTGTTATGAACTTAATTATTTATGCAAAGATGCACAGATCCTTGTAAAACTGTGGTAATTCTGATGGCCTTTATGAATGTCTTAGTCCTTCTTCCATAAAAGAAGATACTTCCGGGTAAAGACACTCTCTGAGAACATACACAATTCCTCTACAAGCAAAAAAAAAAAAAAAAAAGTAAAATCAATTTAGGTTCTAAGCACATTTCTGATGCAGACTTTATGGCAAAGCTGCATAAGTTTGCCTCAGAGTTTCTATGGCAGCTCAGGAGACCTTGATCGGCAGATGTGAATTCCCTTTGCTATTTTGAGTGTGTATTAAAGTATAAGCTATGTTTTGTATTCTGAGCATTAAGTGAATACATTACAGCTTCCCCTTTACTGAAGTAGGCTGGAAATGCGAGGACAAAGTTTATGCCTTGTAGAAATCCATCAGAGAAAGTTTGCTAGGCCTTGAGGATTAATTATTCAAAAAAGAGTAGACCAAATATGGACTATTGTATGGACTATTGCTACAGACAAACCAGTTTCTGAAGTCCATATTTTAGGTAGGCTGATGGCCAAGAATCGCCATGGAATCTGTGAGGAGGGGTTGGGGAGGCTACCTGATTTGAGGATGTGAAATTTATAAATCAGAAGTCCTTTAAGAGATGGGATTGGATCCTCACAAATGACTTTTCAGGACAACAATGGAAAGACAGAGAGTTTCACCTTTTACAGAATAGGATTTCCAGCTTTTATTTCTTTACTTACTACTACTTGTCCATGTGCATTTTCCTGTTTCTAATGAGCAGAATAGTCTTTAGGAGAAAAAAGTGTTCTCAAATTCTGCGAGAAGGACAGGGTTGTGGTTCCTTAGCAGTACACTTGCTTTGCAAGGCACTGACTGGAATAACTTCTCTTCTTTGAGAGCGGTTGAACTTGCCTTGCATTTCTCCAGTGTCCTCCTGAAGGTAGGGAACTGCCTTCTCATGCCATATGAGCCAGACTCCTCTCTGTCTTCCCCTGAGGTTTGTTTACTTGCAGATTGTAGAAACATAATTATTCTGCGTTTCTATTGCAATGAACATTGTCTTTAAAGTAAAATGAGCAAGGTAAAAAATGAGTTAAGAAAAGATCCTCTCAGTTCAGTTCAGTTCAGTTCAGTTCAGAGAAGAGAAGAGAAGAGAAGCACAGAGTAGTTTGAGTTGGAAGCGACCTTAAAGATCATCCAGTTCCAACACCCCCTGCCACGTACAGGGACACCTTCCACTAGATCAAGATGCTCAAAGCCTCATCCAACCTGGCTTTGAACACCTTCAGGGAGGGGGCTTCCACAGCTTCCCTGGACAACCTGTGCCAGCGCCTCACCACCCTCACAAGAAAAAAATTCTTACTAAAATCTCATGTAACTCGTTCAGCTTAGAAGTGTTACCCCTCATCCAATCACTACACTCCCTGATAAAGAGCCTCTTCCCAGCTTTCCTGTAGCCCCTTCAGGTACTGGAAGGCTGCTAGAAGATCCTCCCGGAGCCTTCTCTTCTCCAGGCTAAACAATCCCAACTCTCTCAGCCTTTCCTCGATGGGAGGTTCCCAGCCCCCTAATCATCTCTGTGGCCTCCTCTGAACTAACAGATCAATGTCCTTCCTGTGCTGAGGACTCCACAGCTGGATGCAGTACTACAGGTGAGGTCTCAGGATAGCAGAGTAGAAGGGCAGAATCACCTCCTTCAACCTGTTGGTCACACTTCTTTTGATGCAGCCCAGGATGCAGTTGCCAAATAGTTTTTAATCACAGTCTCAGGGATGTTTTCTGTCAGCCCACAGCTATCAATGTTTTTGCTGTAATCAGCCCTGTGTATGCTTTGAGTTACATAGTACAAAACACCACTAAATGCTTAGAAATTTTCTACCTAAAACCAAGATATGATATAAATATTATGGTGGTGACGCGTGGTATATATTTGACAGAAACTCAAACAATATGTATTTCTTTGTTGCCTAAGAAAATTTTGAATGGAGGGTTTGATGTATAGTTGCTTCTTTAGATTGATTGAGTTATTCTGTGAAGGTTCTGAGGGAAACCCTTACCCATGGCCCAGGAGTCCCACTTCAGCCCAGCTCCATCAGTCCCTGCTCCAGAGACACAGTCACTGCACTTATGTCAATAAATTGCTCAGGCTGTAAAAGCACTGGTCCAGAAAACTTCTCTCTGCATCTGTTTTGTTTCTTGTCAGTACATTTACCCAGTTCTAAAAAACCAGCTTTGTCCTTTTCACTTGTTACACCTATTCCCCTGAATGGCAGGGCGTGCCATTCCCACAGTGGTGTTAAACTGCTTTAGAATTAGCAGATTGGCAAACTGGGTCCAGACCACTTTTTTACTTCTCTAAAAATCTTTGCATTAGAAGCAAGACATCATTGTCTTCCAAAAGATGGAAAGTAGGTGTATAGGAATGTATTAATGACATAAGGCCTCTCACATTTTCAGTTACCAACCACATGTTAGCAGAGAGGATGCTTCCTGTCACAGACCCAGGTCACCCGTGTGTCAATGACAGCAGTTCATGATGGGGGAAAACTAAGACTAGAAGACAAATAAATACATAAATAAATACATTTATCTCTTTTATCTAAAGCATTTCTAAAAGCCTATCTAAAACCATTATCTAAAGTGTGTCTATCATCTCATTTATCTAAAGCAACGTGAGTAGGGATTTGGTTTTGTCTATTTGAGAAACATTAACAGCAGTCATCAGGACCTGATTGGATTTTCTTTTCCTGCATATCCTTTCTCCACACTGCACATACATTAAAGTCTACTTGTTCCTTCTCCTGATTTTTTCTGCCTAGCCATCTGACCTTCTTGTTTCTGATAAGCATGCTGTGGCCTGGTTTCTTTTTCTCCTAAACTGATTTCCTTATCTACTGTCTTCTGTTTCCCTCTCTGAGAATGTATTCTTGAAAGGTTACTGCCAGGGAGTATGACATAGAATAGTACATAGTTTATCAGTTACTAGGATACAGGCATAATTAAATCCAGTAAAATATAAATGCAGTTGTCCAAAATTTTTGTACTTCTTAAGCTTTCTAAGAAGAAAATAAATTAGATTAATTAATGCAGAAACTAGTGAGGAAAATTCTGTCCCCATGTCAATCTGAGTATAGGCTAGAGCAGTGTGAATATCTCTGTGTCCCACATCTGTAGACAATACTTTTTCTGGGATGGTACTTTTAAAATATGTACAACTTACTTAGCATAGACCATGAAATTGTCAATGTTCAGCAAGGACAAGTGACTCCCTGAGGAACAGGGTCAGACACATCTCGTGTCTTACATCATTAGCTTTGAATTGCCATTTGCTTTTTGTCCTTTGATTGTCTCTGCAATGACACCACTTCTGAGGTTGTCAGATGATCAGTAGGAATTCGAGTTGCACTTGCAATAAATTTAAAATGCTGGAGTAGATATATGCAGCTGCCAATGCACATACATTGTTCACAAAAGCAGAGAGCCTTGGTCATAACTTGACCAAGTTTTACTAATTTAACTTAGTCAAAATACCTTGCTTTTACCTGACATGAGTTCTATGCTTGAGATGATCCAAGTATGTTTTTTAAAAAAAAATTTTGAAAATTTTAAAAGGCAAGGTAATTTGATAAACTGTGAAGTGGTTAATTAGTTAATTCTATTGTACAGACATGATATACAGTCTTCCTTTTCAGGATGTAATTTTGTTATAGTAAGACTGATTTATTGGCAGACCACAAGAACACAATTGTTCTCTATTTTACAGCAAATGTCATAAATAATATACTCTGAAATGCCCCTCGCTGATACAGCAGGCTATAAATTATAGAAAGTAGTTGTGTAAAGACATTCTACAGTGAGTTAATTAAGGCAGGCAGACTTAAAAATCATAAAACAAAGAAAAAAATCAAAAGACATAGAGCAGGGAGAAAATCTATGCTTATGCTTTTGATTGAGATTTGAAAAGAGAATGAATTGATGAGGTAGAGAAAAAGGCAATCTGTTTCAAATGGCAGGTTACAGATGAGAAGGTGTTTACAACAAGAGCAGTAAGTGTGAAGGAACAGAAAGAATCCTGGCTATAGACTGCAAAAGGAGAAACAGAAGAGGGAAGAGAAATGTATTGAGCTAGAGAAAATCCATGGATTTAGGAAGAAGAAAAAGAGAAGTCTTCCGGCTGGATAATGTACAGCATGGAAAGCTGAGCCAAGAAAGATTTTAGGAATCAAAGTAGTTCTGAAGAAAAGAATAGAAGATGGAGATAAGACTGTAAAAGGGTTACTGCCAAAAAATGGCATTCAAAGGTATATTTGTGGGTAACGTTACACGGATTTGTGCACTGGAGATTGGATCCTCTCTTGTGCTGTGATATTGCACATCAACAGCAAAAGGCTGCACTGCCGGTCCTCTCAAATATCATTACAACCATGTCAAAACCAGAATAGACTATTGCTCAGAAAACACCCTGGTCAGGGGGCATTGACCAGCACTGAACTTAGTCATTGGGAATCTCATGTGAAATTGTCTGTGAGTAATACCCAGGCTGTTCTCTCCTCACATTTTGCATTGTACCCATAGCCTGCAGTGAAACGTTGCTCCTCCACTGGTGCAGTGAAGCAGCTGAGCATCTGGATGGGTGAGGTGATGTCTTGTTTATCTGTTAAGGCATCTGGATGGGTGAGGTGATGCCTTGTTTATCTCTTAAGAAATCACTCAGAAAAAGACTAGAATTAAGAGGTGAGATGCCTCGAAGAGAAAGGTGATAGACTGCAAGATTCAGGCTTCTTCATCTGCTCTCCAAGGGACTGAAAGCTCTCTCCAACCGGCTGACATGGTAGCTGCACACCACACCAAGCTATGCCCTAATACACTGCCTTTCAACAAGGCAGAGATTCACTAGGTAATAAATATATTTTAAAAGTTTGATTCCTGCAGGGCAGTAAATCACTTAATGTTGTCTGAAAATGTTCTGTTTCTATCTAGCTTTGCATTTGTGAAATTTTAGCACAGAAGGCTATGAATCCTTTTAAGAAGAATTACTTGATCTGTGTTAGAAAAAATTGCAAACAGAAAGCTCCTACTAGCACAGCCACATGGAGTGGAACAGATTTCCATAGAAGTACATTACTTGTGGATGTCAGTACTGTGTCTTTGAATAAGATGTTGAAATACAGGGTGAGTGTACTACTTATGCACATTTCCAGAAGGATACAGCTTGTTAAAAACAAATAAGCTGAAATAATAAGAAGTTAAAATTTTAATGGAATAAGTGAGGTGAAGCAAAACCAATCAGTCAGTTACCAATAAACAAAAATAGAAGGGGCCATTTATGCCATATTCTCTCTGGAAGTCAAAACCTCTTAATTTGTTATAGAATGAGGCTCTACAGGAGCACAACTCCTAGTTTGATCCTAGTTTGGCTTTTTTTCCTGAAGACCTCATTTGTAGCACTTTTTTCAACATTTATTCCAATTGTATTTTTGGCAATTATTTAGATTTTAAATTTGGAGAATGTTTATTACTGAATTTCTGAATTTTTTTCTTGAACTGCAGTGAACATATAAAAATTAGCATTGTGACACAGATTACTTAGAATATTTGTCAGTCAGTGGCAGTCTTGCTGATTCCAATAAAAGAAGATTCACCTATAAAGTCAGAAAAATCAAAATGTACGATTCAGACCTGTTGTTTCTAAGAACTATTCCTGCATTAGGTACTTGTGACAGCAAGGGAAGTAAAAGAACAACTTCTTTTTGCAAACTTTTCACAACTCCTAGAAGCAAAACCCCAGCAAATCTAATCTGTTTGATAGTTCCTGTTACAGCCAGCACTCTTTGTCTACCTATAAACTAGCAAATGGAGCAAAAATAGTTCTCCTAAATACTATCACATTACTGGATTGTAAAAGCACTCCATTGTTCAAGTTCCCGTAGTAAATATTCATGATTTTATGGGTTCCTATATCTGCAAGACCTGGTTAAGTATGCAATCAGCCTTTTTCATTTATTTCTGTCCCTTAGGAGAAATGGTTTGTAGATTGGCAGATGAGTAGTTGTGGCCTGTACCAGCCTGAAACCTTGTTAAACTACTAGTGGCTAACAAATAGTTCTGTAAAGCTGTCATCCTGCACATTTTGAGCCTTTCAGTAAAACTGGCTAGCATGATGGCTCACTGATTTTTATATTCATAGGAAGGTAGTCCAACAATATGGACCATCTTCAAAAGACTAAATTTATTTTTAAAAAATGACATTCCCTTAGGAGCAAAAGGTTTTATTTGATACTTCCAAGCAGCATTTAAAGATGTTTTCTGACTTGGGGAAAATACTCTTATAAGAATGAGTCTTTAATTCTTTTTACAAGTGTTTTTAAAATGTCTAATAGTCTTTTTGTTGAGCTCAGAGATAATTGCTTTAGGAAAAAGAAATTAATTTAACTTAAGCAGAGAGAGTTTTTCTTCAAGTGAGTCTACTCACTTGAAGGTTATAAGGTTATTTTGTTCTTCAAAGTTCCTGTCCGTGAGGTCAGTGAAAGCCTTTGCATTGAAATTGTGCATCAGTTTTGCATTAGGAAGTAATCAATTAGTGGTATAGACCACTTGAAAGAGTTGTGTGTGATGGAAACCAGAACATAAATGTGAAAAGCAAAGACTATCAGAGTTTGGGTAGAGGCTAGAAACTGAATGTTGCTTAGTAGCAAACATACTGTGGGATTTCAACACATAAGAGCTCTCTCACAGGCACAAAATTTAACAGCTCACTGATTATGTGCTGCACTTGAAACAGCCATTAAAACAAACATTAGAATGGGGAAAATCTGCTTTGTAAATAGGCAATGGTGACTGTCTCACCAAGGCTGCTTCTGTGCAGCAGAAGAAAAGAAAAGCTAAGCTTGCATTTTAATAACTGTTTGAAGATTTGCTTTAAATGGATAAATTTTCCTGCTAAGCAGCTCACATTATTTTTCTTTTCATCCTTATTTGCCTGACAGATGAATTTGCAGCCTAATGAAACATGAAGGTACAGGAAAGAAACCTGAAGTATTGCAATTCTAGCTGGCAGGGTCAATTACAAAGTTTCGATTTGAAGGGTTGAGAAAGCTCTGTGAAAAAAGGATTCGGATCTGAGAAGGTGTACATGAGCCCATCATGTCTGTGTACCTCAGTGGATTGTTCCCTCCATGGGACCAGGCATGCGAGCTTCTGCGCTGGTACACTAGGACTTCTAGGAAACCTCTCTACCTTGTGCTTATACATGGAAGTGACACATATTCAGGCAAGGTACTGCATTAATAGTGCCGGTGGTGTCAGCCTTCCTGTGATAGACTGAAGGTGCTGCAGGAGATAAAATACCCGTGCGCAGCTTGGCCCGTTCATGCATGCAGCTTTGTGTCATATTTACCTCGGGGATGAGAAAAGATGGAGCATAGGGGCTGTACTGCTCTTGGGCACCCTAGATATTGAGTTGAATCAGCAAGAGTTAAGTAGGAGGCAAAACCTGCTGCAGTACTTCTTCATCTAATCTTTACGTGAGGTTTACCTTGCGTGTGTGCAGTTTTGTGGCATCTGTGTATAGAAGCCAGACTCTGTTTTCTGACTTTTCTTTACCTTCCTCTCTTGGACAGGCAAAGGGCTAACATAGCACTAGCCTGGTACAGTGATGAGCGTAACTTCTCCATTCTGTTATACAAGGAGAAAAAAAATTCTTGTCCTCTTCAAATGCACGATTGGGTGGCTGGCTGCAAAGGAAAAGGACACCAAATATCTGCATACTTAAAAAACAACTCCTCACTTCTTTTATTTTCCATCTCTCTGAGGTGAATCTTCTTTTGTAATGCTGGCAGGGGTAATTCAATGTCTCCTTTCTTTGCATGGAGAGGTACCACTTGATCTATCTTGATTGCTTCTGATCATTCAGGTAGCTCCAGTATCTCTGTGTTATGCTGGACTAGTCTTGTCACTATGCAAATCTTCCACTCTGGGATGCTTCTGGTAGATGTAGTGTTACCTTATTTCACATCAGTTTCATATTAGTTAGGGGATGGTTGTCAGAAAAAGGGGGGACATGTTGAAGATACAGCAGTACACATAGTAGGTAAAGCAATACACTGAATACTCATTGATAACACAACTTGCAAAGTTCTAATGATAAGAGAAACAGCAGTGTCAATGTCCTGGGTCAGTGTTATTTGTGTGCATGTATGTTTCAAATGCATGCAAGGGTTCCTATTAGAGCTTTAAAATAATTTTAAAGGCTTTGCCTCAGCAAGTTTTTATGCTCATTTAAACCCCTGGTTTATCATTATGAAGTGTATTAACTTTCCCCTGTTTAATGCTTATTTCTGTCCTGAGAAAAATAAACAAATAGTACTTTGCAAATGGGTTTCTTGGGAAAGGAGGCTAAGTGGTAGCAGGGTATCATTTGCGCTTACAGCAGATTGCTTTAAAAAGCTCTTCTAGAGTTCAAAAGGTGAAAAAACAGACTTGGTGAACATGTGAGTTTTACTTCTATTTTCCTTTTTGCTCAGAATGGATTTACAGAACAGTCTTTTGACAAGAATGAGGCAGTGCCAGTTATTCAAGATTTTCATGAAAGAGGAGAATGAAGTAAATCATATTTGCATAGTATTTCTGTGAGACTGCTAGCCTCCAGTGTAGGCTGCTCCCTGCTGCTTCTGCTATATATACCTCATGAAAGACTGTTACAAGTTTAATGAAACCACAGTGGGAAAAGATATGTTCGTTTCCCACAAGTGTTTAGAAACAAACAAGAATCTTTATGGAACAATAGAGCCTCCTGTGCTAAATCATGGATATGCGACTGCCCACAGTAAAAGTTCACGTAAGGCCAGTTAGAAATGTGTGTTACAGGAGTGAATGAAGTTCAGAGAGTGTTGTTTGAATGGAAAAGTATGTGAAATTAATGGAAGAAGAAAGCTGAAAGAGTGGGTGAAAGAAGCAGAGAACATTCCTCGGGAGTGTGATCTTGAGCAAGCACTTTGTGCTGTGGGGCCTTGGAGTGGTGAGCAGAGATATTGTCTTTAGCTGGGCACTAGTATATCCAGGAAACAGAACTTTGTAAATAAGCAGGAGTACACCCAAGTTATTTTGTTCCAACTCTGATTTATTTTTCCAAAAGAAGTAACGCCTAATATGGAACTGCTTCTTATTTTCAACATATGGTGAGATTCGGAAATGTTTTCATGCTTTCCTCCTGTACATTTACTGCCACTAAGTACAGCTGATATTCAGACTTCGTTCCTTCCAATCACTTACTACCAATTGCAATTCTTTTTGGAAAAGCAAATATTGATTTTTGTAATGTGGGAAAAGTCAGTTGAGGGCTCAGATGAAGAACATCACATTTTGTCTGATCTAATCCGCTTTTCTAGTGGAAAAGACAAGTATATTAATTTGACAGTATTTTAATACTGAAATTAACTGAATATGCAAATGTTTGAGAATAAGTACTCAGTCAAACCAGTTCTTAATATCCTGGTGCCTACTTCTTGAGATTTAAAGAAAAGTAGCTTGGCTTTTCAAATAGCTCAATACTTGCATTGTCCCTTGGTTTAATAAGCACATCTTCAGTGACACTATCACAGTACAACTCATTTATAAATCTCTCCTTATAACATCCATGGAATTTGCTTGTTACAGGAATGTGTTGTGGCAGCAGGTGAAGTTTATAATAAAAAAATTATTGTAGGTAAGGATCTGAATCACCGTAGGACTTTATACTAAAATTGCCTTGCAGGAGGTACAGCAATTCTGCACAAAGGCTCTGAAATTTGTAAATGGAAACTCTTATTCTACAGCACTTTCTCTATGCATGATTAGGCTTCTTCTTCTTCTTCAAAAAAAAGGCAGCCATGGTGCAATGCTAACGCTTATGAGTGATGCATGCATGATTGATGATCCCCTAAAGGCAGTGAGAGAGAAAATTACATCCTTCCCTCATTTAAGGACATTATTAGAAGAACTCAATGAGTTCAAAGCTCAGGAAATTATGTTAAGAGGACTGAATCAGGCTTTAAAAAAAATCAGGATAAATTATTTTCTCAGCAGTTCAAGAGTAAGATTTCTCTTAATGCACTGTAAAAGAAGAAGAATACTTCGACACACTGTCACATGATACTCTTCAAAAATATCTGTCACATCATTTGTGATTTACCCACCCAGGTACTATTTTCTCCATGTACTAAATGTACTACTATCTGCAACCAATGCAAATTGATATTACATTTAAAATACTACGTGTGTCCTAGTACCTCAGTGTGAAAAGTAAATGAAGGTAACATGATATGGTGGGAAAAAAAAAGCAGGATGAGCTAACATCATTCCTAAGATCTATGTTTTCTCCTGCAGAGTTCAAGACTGAGTCCCAGTAAGTGTCAGCTAGCACTGGTACTAAACAGATCTAAGGATGTTTCTTTTCTTTCATTTTTCGCCTTGCATCCTCTGTAATTAACTGTCCTGCGACACTGCTCTCGTATCAGTCAGGAACTGGTGAGAGATGTGCTTCAGCTGATCCGAAGGACATACATCTGAGTCTGTCCTGTCACACTGCTACTGGAGCATGCATGTCAGTTCCTTTTCACTGGTTCCAGAAGGAAATGAGACTTACACACTGTTGCTCTCTGTATGTGTTGGAAGAGGAAATTGTCACAAAGGTACTGTGTTCTACACAGTGTGCAGGGGGCAGAGAAGAGGCAGCTTCAGCAGCCTTGTAAAAAGAGTGACCACTGTAGCACGAGCTCTACCCTTTTAAAGCACAGGAGAGTCTATACAGTAAAGTCTGCATGTTAAAAACATTCCAAATAGAAACAGCATCTGCTGGAACTGACACTGTTTGAGGTGCCAGTGAATCCAGCCACAAGACTCACCCTTAGGAAGACAGTTTCGTTGTGCTTGTTACTTCAGGACTTCATAAAATACTGCTGTCCTCACCTGATCTGAACACAACCCAAGTGCCTGATTCCAAAGGTGTCACTGCCTTTAAAATTAGTGGACATTTAGCTACATACAAAATACACGTTGTCTCAGCTTCTAAACAAAATACCCCATGGGACTGGTCTCCAAGAGCAACACTAAATAGCTTTAACTTCTGTCAACATTCATGGATGTTATGCTCAGGAAAACCTGTATGTTGAGAGGAAAAATATCTTTGTAGTTAAAATGAATCACAGTGGACTTGTAACATGTCTCTGTCCTATCACGCTGTCTTAATGTGACTTTTTTTAGATGTCTTTTTTAGGCAGTGGGAACAATTTTGAGGTTTTGCTTTCAAGTAGGAGAGAAAAAATATTTCTCACCTGCCTCCAGACAGGAAGATAAATTGGTGGTTTTCTTATTGAGGAACCTTTATTTGATGTAATAAAAAAATAAACACCTAAAATCCCACATTACCACCTGCCATTTAATAAAAATAAGCACAAATATATTAGTGACAGATGATCTAATGTATTTGTGTCTGTGCCTGCTCCGAGGGGTTGCAAGCAACATTTGAGTGGTGAGGGAAGTAAAGGAACAAGATTATCTTTTAGTTAGCTTTTGAACAATTTACACCTGTCCCCATAATTGGCTTAACATCTCCCCTTCAAGGACCTGAGATTACTTAACCAACTCATCCAAATTATCTGCATTTGAATAGCTACTTAAGCTTTAAGAATGACATGTGAATCAATCCTCTGTCATTTTGGTCAAACCTGATGCTTTTCTGATACCACATCTTCAAAGCATTGTAAAATATTAGGTTGGACTTGATCATCTCAAAGGTCTTTTCCAACTTTGTGATACTGTGATACTAGATGATATTATGAGTTTCAATGAGTTCCACGAAGCTACCAGGCAGAGTTGAACATTCCCAGTTTCCCTTCACTCTATGGAAATAGCAATTCTTTTCTGTAAACAAAAGTGCCTGTTCTTTTTCAGACTAACAGTATCTAGATCTAGAGAAGCTATAAGTCAAGAAAGAATAACAGTAATGTATCCATCTTAAAGTCATTCTTTTAATATGTTGTATCAATTGCTCTCGTAAAATGGCAGCTGCCTCATAGCTACCATCACAGAAGGACAGAAACTCCCTTTCATTGGAAGTGCAACAGACAGGAAAATGGCAGTGCCTGTATCTAAATGAACTGAACCTTAGACACTTCTCAGCTCCCTTGTATAAAGCTCCTAGACATTTTGTGACGTGTCTCGGAGAGATGCAGATGCATGCCATTTCCTCTCCACCTTCAGGTCTGTGTTTTTTGGTGGAGAAGGAAACTGGTGTGTAGGTGTGAAGGGAGTCAGATTTGCTCTCTAAGTGAATTTTGCCACAGGGACAATCAGCAGCATGTGTTTCATGCACAGTTTAGTCAGTAGCTGCACACCTTCACATAGCTGAATATACCAATAAAAGCATTAATGTTTCCACACGAATAAGCTCACTGAAAATTTGGCTTTAAAAGCTCAACACAAGCCATTAAATTGCTGGCTTCATCATCATTAAAAACTAATCAGGCCCATCACTGCTGAAACATCAGCTACACTTGTTTGTATACAGAGTACATCATTAATTTATTTAAATGTCAGCAACAACCTTCATCAAGGCTCCCTACACTTTATCCTACATCCCTAAGCAGGATGGAAGAAGTTATCACTGCCAACCATCTCACCTGGTTCAGCGCAACATACTTTAGACATGGCCTTCAATACATCCTTTAAAATATTTGAGGCTAGAGTGTCACAGGCTGTTCTCTAATATTGTTGGCTCTAGCACTTCTATGCCAGGAGTGCTTGTTCAGGACATACACAGCTTCCCCTATTCCCACTCTCCTGTCCCCTATCTTCCCCCAACAGAAAAAGAATTAGTGCCAGAAGTGTATGCATGCGCTGGGAGAGAAAGAGGATAATCACATACACCTCTAAAGTGAAAAAGCATTTTTTCTTCCAAGACTGAATGTACTCAATCCAGTGAGTAACTCTCATTTGCTTAGCTTTGCTGCCCACTGGAACTAAGAATAGCATCCTCCTCTATTCTGCCACAGCTTACTTTCGTTGCTTCCTAGACAGTCAGTGATCTCATGAAAGCTTGATAGCTGTTCAAAGGAAATTTTTGACACAAGCTATGTTAAATCAGTTAAAAGATGCAAAGAGTACAATTATCAGGAGGAGAAAAAATGTCCCTGAAAGCAACAGATCCTTAAAAATGTAGGAAATGGAGTATATTAATATTAACTTATGGATAATGAGATGTAGTTGACACGATGCGTTAATGCATTAGCCTTTCACCCTAGAAACCTGCTTTCAAAATGAGACACACAGAAATTAGGTAGCTTCATACAATTGTCTTTCAACCATTAATCCATCTTGTAGAAGTCACAGCACAGTCTGTCTTGCCTAGATGCAAAAGAGCAGGCGATGGAAACAGCATGGAACACAGCCAGCTCTCTTCTGAGCACCTACAGGGCTATCGGGTCCCCTTAGTCCATTGCTTTCCCGTAAGTAAAGTTGTTGCTGCTGTAGGTTTTATTTTGTCCAGTTGATGTCTGTGCTGCTGAAAATTTGTCCATATGGTTTTGCAACATAGAAGTAATAGTCTGTTACTTAGATTTCATTTAATTATGACACAAAGAAAAGTTGTCTTAGCTACTTATTTTCATATTCGGTGCACTGCAAAAGAGGGGGAGAGAGAGACACCTGCTTCAGCTGCTAAAAATAAATAAGCTGTGAAAAGAGGAGCCTCAGTAGGATTTCTGTTTTTCATCACTGTGCTCCATTATATTGTGTCAAAATCAAATTGCATTAGGCTAGCAGAGCACCAGCTGACATGCACAGTCAATCAGGGCTTTCCAAAGCATGCTCATTTTACTACATTCATCGTAGCCAATACTTAAACATTAATTGAGTACAAACTCCACTTAGAAGCCTTTTAAAAGTAACTCTTGTTGTATTTTTTTGCTAGCTTTTTGTATAGAATAAGCCTAAGTCTTTGGGTGACGAGAGAGCTACCCTTAGTGCTCAGTTTCTCAACTATGCTGATCAAGTAAGAATCGGCAAGAATTCCTGCAAAATCCTTAGTGCCCAGGTCTTTAGAACACACACAGCTAATTCAGAATCATATCTTCAGACACAGGTATGATTTTTTTCAAATTGGAAACGCGGATGTTTTGATTTGCACGGTACCAATGCATACTTAGATGTTTATAAGCTAAGGGCGATTTCTTCACCTCTCTGAAAAGATGTCTGTGTACTTGTGCAATTGCATAGGTTGTAAGAGGTTTTTTTCCCCTGTTCCTGACTTTGATTATTTGCCAGCCTGACTGACAGAGCAGCACAGGCTTTGGATCTGTCGTAAACTGGAGCCACATGACCATGAGCCTGGTTTTTGTTCACTGATGGATCTCTTGGTTTTTGTTTTGCTCTTAGCCACTGAAATGCACTGTGTGTCCCCTGATAGGGCTGCAATGAATATTTCCCATGTAGTCCAGCCTCCCACAGTGCCTGGAACACCTGCACACTTCTGCTCAGGCAGACCAGTTTCCCAGCCTGAACAAGGAAGTGATTGATATCTGTCTCAGTCCTGCTGGCAATCAGTAAAGCTACCAAACACGCTGTGTGTTTCTGTTGCATTCTGTGTTCTTGTGGCACTCTGGCATCCTCCAACCATCACAAAAAAGAGATCCATACTTATCTCTCTCACCTTGTACTGGTGAACTGTTCCTACAATGTCAGGCTCCCCAGTACACCAGAGCTCTAATTTCCTGAGCAAGTTTAGGAACTAGCAAGCCGTTATGCAGACAATATCTTCCACTGTCAGCCTGAGACAAGTGAGTTTTGTGAAGTGTGTAACCTAACATGAGACAGCTCTAATTCAGACACCTGACCTGGAGAGAATGAGAGTTCACGCAAACTCAGAAAATGCACCCTTCTGATGCTTGTCTTTTTTCTCCTCAGCATGCTGCAGTCATGTTCCAGATTTTACCTATGGGTATCTTTCTGTGTCTGGCCTTCAGCTTTAAGTGATCCCTCCTGTATAAAAACTATAAAACTTCGTCTTATCTGCAAGTGGCTCAAGTGGTCTCTATAAACTATTATCCACCTCTTGCATAGAGTGATGCAAGGATAAAGCTGTAACCCAACACTTAGCATATAAGACCACGTTCAGCAAGTTCATTATTCTCATCAACGCCTCTGTTTGTGAAGCTGGGATACAGCAGTGTGGTATGTTATACAGGTATGTCCTATGCCCTATATTGCCTTCCAAGCCACTCTTTTTTTGTCTTGAACGGCTAAAAAAGGCATGTTGGAGCTGCCTCTTGAAGTGCTGACATTGCTATGGTACAAGAGCAATGGTTAGTTCTTGTCAGTCTAGTGCTGGATAGTGCTATAAAGAAAACCCCCAGTCTTTGTCTAACATCAGTTTATTTTGGAGCACCTGAACATCTGTAATAGCGAAACATCCTCCCATGGAACATTTTCCTAGGACTCCTGGCATTTCACTACTTTACATTTCAATTACTCTTGACTAAGAAATGCAACAGGAGGATTCCAGAGGCTGCCCAGTGGACTAAACAACAGCCTTTATAAATGCAAACACTATAAATAAGAAGGCTGATAGGAGCTGTGTATCTGTCAATTTAAATGGCATCCAGCACATGAACTTTTAATTGAGATGAAGCTTTGTGGCACAATGTTATTTATTGCTTTCCATTAACTTTCATGTGACCTATTTCTCTACCTCTTGACAAGTTCATCTATCTGAGAACTTCACAGACAAAATGATATTTTCCCTTTCTGTCTGCTCAGCTGTGATCTCAGTTTGAAGCATTGCTTAGCATTCACTGCTAAAAGAAATAATGCCAAAGGCATTAAACATTGCTTTGTATCCTCCCTCCTCTTATTTAATTTTTCTCCTGTTTCTTAATAATACTTATCTAAAAGTCTGGAAAAAGTATTTGGTGCTCAGTCTTCATGGTTTCCAGTTTAGCCAATTAAAATGAAAGAGATGTCTTGGAGTTGCTAATCTAGTGAAAAAAATATGAAGCAAGAAACACTAGAAACCATGGTAAACCTTGTCCTTAAAATGAGCACAGGTGTTAAAGAAGTGATTAGTAATTATGGATCATAGTCACCAGCATTTGGATTCATAGGAATATTTTTATCCATTCAATTTCTATCTTTGTTTACTTGATTCCTTCTATAAAGGCAGTGAGAATGTCTTTTCAGTGGTGTAAATACAGATTTCTGATAACTCATTATATCGTTGCTGAATTTCATCTTCCTGGATTGAATGGAGTTTCTCCTATTGAACGCTGCTTGGTGAAAAGCCTTTCTGGCTTCAGCTAAATAGTCATGGCTCAGTTCCTTTGTTTTATTAATACAAAAGTATTTCAAGTCATGCTGATAAATTTGGTGGTCTAATATGCTCACAAAAGAGAGTTTATGACCATATTATTTCATGGGGTCACTGCTATCCAGATAAAATGAGTGGAGACCACTGGAGTACTGTTTGCTACCATTAACGTATTTGTAATTATCAACCAAAATTTAATTCCCCACCTTCTCCAGTTGACTTACAGGGTTGTATACTCCTGACTTGAAAGCACCTTTAAAAAGAAGACCTACAAATCCTTGTATTTTGTCACTACCTTCATGCATTTCCCTCTTCAGTTGCCCTCTGCAGCTATCACACCGTGTCAGCAATGCACTCCTCTCACCAGGTGCAAAGATAATTACTATTCATGTTCTTTGTATTTTCTTAATTACATCTTGCACTTCTAGTTACTCTGCCTCAGCTATCTTAAGTATTAATCACTTCACAGTCACTTGTGCTAACCTGAACATGACTATCCACTTATCTCCCTATCATCAACAAACTAAAACGCGCTGATTACATATTTGAAAGCAGACTGGCATGCTGTTTTCTTTCACTATAACACAGTATTTTTCAAATGTGTATAAACCAGTCTCAATCTTCTGTTCATTTCCTCTCCTCAGACATCTTTCACTGAATTAACTTGTCCAGTAGGCATGCGATCAACAATGTTCTTTATAAAATTATTTGCAATCTCTCTGGAACGGCTTTTATTAACCCTCTCTAGGCTCATTTTATGTTGTTAAACTTGCTTCACATTTTCTTCTCTTGGAAATAACAGTCATTCCCTCTGATAGTCACTGAAATATTGCTAGGAAGCCTTCAGTTTGAATTCTTTTTCCGTAACACATGAATTCTAAGTGGCTTAAGTTTAGGAAACAGCAGGAAGAGACTTTCTTCTGAGCTACTTAAGCTGTTGCAATTTGCTGACAGCATTGGAAGTATGAAAAGGAGAGAGGATGATTCTTTTCATTATACTGGGTACTGAACTGGTGCAAGACTGGAGACATGAGATGTGTCTATTAAACTGAATTCACTGTAAACTTCTTGTGGGGTAGGACTGTTAGTTTCTTACATCCATCGCCCCCAGGAGCTTTGAAATTGTTCATAGCAGATACTATGTTAGAACCTGTTAGTTCTCACACAAACATGTACTTATTATTATGTTAACATTAGCAAACAGGGTTTAAGGCATTGCTGTTGACTCTCATTCCTCTAGCTTTTTATTGCCACTCAACTCTTTAACAGAATGTCCTTTATCACCTTTCTGGAAACCTTTTATATTTGCCAGTATGCTAAATATTCCTGCTATGTCAAGCAGGTAGCAATGAGAAGTCTACAACAACACGACCTTCAAAGAAAGACTGAGTGAATTGGTATTACTGAGAGTAAAAAATAGAAGACTGAACACAGCTGAATTAATGATCTTCAAGTACATAAAAGACTCCTTCAAAAAGAAAAAGAATGATCCGTTCTCTCTGTCCATGGTGAATAGATAAAGAAATATTGAACTAAATCTGCAGCAAGAAGATTTGCTCTAAGTCGTAGTGTGACATTGGCATACATAAGAACTTAATTATCACTTGCTCTGTACTGACTCAGCCATGCTAGCTGTGTTCTTTGGGGTTTGCAGGCTGGTTCTGTGAAATATATTACTACAGTTATGCTTTGTTATTTCAATTTTAAAGGCTCTTTGACCTTTTAATTAAATTATAACCCTGGTTTATTATCTGTTCTATACGCACTTGCCCCGAAGTAAAAACTCAAAGAGTATTAAAAACCACTAACGTTTATTTTTTGGTTTATGGTACCACTTCAAAATGCCAGGCAAGTCTTCTACTCTAGTCTCTAAGACAGAGTATACATACCTGACCATCACAACTATCCAAGGGTATTACAGCTAAAAGCCCTTCTGCTTTGTAATGGGAAGGAACAAGGTCTCTTCAGGTTCTCAGGCAACCATTGATGATGATGTGGAACAATATAATTGTAACAACTGGTGGTCCTATTTTAGGCATTGTCTTCCATAAGGCATTTAATGAATTAATTTCTCATTTTTCCTTTGGGTAGCCCTGTGAAAAATAGATTGATTACAATATATCTGTTATTACTCAGAATGGAAAAGATGCAAATTTTAAAACTACACAAAGCCACTCGTAATTTAAGTAGTTTCTTAAGATACTTCTCACCATTGCTTGCCATCTGTTTGGTTATATTTCAGCTAAGTGTTGAAGACCCACAGGGAAAATTGTTCATCGTTGTTCAGAAGGAGACAATTTAATCAGGATAAGTCTTTTATTTTTGTAAATAAAGAATTTTACTATTTAGATGATTGAACGAGACTATCAAGTGCTTTGGCTAAGAAACTGAGTGAAGAGTAGTAATAAGTCATCTTTGTTAAGACATTAAAAAGTCGTCGCCTTGCTTTCCACTTATACAGCATCTCTCATTTAAGTCTTGAAGTGCTGAAAAAAAATTCAAGAAGTCCTGCAAATTACACAAGTATTAAGAATCACCCATAATATGAAGACACCAAATATACTTCTAACCTTGAAGCGAAATTAAGATAAACAGAAGTTCTTACTCGTGTTCTGACCAGTAAGGAACACCAGTTCCAATAAGAATATTTTTGGTTATATTCTTGAGCACTCTTTGTTCTGATTTTTCTTTCAGAGACATGGTTACTGTTCTACTAAATTATGAGACTCTATTTGAAGAATGTAACATTCTTTTTATGCAACTTGGTGGAGAGGATTTGTGAGTGACCAAATTATATCAATGATATGCAATGGCTGCACTTCAGAAATAGTTAATCTTTTGGGGAAATAACTGCTTCTGCTGTCATTTCCTATCTAAGTGTAGGGAAACAGATGACTCTTTTTTCCAAAGTCAAAAATGATTTGTTAGGTAACACTATAAAACTGTATCTTCTGCAAGGAGAAGAGGTAATTCCATAAATTTTGATATTAGAAAACATAAAAAATACTTTGGACTGTGGAATAAAATTTGTTCCTCAAATATTACTCCTCCTTGAAGGCTGTTATTATTTAATACACTCCCAAATGTCTCATGCTGCAGAATAATCAGTGTCTTGAGAGTACGTTTTAAGACAGACTCCTTTCGTAAGATATGGATGCATTTAAATTCTGCAGACCTTGAAATACATGGGTTGTATTTACTTTGCATATGCTATATGTAAAAGATTGAGGAAGGAAATAACAGGCTTCTTGCTTCATTTATTCTACGAAGGCAACTTATTGCAGCTGTAAATCTGTTCTTGTATGGCTGACGTTTAAATTGACTAGTGCTAAAACAGAAATATATGTCATCTACTCCTGATATCAACTCAGTTTGAGTTTAGAATAAGGAGAAATCTTGATTTTAGAGTGAGGTAAAATCTTGATTTTTTTGATTGTTAACTGTACAATAGTTTACTATTAAAAAGTACTTAATAAAAAAAAAAGTTTCTATATTTCAATCTTGTGCTTGTCTGACTGCAGTTTCTAAGAAAGTGCTGATTTGACTGAAGATTTTTATTTCATCCTAGCACTTATAAGGTGTCCATGTGGATATTGAGGACTTTTTCATGGGCATGAACAAGGATAGAAACTGCATTTGTTCTGGTTGCAGATGACATGGCACTAAGAGGGACTACAGAGAAATCAGAGGAAAGATGAGAATTGGGAAAGATCTTAACAAACTGCAGAGTGACTTGGAAAAGTGGGATGCAGCCAAGTAAGGATGAGGAAAGATTCTGCTCATACAAGAAGATTCAGCTATGTACAGAATAGCAACACTTCTGCAGAAGAGGATCTCACAGTAGATCACATGCTGAGCATAACACAACAATTGCAAAAAAGGAAGATGCTCTGGTACAATGTAAGCCTGCCTTGGAAGTCATGTCAGTGTCTCTTTCTGGTCTACTCAGCATTCATTAGATCCAAGCTGGAATACTGCATTAAATTTGAGCACAACTTCATGAAGAATCAACAAATTGAAGTTCATCCAGTGAAGAACAGTAAGGATAGTGAGCAGTTTGAAAACACAGTCTTGGTGAAATGTTGTAAGAGGGAGGGGGGGCGAGAAGGGGAGAGGAAGGGAAAGAAGACATAAAGGCTGCTGCAGAGAGGAAGGATATAATCTACTCTCCGTGTCTTTTGTGAATACAACTGATAGGTTTGAATTACAGTAAGGGGTGTAAACTGGGCATTGGGTAAATCTTTTCAGCACTGAAGTAATGAAGCACTGAAAAGGGCCTGCCTAACATTTTAATGAAGCTTCTTACTTTTGAATTTTTAAACAATTGGATAGACAACATACATCAGGAGTGTCATACGCAGATCTTTCTCAAAGTTTAGGGTTGGAATAACACCTCTGTTAAGGCTGTGTTCAGTTCTCTATGATTCAGCATAGCATCGAACCTGAATGATCCTATTGCCACATGATTACAGCGATAGATGTATGTTATGGCCAGCATTTTAAAACATAGATATTTAATCTCAGACATGCACAAAACAACATTCCTAATCACTCACATGCATGGCTTAATTCTCTAAAGTTCTGAAAGTGCAGAGCTTGGTTTTAAGTTCTGCACGTGCTGTAGAATTTCAGTTTCCTGTCTGACTGCAGCAGATGCTCCAATGCAGATTCGTGAAGCCCTAAATAAGGCAGTGATAGGATAGTTTGCAGTAATACCTTCTTATACCTAGTAGAAAAGATTGGCTTAAACCCTTAAGCATGCAATTTAATGTTTCTTCCAGCTTGTGTATTAATAACAGCCATTTAAATTCCAGATAGAATTGCTATCCTTTTAAATGTTCAGTCACTTATTATATCATTGTTTTTTAACTGTAGACATGGTCTCTGGGATTCAGTTGCACCGAGTCTGAAAAATAACTCTGTAATATCCTTTTAGAAGAGTACAGAAGAACTGGTGGACATTTTTGCTGCTGCTGTTAACATCGATGTGTCTTAACAAAACAGTCTATCTGTCATGAAAATCTCTCAGGTGCAGACTGAATTTTATGGAAACAAGCAGCTCCACCCCAGAACATTCAGTAAGCCAGGGGCTACCATGATTGTCTAAATTAACACTGAATGAAAACCTGGGTCTCATATCCCAGGTGAGTTCCGTGATTCTTCACAGTCCATTTAAAAACTAACAGCAGATGTTCCATAGTGCATTGCATATTCATTATGCTACAGATGGCTTCCCTACCTTGGCATTTGAGGGAGTTGGAGTATGTGGAATGAAGGAATGTGGAAGGAAGTGTCTCTGCTGCAAGCCAGGAAACACAATCTAAAATTGGATTTTCTCTTTCCTACGTGAGCAACTGAGGATTCAAGATCTTAGCATTTCTGGATGGCTTACTGTATTAAAGGCTGCCCTCTTCTCTTCTTTTTCCTTTTGTAACAAAAATTGCTATTTGAAATTGGTAAAAACAATTGTTTTGCTTCTCAGTGATAAGAAATGGTATTTCAGACTGCAATCCAGATAATACCTCATGCTCTGTTATATGTTATATTTGTGTACTGGTTTTTATTTTCTATGCCCATTTCTATGTCTTTCTTTTTTTTTTCTCTTCTCTAAACTTTCCTTGTATGAAGATGAAGAGATGTCATCTTCCATGCAAACTGTCAGCAAGGGCCATTCTCAAAAGCTTGGGTTGACCACTGTCAGATGGGTGGGCAGTTCAGCTTTCCCCCCTCTCCCATATGTATTAGGGTGCATCTAGCAGAAATTAAGTTAATTTCCAAGCTTGCCATCTGCCAGAATGTCCAGGACTGAAGTATTTGTCCTTTTGTTTCAATTCTGTGTAGGCAGAAGGACACCAAGGAATTATACAAAGAAGATACTGAAGCAATAGTGTCTTTCTCCCAACTGCCTTCTCACAGCAAGCATATGAACAGATTTTAACATCTAAATGCCATTCATTCATTCTCTTGAGAGGCTAGGAAAAGCACACACATGACCTCTTGAGCAGCTGAGATAGAAAGGTGTGGTACAGCTGTAGGAAGGGGGCAAGAGTGTTTGCATCACTTGGCTTTCATTTTATCATTCTCAACACCCAACGTATACCTAACACTTTGAACTCTGCTGTCAGGCTGTATCCCTTTCAAATGTAAAAATATGACCCCACTCATGAGCAACGCTCTCTGAAATTCCTGCCTTGAAGTGATGAAAACCCTTTTGTTCTCTTTTAGGTCTTTTCTCAAAGGGTTATAAAGCCTCTGCACTGAAACAGTTTTGGAAAACTTAGTTCTGCTTTCAGAATGTCCTATCTTTTCTCTTATGCCTGACTGCTTTCATTAGTGTCAGACAGGTTGGGGAAAAGCCACTTGTGCTGTCAGAATAGGGGTAAGACTCAACAAAATGGTTAGATCTGGCCCAAGCTTACGACAGTTGCTGTAGTGACCCTCATAAATCTGATGTTATTGGCTGTCCTTTGCTACAATTACGTGGTTCATACCATCATCCCTTGTTGCTGCAGAGTTCAGAAGCATGCTTTATAATTTTGTAAAACGTTAACATAAGCCTATTAAAATGCAAAAGCATCACATTAATATGGGGTAAATCACCTAGTCTAGAGCCTTTAAGGCAGGCTGTGAATTATTCAATTCCATGATAGATTTAGCCAGCACAACACAGCAAGCCTCTGATTAGCCCCAGGATAAATTTTGAGAGGTCATTAAGATCAACATTTTCCTTTTCATGTACCCTGTGTGTGTGAGTGTATGTGAAAGTGGAAAAAATAAAAAGAAAAAGAAATCGTTAAGTCTTGGGAAGGACAATCAAAGAGATCCCAGTCTTACGGGTTGTAATAAAACATGGCTGGTACCAGACCCAGCTGAAATAGCCTGGAGGCAAAACCACGTCTTGCATTGTCCTCCTTACAGCAACAATTAGGAGAATGGAATTTCCAGTAAGAGATGTGAGCATGAATCCCTGATAACTGAGTGCCAGAGACTATTTGTCAAATACCACGTAAATAAACAAACCTGGTTCCAGTGAAGCTGCTTCAAACAAAATGGAAAGCTAACACAGTTTCAGCAATACCCACTCACCGCTAACTCATGCACACAAATGTGTTCAGTATTTGTAAAGGAAAAAAAAAAAACAAGCAAACAGAAACAGAATATACCTACAGTATTTCTATGCTCATTTAATTGGTTTTTTTTCCCCTTTAATCACAGATGATATCACATAGTGTTTTTCAGTCTCTAATTAGAAATACCACCAACCAGGGTGAGCATTTGGTCCTGCTGATCTGACCAGAAGATGCATTACAATTAATTTTGACTGTGTATTGCCTGCCCTGTTTGCTTCTAACACAAAAAGGAGTGCTGTACACACAAATATGTTTAATCATGTATAGGACCTTCTTGCTTCTGCGTGTGTAATCAACTTCTGCTATTAAGGCTCCTCTGGGAACTGATAAATGAGTAGCATATGTAATTTCTTCATTAACATACCTGTTTACTCCCAGCTGTGCTTTGAAGTAGATTGGAGCAAGCCTCCAGACTAGCAAACTCTGTTCCTAAACTGAATGCATCAAAATAGTACATAACAACCTTATGAAACTTAGGTAACCTATAGTTATTTATGTATGTTCTGGCCTCTGTAATCAAAGGACAATATCTTCAGAGAATACTTTTTCTCCTTTTTTTTATGCTCTATTCACATGAATGTGATGGTTTCTGATTTTAGTTTAAATGTGGAAAGAACTCAAGAGCGTATTCCTGGGTGTTGTGTGCTGCAGGTTCTCACATGAAGTTCCACTGAAGTATTTAAATTCCCTTTAGGATGGTTATCTGTTCACCACTCAGTTCAGTGTGCAGAATTGAGATCCTTACCACAAGTTCTTTCCTGCCCTTCCACAAGTAAAAGTGTACTTGGAGTAGATCAGTGACTCAGTCATACATTTACTTTTAAATTTCCAGTGGACTGAACGCATATAATGGCTTTATACAGATTTCCTGACTCAACTTTGATGTCCACGTATAATGAAAGGTCACAGTGAATAGAGCTTTATGCGTTGAAGAAAGCCTGTTCTTTGGCTCTGACCCACAGCTTTGTCACTTCTTCCCAAAATACTTAGGAAAGACAGTGAACCTGTTAAGCTGCCAGGCAAATTTTAAGACTTACTGTTTTGAAATAACTATCCCATAAACACCTATTTCCTTATGTCTTCTGCTTCTTACTCTACTCACTTTCAAATCTCTGTATAGTGCAGCAGATTTCTCATCAGAGCTCCTCCTCCAGTCCACCTGGGCACATTTTTATGTTGTTACTCTAAATTTTCTAGTAACCACAAAGCTGTCTGTGATGCCTGTCCCTGAAAAGTCTTTACCTTCACAGCCACTGGTTTCATCTGTTACAATGGTATGAAGCCTTTGAGACGGTGCTCCTGAGGCACTGGAACAACATGACTGACATTTTATGGCATAAATTGCAAAAGTGACATGAAAACAGATGAATTTATTAGAATCACTGATGACATTTAAGTTTAATTAAGTCAGGTTACTCAGCGTAATGATTTTGTTGCAGAGGAGGTAACTATTTTGGAATTCATAACGTTCAACACAGATCTTCTGCGATAGAGTGTTGCACCTAGGGGTGCCATTATGAATGCTTGCACTTAAAATGCTGTGACAAGTTAAATCACAGCGAAATTTATCGTAACCATTTGACAATGCTATCTCGAAAGGTTGTCATGGTTGAATAAACAGTTTTGGGTGGGAGGGCAAAGGGTATTCAGAATGACAGGGTTAGTCTGTTTGTAGCCTGCAATAAGATGGGTAACGCCAAAAGGTAGTTATCCTCATCTATGAAAATTCCCTATAGTTTTACATTCAAAAAATGCAGAAGCGAAACACTTATTCTGGTCTCAGTAACAAAAGTACCATAAATTGAGGGGAAAACTGCTATCTCTCCCAGTGATGTACTCCATGCATTTCAAAATGTAAACTATTAAATGTTCATCAGTGCTCTGGATGACTTTTCTTGCTTCTTTGCTGAGCTGCAGCGTTTCTGTCTCTGGACAGCCAAGATTTGGTTGTAATTAAGTTTGATTTGTAGCCTTTGCCTGCAGGTTAATAGTGCAAGGACACTTTTTTTGTGTAAACTAGATATCGTTCCTCCAACATAACTGCTGTTATACAGACAACCTTTTTAGAAATTAAACCTTAGACTCCTTCCTTCAGCATTAAAATGACTGCCTGCTTGCTCTTTAGGCACTCGAATAGAAAATGCTTTTTATTTGTTCAGCAGAGTGTGTTTAACTAACCCTGTTATCACTGATGGGAAGCAGTGCTCAAAGGGGCCAGTACATGCCTGTATGCCATATCTGCATCTTCTGGAGTTTCAGAAGTCATATCTCCATCTATGTATTAGATTTATGTGTTGCATATAGGGCTCTTTTTTCCCTTCTTGTACCCTGCAGTCAAGACGAAGTTGCTGGAAAAAAGTTCTTGACTCAGATCCTCTAGGGGGCGTTGTTTAGTTTGGGGGTTCTAGTTTTTGGGGTGAGCTTCACTGGTGCACTAAATGGAGCAGAAGGCAAAACTGTACATCTCTGTGCTTGAAATAGTTTCTGATGACTGTACAGAGCAAGAATTATATCTGTAATGTGCTTGTCATCAAAGGGCACCCTCTGCAACTCTTTTGCTTGCTGAAGTGTCTCCTTCAATCCTCCTGGCACTGAAAAAGCAGGGTGGTATGAAAGCTCCAAAACGTTCTCTGGCAAGGCTCTTTTCTAACCACAGATTTCTGTGTGGGGTTGTTGGGCATGTTTAGGTTTCTCTGTTCATGTATCATCTTGAAATCTGTCATAAGGAATGCACAGATTTACAATTACATGGACAAAACACACATACACTTTTGCTTGTCCTTTTATCTGCAAGGTTATAATCTTTTGTGTTTTGTTTTGAACAATATCAATGCCTCAAATTGCTCCATGTTGTTGTTGCTGTGTTACAAGAAGCAATTGGCAGAGGACTCCAAGACATGAAGTGATGTACTCAAAATGTTACAATATTAAGTTCTTATTTAGGCAATAGTGACTTATGTAGAAAATCAAAACAAGATAAAAAGCCCGAAATAAAACCTGCAAACCAGGCAAAACACCCTGCCATGCAGATAAATAAATAATTACTAAACCCCAGGCCCATTTCACTACCTCTTCAATATGTGTGTACATCTATCACTTTGTTTTTTTGCTTTGTGGAGAGTTGTCATCTGTTGAGTCCTTGCTTCACTGTAAAATTGCACTGGATCTGCCAAATCATACATGCAATATTAAACAACACATTCATGCACAGCAAATGTTATATAAACTGTTGAGATAATGCTAAGTCCTAGTTTATGTCACTGAACAAATCTTCTGTGTTTTTTCCTCCAGCAAACTTTACCACTCACACGGTTTGTTTATTGTTTCAATGAGGAACCTGTGAACTACAATCCTTTTCTCAAGCCAGCAGAACATTCCTAAACAGACCTCACTCAAAAGAATGGACATCTATTTAATTGTAGTGCATATTGTTTACATATTCTATTGCATGTAAATGCACTTCATTGCTAGAATTTATCCCACACAGAGAAACATACAGTGAAGGGTCATCTTCTAGCTTGATAGTCCAGGATAGAGGCATAACCATAAAGGGTTAATATAGAAATAGCCAAATTGTTTACAGTGAAGGTTATACTGGCCAACTGCCAGGAACCCAAGTGGTACACTTGATTTATGTAAGCATTTGCATGGTCTTATGATACAGAATAAATTTTTGCTGATATTAACAATTTTATTGCAAGTGAAAATAACAGTATTAATTCCACTGCAATAAAACAGATGCAGATTATTTATTTTACCTTCCTTGATATAGATACAGCAGCTGCTTGTTTTGTTGGGAATGTTTAATTTCACATTTCCCTTCACATCTAGCAAGCTGGGTGTCTGGGCCCTTAGTTGGCTGTGTGGCTCTAAAGGGCATAGGATGGCATCAGACACTCTCTGAAATCTGGCTCCTTCCTTTCATTTTCATGCAAGTCCTATCAAAGTGTTCTCATTATCTAAAAAGGCTTCCTCAATATCAAAGTGGATCATTCTTGCTCTTGGAGGATGCTGTCCTTGAAGACCTGTCAGCTTCCCAGAGAACCTTGGCCCTTCAGAGCTGCCTGCCATTGGAACTTACAGTCCCCTGAATAATCTGCAGTCTGCTCACCCGAGGTCCACCTGAGTATTTTGCTACTGTCCTTCCTCACAACTGTCAGGGTCTTGAACTTCACTGTTCCATGGCCACTACTGACAAAGTTTGATTGCCCCATCTCCAGCTATTTCTTCCTTGCTAGTGACCAGCAAATCCAGCTGTGTGTCACCTTTGGTCGGCCCATGCTGTATTGGTATCAAGAAGGTGTCTTTGGTTCCACAAACATACTGTGTTGGGAGACTGAATCTAGCTGTTTTGTTGCTTGCAGACAATTTACAGTCAAGTGTCTGAAGCACTCAGATTTACTCAAAATTATTGTCTCTATTTATTGTCCAAAAACATTTTCTGTGTTATAGAGTTCTGATGCAACTTTGCTGTAGTTGGGTAGATGTTTAGCAGTCAGTCAGATCAGTACATCTGTGTTGTAATGGATCCTGACAGAGATAAACTAAATATGTAACCAGCTGTAGACTGCATTCTCCTCTATTTGGATATCTTACTGATCACCTTAACCCCAGAACACAGATGGAGCCCCCATGCTGCCAATAGCCATCCAGGTAATAGACCATGCTGGTGAGATTTCAAGGGCAGAAATTCCTCCAAGGAAGTATATGAGGTTTTTCTGACTTTGAAAACGGCAGTATGATTGTCATCCAGATTGATCATTCTCTGCATCTGAACAACCTTTTTTAAAGATGCCATTCTTTGCTATTGCTTGCAGTGCCCTCCGTGGAGGAGAGAAAGCTCTGAGTAATCCCCGACCACAAGGACAATAGGGAATCCTCTTACAAGGTCTTGGCATTATTTGTAAAAGACAGTGGACCTCTTAAAAATAGGCAAAGTCTTTCAGAATGTCCTATAGTCACCAACAGAATTCCTTGATTTCCAATAGCTGGTGCAACTTTGCCTCCCAGAAGTTAAATGTGATATTTTTATTCTCTTTGAGTGGGAAAAGCAGAAATAAGGTACTGCAGTGTCACAGGGAACCTGGTTTGTACTGCATGACAAAGATATGATAGATGTATTGTCTTTCATACAAAATCAAAGGAAGGATTATAATTTTTCTTCTAAGTGAGTAGACAATAAAGAAAGTGACACTGTTTGAAGTTATACTTGGAGAAACTTGTGTGAACTACATTAAAAATGTCCCCCTTATTCCCTTTAATCAACTCATCTACTTGATCTTGGCTCCTACCTGTTCGTATTTCCTTTAAAATGTTCCTTAATAGCCTTTAGGTCAAAAGTACAGATTCAGAGAACCCTCCATGATTAGAAGATATGTAATTGGTTTATACAATATTACCTTTCTGTAATATTTCTCTAGGTCAACCACACGATCTGGGGAGACAAGGAACTGAGAACTACTATGTAGTTGGACATTCCTTTTTGATTTCCAAATTCATTAAAATTTCTCAGTGAAAATAAGGTTCCTGTCCACAATTCTGAATGTGTAGATTCTAGACTTGCTTTTCAGAATCCTTAGGAGTAATTCATGTTTCCTCAGGGGTCCAGAAACTACAGGTTGAAATAGTTGAGATACTATAATTACTGATCCCACACTTGCTGATTTCAGCCAAGGTAGCATCTGCTAAGTACTGCCCTGTAGACTACTTCAAGGCAGGATTTTGCATGATCATCATAAGGAATGAGTCCAGGCAAATGCATGAACTTCTCTTTTGATTGCATTTGAGCAAGTGCTGAGTCTTTTCAAAGTCTGCAAAATGCAAAGGAAAAGATTAACAGTGCAGCTTCTCAACTATAGTACCAGAATACACTATATTTATCCTTATCTCTGGGTAAATACAGCTTTGTAGATTGCCTTCATTTTCGCTACCCTTCCTTTTTTAACCAAATCCAGAGTTGCATCAATGTGATAACTTCTTCCCTACCAAGAACCCTGAGCACTTCTTTGTGCCTTCCCCTTTTCTTGTCTGTTCCTCTATACCTTCTAAGTTATTGACATATCTGGTGTCCTTGCAGTTCCAGATCTCCGTACCACCTGCTCCTCCTTTTGCTTTCATACATATTCAACTTAATTCTTTGGTTTCTACTTTGTAATTTTCTCCTTTGTATGTGAGTGATGTACACCCAGCCACAGGTCACATCTTGCTTCTGCTTCTTCCAGCACTGAATGTCTTGAAAGGGCATTTCAGGAGCAAATGAGACTGCCTGTACTGAATTTTGGATTTCCAAGAGTCTTCATTAACCGTCAAGTCCCTCTTCAAGAACTTCATTTCCTAGCCTAAGCTTTCTTGTTGCCATTCTTTCTCCAGATATCAAAAGTGTTGGTGACTTCAAAAAGATGGTAAGGTTCTGTCACAAGCTTTTGCCATCATTTTTCTCCTAATAGCTTTCATTCCTGGTCTTTTCCTAATCTGTTTTGTTCCCCAGTGATGTGTGCCAGCATGACTGAACTACCTCCTTCCCCTTCTTCATCTGTCTGGTGGCTCCTTCTATTTATGTCCTAAATGATCCTACTGTCTTTCCACTTGACTATCATTCTAATGATAACCTCTAAATTTTCCCCACCTTCTACAAATCCTCATTGCTCCCTTCTGGTCTTGTCAGAAATGCAGCTCCTACAGCCACCTTCTCCTGCATGAAAATCAAATCATGTTTTTTTCTCACTGAATATTCCTGCTTCTTCTTCTGTGATCAAATGCTTCATCCCAATGCTTCAGCAAGCCAAATCTCTGACTTTGGTTCCTTTTTTGTAGTCATCAGTGCCAACACCAGTTCTCCTTTCACTTGCTCTTCCTCACCTTTGCTTGCTGCTATGTTATCTCCCATGCTGTGGGTATCTCCTTTTTCTCACTCAAGTTTTTCTTGAAGCACATTTCGTCAGAGCCATTGTGACTGGCCTACCCTCACCATTCTATTATTATTTACAGGCTCTTTCGTAATAGGAGAAAAAGTAGAAAACAAAAGGGAAATGGACAGGAACTTTATAAGTTGTCATTATCTCTGTATCTGCAACAGAACCTTTTGAGATCTGTTGCTCTTCAGGATGAAGTAGGACGGTCTCTGCCTTGTAGGCCACCACAAACACTACTGGTGCCTAACTAATATTGGTGATAACTGGTCCTTTCTTCTACACAGTCACTAGTTGCTGTCTATATATAGGGATTGTATAATCAGGCACTGTCTCAGGCACCTACTATCAGTTTCTCCATCTCCCTTGCGAGCAGTGTGGAATGACTGTGTATTAATAATAAGCTATGAGATACCTCAGATTTTCATTTTTTTCACTAATGAGAAAAAGCCAAAGGAAACATATGTAAAAGATCCTTGTCTGAATTGAAGACAAGATGACATATTCTTGCAGTTCTAAAACACTTTTTGGAATCTGCCTGTATCGTATAAGAGGCTGCTGTGGCATACACAGTCAATGTGGACAAGAAACAAAGGGGTCACTTATGTGGGACATGAATATTACTTCCTGAGGTAGTCATGTTGCCAGTGGGAACCACAGTTATTGACTTGCTGGATGAAGAAGTGGGATTCTGCTATAGACTTCAGCAGAAGGGGAGTTTGATTTGCACTTCCCATTTCAAAAGCTGGTCAAGAAAGATATTAAGCCTTTTGAAAATGTGTCTTCCAATGATGAACAAAATAGGTTACAGGGTGGCTGAAGAATGGAGTCATTTTCAGAAAGGCATTTTCAGCTGTAAGAGAGACCAGATGTTTCAGTGATTTTCCTCTCTCAGCTTTCAGCATAAACTGGAAATTTGGTGAGTGGAATGGTTTATCAGATAACAAGGTACTTGTTTTGCATCTTAGTTCCATGGCAGAAAAATGTGTGCCTTCACTTCAACTCAATGTGGGTTTTTAGTGGCTTACAAACAGCTTCTCACACCACATTGTAATATATAACAGCAGCAGCTCCCTGGTGCAGTTCAGAATAGTGTACAACCTGTTACAGTGAAATATGGACACAGTTAGCATCAAATGAACTTTCAGCAAGACAAGAACAATTGCAGAGTGTCTCTGAAAGTCCATTTGTGCTGCTCTAAATTCTTTGTTCTCTACTCAGAATACTATTAAATTACAAAATTCCCTTTATCTCAGATAAGGACTTCTCTCTTGGTTTGTTTTTTTTTTTTTTGTTTTGTTTTGTTTTTGGAGGGGGATGAGTGGAAGAGAGTGGTCGGGGTTTTTTTCCCCTTAAGGACTGTTACCAGCTATTCACACATTTTAGCTTATAAAGAAAGCCTGTTTCTCCATGGTTTGAATTCTCTTTTCCTAAAGATTTAAGACGGAGTAGTGCCAGAAACAGTAGAATGGTTCTTTCTGTGAAACTGCACTCTTTTTTTTAACAAAACAGACTTCTGAACAGATTAGGAGTACAGTTACTAGGGATATAAAAGCAGAGAATACCTAGTCTAAAAGTGTCTTTACCACATTGCTCTTGTGCTTACTTATACTAATGTAAAATACCCAGTTTTAGCAGCACTTCTTTACTCATTCAATACAGATCTGAGCAGCCATACAAGGTGTGGGGAAGCTGTTAGGATTCAGCTTCAGAGAGGTTTTATATCTGAAGGTTACAACTGCTAGCTTTGATCATATATGTGCTATCTCATTCCAAAGTGAGGAACAACCCCAAATTTATATATAACTTATAATGATAAAAACTACTGTGCTATCAAAAGGAGAAAATATTTTTTGCAATGATTTTTTTACTTCCTAAAGCACACGATACACTGTTACTTAGGTCTGCAAGTGAGTTTTCTCATCTGTTGCATATGAAACCTCTTGAGACACTAAACATGTGCTTTGCCAGTAGGCATTAACACGCTTTGCTTCCCACTCTTAGGCAACTATTTCCATTAGATCCTACTACTTTAGGCAAGAGAGACACTGAGGGAGAGCAAATTCCTCTTGAATAACACAGCTTGCTTACAAACCTTCTGCAGGCTGAACTTAGCCAACGGGAGGTCTCTAAATTAGCTATTGGAAAAGCATTTCAGAATGGTTTGTGTGGCGGAATGGAATTGATAGTAAAAGTTGCTTGTCTGTACCCTGTGAGCTGATTAGCTCAGGAAGAGTACACGCAGTGTTGCAATTAGCATTCAAAGCCTATTCATTTGTACTCTGGCACAGAGAACAGTCTCTGTGGGAGGCTTAACAGGGAGAATTATTCCTTCTTCTATGCTGTTTATCGTTACTTGGGCTTTAAAGGATCCAAAGCCTTTGAAAGAGACTTGGTCTTCAGGATATCATTGAAGATACTGAAAGCTGAAGTGCTTGGCGATTGGCAGAACTGAGAGCAACTGCCACACTGCTCTCAATCAAGCCTGACATTTTGCAGTGCAAGAAAATTATTCATCAATAACACAACTTAAATAACGTTACTAGTCAGTATTCAGTAGCCAAGACGGTAAAATGTGCTAAATGTGGAAATTCTTCGTGGAATGTTGCAGTTGCTAATATTGATGTAAAAAAACCCCAAGAAATTGAATGAATTACTGGTCTTCTAGTAATAGTGCTCTTTTTATAGTAACAATGCCTAATTTTGCATGTATAACAACAGACACTTTTAGCCCTACGTCTAACCAAGAAATTAATATTACAATGAATGAGGTTTGCAGTTTTATCCATACAAAGACAAAGTCTGAACCTCCTTCTCACCATGATATAGTTATCACTACTGGAGAAGATTTACAGAAACCCAGAGGATGCTTAAACTCTTCCCCCAAACAACTGCTGTATTGGCACCCTCATCCCTATCCCTGAGTAACGTGCACAAAAGAAGCTGCCGTCAGACATAGCCTGCAGACAGGCTTGGAGAACTGCCTGTCCCCCGTGCAATGTTTCATTTTGGTTTGTGCATCCTAGGAGCCAAGGTTTTCAAGGACAGCATCTCCACGTGAGAATAGCTATGGGCCATGTGAGTACTTGACAACCTTCCCATCAACAAAAGGAAAGACAAAAGCCTTAATGCTCTGGGGTGAAGTTGACCTAAAAACTCTCATGAACTCCCCAAGTTAATTTAGATTTTGTTTGTCTTCTGATTTCAAAAGGGTCTTGCTTCATGTCTATTTTGGTACCACTGCATTTCTTTGCTCTGCAGCTACTGTGTCCCTGTCGCATTGCAGGAGACTGAGTGTTGTAAACACCTGTCCCAAGGGTCAAGAACCCACTCAGGCCATGTCTGACACCAGACAGATGTGGGAGCTAGGTCAACCAGCTTGTCTTTCTACTTTTTGTTGACTGCAACCTGCCTGCATTTCCTTCCACTAGTGCCTCACCAGGATGATACTCTTTGATAGTCTTTTTCAGACTCTGACTGGTTTTAGCATTCAGAAATACATTCTGAGCTTAGTCTCAACTCTTTAATTGTTAGCTTGCTTCTCAGTCTCAGCATCAGCTGAGATTGAGTAATTCCCTACCTTCATTTATATTTATATTTTGAAGGTATTTATAGATTGAAGCTATGGTCCCCTGAGTTTTCTTTTCTCTAGGTTACATTTATAGACCTTTGATAATCATCCCTCGTATTTCGTGCTTCTCTGCCAATACTTATATGCTGTTTGTTAGCCGTTGCATTACTGACTCCTCCCTCCCACCAACTTTGCTCTACATTATTACAAAAGTGGCGACACTAGGACATATTTTACTGTGTTCTTGTTGACTGAAGGTGATGCAGGCCCAGTAGATATAATACATAATCTATCGATACTCCAGCCCTGAAAAACATTCCTAAACAGTGGGTATTTTCTTGCCTCTTAGAAGCTTGCTGCTGTTTCTCTTGCTGTTTGGGACAGGGTATATCTCTAGCTGTCTGTGCAGTGCTCAGCATAATGAATTTCCAGTCTTCTCTGGATTCCTTTGGTAGTTCTGTAATGTGAGATAATTAGACATAAAGGCAGCAATGACTGAAAAGTGCAGAATCAAGCGTAAAGCCAGAATCTCACCAGCTCTGCTTTTGTAAGGATCTTAGTTTTCACACTGAACATTCCCAAACTGCTGTATCTGTAAGAGAGTTAGAATTGAAGGTGTTAATGATATGGACTGGTGCAGATTTCCCTGAACCATATGTGAGATCAGCAATCTAGGCTCATAAATTCAGTTCAGTAGCTGTGAAAGTGCCTTGAATTATTTAGTTTACTTGTCCAGTGAGAACTCAGAATTATTAAAATTTTGCCAGCTACTGCATGTACAATTTTTTTTCCACAAGAAATTTTTCCTTGTGTGCAGTTGCATATTTTAAACACACGTGGTCAATCATCTTTCTGCCCTCTGACTCATTCCGAGTTAATCATCTTTCTACCCTCTGACTCATTCCGAGTTTTTGTTTTTATAATTTTTGTCCTATTTCTCTCAAATAACTATGCTCTAACTTTGCCTCTGAGTTTCAGACAGAGCCTTGATCTTAATGCTTATTCTGACCTTAAAATATCTTGACTTAAGAACTTGTCTGTGTGGTAATGCAAGCTAAATTCAAGAAAGAAGAACATATTCTCCCTCTTAGTTAACTGATTTCTTTTTTTAACTTCTCAGAACAAGTGAAAACAACTTTTTCTGAAATGACGAGGGCTTTCCTTTACCTCTGTCTGGGCTTTGCTGTGGTTAGCAGGCATTTTCTTAAACAAATAGTAACAAAAGGGAGACGCTGCAGTAATTTCAAACACTGATGAAGATACAGCTCTTGTTGTCACCAGTCATGAGAAGCAGTCACAGTTCACAGGACAGCTTCCTCTTATGTGCTGAATTTCTTCAGTCTGTCTGCAGGACATTAGGATTAAGTATAGACTGCTTTCCACATCTTCCTTGGGGGAGAAATCCTCAGGAATTCATTTACTGGCTTCCTATACTTGTGGAAAGAGCTGAGATTTGCATGGACCCTTAGAATCTAGGAGACAAGCGGCGTATAAGAAGTATATTGATTTGATAAGCGTACTTTTCAAAGGGTGGCCTAGGCCACAAACAGCAAAAATAATGTTTGATTGCTATAAGGTTTGTTTGCCTTTTTTTTCTTCTAGCTCAGAAGATTTAACCTTTTTAAATGGGTCAAAAAAATTTATTCAATATCAACTAAACCCATGGAACCATCTGGTATATTACAGAGAAGAGTGAAAATACTTACTTCAGCAGAGGGGAGAATGGCACAGTGGTGGTGTCAGTGTGCTCCTGAGCCTGCACATCCCGTGATGATTTAACTTTCTGTACTGCCTTGTGTCTCTGAATGAGGGGTTTGGTTAGAAAGCCATCGAAGTCCAGTAGGGTGGGATAACTGAAAGCTTGGAAACTCACAGTCAGTGATTTCAATGACTAGTACACCTGTAAAATTAATTTACACTTTATAAGGGAAAAATTCTCTGCAAAGCTCTTTACATCACCAAATGGAATATTTTATACCAGAGTAAGTAATTTTCAAGCCTCATCATCTAAGGCTACATTTTAAAAGTATAGCCTCCTTTGTGTGCAAAACCATAGCGGCTGCAGAGCACAGTCTGTGCATGCATCAATGCTGTCAAACCTGGGGATTGTTTGCCAAATTTTCATGCTGTTAATAATTAAGCAGCAGTAACCTAATGACATAAAAGCAGACCACCACTAGATGAGAAAACAAGGGGTTATCTACCTCATAGGCCATTTGTACAAGGAAATGTTTATTCAAGGTTAAAAATAAGTTTCCAAACTTCAGAAAAAATCTTGGTAGAAAACCTCCAACCCGCCATCACTTTATCTCCAAAAATCTAGGATGCTGCTGTAAGAATAAGGTGGGGAGATGCTGTGTGAGCCGAGCTGCAGTACCATAATATCTCTATTTAGTTCTGTAGCTAAAAAAACAAGTCCCTTTACCCCCATATTAGTTGTTGAGAAGTGGTAACCTAAATGTAGAACAAATGAAGTGTGCCGTCACTAAGAGATTTCCAAAAGGGCATTATATTAGTGACTGTAAAAGCTGCATGTGGCAGACTGAAAAAAAACACAAATTCCCTTGTTTGATGCTGTTACAGCTTTGACAGGCCTTCTTTTGGGGTGGTTGCTCCTAAGATGCATTAATTCTAGCACTTAAAACTCCAATGTTCAGTGGCATACACATAACAGAGGCATGAACTGACCTTTCCAGAAGGAAAAGGTTAATGTTGAAAAACACTGATTTCAACTATCCATCTTCTCAAGGTAAACCTAGAGTTTATAGTTTGCCTAACTACACAGTGTTGCTGTTCCCTTGAAACACAGTTTTCTTTTTAAAGTGATCTTTGAACCAGTATTCCCACTCATAAACTGCTTGAATTTTAATTGCCTGCTATCTATCTTATACATCTTTGTCACCTGATAGCAGATGTGGAGATGCATCTGCATCTTAGATGCTGCTGAGGTGGCAGCCAGAGAGATGTTCTCATAAAATCTTCCCCAGGGAGGCAGTCACGGCACCAAGCCTGACAATATTCAGGAAACATTTGAACAATGCACTCAGACACATGGTGTGAATGTTGGGGTTGTCCTGTGCAGGGACAGGAGATGGACTCGATGATCCTTGTTGGATTCTTTCCAACTCAGAAGATTTTATGATTCAATGATATTTCTGGTAGTTCTTGCCTAGGGTCATTCTGGGAGGGGCCTGACAACTGCAGTAAACCAGGAGATGACTATCATAACTGGGATAATATGATGTCCTTATCCACTTTACATCAATTGTTTCAGTTACTCCAATCATATAACAGCAATGTTAATCAGATAGCTGTGTCACATAAAGAACTTTAATTGGGGGCTGAGTAGTAAATCTGAGTAAAGTAGAACTTGGGATCAGTATCAGGACCAATTCTTTATAGGGAATGTATTGAGCAGAAAATTTTCACCAGAGAAACGGTGGAAGACTTACCACTTCAGTTACCTGAAGTAACTAGACTGGGCTCTTGAGCAACGTTGCAGGAAATTATTTCCCATTGACAGTTCACAATCATTATCTTATCTAACAGCTGGTGTCTCTGCGTGATGTCCTCTTAATCTGTCCTTCCAAGCAAGCTTGACAGCCACATTCAAGTAAGGTGGACTTTGTGACACCTGAAGGAGTCCCCTGGGCCTTGAATCTACTGAGACAAGGAAAATACTTCATGTCTACCAAAAGCCTCAGAAGCGTCCCTCATGGCTGCTCTGTGGTTCTGCATGAAGCAAGACCTGCATTTGCAAGCCCTCCTGCTCTTATTCCAGGTAACTCAGCCTTCTCCTTTCCAAATGGGCATATAATAGACATATATGGTATGAGCAAAGTATAGAGAGCTACACCAATATCAGTACAAGAATATTTCATTAACTGTTCAGTGTGGTGCTCTGTGGCCACAAAGATCATTTCTCCATTCATTGTTTTGTCTTGCCTTGCTAAAAATGGTTGGGGCTAATGATCCTTCTGTCACTTCCATCAGGAGATTATTTTGCAGTGTAATGAAGGGCCAGGACATTCCTCCTGATACCATCTGACATATTTTTTCTTTGCTCATCTTCATCCCATTAATTTTACTTAAAAAATAATCTTTTGCAGCTTTGTGTTTTTACATGCTCTGAATATTCTTAGTTCTTTTAGTTCTTGTAGTCCCCAGGTAGCCTTTACTGGGACATACTTTTTTCTTCCTTCTTGCAAACAACATCCTGCATTTAATTGTAAGCTTGTGATTGCCATGAAGATGATAAAAAGTCATTTAAATTAGAACTGATTGGAAAATACAACCATGGGACGAGAAACCAATGGGAACACTAGGTAAAATCCAGTTATTTTCAATGATACACTGCTGGCATTGCTGTGAAGATGAGACTTTACAAAGGAGCTAAAAGCCAACATTAGGAGATGGGATCCCAAATACTTTGTTGGACCCAGGCCTTTACATTTCCATACACTGGAAGTCTTTTTGTTTTCTGGAAGTATGTCAGAGCAGGAAGCTCTGGCTGCAACATACATAGGGATGGCCATTCACCTGGCCTTCACCCAGGGCTGTAAGAGGATCACAGCTACCTGTAAGACCATCATGGGATGCAGGCTGGTGCTGTACATATTTCCTCATCTGTAGATCAATGGCCTTAAGAAAGTTTCAAAAAGCTCTGGTGACTGACTAAGGAGGCTGGAGGGTGCCCTCATTTGCCTGGGCCAACAGCAGCCCAGGAAAGGAGGTTGGACGCAGAAGAAACATTGATTAGTCTAACATTTTATTTCTTACATGTATGTAGTAGCATTGTGACAGCAGACACGTCTATGTCACTGCTTTTGTTAAAAGAGTTCATTGTACACCTAGGGATTTGAGAAGGTTTGAGGGTATAAATCTCCTTTTGAACATAAACCAAGTGCAACCTGGCTTGCCAACTGTGACATTTTACCCAAGCCAGCCTGAGCTATTGGTTTAAAGTGTAAAAGGAGTTCTGAAATAACCAGAGCCTTTAAATAAATTTTCTGGAGGGAGTACATGCCTCAGAAATTACACACTGATCAATGAAAAGCATTTTAAACAAGATGGAAAATCTGTATGCTGTTCACAATTGTGTTACTTGTAATATTAATTCCCATATCCATCTGGCCGGTGTTTCTTTGTGACCACTCCAACACAGGCAGGATCCATCACCCCTTGCATTATGTACAAAATGTCTCTTAACGATCCTAAAGACGTAAAGACAACTGTCCGATGTGACCGTTTCTGCATCTGCAGGAACAGTTTGTACTGACATCTTATTTATGCACAATTTGGTAGTTTTGCAGCAGGAACCACCTGAAGGAGTTTCTGAATGGCCAGATCCTCCAGCCATAGTGCTAATCAACACACCAACAAACATAGATTGTTCTTATTGGTCAATCTAGTCAAAGCAGGAGATGCCAAGGGGACTCTTCAAGACTGTTTGACGTTCTCATCTGTGGAGCTCTTGTGACAAGGAGCAAAATGTTTGGTTGTGTCACTGTCCAGAATTTCAACAAGGTCTGCAGTCAGCCCTGGCCTTGGTCTTGGGTCTCTCCATTGCAGAGACCCACTGAGGAGTTCCTGTCCCAGCCTGGCCTGACCAGCCATGCTTCTCAGGAGCCAGGGAACTGCGAGTTTATGCTGCCTGGCTGGTGCTGCTGGGACTAGCCATCTCCAACCATATGCTGGAAGCTGTAAAGAGAGATAGGAATGTCAGCAGCATGGCCACAAACACCTGGGGCGGAAGAGGCCAGAGGGGTGCCTTAGCTCTCCTGAGGCAGAGAGGCCCCAGCCAGGCAGATCCAGGGAGAACCAGGTTTCCTCTTACAGGTGCCCAGGGCAACAGAGTCATCACACTCACATGTGATTGCAATGTTCCTCACAGTGAAGGGGTGTTAGTGTATGCCTTTGGCAACACAAGAAGATTAGAGGGTCAAGTGTCATAGCCAGTAGTGACACAAGGGAAGCTGTCAAGAACAAAATGACTCAAGCAAAGGGCTGCCCAGCAGAAGTCCCAGAGCTGGCCCAAACTCTGTCCCAGGTGACCTTGCCCCCAGAGCCGCTGGTGAGGTGAAAAGCCTGGACATAGCCCCAGGGGCATCTTTCCATCGCATGGAGGGCCACATTGCCAGTGCTGGCAGAAGCATCCTTCTCCTCCTCACAGCTCAGCCTCCCGGTGGGAAAGAGCTGTTTCTTTCCCTGTCCCTCTTCGCAAGACCTTCAGAGATCTGACCAGACCAGGACTAAGAGAGTCTTGGAGCTCTTCACATCTTTTGGGTACCATTTCACTGTTTAATGGGAATATTGCTGTAACTCCTGGAGACCAGCCATGGGGAGATTTTTCTCTTCAACTGTCCTGTGCACTTATTTGTGAGCCAAATGGAATTTAAAAAAAATGATGATATTTCAAAGATAGCTATTCAAAATATCTTTTTTTTTTCTATGTTATTTTTATAAAGTTTCCTTCTTTTAAAAAACATTTTTCATTTCACATTTTCACAAAAATAAAATTTACATAAGAACTGTTCATTTCAGTGAGCCCGGTCAGATATCACAAGCTTCCCATCAAATGCAGTGACTTAAAGATGAGACAAAGAAACTTGGAGAAAAACAACACAAGAATATTAGAAACGATAAATTAGAAAGCCACATGTTTTTTCCTTAAAAGGAGCCAAATAATTTTCAAAGAAATCTATACTTGGTTTTGCTCCTTTTTTTTGTTTTATAATTAACACATGCCAAATATGTTTTTGTCCTTTTTTCAGAGTTTCTGGTATTTCCAACTGAAATCACATTGTACTATGAAATGGATATATGCTGTCCTGAACAAGACCTTATGTTCTTCCTGGATATCTCTGGATCTATCCAACTTGGTACAAGGACAGCTTTAACTGTGAGGGACCCAAAGGCACCAATAGCCACAGTGTCCCTGCCTACCCCCCTTGGTGTCTTTCTTCCCTGCCACAGCCCAGGAGCCCATCTCAGCCGCTCAGGGAATACCTGGCTTCCTGACTGAGACAGTGGGATGGGGCCTATTAAGCCTCATGGGGAGATACCACCACTCTTGGTGCTTCTTGATCCCTTACTGTGCCCTGATAATTACCTTGTTTTCATTTTATTAACCTACCAAACGTACATAAGATGCAAAATCAAGATGAAGAGCTGTCAAAAGTCAACAAGGTATGTGTTTGCAGTTGCCCTGCCCCTCTTGATTATCTCTTTTATTTTTCCATTCCAGTGATTCAATCCTTCTTTCTTGTCATCTCCTTTCTCTCAAAACCCTGTTGGCAGGGTACTGATAGGAGTATGTGCTTGCTGCTTGCACTTCCTCCTGTCTGGCTTTTCATGCCTTCAAGCACAGTAATTTAGACACCTGCTTTCCACCATCACTACAGCAGTGCCTCCAATCCCAACTGTGGCTTAAAGTGCTTTAGTTTCTTTCTTGGTGCTATTAAAAACTCCTGGAAATGCAAACTTCTTAGAAGGAAAAGGTGCCTTATTCTTCTGCAATTTGCCTCTTTCAAATGAGAGAACATTTTTTACTTAGAGACCTCAAGAAAATTCTGACGTGACTCTTTAGGAGCCTGAATGATGTCTGTTTTGGGAGCCTCCAACCTTCATCAGGCCAGGCACCGATACTCAGGAAACAGCAGGCTGCTGCACTGGATGTTGTGTGTTGTTCTTCTTTGCTGCCTCTACTTTAACATTTTAATTTCCTATTGCTGTTACCAAAATGACATCAAGAGTTCTTCACCCAAGCCAGCATTTCTCACCATGTGAGCTATACAGAAAGGATTACTGTGCCAAGTGCTGGCAGTGCCCCAAGGTTTTTTGCTGTGTCAGGACACCAGCCCTCTCCTTCTTGAAAAGACCTAAAAATAAATGCATTTCCTCATTACCAGCTTAGTTCTACGGGAGCTGGCTGCACAGACCAATGTGATCTTTCTGTATTAGACCTTTCATGTTCTTTAACATTTTTGTAATCTTTTAATTGTGTTTTGCAAGGTGCATTTTGCTCTGCTCTGATTCATGCACTTAAAACCTTATTTTGTAAACTCTGAGTGTATATGAAACATGTTTGCTCCTTTCCTCCTTCCTTGGCCTCATGCTCTTTCCACTGGAAAAAAAAATAAAGGAGAAATCTCCAATTTATTCTAGAAGTATCACTTGAGAACTTCTTGCAGATTGCAGTGGTGCAAACCCCTGAAGCCAGGAATGTGAAATAATATGTCACTCTCATTCTGACAGTTACACCCATGAGAACTGAAGTGTACCTGTGAAACTAATCCTAGGTAACAAAAATGTACAGACAAGCATGCGCCTGATTGTGGTCTTCACCATTTGGTTAATGCCCTAGCTCATGCATTACTGGGGCCAGTAAGAACATGCACTATTTGATTCCCATCCTTTGGGGTAGCTATTTGAGAGTCCTTTAGTTTCAGTCTGAGTCCTAGTGCCATTTCAGCCTAGTTGTGAACAAGCAGATGCTTGTATTTGTGTCATTGGATAAATTTAAACAGTATTTTATTGTCAGAAGGTACATGTGAATGCCCAAAGTATAAGAAGACACAACTATTTTACTTTTTAAGTAGAATTAGAATTGATATACTAAGTATGCACCCTGTACAGTGTCTCTGTATTAATAGGATTTGACAGAAGTATGATTGGTTATAGGTGGTCAAATGTTAATGCAGAATGGAAATCCTGCATAATGGCAGAAGTTACTTAGAATTATCTCTTTGCTGGTCCCTTGTGTATTTTTTAGCAAGTAGTTTTTTATGGAAAACATGCTTTTTCTACTTATGTAAGTATCTTTCAAGCAGATACTTTCGTGCTTTGATAGCATTAACGGCGTTATTCTATTCTGGTCTCCAGAACTCTTCAGGGTATTGTTTTCTCAGAAGACCAATGAGTTAAATTGCCTGCCATGACACATCTGGAAATTATTTAATTCCCAAAGAGTATGTGTGAAACCCTTCTCCTAAAAGTAGCAAACCTTTAAGGCTGTTTGAAGTCATATGTTTTGGATCACTACTTATGGAAAAATTGTTCCAGGGAATATTTCTGTACAATTTTGTGACTTTTTCTATTAGTTTTCATTTATTTTAGTCTTGCATTTTTTGATAAACTGATGACATTTCTTCAGAGCTGACCAGTACTATATTGAAGACCACATGTAAGCAGCCTTTTTTTTAAAACTTAAAATATGACCAACAGGAGCTCAGAAACTGAAAAACTGTATTGCTCTCAGCTTATCTAATTAATTACATAATGGACAGATTGAATGGGTAAACTGTCTGAAGTGGCTGTTATGTGTTTTTCTGAGATTTCTTTCAGGAACTGCAGGAGAAAAGTTATGTAACGAACTACAAAAATAAAAAAAGTGGGAAAACCACTTAAAGCACTGAAATTCTGATTTATAAATTGTTTTACCAAAAGCAATAGTGACTCATACTTTCATTTCTTTTACAGGAGATAAATCTGAGGTTGTTTGGCTCAGGCACAATTCTTCCCAGGGAAAAAAAAGGCCAAAAGCCAATTTGCAGAAAGTCGAGTTGAATACTAAAAACTCAAGATGACAATCTGACAGCCACTTGGCATCTGCTCTCAGATGGTAGCCAGCTGGCTTCTCACAACAGTATATGCATCAGAAACATTGTTAGGAAGAGCCTGCTGAGAAAGTCAAGCAGTACATGCATAGATGCGACACCTCCCGTAAAGCTCCTCTCACTCAAAGCCCAATGGGTTGGTGCTTGTGTCTTTCCTCACAATACACGCATCCCCCAGTATCTATAAAAAAATCAACAGATTAGTCATGAGCACTAATCAGTAACAATCATCTGTTTTTCTGGGTTCCGTCCTGCAAACATGGAGCAATATAAAGCTTTATGCAAGTCAGGACCCTTTGACTTCAAGGGCGATACGACTGTTGAACAAAGGCTTCAGTCTATTGGCTCTTTGGATGCAGAATTGGTTTTGTTTGCAAAGTGCCTTGCACAAGATTATCTCACCTATCATTGTGTTTCACAATGCCAGTACAGTTATGATTAGACCTTCTATTGGCAGAAGGTGAAAGTTTCCTTACCGGTTGAAAAACTATTGGCATATAAGCCTTTTGTACCCTGCTCTGTCATGTGTACACCTCACAGTCCTATGCTCAGTTTCCAGTGACTACAGTGCTGAAAATGTGCTAGTGAGAGTAGTATGTACTTCACTCTAAACGTAAGTCATTTTTCCCACTAAAATATAAAAATGAGAGCCAGGAGAAATGTCCCCATCTACAAAAACCTTATTGCATTAAGATGGATCTGAGAAATCTAAACAGGATCTTCTCTCACCAGCTGCTGAATGTGTCTTTTTCTATATCCTGTCTGCACCAGCTTTTTAACACATTCTTGTTTTTTTGACTCTGAGAATCCTTGTTCTGGATAACTGGTAGCTGTCACAGCCACACAATCTTAAGTATTTGTATGATCATGAATTCAGTGCAGAACACTGAGAGCTTGCCACTTCTGGCAATTAACTTGAGATAAATAAAAGTGGTAAGAGGAGGCATTAAGTTACCCACCTGCAGAAGACTGGCTCAGCGCTGAGTGCTCTCAACAGATGAGTGCATCTGAGGAAGTGCTAATTGCAATGTACTTCTTATATTCTCTTTGTTGATGCAGAAAAGATTGAGGAAACGGGAAGAAAAGGAAAATGTGCAGGAGCTGGACAGTAGAAGAATACGAGTTATTCTCAGAATCTGCAGAAAAAGAATATGCTGAGAACAGGGGAACAGGCAGAGGACTGATGCCATGAATAGAAATCTCTGTCTGTTCTCTGGCTATGGTCCAGGGTGTATGGCATAGCTTATGTGATACAGTGCCGTTTGGATTATTTATATAACACCATAGGTGCTACAAGTATTGTAGGAAGATGAGCTGGGTGACCTGAGAGTCTTGTATTGAGAGGGAGACAGTCACAATACAATGATTAGTTGTAAGGTGCAAACATGGGAAAGGGCAGTATTGGATGAGATGAGAAAAAAAGCTTAGGTTAAGAAACAAATGCTGGTCAGGGCTATAAAAATGGCATGAGAAAAGTGGATTGCTAGGTGGAGACAAAGTGCTGTGAAGTAAGGAAGGCAGGGGTGAGGACTGAGAGTAGGATGTAAAGAACAGTGAAATTATCACAGCTATGTGACTCTGGGAAGTGAATTCACAAAGACTGTGAACTTGGAAGGAAACAGGAAACTGGGTTATAGGGGTGGTGGACTGTAACATATGTGTATAGTATGCAGCTGGTTAAGCAGAAAAGCTGACTTAGGATGTAATATTTTCAACAGGCATGAGTGGAAAGGAGAGGCAGGATAAAGACAAAAGTGTTTGGAGTAGATTCAACCAGTGTAGTAAATGCCTGGCATGATGAGAGCTACGCAAGCTGCTTGGGATTGCTCACTTGGGGTGGGTTGGCTTGGGATGAGTAGAGTCCATGTGGTGGGAAGGAAATGGAATGTGCTAGCACCTTGATGACCACAGCTAATAGGAGCAGTAAGAAATCCATTCCCCACGCTGCATCCTGCACCCTCTGCCCGCTAAAAGACCAGTGAGTGCACCTCATGTCCACTAGGCTATATAATGACCTCTCAAAAGTGAATGCAACAATACTTGCTCCAAACTGAGCTCAAATTTAACTGTAAAAGAGCTGGATTTAAGCCACTAAACCCAATGATTCCCTGAGGGGCATTATTTCAGTCATGCGGTTTCCCACATGCACATATCCAGTTAAATGCCTCACACTTAGACAGGAAAAATGCATACCATGTGATATATAGGGCACAGCAGGGAGGCTAGATGCTGTGGTGGGCTGGAGACAATAGCTGTAGTCCTGTGTTATCTCTTCTCCATGCTACAGGGCAGTGATTCTTTTCTTCTTTGTGGAGAAAACCATAAAAAGACTCTTCAAGAACTCCTGAAGTCTTTGCCACAGGTAGAACAGAGCCTTCAGCTATTCAAATGCTGTTCTTTTGGGAGGAAGAAGGGAGAAGTACAGCCAGGATTGCATGTGGCAGCTTGAGAACATCTGGGAGAGCAGTACGAATGTTCATGACAACCACTGAACTGCAGCACAGAATCTGCCCTGTGCAGTTCAGGAGGGATGACTATAGCACAGACCTGGCACCAGCCGAAGGACACAGTGTATTCAAAAGCCTCATTTACCACACAGTTTGGGTCACAAGAAACCAGGAAGGAAATTGTTACATGAACCATTTCTTCACTGTATTGTTTACAGGATACATGGGGAAATTTTTGGCTCAATATTTTGGTAGTTCAAAAGGCAGAGCTAGCATAGTTGAGAAGAAGAATTGGCAGCACTGAATTTGGCCATAGCAAAGACAGATTTCCATGCTGACTGCCACGGAGATTATGTCTTTGTTCATTTCTTCTTCATTGGCAGGTCTGACAGGCTCCCACATCAAATCACTCCAGCTCAGGCCAGCAGAGCTATTCTGGCAGGTTTTATCTGCTTACATAAGTAGGGAAATGATGAGATGTTACCTTGACCAGCATTACCGAGCTGGGAGCAGCTTCCAGTTCAGAAACAGTTTTCTTGGCAGAACCGTGCATTTACCTGGGTGACCTGGTTTGTTTTGTGAGCTTTCTCATGCCCCAGTTTTATACCATGGCTGTGCTGCAGGCTGCCTACCCAGACTTGCCCATGGCTCTAAAGTATGGATGCAGAGGCCATTTTAGCCTGGGTGGAGTTTCCTGGAGAGGCACAGCCCAAATTACTGTTTCTTTAATGTACATGTTTATGTGGTAGCAATGGAAATAGTAACTGAGCGTCAGCCTGATTAAATGTTCTGTTATAGGGAGCTGAGATATTCTAGGAACCTGTACCACTGTCCTATTGTTATAGACTTGGGCAGGAAGTTCAGAACATCTTTTGGACTTGGATTTATGAAAGAAGGGCCAGCATCGTTCAGCAATATTGGATTTAGATTTTCAAAATCAAGATAAACTATTCCTCCAGTGGCCTAATTCTATTTGCTTCATTAAAGACCTACTACATTGCAGGAAAATGCACTTCAGAGACAAAATTCTTCAAAAAGAAGGAAATGGCTTTGGCCTTTTGTGCGTGAGGAAAGGGCAAAGAAAAAGATTATGGAAGCCAAATTACGACACATTTGCTTTGAATAATTTAAACAGTTCTAGGTAGGGGCTGCATTTTTCCTATTTTTAAATTTTTTTTATGTGCTACAACAGAACTGGAAAGCAGCTGATGTAATTGATGCTTCTATTTCTGTATAAGGATGGTTTATTTATCACCATTAGCAGCTTTTTGTTAAAGGTTTACCCTTCCAAAAAATTGGATAGGGATTTTTAGGGTGCCAGAAATATCATCTTGGCTTGCTCCTTCTGATTTTAAGCCTAAATTGTAAAACGAATACTAAGAATTCTTAAAAAAATATAAATCACTCTATTAAATAACATCTGAGAACAAAAACAGCTTTGTGCCTCAATTCTTTTAGCCAAACACAAGCTAAGTTTTAAAGGCAAAACCATACATAGAATAGTTTCATTACTTTAGTGACATACCAATTGCAGAAAGTGCAGAGCTGGGGTAATTTAGGTAAAACTTTTTGGTAAGTTAACATTGCTCTCTAATTCAGCTGCCTCTTTTTGCTGAGACTTCCCTGTTGCGTTTCACCACTATTTCTGAATACACCACTGTGAAATGAGTAAATTTTAATCTCTCTGAATCATATGAGGATAGACCTGATCCTTCTGCCTGAAGCATGGTCTAGTTTGGGTCATTTACTATAAGGTATTTTAAGCTATATGTGGAAGTAAGTAGTTTTTGCCCTTAACATTGTATATGTAATTGTCTACTTGCTTGAAACTAAATTCAATAATCCTAGTAGGTTTCTCCTTCCATTTTTTTTTTCAAAATCCACGATGTGGTAAAACAACAAACTGAACACAGGTCTGGAGCTTTCTAGGCTATTCTCCTGATCGTTGTTCCATCCGTTTTTTTCCTGCCTAATCAGGAAAAGTAGACAATAGAGAGAAGCTGGAAGGCCAGCTGGAAAGAACTGCAATGACTTCATGTTTTGGGAACAGCCATTTGTTAAGCTCTCTGCAGGCATGGGCACTGATTAGTCTTGCTGAAGACCTGCTCCACAAACCTTGTTAACCAAGCCTGCTCTGTTCTTGAGATGCATTTAAAGCAAGATATGTGAATTTAAATCTGAACTTGACTGTCTCTAGAATACAGAGTTGAGAATTTGTCTTCATCAGTCCAGTTAAACTAACTCTAAGCTTTGGTTTTTATCCACAGCTGAGGATCCTGAGTTGATCATGAGGAAAATACAGAGGTCAAAATTCTACTTAATCTAATACACCTGACATTATATTCAGTTCCTTTGACACCTCTCAGTAGGCCAGAAGACATTCCAGAACTGCACCTGGACTGTAAGCCCTTCATAGTCATCTGGTCTAACTATTTATTCATAGTTATTTGTGGCCAGCATTTAAGCCGAATAATGTCCTTTTCAATCATTAAATATTTCAACTTATTCACTGCCTCTGTGTGTTTCACCCATAGCCTGCTGTCCTTGAGCTCTGAGCCCCAAGCAGTTGCAGTGGTTACAAGTGCACTGAAAGTTGCCAGGAAAAGTGAGAGAAGGAGTTAAGCCTCAACTCAGACTTGTTTTTAAAATAAAACCTATTTAAGGGTGAGAAATGACCTCATCTCCTTCTTTGTGGCCCATTCTTTTCCTCTGAGATTAATAAATAAAACAAAGACCACACAAAACCTTTTGTATTTTCTAATTTGATTTCGATTTGGTGTTATTTAGGGAGGCAGATGCATATAGTCTGACAGGAGGCATTAAGCTCAGTGAACAGTTTCAGTTCAAAAGCTTCACCCTCCTTTAAGCAAAATACTTCAAAAAGAGGAGAGGAAGAGCTTTTGCCTTCTGCAGCAAACTTAGCAAACATTTTTGATACTCAGGGCACTTTCTTTCCTCCACATCAAAGGAAAATCTCACTCTTCATTAAAGACATGAATTAACTTATCACAGGATCTAATTGATATTTCGATTCCAGCAAATAACACACTATCTTTTTTGTTCTACAGCTGCATAATATCTGACAGCTCACTGAGAAGTCAGTGTTGTGGAGAAATCACAATCAGTTTTGTAAAGCCTGTCAATCATTCAAAAATTCAAATTCTCTTTAAACAGAAAAAGACTGTCTCTGAACTACATCTGGCACTGTGAGTTTTAGTCTCAGGCAAAGCTAGGAATATATGAGAAAAATAAACACCTGAAAAAACAATTTCTAACTACACTTTTTAAGCCCCAACAAAAGTTTTTGATTCATTGATTCATTCATGCTCTGAAGTGGCTATCTCATTTTTAGCAGGAGTTCCAGGATTTTGATGAAGCAAGAGGTTTTTCCTGTATATGTACTTAAAGTGAGAGTTTAGCATTGAGCATTCAAGGTTAAAAGACACAGTTTGCTTTTAAAGGATGGGAGAGGAAGAAAATGGAAAACACTATCTATTCTTCTGAACTTCAAATGTACTCATTAATTGTCCTATGACAAAATCTATGGTGACCACTGTGGAAAATGGTCTGCTACTTGCTTCAGTCCCTCAAACTCTGTCTCCCTTCTGTACAAGTCTGATGCTGGTGTCTCTGTACAAGTAAAGCAAGACATCTAACCTAGGTGAAAGGTAATTTTATGACAAAGTATTTGATTGAGACTCAGGAGACCTGGATTCATCTCCAGGGACTCCTGTAGCCTCTGTGAACTTGTATGCATCCCTCTCAAATTCACATTCTTAACTTTACACAGAAGTAACATAATGGTATGATACGTGATAAAGTCAATGTTTGTGTGGTGACGGGGCTTTAAGAAAGCAGAACAGCAAAACCAGCACCACCTCCAGAATCTAAAATTAACCTAACCGCGTCATAGAAAGGCTGCGTAAATAGCAGGGGTTTTTACTGGATTTGCATCCTTTCTGGTAAAAAAAAGAGAAAGACTGAAGTTTGTTCTATTCGTTTCCATTTGAGTTATCCCAGTTTAAACTGGACTGAGGAATGTGTCTTTGCCATAGGTCAGATCAGTGTTCCCCTGGAAACATGCCTTAGTTGTTAACAGAAGCCAGAGCACTGATTCTAGAGTGAGAACCATTGCTCTTGAAATGTGAAGATGAGGCAGGGAAATACACTTGCGTTTGAACTTCAGACAAGGGCTCACATTTTGCAAGAGGAGTTTCCAGAACATGTTGTTGTATTTCTTTTGATCTGTGTGGAAAATGTTGTGAAAGAAAAAGTGGACTATCTCCCTAGATGAGTTCAGGTCTTAATTCTGATCTGTTTTCTTGATTTAAAGCCTGGAAAGATGAACTTTAAATATTTAGTTTTAGTCTAAAGTCTTTAAAATTGACTTGTAAGTCTATGAAATGGCACACTGTCTTGTTATTTCCTTTCCATTTTGGCAAAATATGTTTTTCTCAGTTCCTTCTCTTTAGTATATCCATCATTAATGCACTAAAATCATCACACTGGCATTAAGGATTCACTCACTATCTCCAAGGTCCTAGTAAACTGTAACAATCACAGCTCCCAGCTGAAAAGAGTATCCTCCATTTGTTCTTGTACCTTTCTTTGTTCTATTTCTGTCCTTTTTTTTCTTCCCAAAAAGCTCCAGGCTTGATTCAATTCTCATTTGCAGAACTGCTAAAATTGCTGAAATAAGATAACAAAAATAATGGGTTGCTAGTACAGAGAAGCTCTTTGTTTGACATCAACAGACAGGAAAAAGTCCTCACCATGTTCACCTTTGTATTCCACCTCCCAAACTTCTTCTCCTTTAAATTGCTACATTATTCTGCTCTTGTTTTCCCATTGAAACTGGGTATCTTGTCCTGCTGTTTCTCATACTGCCCTCACCTGTGTCCCCTTCTCTCCTTCTTCACAATTCCCTCAGGCAATGGCCTTTGCTGCAGCCTGAGTCCTTCAGGCTGAAAGCTGGTGTCCAGCCTTCCCCTGCTCTAGTGCTTTTTAGCCATCAGTGGGTTATTTTAGCCATCTTTTTAGGCCATCGTGGGTCATAGTTACCCATGTTTTTGAAGTTAGCTCAGGGCTTTGTCAGCCACAGCCTAAGATGAAGATATCATCTACAGGTAATGTGAGATAACAGCAGGAACTGGTGGGCTGGGTGGACAGTGAAACGTAGCTGCTGAGAGTTTGTGGAAATAGGCTGTCATCCCTGGTTGTAGTGGAGACCCAGGGAACAACCAACACACTGATGGCTTTGGGGAGTGGGTCGTGGGAGCAGCCTAAATTCTCCCCACGTGGCGGCAATGCAATATCTGCAAAAGCCCAGGTTCTGGGGCTGCAAGAAGACCTAAGCAGCCCTTCAGAGCTGCCTTTGTCATCTGGACATTCAGCTTGAGACCTGCTTAATGAGGCTAAGCCAGGAGTTGTTTTGACTTATGTCTGAGCTGAAATTCTTTGAGTAAAATTGTTTATCTCTGCAGCCTCTTACAAGCTTGATTATTCCACTAGAGACATTTTGAGACCAATCCCATGAATATATTTTGAGCTTATTAATAGCCTGTCTTAAAACTGGCACACACAAGCAGCAATCAATGAAAAGCTGGCACTGGTACATTGAACCGCATTGTGCTGGCCATAATATTGATGTTTGCTGAATATTTACAGCATTAAAGCAACAGTTCATTTAAAAGAAACAAGTTGGAAAGAACCTTACACTGAAAGCAGTAAGTAAATTGTACCAAATACCATATGAGCTTTGGTGCAGTAAAGTCTTAAAGCCAGCTAGGGCTGTTTTGATAAAAGATCTGTGTGAGAAATTCTGCATAGAAGTTAGCAAATTAACATAGATTTTGGTAGCATAACTCCTTTTTTTCTCAAAGAAGTTGTTTTCAGAAAGCAAAGTGATTCAGAATTGTGTTGAGCAGGCATATACCAGAGGTTAACTTGGTTTTGTTGTATGAGTGCTACATTCCACCTTGTGGATCGATGCAGGTCTGTGTCTAGAATGTAATTTAACTGCTGTGTGTCATGGAACAGGACACAAGTATTTTTGGCAGGAAGAAGATGTGAGAATAAACTTGTTCACACAAAAATGTGCCTTCTTCTGATTGACAAAGACTCAAGGTGTGCTCAGGAATGGAGTACAGACAAAACCTTTTCCTCAGTTCTAATATACTAATAAATTACAGAGTAGATGAAAAATGCAAATTTTTTTTCAAGCAATGTTACTAATGCTTTTCTGTGACATTCTTTTAAGCATATAATTTACAGCTAGGCAAGGAAAATATCCTTTAAAAGTCTTGTTTTGTTTAGTCTTGAGAGGAGACTCATCTGAAATTGAAAACATTGAAAATGTTACAGTCAGCACTTATAACTTCCACTTTCAAAATCCTTTCTGTATGCATATGTCAAAGTGCACTATAAATAGCAAGCAACTGAGCTCCACATATGTGCCCAGGATAAAATATCAGCTTTCCCAGATGGGGAAACAAAAGGCATAGAGCAAATGAACAACTTTCTCAGAATTGTGCAGTCAGTGGCAGAGTCAGGAATAAGGCATGGGTTTCGTAGTTTTCCAGACCTTGTTTTAACTGTTGCACAGAGATTCAGTCAACAGCTAACCTCATTTTTCTGGAATCACATTAGAAATCACTATTTATTTCTCTTAAGTTTATCTGGTGCCTACCTACTATGTATGATGCACAAAAAATATAGTCAAAGGATAATTTATAATCAACTCCAAGTCCTAGACACAGGACTTCAAATCTCCCACCCTGGCAGTGTCTTCACATGCAACCTTGTGCAAATGACTCATTAAAACTGACCCATGTTCCAGTTTCCAAAAACTTGATTTAATACTTTTTCTCAGTCCATGACATTTGAACTGATTGTTGGAATAATTAGATTATTACTTTACTCTGTAGTAAGTAATATTTTCATATTGTTTCTGCTGGACTCCATTTTAGGTGACATGGAGAAATGGACAGAAAATCCCTGCCAGTAAAGCAGCGAGGTTCAGTGTGCTCATTCCTGGTGAAATACTTCCTGGCTTTTGCCTTGGCAGATGGAAAGGATCTGGCTGTGGGACGTCAGCCTGAGCATGGGGTGCTGAGGGAGAAGAAGCTATGCTCACTTCTCTCACCAAAAATAATTACAAAAGTGCAAAATCACTACATTAGTCATAACCAGAGCAGTGCATCCAAACATGCATTGCGGAGTGGTTAAATAAAATATTTAAGGAAATTCACCTGGCACTGGTATTTGGTCCAAAAGAATGGGCGAGCTAGAAATACACAGATAAATGGATCCCTTTGGCCTTTGTTCTAGGAGCCTGAGTAATAATAGCAATAGCAGATGGTGATTTTTTTCACTGCGGGAGGTCTCCATTTGGGTCTTACAGCTAGTGACAATTCTTAGGTGATTTTCGTTGTTATATTTTTTTTCTAATCCTGTTTGAGTACCTGGTTTTGATGAGATTAATGGCTCACAATCTCTGAGACACTTATTTAAGATGCAGGAAGAAGGATGTATCTGCCAGACACATCTGTGCTCCGCAGTCTAAAATTGCCTCCTGTTGTGAGAGAGAAAGACAGAAAGAAGTGGCTAGGGTACACTTGAGCTGCTAACAACCTGCTTTGTTACCTTGCCTCTGGCATTTACTAGTTTCCATTTAAAAGGCAACTTTTACTGAGCTGTTGTTGGCCTGCGTTATGGTATTTCCTACTCTAAGTGGTACTGTCAAGAACTGTATGGTTTAAGAACTCTTGTCTTTTCTTAAATGATGCTTCATCCAAAATAAAACAATTCTGCTATCCATTGAGGTCTGTTAGAACTGCACTGGAAACCTTTTTAATAGCAAACTCTTTCCCAAGGAATCTAATTCATATTTGAGTTTATTTCCCCTGGAAGAGAGATACCGACAGCACTGACAATCTAACTCGGTTTCAGTCACACATTACAACATAAGTCTCTATGGAAGGCATAGAGAAATGAGAGTGGTTTTTACCTAATAGTGCATGGTGGTTTGCTGAATGGTTACTATCTGGAATTTGAAGAACTTGTTCTGATGGCTTGCAGGGTCTCCTCTAATCCTATCTCCCAAAACCAAACTCTCTGCACCAGAAAAATGTACAGTAAGGCCCAGCTGCACAATGCCTAATTCCTGCTAAAATCTATAATGGATGAGGATGTAAATGTGCCTGCAGAGCAGGGCCCAACTGGCAGAGCATGAAGAAGAAACAGCTTGTGGGGAGGCCTTCTCTAGCAGTGCTCTGCCATCAGCTCCCAATCTGTGTATTTCAGACTGCAAGCCACAAAAAGTAAAAAAACAGAAAAATCTTTGTAGTATCTGTTTTACAATATTCCGTACCTGCAGAACAGGAAGATCAGGGGACTCTTGTTTTTTCCAGCTATTTTCAGACTGAAAACTGAAGTCACTGCTGTGACTGTAGTGCAAGGTAGGGTTCCCTTGGTTGGCTCACATGGCAACAGCTGTCCAGCATTGATGTTGTGGCTTCAGAGCTACAGCACAAGTGTACGCAAAATTAGATGGGGCCCTCTTAATGAGCACTCGTTTTGACCACCTACTAGATACACTGGCAGAAGATCATCAGGCTATCAGTCCCATCTGCAGCAATGCACAGGACTTGCAAAGAGCTTTTCCAGCCACCATACTGACTTATGGATTTATTCTGATAAATTGGTCCATCTGTTACTTTCCAGTGAGCAGGATTATTAAGTTTGCACTGACCTCAAAGTTCTCAGAAGAATAAAAGCCAAATGTCAAACCCGTGCTATTAGGCCGCTTCTTAGAAGCTCTGAATAATTTAGAACCAAATAATGTACTAAACAACCTGACATATATATTTTTTTCTCTTCCTTTGGTCAGAGCTTTACAACCCACTTAAAAAAGTAAGTTGGTATACTCAGTTAGGTCAGTGCCAAATGTGATGGATGGCTGACATTTCATTCTATTCTCTATATGCAATAAATCATCCTAAAATATACTGATGCTGCCCTCTAAGCATGCTTTCTGGGTGCCACAACAGGACTGCCAAAGTATGTCCAGACCGTACTGATTAAAGCTCAATAATCCAGCATATTGGGTCCAGATATACAACTATACTTAGAACAGCAAAATAGGCTCAGATGCATTCGTTTTTAATGGCATTTGATTAATTTGATGCAGTCACAGGCACATGCAGTCAGCACACATAAACAAAACAGGATCGAAATACCTGAAGACTGCAGATAACTGGAGGAGACAGACCCTGTTAACAAGGAGCCAGAAGGTAAAAATAATCTAAGGGGAAAGATACAACTTCACTATTAATTCTGCTAGCAGATGACTTGGCTAGAAACCAGTGAAAGAGAGCCAATGGTTGCAGTGGTTAATTAAATGCCAGCCTGGCAGCAGGGCAGGTAGCTCTGTTGGTCAGGCAGACTATCCCAGCCTGGTACCAGCCCCCTCAAGAGCAAAACCTCAGCAGTTTGTTTCCCATTGCAGTATTTTCAGAGTCTTAAAGTTGATCAGCTGTTCAGATTGCACAAGCCCTAGTCATTCCAGTCAGGAGAGCAACACAGCAATATCCAAACATTGAATAAAAGCTTCTGGAGTGGGTAACATGGTTCCTCCCCCCACTCCTAGCACTTTTCGGTTGAAAGTTCCAAGTAGTGGTTTTCCTAAAAAGAGACCAAATTTTATAATAGTTAACTTATACTTGGGAAATGTTTTGCTTCTTCCAAGCCTTGGGGTTTTTTTTCAATTACATTTTTATTCATTACAAAAACACCAGCAAAGAGCTGTAGATGTGGCAGTTGACTGGGTGGATGAATACAGCCTGACAAGCTCTAGCATGTTGATCATGTAAGATGAAGAAGGCTTTAAGAGGTAGCTGGCTAGTCTTCAAGGAATAAACCTTGCAATTTTCCTGAGCACAAAAGTCCCATTGTACTCTGCAGGAGACCAAGTGCTTCCAGGGTAGGTTCCAAGTGGGGTGGAAGGGGAAGAATGGGAAACTTTCCTTTTTGGGACACATACAATTTCCTCTTTTACATTCCTAATACAAATGAGGTAATTGAATTGGATGGGTGCTCTGTTTTCCTCCATAATGATCCCATTCCTACACTGAGATAAACTACAGGCTTTAGGCCTCATAGTTAGTCCCCTTGGAAACCAGATTATTTCTTTTTTAAACAGAGCACACCAATTATCTGCTGAATAGTTTCAATTATTTTGCTTACCCACATAGCAACAAAAGATGTATTATCCATCCTAGCATGCACTTGAAGTTAAGCTTCATCCTTAAAGGATACTGGCAGATCTGTATGAAGGACTCATGCAATAGCCTCCTTCAGCTGTATACTTAAACACCCTCGAAGCAATGATGAGTAATGTGTTTGGTATATTACTATTGTGCAGCATAACTTTATTTTAGGCCACCTTTCAAAGGTCCCATATTACCAACAGTCATCACAGAGTATTTGCAGCTGGAATTCATCTTCCTGCATGAAGGACCTTGGTGTAAAAAGAAGGTAGAAAGAATTCACATGACATCAAGACTCAGATCTCCAAAGTCATTTAGATTCCTAGGACCCACTGACTTCAGAGCAACTTGGATATTTCAGTGCCTGCGGGCAAATATATGTAAGGGAGATTTTCAGAGATCTGTCAATATGAACACAGACAGACAAGTACTTTTCAGGTAGGAACTGTTATATCTTAGGAGAAGAGTTTTGACTTTTTTTGTGCTTACAAGTATAGTGGTGCATGCAGACTACAGCAATGGAAAGCTGCGTGAAATTTTATCTGATGTTTAATCTTCACACATCAGGTAGCAGGTACATATAACTAGATTTTCTATTTATTTATCCACTGCTGGAGTTACTGGTGGAGAAAGAAATAATTTCTCTGGATAGTGACATTTTAGATATTAAAAAATCATTTATTCAGTGTTTGTTCACATACTTTGAAGCATCTCAGTAGACGTTAGAAGTACCTCAGTAGTTATTATGTATTTAGCTTGGGGAGGTATTCATTACACTAGGAACTCTAGACATGTGTGGAAAATACAGCCCTACCCCAGAGACTGACAATCCAGTGTCTAAATATTTCTGTCTTTTGTGTTTTTGAAACAATGACACAGATGCTAGGATGAAACACGTACAATTTTATGTTTCTTGGGAAGCCTTTCAGTCTTCTGGATAAAATTCTCTTTTGTTAGATCTGTTTTACCGTCCTTTGGAAGACTGGAGATCAAGTGACACAGCAGAGGTGGAATCAACCATATTTACAAGAGCATAACTCTCTGCAATTCCTTCTCTCATTAGCTGGATAAGGGTTTCCAGACTACATTGCAATGGCTAAGAAAACCCTATATTATTAAGAAAAAAATCCATTGGGTCTATGTTAAGCTGCAACCTGTTACACCTGGACCAATAGGCAGTGAAGTCAGCTCCAATTTGGCCACCCTGTCTCTTCTCTCTCCATTTAAGCCATACAGTCGAAACAACTTTGGTGATGTTGTTGCTGGGCTCATCTGTTGTCGCTGAAGTTGTGGTATGAACAAATGAGCCAGGGGTGGGAGGAAAGAGGTTCCTCACTAGTTAAAAACCTAGTTCTGAAACTTCCTCCAGAGCTTGCTATGAATATTAAGTTAAAAAAGGTATTGAGTGGTCACCTCCAGGGTATCCATACATAACAAGTGTCATTTTTTTTGGGATGCTTATTTCTGAAGACATAATTATCTGGTTCTGGCTGCTGTCAGCAGCACAGCATGTACCTTTGGCCTCCCCAAATCCTTTCACTGTTCACTTTATATGGTGAGAAAGCGGTACAGATCTTAAACAACTACTCTTGTGAAAGAGTATACTGTGCTTTATTTGCACAGAATAGACTGCTTCTCTCCTCTGTCACGTTCATAGTCAGAGGATGATTAACTTGCCTGGCTGCTTCTCTGACCCCTCTGACCCTCATCTTTTCCAGGTGAACTGTCATAGCTGCCGTGTAAAAGTAGCTTGCTAATCCCCATCAAAAGAATTCAATGAGAGAAATGCAGTTAAAATGGCAAATGCAGACACAAGAGAGAGAGAACATGTTTGTGTGAGAACATGACATTATACATCAGAAGCCTACAAAAGACTGAGGTGATAATTACCTGTCTAAAAAAACCAGCAAATATTTTAATGCAGCCTATGGCCTCACATGGCACTCTCTACCTCGCTCGATGACAAGTATTGCTCATTGATTTGTTTCAGCCATATTCCCTTGCCTCGTTTCTTACAGTGGTTTGAAAACTAGGTAATAAGAGAAATAAGGAGCTTTTTATTACAAGAAGCATGAATTACCTGCAAGGAATACCTGGGTATTCTGTTAACCATTCTTGGTATACTCCTTTTATCCTTGCACAGTTCCTGAAAGCAGTTTGAGTTGTTTCTAAAAGACCAATGTCTTTATTCTCCTTGAGCTGTATTGTTTGGGTTTTTTTTTATGTTCTGCTCTACTGTTTTTCAAGGCACTGTAAACATCCCCAGGGTAATTGTGATGTGACCAGAGGTGCTTGCTATTGACCACTTTCCCCTTAGAGGAAACGTCTTTTCTAGCCTAAACAGTTCTGTGATTCTATGAATTAAAATCCCTGCCTATACTTCTGAAACTCTTCTCCTCTATATGCCCATGGCAACATATATTTTTACCCAACAGGAAGCTTCAAAGGGGTATCTCAGTTTTTTGGAGCACATTAAATGCCACTTGCCCCAAATGTCTTGAGACATAAAAAGCTATCTTGATTAGATTAAATTGTCCTTTAAGCATAGGGAAGGCAAAAGAGTTTTAAGAAGGTAGATGAAAACACAAGGACTCCTAGGGATAATAGCTGTTTTCTAATTCATTGAGAAAACTACTCTACTTTGAAATCTTCAGATTAGAAAACACTGTTTGGGATTGGATTTAGTAGTAGGTAAGTCAGTTTACCCCAGAAAGGATATTTCAGGTGTTCGATTATAGCCCTTTAAGTGGCTGCTGAAAGTCTTCACCTTTCTTGAATCCCATAGTTGTTTATTCTTCTTTAGGTGGAACATATACTGTCAGCATGTGTCACATGGGCCCTATTATCCAAATTTTCTCCTCTATCTAGCGGTCATAAGAATTTCCAAGGTCTTGAATTCTCCCCCGAAAGAGAATGGATGAACTGGATATTTCCTAGATGGTGTAGGGAGGGAAGAAATCCTTGGTAGTGCAAAGAGCAATTATGTTTTGTTGTATGTCTGCTTAGGAAGGAAATATTTTAAGTGAATGCATATCCTATAGTCTGCAGTTGCTTATGACACTCCCTGAGCACAGTGCAGTGGTAAAAGAGCAACGCATTTTGTCATGCTTATTGGTCAGAAGTCTGTTAGTAGGAACATAACAATGGTCAAATTCTATTTTGATACTAAGAGTGCACTATGATGCAGGTAAGCAGATGTACAAAGATAAATAAGGAGGTTTTTTTAAGTTGAATACACTGACGATGATGGGCACAGAGAAAATGATTTTTCAATAAAATGTTAACTACTAAAAGATTAGGTGGATCAAATGTATGCACAGATCACCACCAAATTCAAATTGTTTTAGAAAATCCATCTCTTCATTAAAATTAAGTTTTTCAAAACATCTTGGGTTTTGATGCAAAAGGATATTTTACCTAGAGAGTTATACTAGTGAGAAAATATGTCAAATCTATAGAAAACATAAAATTGAAAATCAAATATAAGGTTTTTAAAAACAAAACACTTTCCTGGATGATGGAAAATGAAGAAAAAAAGATTTTACAGATAATTTTAAAATTCAGTTATTTTCTTCTCTGTTCAGCTGCAGTACAACTTTATGCAGCAAAAGAAGTCCAGGCTGGTGCAGTTTGAAAAGGTTTGAGGTACATTAAAACAGTAGATCTTAAGCACTGAAAGCAGTCTACTCATGTCGTAACAGAATCCTCTTCCAGCTAATTTACACTGCTTTCTTTCACCCAGCTGGACTCCGGTTAGCTTAGGTGTTTCTACGTTACATTGCAAGCTGTTAAATAAATAGTCTTTAGTTGGTCAGGTGCAAATTGCTTTGGATCAGTTGATTTCAAGATCAAAAAATGTTTGCCCTTCCTTTTTTTTAGGTAATGAAACAGCCTCTTCCTTTCTCCTGAAAGAATTTGATCCATTTCCATCAGTTCCTCTATTCCTGCTAAGGCTAATTCTAATTAATTCTTTTCATCTTAGCCTGTCAGCTCAGTAGTCTGAGCACAGAGAGAGCTCTTTATGAATGTCTAACAGATCTAGTTTCTTAAGTCTAAATATTCCTTGAAGAACTACAAAAAGAAAAGCTTTTCATATCTGGTATTTTGGTTTTACCTTCATGTGAGCTCTTTCATAAACTCACACATACCTAATAGGCAGTGCTTTAGCTCTTCCACGCTACTTGCCCTCCTTGCAGTCTGATATCTGCCACATATAAACAACTAAATAAAACAGGAACGGGTTTTTTTATGCTTCGAGTTAGAATAATATGGGAACAGAACAGGACAGGAGATTGATAAATGAGGTAATACAAGCTGTTCCCAAAATCTAAAATACAGCTGATGCCAGTGAAAACAGTGCAAATTTGTAGATGTTGTGTATTACTTTCAGTGTTCTGAGGCATATATATAGGATTTACCTGAGCATCTCAAATATGTGGCATGAGAAAAGTGACTTTCTGTAAGAGTCATTTAAAAAGGGAGACATTAATATTAATTTTGTTTGCAATTTATTTTGGTTTACAATTCCTAGTTGACTTCTCTGGGCCTCAACTTGAAGATTGATTTTCAATTTTAAAAATTACCACCCTCAGATACGTGATGCCTCCTGCTGTCTTGTTTTGTGGCTAAGAAAGTCAATGACAAACTGTGTAAAATCCTCTACAATATTACTCACTGTTACAGAAATCATGCTTGAGGAGAAAAAAAGTAGAGTGCAAGGTTTTGAGTGCCATTTCTGCAGCACAAGCAGAGCATGTGATTGGGCAGACTGCTCTGCCAGGGTGAAAATTGTCCTTCCTGTGTCTTATCTGAGGTTCCTCTGAAGTCTTGGAACTGGCTTGGTCCATGGCAGAGTTTTACTGACCCTGAGCAAAAGAAGCAGTGTTAGAGACTTTTCAAGAAGCAGGCTGGTCTAGCCTCCTCACAAGGTAATGTTATCTGTATTTAGGTTGCCAGATTGGTCTAGGACTTCAATATCTCCAGCAAAAAAGATCCCAGGCACTTCGAAGTGAAGCTACTCCAGTGCTTCAGTGTGATGCTGCTAGAAAGTTATTTTTTTGCTAGTGCCTGACCTGAATTTTCCTACAAATTAAGCACATTGTTTCTTGTCCTCCTTGACAAGAAAATAAATAAAAGAAGCTACTTCTTTTGCATCAGCCTTTTATGCACTTTGAAGTTATGGTGTTCCCTTTCTATCTTCTTATCTGAACGATAAAGAGCCCCAAGATAGCCATTTTTTCCCCCTGAGTCCTAAACTCTTTTCATTCACTCAAGACTTCCTCCAGTTACCATATGCTGTTTGAAGTGACCATGTTTGTGTCTGCAAATTCACATTGACATGTTGTAGCTTTAGACAGAAATAAGCCTCATCTGAAAATTACCTGCAGCTGCATATACTGTTTTGAGGACCTCCAGTCTGAGGCTTTTGTTCTGTTTCTGTCTGGAAGCCGTCTATTCCTTCCAGACTTTGCTGGCGTGTTGATTTAGTCCTGCAGGTACCCCATCTCAGTCAGCCAAGGGTGGCTCAGATATTCGAAAGGACAGATCCTGCACTGCAAGGCACTCTGATGTCCCTTCAGATTGCTGCTAGTTCTAACAACTTGATCCTTGTGCCCTCCTTCTCATGACAGCCATTTCTGGAAAATGTCAGAGATTTTGATTTTATAATCCCCAAAGGGCACTGCTATGTACAATGTCTTTTGGAATACAGGGAATAAATTTAATTTTTGAAAGTTTTAGGTGTAAGTGGTTGACACCTGGGAAATAAGTGTATTGCTTCACTTGCTGCTTTAATGAAGGTCCTCTGGTGGAGAACTTGAGTTTCTTTATGGAGTTTGCTTTGTGATATTGACTTACTTGCCTAAGCTTGCAAGGAGTTCATATCTCTCCCAGAAAAGTCACATTAACTGCTTCGCTGCTGCCCTCCATGAGGTGGTGCAGATGGTGTAATTTGCAGCAGTAAGGCAGATTGGGATTTGGCCAGGCAACTGGTTCTACTTGTTGCTAGCCAGGCAAACTCAAAGTCCTGCTACTCTCCTGCCTGCTTGATCCCACGTTTCTGAACTGCACAACTAGTCCTAGTTACAGATTCTGGGTGTCAGATCCATAAATGGACGTTGTTGAATGATACATTGCTATTGCCAATGAAAAATACAGAGACTGGATTGAGCATCTGCTATACTTCTGCTCGGTTCTCTGTAACAAGATTGATGACTCCTTCAGCTTCCAGTCCTGCTCCCACAGAAGTCAATATATTCACTGCCAATATGAACAGGAGCAGCTCCCAATTTTGATAAAACACAACCCCCACAAATGTACATCCCTATATTCTATGCTTCCCAGTAGGGCCTCAATGACCTTGCTGAATGTCAGACATCCCTAAATAAGGATGGGCTTAATGCCCCCTGCAAAAGAGGAAAACACACAACTGTAAAACTGTAGGCAATAAGATGTTGCCCATGTTTTCAGGCTGACCAGCAGACAGGAACAAATGGTGTGCTTTGCTTTGCTGTGCTTGTTTGTGCATGCACTGAGCTCACCTAACTTATCTGTTAATTGCTTTGACCTTTTTGTTTACTTCCTGCTTGGGAATCTCAGAATTTGCTGCACTATAAATGACTTCTGGATCGCAGCATTGAGCAAACATTGACTTAACCTTTTCCGTCACTCTGTGTCAATATTTCCAGTCTATTCGTATGCATGTGCTATTGCACTGGATAAACCAGTATTTTGTCAAAACTAACAGTCTTTTTATCTGGAGCTATCATATTGTGCAGGCACATAAAGCACCCACATGAACCCACATGAATGTCTTTAATAAAAAGCTTCACCCTTCTCAAACAAAGAATGTGTACCCATGGAGCATCAGGACAGAACAGCTCCCATTTAGAAAACTTTTCTCCTCCTTGTCAGTGTTCTTCTCCTCTCTGCATGCTCTCACTCCATGACCTTTACAACCACAGTGCCAGGTATAGTCAGGGAACAATCCCTATTTTCCAGCTGTATCAAGCCAGCAAACAGGAAAAGCAAGATACTTTAACTTAGTCGTAATTGGGGAATAACCTTCACCCTTGGGTTGTACAATTAGATGGTAGCTCAAAGGGCATCCTAAAACTGACCATTAAGCATTCCAGGCATGCTGACACACAAGAGTGAGTGGTGTCATCAAAATGGTTAAGCAGCGTTTTGTGTGTGATCAGTGAGCAGAAGGAAAGATGAATGTCATTTAGAAATATTTAATTTTGTACTTGAAATGACAAAACCAATTATTTTGTTGCTGATACCCAGCATCTCTCTTCAGTCTGCTAAATTCTGCATTTCTAATTTATTACCTGATAGGTATTTTATTTCTCAAAGGGCCATTTCATAAAGTACTTTTGGGACTCTTGCATCTAAAGGAGACTTTGTGAAAACAAACTTTGATCCAACTTGTTTTATCTAAAAGCCAGTCAAACTGGGTAAAAGATGAAGACCTGTTTATGCGTCGGCTGCCTTTTTGAAAAATATTTTCCTTAAAGTAGTCACAGGTTCAGCACAGTTCGAACTAATTGCAGGATTTCTTTTCCATAGATGATAATTAGAATCTTTTATATTTGTAAGTTACATGGTTCTCTCCTATGCAATTTTTGTCAAATTAACCTTTAAATCAGCCTTTAAGCTATACCATTTTTTAACTGTTTTTTTTTCTTTTTTCTTTTTTTTTTAAAAATGAGTTGATACTCACTGTTATTTTATTTTTTTAACTTGTACAGTCCAGCAGGCTTAGCCCCCTCACCAAAGCCACGAGTGGGCTTATGCGTGTGTGCCTAAGAGATGAGAAGAGAAAAATCATTAAACAAAACCCTCGCTGTTTTCAGACTCCTAAATACACAAATCGGAAACCACCAGATGGGTTTAGGGGATGATTTTCCACAGAGCAAATTTTTTTTATCCAAAGTAGCTGTTGGACTAAGTAGAAATCTGGATTTGAAGAGAATCCCAGCTTTACCCTCTGTTCTCCCACCAAAGAGCTCAACTCCCTGGTCACATAGACAGAAGCTGAATTTCCTTCTGTGATCAGACAAAACGTACTTGTGACATGATTCATGTCCACCCACCTGCAAATTAAATAAGCCTAGCACCTTAAAGCATGAAAACAATTTATTTTATTAGTTAGTATAGAAATTTATCATTTTTCTCTTTTCTTGTCTGCTCCCAGAAAGGAACTGATCCTTTTAGAATTCTTTTAAGTCTTTCTTACACATAATCAAAAGTATTTTATTCTGTGCAATAGTTGTGAGTAGTGAAACAAAATGGTTTTAGGTCTGAAGAGAATGAGTTAGGTCTTAGGGCCTGCCTTGAGTGGTGATTTGATTTCCATTTATGAGTTCATGGATTCAGGATGGACAAACTAAATAGCATTTTAGAGTATTTTTGCAGATTCTGCACAAACAAGAAGCATCTTGCACTGTTCCAAAACCAATTCTTGCAGAGTCTTATTCAGTCAAAGAAGTATTTGAAACCCTAAAGAAGGACTATTTCTTGGTAAGGCTGATGCGAGTTGGAAATTAGAAGCTGAAACCAGACACAAAAAGTATGTCTTTGCTCGAACATCCAATTGAGGAAGTTTAAATGCAGCTCCCCTTTGTTTAAAAAGTGAAACACATGAATCAACCCTTTTACTTAAATCTTCCAGCTTTCTCTGAGAAGTTATATCCCTTTCAATGAGCCTCAGGCATTCCCACTTGACTCAGGTTAATGCATTTGGTCTCTATAGAAACAGCAGCAGATCCCACATGTAACTTGGAAAGGTCACCTCACTTTTGTACAAAAGCTCACATTCTCTCTTCCTTCTGTTCCATAAAACAGCAGTAAATGGAAGCAAAAGGCAATGCACTGCACTCATCCAAAGTCTCAGAGCTCTTCTGCTCTTGCAGATGGTAATGAAAGACCAAGCTCTTCAGTGCTTGTGCTTGCTGACCATCGTGGGTCAAAAGGAAACACGAGCTTTTAAATACAAACTAAATAATACCATTGAATTGGCAGGAAATTCAAACTGCTCTGAACTGTCTGGGAGCCAGCAAAGCTAATGAGCTGTACCATTTCCAAATGGGATCTTGGTAACACCATCTGAGAGCTTGTGTACATACAGAGTTGTGCAGGTTTTCCTTAAAGTATGATTTAAACTGGACTAAATTAAACAGGAGAAAAAAATAATATGGAGTAATAGCAAGACTATGTCAATTTGATCAAGGGACAGGTTTAAATTAAGGCACAATAAACCCCTGCTAAACAGAGCAGAGCTGTTTCTTACCCAGGGTTTTCTAGTCCTTTAACCGCTCTTGGTTTAAAAAGCATTTGACGTCAATAGGAGTCTGCAAGTCAGTTCCCAACCCCATCACCACATCTGTTAATAAAAATGGTTAAAGTTTTGGGACATGGGGATAAGGGAGAGGCAGAGAAAAACATTTCAAGGTAGCAAGAAACCTACCTGTAAAGAAATAGAGCCTTTTTGTAGGGAAGTGGGAGTGTAAGAAAGAAAAACAATCCTGAATTTCCCAGATGGTTTGAGAACACTTTTTTATGTGTTCAAATGTTTGGTTGCTCAACCTTTATTGCAAGCAGTACAGTTCTTTGGGGAAGAAATGCAGGTGAAAGAGCTCTGCTTTACATGCAGAGACATTTCATCAACAAGCCCTATGCAAGCGAAGTGGTGATTAGTCAGGAAGGTAACTCCAGGCGATATCTGTGACCAGACAGACATAGAACAGCCCAGTCAGTTTACCACTCTCATTCAGATTTTCTCTCTGAGGCTTCTGGATTACAGGATTCATGCAAACACCATCCATATTCTTTCACTGTGCCTTCCTTACGCAGCTGCTTTCTGCACTGTGGTATGCAGGGCAAAGGTAGAGCTTTACTGCTTATACGTGCATTTATAGAATGCATCAGGGACGTAGCTGATTGATAGCAAATATGTTCCCCTTAAAAGAGTCGCATTAAATAGGACCTGCACAGAAGACTAATGACAAGATCAGCTCTGTATTTGATAACAGGGCAGACCTCACCTGTGCAAAATTCTGTTAAGTCTATTCTAGCAGCAAGTCGCTGGGCTTTATTATCTGCGCAGAAAAACGAGCAGTTACATGAAGACTCCACCGCTCTTGGAACCAGGGCACACAGCAAATGACCGCAGTTCATGCACGTCTTCAGCTCCTAATAAATTACTGCCATCTTTGTAGGCTGTGCTACACCAGTCTTATTTTGTATTTCTACACAATCTTCTCATAAAAGGGTGCTACTGGAATCTAGCCAGTGAAAACCTTTGAAAAGGAATTTGCTTACAAGTCTATAGTTATGGAAATCCATACGCAATTTAGCTAAACCCTGTTTATGTCTTAATGAAGTTTATTTATATGCAAATGGAGAATATCACAGGGCAACTTTCAACTTTCTGGCTCCCTCCTCACTGCCTAGAGAGGGCGACCAATCAGACTAGGACTCCACAGAGACCATCTCCAATTGCCAGCCTGAATTGTAGCCAGATCAAAGACCTCCCAAGAGCAGATGGGACCTTCAGATGCCACTATAGCAGATACTTCTGTAAATCAACTCAATACAAAAATGCTTCAGAAGCAAAGTTCATAGCGGGGTATGCTCTGAAGCCAGATTTCGTGTAGTCTTTCCATTAACTTTCACAAGATCTGAGAGTACGCATCTCTGAGGGCCAAATTTGGAACTAAATGGAACCAAGCCATCTTTTTAAATGGCAGATACCACAGTGCAAGAGATTCGGTAGCATCTTAATAAAACTATATTGGTAACATCATGTACCCTTTTAATCTAGAATTTCACAAGTTAGAGCTGAGGTGTGCCATGCATTCGTAAGAAATATTTGTCAAATCCTGAAATGGGGTCAACCCTTTTTTTTTTTTTTTTTTTAATGTGCTGTACTAAAAGAAGCACCAGAAATAATCTGGAAGATATGACACTTTTCCTCACTTATCTTCAGTATCACATTAATATTCTTGTCTTTATACTATAGATTCATATGAATTATACTGCCTTCTAGTTCAGCATCCTCCACCTTTTTTTCCTGATTAAAAAAAAAATATTTTTTGCTGCTACTCCAACTCTGCCTGTACCCAGATAAATAAATGATTTGCATGCTTCTGCTGACATCTCCATGTTGTCAGTTCTTTTTCTGCTCACCTAGATCTGATGCTCTTGGAAGACACAATTTATTCGCCCCAGATATTGCTAGGATGGAAATAATCAGTCGTTGTGTAGCAGAAATTCAACTCTGCTCCAAGCAGTATGTTCCAAGTTAGAAAGATTTTATTTCTCTTCAAGGACCTCCACTTGCACAATGGGAAGCAAATAGCTACTCTCATCTGCTGAAGATTTAGCAGGAGAGGAGAAAGGATCAATGCCAGCTCTGCCAGCAAGACATTAGTGTGTTCAGAGTGCCTGTAATAAATTTTTAACCTTTTCCAGCTTCCCTAGGGACTTCAGGTATTCGAAAATATCAGCACCCTCATCCCAAATTTTCACTGTGCAAACCAAAATGAATGAGATGTTTAGCAAACCACTGATAGATAAATCTTAGCGTTCTCTTTTATTAGATAAGTATCATATATTATTAGATAAATGGTAGAGAGATTACCACTCTCTCTCTGTGGCAGTTTAATGCAAAGAAATGCTTGACTTTATTAAGAGCCCAAATTTTCAGTTATTTCTAGGTTTATTTAAAATTAATGCCTATCGAAGGGTACGACGACCAAGGCAGGTTTTAATCTAGCATATACTGACCATCAAGTAGCTTGTGAGCTCACCATTACACGGTGTCAGAATGACCTATGGGCATTCTTTGTCTCATGTCTTGAAAAGAGTTATGGTTTCTGTGTGCGTGTCAGGGCATGGTGCTTTAATGGGTGTCCAGTTCCTGAAATGAATTGGTTAAAGTCTTGGCCACACTGTCATGCTGCCAGGTATTGCAGGAAGGCTTGCTAATAGACAAACACTGCCGCAAATTAAGTGGATGCGAACATCACATTGCATAAAATGTTGTGAAGGCTTAAACATCCTACAATGAGCTCAATCTTCTCTAGTGCATAAGGTGTTATTTTCTTTGACCCCAGTTGGCAGAGTTGACATAAGAGAGGCTGCCTTGACAACATGGAAGTCTGCAATGCTCCATGTGTCACTGAAGTAGTCAGGCAGAAGTCCTGCTTTCATTGCATTTTACCAGCATGTTTCGACCACCTCCAAAAAAGAGGACAGGCTCACAAAGACTGCTTGGGTCACCAGCTTGGCACACGTGTGACACAAGAGCTAAAGGGGCAAGAAGAGTTTTTGCTAATAGAAAAGAACTTAGAGTGAAACGCAGAAAACACAAGGTGAGAGAGGTCAACACTAGAGGCTGTCAGCTGTGCCCAGAAAGAAACATTAGAAACGTAACTAAGCTCGAACTAAGACTGATGGTCATAGGCCAGAGGAGGGAAGGATGAAGAAGGTTAAAAGTCTGGGTAATTATCACCTAGGCATGGCACAGTATCAAGCCCTGAGCAGGATCTGAGCTCTGGAAATGGCCACATAAACCTAATGTGGCCATATCTAAACAAATGTTGGCAAGAAACCTGGGGTCTGAATCCCAATGTTACTGTTTGTGCTAACTTCCATCAGTGTCTTTTTGCATGTGGATATTAGATAATTTGTAAATAACGAGTACTTTTTAAAGCTTGCAGTTTAAAAGTTGCTGTGTTATAACTTGCCAAAGTTAAATTGTATAGACACTGAAACTCACATATTTTGGAACTTAGAAGTTTTGTGTATATATATTAGACATTTCTAAATTGTTGGCTATGTTATTGCTATTTTACTTACATACAGCAGAAGAAAATGGTTGCAACAGTTTTTCTAAGTCCCGAGTCCCTCAAAGGAAATCTTCGACTTCCAACAATGCCTTTGGGTAACCAGATGCTTACAAGCAAGGATCCAGCTGAGTCTGGGCCTGGCTGGCCACACTGTGCTAACTGTTGCAAAACAGGCAGGATGTGCTGGTGTTTGGCACTGCAGTAGTTCTGCAAGAAGCTTTCCCTCCCAAGGCCATTGCTGCCTACAGCTTGCCTCCAGCAAGGGAAAAACAGTCTCTCAGTTCTCTAAACTCAAACTCTACATCTCTGCATGGCAGTGTTTGCAACTCAGGAGTAAACAAGGAGGGATCATCTACCTGAGATGAAATAGTAATGCAGGGTACACCTGGTTCAAACCGACCTGCAGAGATCTGGGTCATGGGAATTCAGAAGCAGGGAACACAGTTTTCATAGGTGCAAGATTTGCACTGATGTCACTGGGGCACAAGTACTACAAAATTAAGTATATATGTAACTTCACCCTTAATTTCTCTTAACAATGTTTTGTGCTTTGTCTCACTGTCAAGGGAGCCCAGCTGCGCTTGCAAATTGGTGTTAATTTTGCAATGCAGCTGTCACATGCAATGGGTCAGAGTAATGAAATGTTTTTTAATAAAAATTGAAATGAATTAAATTGTAGTCTCACAAGTAATTTTTCTACAAGACGAACAAAATACTAATAGCTCCTTTGTATTCCTCCAGGAATTTAGCATTCCAATATCGTGTCAGTCACCTTATTTGCATTTTGTTGAATTTTTCAAATTATTCATCATTCAATTGTGGATCCTTCAGAGTCAGTGCAGTGTATACTCTGAATGCATATTACTAGCGGCTCTGCAATCAGTATTCTGCATTCATAATACAGAAGGAAGGAACTGATTTTATGTGCTTATAACATTCAAAGTAAAATATCTGAAAGATAGGTGTAGATAACATCAGTGTATGCATGCATAATAGCATGTATCCAAATAATAAAAAATTACAGTGGAAAATACACACTGCTAGAGTCAGTACACTTCTCAGTCAGTAACAAAGTAACCAAAGTTTAATAACATTTGTGGGGTTTTTTTAATAGACCATCATTAAGGAGTATTTTTTTCTACCGTCTTGTGTCTCATTCCTTAGGCAGCAATTCTGCAGACACTTTGATATGTGCTTAATTTTCAGTATCCAAGCAATCCCAGAGGAGCCAGTGTGACTATTCATAGCCCTAAACACAAGGACATGCTTAAGTGTCTGCAGGACAGAGAACTTAGACTATCCCCCTGCAAAGAGGTCATAGTAACACCCTGAAGTGGCCAAAATCCATGGGGTACAACAGCAATGTACCCTTGAGAATGGAAAAGCTGTAAAGCCAAATTTGGTCTTGGTGTATGCAAGACCTTTGGAAATGAATGGCAGCATTGATGTTCACCAAGGAAGAGAGGCTTTCTATTCCTGGCTCTTGTGGTAGTCCTTGGTGTGACATACATTTTTGTCAGTCAGCTTTCTGCATGCAAATCCAGAATATAAAATTGATTATCTAGTTAAGATTAATTTCGGATCTAATCTGCCAGTTTTTCCACATTCTAGAATTCCCTGGATGCTTCTTGGTTTTGTCCTTCTGTAGTTAGTTTAGTATTTGAAGTTCCATCCATCACAATTGATCTACCCTGTAATGCATTGAATTGGCGTGATGAGTAATCTTCTAAAGTCTTCTGATGCTTCTTCCCTCAGTGCTGCTTCACTCATCAAATCAGTGAAGATGTTAGAAAAAGCAACGCTTAGTGCAGTTGCTCATTGTAGGCAAATGAGAGAATCCTACAGTATGAATTGACAAATGCAATGTACTTTTACCCAGTGCGAGAAACATTGCTGCAGTCTACAAAACTTCTCAATTTTTTTGCACCTTTCAGTATCCTTACCCATCTCGAGAAACCTGTTTTCTGTTCAAAAGCTACTCTCTCTTTAACATCTCCGGGATCTTAACATTCTCTGTTAGCCACTGATTGATTTCCATGATTGATATTCCACTGGAAAATACGCAAAATACGACAGTCATCGGATTGGCTGAAATGGCAGCATAATGATTCATGAAACATCATCAAGCAATGATGATGTGAAAGCCTTCTCTCAACTGCATTTTAAGTTTTATGAATTCCATTCCAGCTGGAGTGAAACAGGGTACTGAACATGAACAGAAAGTACCTATTAATTTTTACGGCTGGTTTGACTATCTCACTATAAACTGTATTTGCTCGTGCTTAATATTAGTAAAATAAAAAGTTGCACTTTTCACACTTGTTGAGTCATAACAATAGCAGAAGTGAGCAACATTTTTGAGCTAACTAAGGGTCTTTTAATAAGACTCACAATACTGATCCACAAGAGTAGTGCTGTGTCCAAGACCTGTGGGATCAAGTGTCATTTTCATTTTAAGGCCTGTAGTAAATGAAGTAGAAGTGTCAATATAACACACAGATTTTGCATTTCCAGTAGCAGAGAAGAGATCCTTTCATGATAACAGGTGTAAGGGAAACGAGTCCTAGGAATGTAATGCTCTTCCTGTAGAACCAAACTCTTGAATTCACTGCCATAACACAGTGTGGAGAACAAGAATTTAGTAGGATTAGAAACTGGACAGCGGTGTGGCTTTCCCAAACATCCACTGATGCCATAAAACATCATAGTGAATTGAGATTTACCCTTCCAGCTTCAGCATCTGAAGTGGTATTTTAAAGTTGAAATGTAAGAAACACAAGTATTTCATGGCCTTCTGCAATATCTAGACCTGTCTGGAGTGAGAGGCAGTTACAATCTGAGCTGGACCTGCAGCAAAAAATGACTCCTAACCGTTCTTTGTGTTTTATGAAACACTTCATTTAACTACCTCCAAGATACATTTTAAAAAGAGGAATAATTCAGAATATTATGAACTGGATATTATGGGAGCAAAACTAACAGAGGCAACCAAGAGATGCAGCATTTTGTAAAACAGTCTCTTAGCTTCAGCGTTGGGAGCTTCTTGACCTTCTGGTGACAAGGTCCAAGATCATCAAGGAATGCTTGGGAATCATTTAAGAAACTTGAGGGTACCTGCTGCTGCCAGATAAGGATGAAGTAAATGGAGCCTCTCACGCAGCTTCTAACGAGCATGATCAACTGCCTTTGACCCAAGTGCCAAGAGCCTTTGCTACAGCTGCCCTGAGATGGGGAGGATCAAAGCACCCTTCTTGCCAGTGCTCAGTTGAGGACTGTTATAAGAATGCAGCTCCCAAAGCTTAACCAACAGACAGTTTATACAAGGATAAAGAGCTGAGGTGAATTTGTTCTTCATTAACAGTCTCAGACATGCTGGTAATGTGCTACAGGGTAGTTTCCCTGGCAGCTGTTCATGCTGAAGTAGAGACCTCAGCACAGGGTGAGTTTCAGATAGTGGCTGCAGCCATGCAAATGTCCTGAAAGTAGAGAGTGCCTGGGGATTATGTCTGAGGAGAGATGGTCCCGCTGTCCCACAAGAAGTGTACTGTCAAGTGGAGGAGTTACAGGAGAACAACATCAAAGAAGAGCAAGAGGAGATAGACGGGGTCTTCTCTGAGTGTAGCAGCTTGAAGAGCCCTGAATCCTGTCTGCAATGGAGAGGGATGTAGCATACACACCCCAGTATTAATGTAAGTGCAGCTTCTGGAGAAGGTGAAAGATGGAAGCTGGTGACCTCTGGCGCCAAGAGGAAGGCTACAAAATAGGTTTAAGGTCCTCAGATTTGAAGAGGTATATGGGTATTATGTATGTTAACAGCATCCAGAAAAATTAACCTTTCAAAAGAGGCAAATAGCTCTCCCACCAGAGCCTCACAGCTGTGAGCTAGAGCATGAGGCTGGGACAGCTGACCCTCTCATTAGCTTTTCTCTTGTTCTATTATGTCATGAGCTTGAATGAAACAAAGCTATAAATTGTTGAAATCTTGTGTTTCACTCAATTACTCTGTATGGACCTTTTCAAAACTGCTGCCTATTGGGAATGATTTATTATAGCCTTCAAAATCAGCATTGCAGAAGAGTCTTCCTGGAACTACAAAGCATCTCCACTTCAAATGAGAAATATTGGGGAAATGTAATGATGATATTTGCTTTGCATAGCAGTGCAAAAGTGTAAGGTACCTGCTTTTTACCCCTGAGCTGAAGTTTTTCCTGTTTGTTTGCTTTAGCGGCAATAAGGATGCAACGATTGAATCACCAAGATCTTACAAATGCTGGATATGAATTTATTCTTTGGTTTTTTAAAATGCCTACAGTTTTCTTTCCACGTTCAAAGCAACAGACAGTTTAAATGAGTTCTTTTCAGCAGGAATGCACTCAAGTCCACTGTTTACAAGAAATATTTACTTAGATGAGTGGCTTGAAGTTTTTATTGGTGATCAGGAGTTTAATAGACAAATCTACAATTTCCCCGCAGGATAAATACTTCTAATATGTGACTAACATTGCAATATATTTTTAATGCTCAGTGTTGATCATATGTACAAAAAAGGCCATATGTCTATTTTCTCTGTTTACACAGACCTGCATTTCCTTAGGAAATACTGACATTTGGACATGTCCTGTCATCAGTGGTCAGTCTCAACCAGCATGACTAACTTATATGCTTACATTATCCCTTTCAATCTCTGAGATATATTGAAATCTAACTTGAAATCTAACAGCTTAGCCATAGTCAGAATACATTGATGAGAATGAAGAGTCTCCTAACCACAGTATATCAGAGGAATGATTCACTAGGATGCCCTTTAGATAGCATATAGGCAAAAGTTCCTTTAACTGAAGCAATGTTTTGCAGATAAAATAAAAAAAATGGAACACTAAAGCAAAGCCACAATAAACATGAAGTGATACATATTGGACAGTTGGGTTTGGCTCGTTTATTGCACACACAATTTTCCTTTTATAACTTCATTTTTCTGGGAAATTATATGTCTCTGTTCTTGTGACTTTTTCCTAACCATTTAGTCAGTTCCACTGTTGGCTTTAAGTTTCAAGATTTAAATAGCATGAGCACTCTGGACTGTACCTAATAAAGCACTTCCTTAACTGACACACAACTTCAAGCATTACGTGACCTTGTAGAGGTCATGTTTTAGATGGTTTTTGTTTGGGATCCCATTGTGCAATGAGGTACAGGACTGAGCTTCTTTCTTGTCCATCTTTAAAACAGTTTCAATAGAACGATGAAACTTCCATTTAATAATATTTAATTAATGCAATTCATTGATATGGATATCTGCCAGAGCAATTTCATTGCCTTGTTCAAGGATCCCATCTGCTTCAGGTAAGGAAACACTCTACAATAACCACAAAAGAAATCCTGTCCAAAGCAGCATATTCTTACTCCTTGTATGTTCTGACTGGGCACTATTCATGGTTTTCTCAGGTGGTTTTTCAGCAGAAATCCTGTGCTGTTTTAGCCCAGCTAGAGACTTTCTGTTCTGTTCAGGTGTGTCACACTACTCACACGTGTTGACCTACCAAATCAGGTGAGTCAGGCTTCATCCAGCTACAGCTCTTCCAATTTATAGGGGCAAATGTTTTTGAAAGCCCACCTTTTTCTATCCAGTGAAAATATTCCTAACTGCCACCTGAGTAAGTGGGTTTCCTTACAACAGCAACAGTTGTGTCTAGTTTCTGCTCAACTTGTTTATTCCATTTTAGGAACAAATTTTTTGGTGTGGTGGAAGTGTAAGGACTTAGAGCATTATTGAAATAAAATATTAAATGATCACTCTTGCTTACAAAACTTACAGCTGTATAAAAACATACTTAGGGATGACAAATGTCTGGTTTTCACATATCATTCATATAAGATACCACAGAATCTGGGCCATTTAACTAAAGAAGAAATGAAAGTATCTGACTGTTCATCTGTCAAAGTCCCAAAGGTATGCTCAGAAGAGCAGTACTGCACTCTTTGGTTTCTTAGATATTGCTAATCTATATTTAAAACCTGTGTTTTATTTAAACTTGAAATTAATTTGCTTTAGCATCTGTACAAAATAGATTAGAATTAATGAAGTCTGACCCCCTTATGGGTTAGCATGAATTAAATAATTACTCTTTGGCAGCACAGGATATATTGTACTGGACTTTTTGGCTGGAGCTAACAGTAAGAAGTCAAAGGAAGTTCAGGAAATACCAGAAGTCTTAAATTGCATTAGAAAATGTAGGCTTGCAGTTTCACTTCATGAAAATTAAAAATAGATGTGCCAGACTTACTTTTTCTCACTGCTAATAATAACTATGGAAAATTACCTGCATAAATTGAATATGGGAATACTTTAATTTGGAACTTGAAACATTACAGAAAAGTTAGTTACTAAGGATGTGTTAAGGATTATACTCTTTAAAATAATGCTAATTTAATCACCTGGTTTAAGATCAGTGTGAAGGAATGTCTCCCCAAATTTTGTTTGCACCTGTAAGAAGCTACCACTGATAGCTACAATAGGTTTTTACTATTCCAGGTGCATTCAAAAGCTGAAATCTCCCTTGACCTCAGTTGAAAAAGGATTCAACTACAAAGAGACAAGATATTATTCTGGCTGCAGATACTCGCAATATAGTTAACTGAAAGCATCTACAAGGAAAATCCCATAGTAAAATATTTATGTTTTTAATTGGGCAAAATAAAATCCACTTCTATTTCTTCAAAAAATATTTTTCACTGATCTTTCTTGTACAGATATTCTGCAGACTGTGGGCTTCTACCAATCCCCGCTGAATCTGCTGGCCCCAACACTGGAAAGCCTCTCTTGACGTCTCACAGCTCAGTGACAGCTCTTCCTGCCTAATATCTCAGGGCAACCTGGGAGACCTTAATTACAGAGATTCCCTACTGTTATATTGCTTTGTTTTTTCTTCTCAAAATGATTGCTAGCAGGAAAAATGAAATGTGGCTGCCCTATGTGATACAGGTGACAGCCCAATCCAGATTCATCTGGATGCTTGTGCTGTAAGTGGTACTTTCCACTATGAAATTTACCTTGACAGCAGCTCTGCAAATTCAGAGCGGGATCTGAGGAACAATCTAGGTATGTCCTGCATCATAATCTATTGCAAAGGGTTTTTTAAAGCTGCTTTTTTTGCCCCACATCCACAGCCTCTGCACAGCACTCGTGCACAGAGGAGTACACTGTGGAGCCTGAGCTGTGCTCACAGCTCCTGCATCAGTGTGGCAGCCAAGCCTGAGATAGCCGTGCAGGCTGCCTGCATGCAGACTGGTGCTCAGTCTGCCATGAGAGCAAAAGGAAAACACTGGTTTGGGTCTGATAGGGAAGATGATGGGAAACAAAATGAAAACCCACTTTGCAGATAGGTTTGCTAACCTGTGAAGGACCTTATCATCCAGGGTGTGTAGCATGAACAGAGGAGAGGTGGCAGGTGCTGAAGGTAACCCGTGCCTCTGAAGGTGCATGGTGATAAGAGACAACAGACACAAGCTGCAACAAGAAAAACTGCAGAAATAAAGAAATATGTTTCACTCTGAGGGTGATCCCACACTGACACCCAGAGAGGTACGTCAATCTGTGGGATCTGTTGGAGGATCCAGCCCTGGGCAAGCTGACCTTGATGGCCCCTCCCATCCTGAATAACTCTGGAGTCTATGGTTTTAACACTGCTAAATATATACCTGACTATTTATGGTGTTCAACAACACACCTCTTCTGTTAATGAGCTTCATACAACCTTGTCTACCTCATTCTATAATTTCACTTAGAGCAATAGAGGAATGAAGTACTGTGAAACAGACTCCTCTGAAGCTTCTAGCAATGTAGGATGTTGTTCTATTTATAGCAACATTTGTAGCTTCAGAGATCTTTGATAACTAGACTTCAGAATACAGATACCTCTTCATCTTGATCTACTTTCCATACTAAGTGTGCAGTGTTCCCTGTTGAACAGCATTCATTCAGCATGCAGAGCCTATTTTCCACTTCCAGAGGCAGACAATGGCATCGATTCCTTTATTGCAACTCGTGTAACTAAGAAAATAGAAATTAAGAAAACAGATGTTGGAGGTCTGTCGTATCTCTTGTGCTGAAAGTCAGTTGATCATCAAAATACTGCTGGAAAAAAAGGTCATGTTTTATAGTGCATCCTTAAAGTGTGCAAAGCTGCTTCGCCATTCTGATACCCTGCCATGCTCAGGTTATGACTGAAGAGGAGAGAGAAGCAAGTGCAGCAGCTGAGGCTGGCTCTAGCACGTTAGCCTGTGTTTATAAGGCTGACCTGGAAGGATGTGTTTCTCCAGCCAAAGCTGAAGGGTCGTGCACAGGGCTGGGAGTGGCGGGGACTCTGTGGCTCAGGTGGTTGGTAACTGGCACAAAATCGTTAGTGCTGGTCCCAATGTGACTTGTCTTTTGCTGCATTACACTGAAACTTCTCTTATTTGTATTTTCTCCCATCCTAAAGCGATTTGAATTTTTTTATGCCAAAACAGATATGCATTATACATGAAATATAGTGAAAAGCATTTTCTTTTTAATTTTCAGGATGCCTGTTAGTGCCAAAACATAAACTGCTTAGGGAGGAGGAGGAAAACTGGGGTAAGTGATATTTGGCAAGATCCACATGTTCTGTTTGTTTATGCAACAATCACTGCTGCTGACTTACACCTTCAGAGGCAGCTGTGTAAATATAGGGCTGTGATGGCTGAGGAAACCAAGAGGCAAGCTGTGGAAAAATAACAGATAAAACCAGACGCATTCTGGATGCCACAGGGTAAGGCAAAGCTGAGCTATGCTGCAGACATCTTGCAGTGCTGCTGGAATACCTTCAGCACCCTTTTTTTTGGAAATATCTTTCCTGTTATTGGGGATGTGTGTCTGTGTCCCTTATGAGGAGGAAGAAACTCAAACCATTCCTGAATATGTTAAGGAGAATGATTGATGCAGGCAACCAAACCCTGCTTTGCTGACTCTCTCTGTGTTTCTGAGTGCAAGGGACAGGAAGCCTGGAACATATCAGCTTGTGGTGCTTTGAGAGCTTCTTATACACGGGACTTACTCCATTGTTTTGTGGAGCAAGAGGTGTGGAACAGCCCTAGGGACTGCAAACTATGCATTTATTAAGTGCTGGAGCTGCTGCCACCCAGTCCCTGTGGGAGCTGACCTCCCCGAGTAAGGCCAGCACAAGCACTTTCCTACAAGGCTGTCTGCAGCCTTCCAAGAATTCTGCTGTGCAAGTTAAGGCTTGGCAGACTCTCTAGTTTCTCTTTGCTTCTGATTTCTCTGCTGGTTTCAGCAAAGAAATCATGGGTGTAGAGGTGAACTGGATTAGAAAAAGATATCTATTGGATTTTTAGAAATCAAATATTCAACTATAAAGTTTATTTATTCACTATTTTGCCACAATTAAACAATATTATAAAGCAGCAATATGAAGAAGCGTTATGACACAGTTCACAAATAAATAATGCATCTGAGCAAACGTACCTAAATCTCAGTTTCCAAAATGCTGCCTTTATCTTTTTTTTTGACCACAATGTTACCTCCGTGTTTTTTAAAGACTTACTGACTGAAAACATAACTTCCCTTGCTGATGAGGTCAGATAATGCCTCTGCCAATTATACTTTTAAATTATTCTATAAAAATTCCTACACTATTATTACATCCTGGGATTCTCTCATTTCTTATGTATCTGCTACACTTTATCATAAAATATTTTACATCGTTCCTTACCTTAAACCACTGGTTAAATAGGCATACTGAGTGTCACTTAACTTGGTGCTGTAGTCCAAAAGTTCAGCAGACATATCTTAAATAGGCTGTGAACTATGGAGACATTCTGTTACTCCAATTATATATTTCATCCCTTTTCTCTGTTTTTGGAATAAAATTGACTGAAAGATGTGCAGACCCTAATTTTCCTGGGTTTGCTTCTCTTTGTGCAGAAGGACAAAGACACTCATCATAAGGAGAAGTAAATAAAGACAATTCTCATGATAATTTGAACTGTTTACTATCAAGGAAAAACTGTTGAGGAAAAAAAGGTGTTGGTAGCTTATGTAGTGAAAGCACGTTTGTTTTTTCATCTGCCTTTTGTAAGGAACATTTAAGTGGTGCTGGTTTTTTATTGGTAGCACAGTCATTCCTGCATTCTTATGTTCTACAAAAGCTTTGATGAATTTTCTCCATTCTTGGTGCAATTTTATTTTTCACTCAAATTTGACATCTTCAATCATAAAATAGCATGACAAAATTTCATGTTTTGATCCGCTGGTGGAGTTAAGCAGATGTATTTCTTCTGACTTCATCCCTCCAGATCAGGGTTGTGCTTGGATTGCAGGGACAGTTCTTTCAGGCACTGTCCAAGTTCCTTATTCCCTTTTCAGGGATATTTGTAATCTGCCACTGCACAGGTGAGCTCATCCTTCAGTTGATTCTCTCTGTGGAGTAGGGGGGAAATTTGAGTCAAACACAGAAACTGTTTTCTAACTATAAAGTAATAAAATTAATTATCTTTTCTACTTTTCTTCCAAGGATGACAGTAGTTTCTTTTGTCATCCCTCTGGAGCTTTGTGAAGGAAAATGGGACAGAATATTTCTTTATATTAAATTAAATAACAGCTTGGCTGAGCAAATCAATCTACAAAGTGCTTCTAAAGCTGTTTACCAGGGACTGATTCTACATTGTTGATTGATTCCAGTGAAAGACATGAACCTTAAGGGCATGTTTCTATGTGGAGTTATTGGGGAAAAAAAAAAAATCTATCGAATTGTTGGGTAACTACAAGTGCAAACGTGTAGGATAAGAGTGCTTTTTGATGGTTTATTTGGATCCAAGCACATAAATAGAGCTGCTGATATCAGGTTTCCCAACGGACACAACAAAAAATATTTACCCAGTCACAACAAAATTCTGCCACGTATTTGAAGAGATGACAGGTCCACATTACAAGGTAATGGTGGCTTGTGAAATAAAAATAGTTTGTCTTTCCACAGGAATTAATAGGAAAACATTCCAGCATTTTAAAAATGTTTTGCCCTCATATTTAAAAGAAGTTTTCATCCCCATTTCATAGATAAGGGAACTGTGGTTAATTGAAATTTAGCAAGTATTTGATGTCAGAAAGCTGGAAATGGGTAAATCCAAAAATAGCAGCTGAATCAGGATAGCAGTAACCTAATCACTGGATAATATTGTCTTAGAGTTAAAAGCCTGGAGGAAAAAAAGCTGAAATGTCTTTCCTGCTCACTGTCTTTACCCATGTCTGCATGTCAGAGTCACTGAGCTGTAAAAATGTGGATGTTGCTGTACAGCATGAATGAACAAAGTTGTCTCCTGTGCAGTGAGTGCATTTCCCAGTTGGATAGGACATTGCAAAGCTTTTACAAGTTTCCAGCACCATTTCACTTAAGGAAGACCCTCTTGAAGATGTCTTGGTTGAGTGCTGCTTTTATTTTCATTTTTGTGTCTGGAGGAACACAACAATCTCTTGTTTTCAGCACAGCCTTTGCCAGAGACTAGAGCAGTCTGCATAAACAGAGGTCCCTGGTGCAACAGGGGCTGTTTCAGAGATTCAAGGGCCCTGTCTGTAAGTAGAGAGAATCTTCAAGAGCTTATATGGTTATGCTGTCTTTATCAGCTGAATAGGAACCTTTGCTGAAACTGCTACCTGGGAAATACTGCAAATGCGCACAGCGCAATGGGGATAAATTCGGTGCCAGCATGATGAGACTGCTGATACTTCCCCATCAAACTGCTCCTCACTTAGCTACTTAAAAAAATCCAAACCAAACAAAACAAATAAAAACAACCACCCCTCAAAAAAACCCCAAAGCAAAAAAAAAAACCCCTCACAACCCTACACACAAAAACCATCACTACCAAATCCCTCTTCAGCTCTGACATTTCAAAATAACTCAACGTTACATCTAGTAATCAGAGTTTGCTTCCCGCCCAAAGGCTCCAGAGGAAGATCTTGATAGCCTTGCTCAACTTTGAGATGACTCCCAGACTAAAAATACACTTCGTATTCTCCAGCCATGTTTTGCATTGACATGAAATTGAGATGGTCACATTGCCTTCCAGTGCCTGTCTGGGCCAGGAACCACTGATGGAGGCTTGTTTCTCTCATAATATTCAGAGGTGACGTGCAAAGGGAAAGAAGTTAACTGTTTTACGAGGGATTGCTTTATTTACAGAGGGCTGCTAGGCTAAAATCAGTTGAACTACATGAAATAATGTGCACTTGTTTGGAAGAAGAGATGAAAAGCTGTGACACTGATTGACAGTGAAAAGTCTATAAAACATCACATATCAATGCTCTAATTGTCTGCTTCCCTCACATAAAGAATTTTTCTCCTTGCTGTTCTGCTTATGCACTTGAGCAAGATGCAGTTTATATTGATGGAATGTAACAAACTTAGATTTTCTGAAAGCCATGTAAGATATGAGACAGAGCTTGGGTGACAAGATCTTTAAGTATAATAATATTAGTAATAGTAAAAACAATAATTTAATAGATTATCTGCAAAACTGCTGACTATGTTGAAGATGACTTTGCAGGAATTCAATCAAGCAAGGGAACAGGACAGTGCTGATTTTGCAGACGTAACACACCCATCTCCCTGTATCCCTCTGCTTTCATTGAGTCCTAGAGCTGTTCGGAAACTTGCTCAGCATCACTGTCTTGTGCGCTGCTCAGTTATTTCCAGAGATCTAGCATGTGAATTTTGGAAAGGTGAAAACATTTGTTGGGCTCCTGCTGACCCTGTTGCTTTTAATAGCTTTTCCAGCATGTGAGTGTTGACTTTACTTCCCTCATAAGGAGAATCAGGTTTTCTTAAAAACCTGGCAGGAGTCTGGGCAACTTCTAGGTAAAGCAAGCATGTATGCAGGGCCTGGCTGCTCAGACCTCGTGTGCTACTGGTGCACTAACCTTCAGCCAGGCAGAACTAATCTGCACTGCAGGATTAAAGGATGACCTTGGGCACAGTGAGAACCTCAGAAAAACAGGAGGCTTTTTTCAAGCAATTTACTATACGATAAGCAGAGATAACTCTGAGCCACAACGCTAGGTCTGGAGCCAAGATGTTCTGAAGTTTGGCCTGCTCGATGTAGAGTTTCTTCATAATTATCTCCACAACAGAAGAAGTTTGTGGTTTCTCTTCCGCTGTTCTGGATTCATAATCCCAGATGTTCTGCTGTCAAATATGTTCACCTTATGGTTTTCCATTGCTCCATTGTGGACTAAGGGGTAGTGAGTGGGGGAGGGTTTGCTGTTGTTCAGCTTTGCTTTATTCTGCAATGAAACCATATACTATTCTTATGGTCTCACATAAGATTTTGTTAGCTTCTGTCATCACAAAATTTATGGATGCTGTTGTGTCCCAGCTGTTGTGTGCGACTTTACTGCAGGATCAAACAAGAGGAGGCAGGTTCCTTTGAAATGTGTGGGAATGAAATCTTGCTTAGGAGTGGAAGTATCTCTGAATGCTTTCCTAAACTCTTTCCATAACTACCAGAAGTTTATACAAGGCAATGAGGTGGAAGTATTATTCCTTTGGAAACCACTCTCCAGGCAGCTTCAGGAAGGTATGGTAGGAAAGAAGGCACAGAGCAGGCAGAGCAAGTGTCCTGCTGGGGGAAAAGCCAGCGCGGCCCCTGCACCTGCCTGGCTGCTTCCTCCACTCTCCTCCACCTTGGTTTCTGCTCTTTGATGGGGTACAGGGCTTATAGCTGGCACAGACACAATAAAACAGCGACAAAGACAAGTTCCCAAAGATGACTGCTGGGTTTTGCTACTTCAGTGGCGTGTGCAACTGACGAATGGCCTTCTCTGTGTCCAAAGGACTGAAGAGGATGTAACTGAACTCTTTGCTCAGTGTGAAGACAGAGTGTAATGGCACGTCTAGAGGAATCGTGCTAAATTGATACAGTGGAAGATAATTAATTTGTGTGACAGTTTATCACAGGAGATGCTTGAATAATCAGTGATTTTAAAGGCCTTTAAATCATGGGTTTGTAGCCTGACTGTGTTTATGAACTATAAGGAACTCCTGCAGATTTTGTTTGGCTGTCAGATTCTGTGGGGGAGCAGTCTATTTCTGTCCAGTTGAGTGATGCCACCTCGTTAGAAATGATGAAGTACTGACCCGGCCGTGGGCGGCAGACTCTCTTGCTTTCAAAGTCCCATCTGGAACTTCACAGAGGGTTAAAACCATCAAATGTTTAAGTGAATGCCTTGATATGTCACTTCCATTTGCAACTTCTCCTTTTCTTTGTCAGTTACTCCCCATGCATTTTCCTGTCTTTAAGCAAATCCAGAAACATTGTTTGCAATTCATGCAGTATTCCTTCCTATATTATATTGGTTTCTGCTAGTGGGAAAACAAAGCAGCAAAACCTTATTTCTCAAGAGAGGGACAGCGCTTCTGAGTAGGGTTCCTGGTTGCAGGGGGGCAAAGCCAGAACTGCTGTGAGATTTAGGGCGTGAATTCCTCTGTGATGCTTACCACTCTTCTCAAACCAACCTTTTGTTGCTAAATCCCAGAGTGCAGGCACCATGGGAGAGAGAAAACCTCTCAGACGAACATGATTTTGTTTCCGCTAAATGATATTGTTTTCATTCCCTCCTAAAATCAGATTGACTCAAAAACTTTAGCCATAATTTAGGACTCAAAAGGATTTGTAACAAGTTAATCTATGTAGTCAGTAAGGCATCTCCAATATATCCTTGGTGTTTTGCTTTGCAAAAGCTCCACTTGATCCATTTATATGCTTTCTGCATTGTTTTATTTCCTCTTTTCTCTATATCATCCTCTCAGTATTTCTTTAATTCCTGCCCTAGTTATGCACAGATGCAGATTTCTACCTTAGGCTTCCAGACCTGCATTAACATATGTCAAACTCTTCACGGTGACCTGGACCCCAGGAGCCCAGAGCATTGCAGTCTGAGAGCGCCTAGGACTGTCTGTATTTACCTTGAATATTGATCTGGGACCTCAGAAATCTTTCCTCGGAATGTTTTATCCCTCATTAATGTCCATACATGAGCAGGTATTCATAAACAAGTATGGAGAGAAAGACAAGCACAAATGTTTGGGTAATTAACAACTGCCTCCATAAAAATATATTTTGTATGTGCAGCTTAGGGGCTTACATTCTGCTTACAGCCAAATCTTTCTCACTGGGCTCATCTATTACAACACCAATTAACTATCGATGTCTTATGGGATTATTTTTCTTCAGCCATTTTCATCTAGTTCCTGATGTCTAATATTTTCCCTGAGAGAAAGAGGAATACTAGAAACAAAATGTGCAAACAGAACTTTGTTACCCTTTTGCTATCTATAAGTCAGTCTGTTGAAATCACTGAAACTGTTCAGTTCTTTCAAGATGCAAGACATTAAATGTGCTATTTGAAATCCATAAAATAAATCACTTTTTAAACTCAGGACCCAGCTGTACCAACATGAAAAATTGTCATACTTTGCACATTGTGCTAGCACTTAAGCGTTTCTAAAAGCAAATTCCATAATTGTTTCCTGCTTTCAAATAATATAGTGGAACTGTGAATTTAAAATGTTAGATTTAGCAAGTCACTAATAAATGTCAATAACACTATATTTCAAACTCTCAATTGAAGGAATGATATTGCAGTCAGAAATGCTTTGCACGCACTCTTAGTCCTTCGGCTCCCATCTGTGTATGTGTAAAGATTAGATTTGCAAAACACCTTATTATAAGCAAGATTTCCAAGGTTCAATCATCAAACACTTATAAGGTAGGAAATGGTAGGATTAAGGCAGCCTTGTGCACATTTAATTTGCTATCCATACCTTTCTGATGATGTATGTATGTTCTGGTCAAAGATATAATCGGTTGCTCTTTTTATTTTCCCTAAACATTCTCTAGAAATGAATTAGGGTTGTGTAGTGAAGGACATCAATAAAAAAATAATGGAGGCCCTACCTAAAAAACTTGGAAGGTATGTAAGTCCACAGAAAAATAAATATTTTCGTGAATTACAGAACTAACAAAAACCAGTGTCCTGTGTTTTCCAGACTTCCCTTCCTTAAAACCCTTTCCCTACCTCTTCTGTAACTTTGCTGTTTGCCCATTCTGGGTCCTTGCCTCTACCCAAGTGTGCACAATCTTAAGAGAGTTAACTTATCTTTGACATCCCTGACCTCCTGTGAAATTGGGCTGAAAATGCCCAGCAGGTTCACCTGTTGCCAAGGTGGAGAAGAAGCAGGGTGAACAGATGGATGGAAAGCTTATTAAATTCTCTAGTTTATTGTTTTTTAATTATCTGTAAAATATAAATACAATATCAAGTAACTACATCTTACATATACAATAGATTCCTGTGATGCAAGGTAAATCTTTTAAGCCAAATTTTTCATCAATAGTTGCCAGTTCGTGCTCTTAATTTTCACCTTGTTTAAGGAGACTGACACATGAAAGTGATGCAACATTCATGACTGCATTCAAAATCAAAGGGACTGTGTAATGTTAAGTAGTCACAAAACATCAGCCCTAAAAATCTTAAACTGGGCAAAAGGTGCTGATGATTCACTACCGTAGGGATGACAGTCAGCGTAATTTTGTAGTGGACCTTTTACTAGGGTTTGGCTGGTGATGTTAAAAGATCTTGGGACTTCATGCTCAGCAAGAAGAAAGCAGTCCACTGCAAAGCTGCTCACTCATACAGCTCTGCCTGGCCATGTAACAAATGAGGTACATTCCTATAAGAAAAATGATTTTTCATCATGGCCTAAGATTGTACTATTTTGAACACAAGGAAATGATTTCCCACAGGCATAGTATAAATGGAAGAGGAGAGAAGTGGGAGGCTGAACAGATTTAATTCAATGCCGATGTATTTACGTTGCAGCTTATACAAAATTTCTTAACTAACGACCATTGTTCTTGTATAAATTGTGTTTGTGAACAAATATAACATTGCATATTTTTCAAAAGCTTGTTTCTTGTGGCCCCTGTGATTAAATATTTCCATCGAACGTTCTATATATAATTGCAAAGCAAAGCAAATTTTGAAAGACATTTTTGTGCCTTTCATAAATCCTAGGGCTGGGGAGAGAGGAGAGAGTAGGAAGAGGGAACTGTGGTCTAGCAAGTCATTTGTTTTCCTCCAAAGATCAGAGCCTGACATTCAGTAGAGAGTGAAAGTAAAGCACGAGGGAATGTAATTCTAATGAACTGGTATCCCTAGCACAGTCTTCTTCCTGAAAAATACAGCCCATGATTTCTGTCTTCTAGTGCCAACTTTACCTGTAATGCCTAAGAAAATAAACTCAACATTATCAGAGAGAGAAAAAGGCATTTTCTCCAGTCTCTCCATTTAGACCATACCAGAAGCATGAACATCTTGAGATGCTTCCTTTTCCTCTAGGTTGTCTCTTTTTCACTGTGGCTCTGACACTGGCCAGAACACCAATTTATTATTTTTTTAATATGTTATGTGTAGTTTATTAACTATGGGATGTCCGTAAATATAAGATATGCCAGCAACTCCTAAGATGACAAGATGAGAGGATTATAGAATTATGGTTCTGTCTTCCAGAACTGAAAAATATATTTTGGAGGCAAACAGAGAAATCTTAGTTTTAAAAAATGAGCCCTTATGTCATGCTGGCAAGCTTGTTAACAAAGAAAAAGTTATTTATTGTTTGCTGTCTAAAAGCATCAGTAACTGACAATAGCACCCAATATTAAGAAGAAATTAATGCCAGCTGGAAACTTGAGTCCAGCAAATTCAGACACAGCTAAAAGAAAATACTTCCTAACTATTTTATTTACTGTACAGCTAGACTTGAATATTTACACATGAATTGAGTCCCAGTTTCTTCCATGACAGCCTCAAAATTCACTTATTCTGTTCTCTGAATTCTTCCATGGCATAGATAATGACTAGGATTATATGAATGCGTAAAGACTTTAGTAGGATATAGTTTGACGGTCTTCCCACACAGAGAAACCGGACCCGTCAATTCCCCAATGCACCAGTGAGGCAGGAGAATTATTCTAAAAATAGCAAAATGAAAAAGAAAGTGGAAGGTGATTTGCAGATTTCCTCTTAGCAAACCATGAGTACATCTTTATGGTCCTTCATGTGAGTCATTTTCATACACGTGGAATAGCTGTAAAAAGAAAACAGAAACAGGGAACATATTACTCACAATCATGCCAGCTCAGAAAAAAAAAAAAAAAGAGAAGTAAAGTTCACAAGATCCAAAGGGTAAGAAAACTGTGTGAGGTGGACCCATTGGCTTGCTCTTTGCCCTTTAGGGAGCAGAAATAATGAGGAGTGAGTAAGATTGACTGGAAGATTAAAACTTCATAATCTTTGTTACTAGTGTTGATTGTGTTGAAAAGAGTTACTGACAAAGATCTTTTTGTATAATTTTAAATGGAGAGAGTATCAGCAGTATGAAGGGCCAAATAAAATGAGCCATCTGTCAAACTGCAAAAACCCTGTCTCCCCATCCTTTACCGTTTTGACAGAGTTTTCTTCCTTTCCCAATTTATTTTGTTCTTGCATAGTGATTCCTGTACTCAGCTCTGGAATTTTACTCTTCCCCCTGGAAAAAGCCAGTATTGATATAGCAGGCATCAGAGAAAGAGCCTACTATAGATGTACTTGCATCTCCTGTGCATGACAGAGGAGCCTTTAATCTGATAAGTGCTGGCTGAGTGCTCTATACCTCTTCACGCTTTCAAATGAAGGTGAAAGCAGTGGGTTCTGTCTGTTCTTTGTACCTTCCTAACTCAGACCTGAAGGTCATGGAGGGAGCAAGAAAGTGAAAACAGAGAGTAGGCCATGAGCTCCACGTTGGTGACATCTAGGAGAATCACAGCAGCTTTAAGGTAAATAACTAACTTCCTTTCATGTTTATGTGCCAGTTTGTATCCAAACAAGCTGATATTGCCGTCACAGTGGTGCAAATAACGAACACTTGGTGCATGAGCAAGTGGTTGCGTTACTGGTCTTCTGATCTGGCAGTGTGACTAACGGCAAAGTTCAAAGTATAAAATCCTTTCAAAGGTCAGTGGCCTAGATCAGATGTCTGCCTTGCCAGTTTTTCATATTGACACTCTTCTAGATAAAGCAGAAGATGCCCCTGAACTTTGAAGTCTATGAAAGATGTGTGCCAGGCAACAGATCATACAAAGAGACATTTCTGTCATCTGTTTTGGACTCTGGGATAAAATAGCCAGGCTGTAGTCAGAAAGAGATAAGACTGCTTTCTGAACAGTTGATTTACCAGGATAGTAAGCAAGTTATTTTGCTTACAAGTAGCTTATGTCTTTCCAGCCGATTGAGTGTTTTGTTTGTGATTTTCTGATTTGCAGAGAGCAATCCTTATCCATAATAGCGAAGCAGAGAACTGCCATGATCCCAGGCACATTGATTTAAGCTATGGATGGAGACTTGACCATGATAGTGCGAGTATAGGTCCTTGTCTAAGGGCTGGATCAGAGACTGTATGAGTCTATATTTACTATTAATATATCTGTAGCAAGTCTGTCAGCTGGAAGTATTATGGCCAGTCATAAGCTATAAGAGCAATGCTGGCTTTGCACCTCTGGATTTATGGAAAGCATATTGAGTGCACTGGATTTGATAAAAGCCATAAAACAGGGTCTAGGAGCAAAGTCAAAGAAAGTAATCTGACTTAGCAGCTGCCACAATTGATTCAAAGTCATCTGCATATTGGCCCTCTACAAAAGGAGTTTTTCTTGTGGAATATGATACATGTTGAAAGTGAGTCCTACCCAAAATAATTTTATTCAGCCTCACTTAAATAATTTGATAAGGCAATACAAAGAGTAGTTCAGCAGATACAGTTTGAGCTCGGCATCTATTGATTGAGGCACACAGGAAAGAAACTGCATATAATCTGGCACTTGTAGGATGAGCAAGCAGTTAGTCAAGAAGAAGTGGGATCATTAAAGACTATGACAAAGCCTGGTAAAGCAGACTGTTCAGTGCAGCACAAATGGAAGGAGAGTGCACATAGATTCCAAGCAGCATTTGTTTGAGATACAGAATAAGACCACCCAGGTGAGCTGAAGAATGTTAATATTTAAAGGCAACATTCAGGGTGGAAGATTTTAGGTTGTTCTTTCAGTTTGTTAAGTCTCAGAGATCAATAGTGACATATAGGAATGAGTAACTCTGTATTTTACAAAGGTATTTTATTGTTATTTGTCCTCTGTAATATTGTTTCCAATATTTTAATGGCTATTTTCTCTCAACTACAATTCACATGCAATTTCCTCTTTATAAGATTATCTATTTTAAGAGAGATCCTGGGTGCCGGTGACAGGAACAGGTGTATAGATTATCAACCATACCCACACTCACTCATACCTGCACACAATGTGCATTGAGGGCATGGATTTACCAAAGCAGCCTTAAGGCCACCTTAAACTGTCACCATGGCGGTCTGTTACCATTAAACTATGCCATTAAAACCATTAAACTACACCATTAGAATGCTACCATGGCAGTCTAATGGATGTCAGTAAGTATTACATTTACAGCTTTTTTTAGAAGCAGTGACAGTCTGGTGACGCTTAGTTTCATAAGCTGCTATATTTGGAACTATCATCTTCAAATTCATTTCATACAGACAATCAACAAGCCAAATTCTTCTCAGCTTCACCAGAACTTGTTCTTAGCATCAGAAATCATGATAAGAGTATGAATTTTTGCCGTTGTGTGCAAATCCTAAATTTATCTGAGAGTCTGTGGCCTGGAATACGTTTCTTGCCAAGCCTTGAAGAACAGGTTGAGAGTCAGTTTCATGAAAAGCAAAGTTTTGTGAATAAATCTTTCCTGTAAGTTGTTAATCAGTGTTCCTTTGACAAAGAGCGGAGAGCTGGAGAGAAGTTTCAATGACCAAGTGTCTTCAACATGTCACAGGCTGTAAAGAGAGCAGCAAATCAAGTACTTGTGGATGCTATTCAATACTGAGGCACACGCATCCCCCAAGGACATGAATATTCAAGGATGTGATTTTACTGGCCCAGAGTTCATGCAGGCACTCAGTGAGATCCAAGCTTTGTATTTCATTTGTAATGCTTTGTATTTCAACCTGAATACTAATTTCAAGAATCAGAAAAAAAATGAAAAGAAATTCACAGAAAAATGATAATGAAAACAGTTTTGAGCAAAGCAAATTCATAGCAATTTTTAAGTGAAAATGTATATGGTTGGTACGACATTTTAAACTGCTGGGTTTACCATCTTTTCACAGTGCAAAAAAAGTACAAGTAGAATGTTGTGTCTGTGTTTTTATATATCTATATGTGTGTACATACTTATGTATATCTACATGTATGTCCACGTGTGCATATACATGTAAATGTAGTTTTTGCGGAGAAGTAACAGACCTTTCCCATTGAACATCAATTTTACAAGTAAACTAAAAACAGATAAAATGCAGATACACCTTACAGTGGGCAAAAATCATCAGGTAGGATGATGATATGCATCAAGCTATGCAAATATAAAACATTGGTTTAGCTACAGAAAGTGGTATCTCAGGTTTCCTTGGGAAAACGACCCTGTCACCTCCAACAGATTTGCTCACCAAGGCTGGTTTGTTGCAACTAGCACAATCTCTTATGTAGTGCCACCTCCTGATAAGAAGGAGATCTGATATCAGGTAGGAATGAGCTTTCAAGATTTTAATGAAGTGCATTTGATAGTCCGTGAACTGGACCATATACAGTCTGGTGAAAATAGAAGGGCTGAATGATACTGATCATTTGAGCTTAGCTCTGGGGGTGAGCAACAGGACAAATAGAGAAAACAAATGGTTTCTGGAGTATCAAGAGTTGCTCTGTGGGTGACCTGAGCTCAAAGAACAGGGAGAAGTTCTTTGCACACTTCCAGAAATGCAAATAAGAGTAATTTATGCCTAAATGAGATGTTCTCCCCACCCCAGCACCCCACCTCCGCCCTGTATTTTTTAGGAAGTATATACCTGGCATATGGCAACTGTCAGGCCCAAGCTTGAACTCGAGTTCCCTTTTGTAGCTTGAAAGGTTTAAACCAACTCTGCACATTTTTCACTAGCAAATGACTCCTACAGCCCTGCTGTTCTGCTGCAATCCATTGGTTTCTCAGGGTGCAGCACAAATGCATGCATTTGTTCTTGTCATAGATCTACTGTGCAATTTGCCTTCTTTCTGTCATGTTCTCCAGGAGACCTGCATGATCACTTCTAGGTAATGATCTACAAGCATGAAATAGCTTTCAGGGCCTACTAAATCCACACTACAGTTTAACTGTATAATTGTTGATCAATGTTTTTCCAACAGACGCAGCCCTACCTGTCTGGTTTTCCCCTAGCAGATGTAACTAATCATCAACACACCTGCAAGCAGTGTTTCCTATAAGAGCTACTACGTATTTCTGTAAAAAAAAAATCAGGTTGACTGATGATATTCATATGGATGTCACCTCTGATATAAATACTGCAGAAAAGGTGAGTATACAGTGCTATGCTAAGGAAAAGGAAATGAAATGAAATGCAGGAAAACTAATTGGGAAATAACTGGCAGAGAAACAGCATGGAAGAAAACAAGATGCTTTTGTAAAAAATTAAAAGTGAAATATGAGTCAGCAATGTGATGCCAAAAATAGGAAATGGCATTCAGGGGTGTGTTAACTGGAAACGTAACATAAAACATATGAGAGAGAACAATTACACTCTGCTCCTCCTGCAGGGGCTTCTGTGGGAGGTGTGTGCTGGCTCAGGTGCCTGCTGCCTTAAGCAGGTGTGCTCTGAGAAGGCTGTAGGAGAGAACAGCACAAAGAAGAGGCTCAGAAAATAGGGCCTATGAATAGAGGTTGAAACAACCAGCTGTCTTTAGTCTAGAAGCAAGAAAATTTAAGTTTTCTAACACAAAAAGGGCTATAAAGTCTATAAAGAAGGGATAAATAAAACTTGCTGTATAATTGTAGGTTGTTTCTGAAAATGGCAAAATGAAATTAATTTAATCTGTAACAATGGAGAATTCAGATGAGCAACCAACTTTGGGTTTTGTTTTTTTGTTTGTTTTAGAAACTGTATTGATTTGGGATGAAAATACTAAGAGCAATGAAGTTCTTCAACAGCATTCCTGTAGGAATAATGATGATAAAATGATAAAGCTCACTGCTTTTAAGGTGAACTTCAAACCCACCCTCTTCTCCCTCACAGTTCTACATGACCTTTACAAAAAAAAAAAAAAAAAAAGTCACTTAAGCACTCCAAAAAGTTAAAGATTTACCAGAATAGGCCACTGTGAGCACCTTCAGTATTTTATTGTGAATTGCATCACTAGAAACTGGAGTTCTGATTTTAAAAAATCCATTTATCTTTCTATTTAGATATGTATGTCTCCAAATTCTCTTCTAAAGGTTATATGAAATGCAACACAAATCTATGGGCAGTATTTTCCCACAGGTGACGAGGTAAAATATTGCTCCCTTTTCTGAATTCTGTCATATATGTTCTATCAAAATGCATATTATACAGTTCCGTTGTACTCAAAATGCAAGTTGTCATCAATGAATTAAAGCACTTCTACTAATTCAGCCTTAGATTTCCATTCCTATAAACCCTTGGCTGCTTGATATAAACTTGCCCACATTTCATGAGGGACACGAACAATGAAATTTTACAACCAAACACTATCTCAGGACCTGCAGTAAAAAAGTTATAGCGTTATAGCATTAGCCTTTCATCCCTCCTCTGCTCCTTTGGCTGTTGGAATGTATTGCTGTCCCAAAATGTTCCAGCCAGATTAATTTTTTTAGGTTCCCAGCTCCTTTACAGCACAATCCAGTATCTATACTACATATGCAGCCTTTAGCATTGCTGGTGTGCTATAAGGGAATTTCTAGCCCAGCTAGAAATCTGAAAATTCTCTCTTAAAATAAAACATGGATGTTTTCTTCTGATAGATGTCTAACCTACTTGCTAGCAGCTCTGTCTGAAAGTGTTGTCTCTCTATGGCCCATGCTGTACCTATAATAGGCAACAGAAACACTTAAAGGAGAGAGGTTGAGGCAAGAGTATTGTATACCACAGATCAAAACCCTGAAGGAAGGTAAAGGAATTAGTTGGTCTTTGCGATCTACCACTGGGAAGGTGCCCAGCTAGGAAGGATGCTGTTTCACAGGTACTCCCATCCCCAGAGAGGAGCTATCACAGAAGAGTGTGACTGGGGCTGCATGAATAGTTTGAGCTAACTTAAGCAATAGCTGCTGCTGAAAGAGATGGTTGGTACCTACCCCTCTGCCCCATGCCTTCCTTTCCCCATGCCTCCTTGTATTGCCACTCACACTCATGCATTCACATGCAAGTGAGGTCCAAGGGTACTCTGTCTGAAAACCCTACAAAAAGCAATCGTTTCCAGACGGATCACTTTTTGCTATTTCCTCATGCATGAGTGCAAGTGCCAGCATAGAGGTGGGATAAGCAGCATCTCCTAGGGTGCCAGAGAAGGGTGAGATCATGCATTTCAGCTGCCAACTGCACCTAGACTGTCTCAAAGATGCCATGAAAATTGAGCCTAATAGGTCTGTTGGTACACCTCAGGTTAGTTGGACAAACATTTCAGGCATGTTTAAGGAAGCTTGAGCTCCTTCTGGTTCATCTACAGCAGGACAGTTGTCATGTCTCCCTTCCAATGAGCAATAGGCAGAATGTCTGTGGAACCACCACAAGGCTGCAGAGTTAGGACAACTCATTGATGTCCCAGAATATAGCTATCAAGGGTATCATTGCCATGCACTTCAGGTCGGTGTACAGTTTATGAAATATACGATATGTATAGAAATGTCTATGTATAAAAATTGAAGTTCTATGATTTCAGTTTCTAACGAACTTGTTCTGTTTTACTGGGTAAATTCATAATATGACTTCTAGTTTTAGCGAGAGGGTATTTCTGGAGATAAAATATTCTCTCTGACTCATTATTTCTGTCTTTATCTCACATTTTGGTGACAGAAAAAGAAAGAAAGGAAATTACAAACTGGGCGGCCTCATGAGATTATAAATGAGGAATCTGATCTGAAGTATGTGACAGGACATCTTGCCAGGCTACTTTCTCAATCTTTTACTTTCTCAATCTTTCACTCTCTTATAAATAACACCTCCTTTTCTAGGCAAGAAAACAGAAATGGTGCAACACAAGTAATCATTTTATGAAATGGTTGAGTACCCTTTTAAGTTCCAGTGAACATTAAGTAATGTGGTCAGTGAATTCCTAGTTCTGCTGTAACACATATTCTCTTCCTGTTTTTGTCCTTTGAAGTTGTGCAGGAAGCCTTCAAACCACCGTGACTAATAAGCATTTTTCTAAAGAAAATTGCTCTTGACATGTTATTGTTTGTAAATAGGTGTAGTATTCCACTTACTCTGGTATGAACACTTGATTCTTGGCATTGCTACAGAGTCTGTTGTCATCAGAGGTGAGCAACCTGCTGTAAACCAGCTCTGACCTCCAGGCAACTTTGCAGATTTCCACATTTCTTGTTCTTTCCCTGTGTTTCTATTATAGTAACATGGGATAAGACTTCTTCCACTTCACTGCAAGGAAAATAATTCAGCCTCCAGTCTTCATCCTTTCTCAAAACCAGAACTTCCTTAAGTAACTGAATATGGATGCTCATTTTCAAAGACGTGACTTCAAGGTGAAGACAGGTTGCATGCTTGGGCTTTGAGAGTTATCACACTCTTCTTCATGAGGCGGTGGAAACTTCTTTATGATGGAACTGTATATATTTCTAAATATAGTACAGGTAGTACCAAAGCTGAATTTGAAACTTGCATTAAAATAAGCATAAAGGGAATGCCCATACAATAAAACAAATGTATCCTTCCATGACCAAATTTTGTTCTCACTTGCTCTGGGAAGACAGATGCAGTGTGGTAACTACATGAATACAATGAGCAGTATCTGTGTAATGCGTCCGTATGGAAAATACACTTTTTATTTTAAGACTGAAACGCCTGCCTGTTCTATGTAATCCGGTTCTGTCCCTTAGATTTCACCTATCCTGAATTTTGAGGTTTGTGTCTGCACACATAAAACAAGTACAATTCAGTTAAAAGTGCTGAATTTTGCCTCTTTGGAGGTTATGCCAATGTTGCATCTTTTCAGTCAGTAACAAAATATGTACTTGATATTTGATCACATGTTTGGAAAATATCAGTCAAAGTAAGTACAAGGAGTATCCTTTCCTTGCTACAGGTTGTTACTTTTTCCATCTCCACTTTGATGAAGGTTAAAATTCTATTAAAGTAGGCATTTCCAAAAGTACAAGATTATGTAATTCAGCCTACAGAAAACTGATATCTGTCTCCACCATATCACAGAAACACCAGCTGAAGTCACCTCTGGAAGTCCCCTCAAAACAGAACTATTGCTAGCCTTGTATGGTCAAGTCCATAAAACCTCCATGGGTAGAAGTTCCACCATGTCTCTGTACTTTCCTTAATGCCCAACTCTAACCTGTGTGACAATTGCCTTGTGTTACATTGTCTGTAACTACCAAGAAGTGTTTACCTCCGTCATCTTTGTAACTGTCCTTCAAGGAGCTGTAGGCTACTGTTCCATTTGTTCCTTTAAAATACCTTGGTAACTATCAGAGATTATGAATCTTATTTATCTGCACTAGAGCTGTGCTAACTCTCTCTGCTAGCCAGCACCTAACACAACTGCAGTCTCCGTAAACTGGTAAATTAAATACTATCCTGGATCTTGAATAACTTGGCACAGAGAAGTGCCTGTATTCAGGAGCTTTGGGATTGTTTGTACATCTTCCACGGCATGCTAACTGCTAATTAAACAAATAGAGGCACAAAATTCCTGATCTTAAGCACTCGCTAATTTGGAGACAGATTCTGTTTTGTTTGGCAAATGACCACGAGCGAGCCATAGCGAATTATTTCCCTGCACCCTCCTTGCACCAACTGAGCTTGTTCAGCTCTAAATAAGACTATGGTCCAGCCTTTTCAAACAGAGCTTGAGCAGAAAAGCTGGATCCTCGCCTCAGTTCCTTTGACTCTACCCCAGGTGTCTGAGCTTAGTGTTTAAAAATTCATCGGAGTCTTCTTGTAGGCATTAGAGTGGTTAGACCCAGAAAAGAACATTTACTTTCTTAGAGGGTAATCCAATAACTTAGTTTTGGTGCTTTTGAAAACTTTGGGAAGACTATATTCAAATCCATTATAATAAGAATTTGAGCATTATTACCCCAGAGCTAGAAATTAACTGTTACAGCAAATAGGTAGTACACTAAAGGAATGCCAGTTGGACATGGTAGCAAATAAAATGACAGACTAGTAAATTTAACACATTATACTACACTATTTAGAACAATATGTTCAGAAAAAAATTTCCACCTACCTTGCAACTGCATTCCTAAGGGGAGGAAAATAATTGTGTAGGTGTTGTAGGTGTAGGGATCATATGTTGCATGTTCTTTGAATTTTGTTAGCCTTCATCTCTATTCAAATATAGGTGCTTTTGCAAAAATTTAAATACAGATGAATAAGGAGGTCTAAATGTTTGACAGTTCAAGCCCTGAACTTACAGCATCTAAACTGCTTTTATTGCAGGATCAGTGTCTCAAGCAGGACCTAGCTGGAGGTCTGGGTTTCACTGTAAAAGTTTTGAGAAGATTTCGTTGTAGCCACAAAGCTCTAATCCTCCTGCATTTTCTTTTATGAAAAATTGGTGTGACTTCCTTTAAAAAAAATCTGACAGATTGTTTTTCATAGCCAGAGAAGCAGACTGTCTTCTTTGCCTTGAGGTTGTGAAGACAGAATAATTTTCCACTAACTCGATTACAAAAGAAAAATGAAAATTGTTTCTTCTAGCTCTTCCCTTTGTGAACCCATCTGAAGGACTATTTTCCTTTCATTCTCAATAACACACACACATATACATTTATATGTACAGGTAAAAGTTAAAATTGTCTTATTCTGTCAGTTTTCTTTGTTCAGCTTTCATTCCTTTCATATTAACAACAATGCTTTATCTACCTGTACAGTACTTTGTTATCATAGGGTTTTTTCCTAACAAACCACAGCCCTAGCAGGTTAAGGGAACATTCCTTGTTATGACTATGCTTAGCTCTTCATTTTGTTTAGAAATCCGCCTACACTTCATGCAACAAAAATTTACTTTGCAAACAAGAAAGGTCCAACACAACACAAACTGTCAACTGTGTTAAAAATGACACCTTTATTTTCTCTGGCTTTTGTAATCATGAAAGAAACCAAAAGTGACTCTGATCTAAAAATGAAACAAATCCCCTAATTCATATTTGGAGTTTTCACATTTGAATCAGAATTATGTGGGTTTGTTATGAGACCTGTACTCAGTTCAGTAAAATATGTTTCGTTTCCTCATCAAGGGATTTCTTATGATATTTTAGTCTGAATGTAGAGCCCTTCAAATCATATTTCTGTTAATTTGCAATAACAATTGTAGGATTAGTCTTCCAGGCAACTGTACCGGAGAATGCTTATGAATAAAGAACATAATTAAGTAATTTATAAGCAAAATTTGGAAATATGAAAGAACATTACTAAGACAAGGAAAAAGAACAGTTATTCCATATCCTCTCCTTTTTTTGAATTAGACTTGTGCTCTTAAGGACCCTGAGCTGCTTCTCATTGAAACAGAATTTGATTTTACTGGCCAAACTCCAACTGCAATTTGCCTAACTAATTGCTTCTGACATTCTTAATTGCAGAAAGCATTCCTCAGTTTCCCGTCCTGCCTAATTTACTTTTATAGTGTCCTTAATTGAGTATAAACAGGGGACATCATTCGCCAAGAGGTGACTGATCTTTGGAGGTAGATATGTCTTACATATTTCACATACAGCTTGCAGTGTGATATCACAGCTATTGCTTCTCAGTATCTGGCACACCTAGCACAATAGTGCTCCCCTCCTATCACCAGATTTGATCAGTTCCGTGGAAATCCTAAGCAAAAATCCTAACAAAATCCTCCTTTCCACGCGTTAGACATGCATGCAAATGAGAGATGAGTTAAACCTTTCATTTTCAGATCAGGAGAAGCAGTGAATTGCCAGGGTTGGCTGGGTTATCCAGAGCCCTCCCATCTCTTTGTTCAACGCTGCAGAACTTGGATCTTCTGTGGAGAAGAGACAGATGGCATCCGAGTGCTCAGTACTGCAGAGTAAGCTTTCTGGTATCCTCTTAATCAGCGGTGCAGCAAGATCTGCCGATGCATCGTGTGTTTCTTCTTTCAGTCTTTCTGAGAGCCAGGCACGGATTTAATAGAATCTCTTAGGCTTACCAGCTAGCGGACCCAAAGGTCAAATTCTCTCATGATTCGTTAAATTCAACCAATCTACTTGAAATCTGATGCTACCAATTACTCCTGTAGCTCTCTTTTCTGCACTTACCGGGTTTGAAACTCTTGTGTATATGAAATGCACAAGTGTCAGCAGAAAATGTGTTTGCTTTATACAGTGTGACAGTCCAATACAGGAATACAATTTTAGAAATTGCAGTTATTCACTTAGAAATGTGATTTTAAATTGTACAAAGTTCCTAGTAAAGCAGCTAGGGAAATGTGTGACAGGAGAGCAGAGTGGAGAGCCCTAACTGGCTGCTGCTGCCACAGCAACTGCTGCTGATGCTGTTTGGCTAATTTGAGGGAACTGTGAGGTGATATAGATTTTTACAGTTTTTTTCTGAGTAGTGAGGGTAAACAGCTGAGAAAGTACCTGGGTTATAATGAAAGCTTAGCTTCTGACTTGTGTTTTGAGCTCAGGAAATGCACTTAATTTGTCTGCGCCTCAGCTTTTTTTCAGTGAAATTGGAGTAAAAAATACAGTACTTCTTTCAAAATATAATGAGAATTGGTGTATAATACTTTTTGGCTGTATTTTCATTGGATCTGAGGTCATTTTTTTCAGACTTATTGCCTTCAGACAATGCAAGCATAGTATGAAGGGCAGCACAAGCAGCATAGATGTATCATTTCAGACGGTTGAAGTGAGAGATGTTACAATAGCTAAGGAGTGGTAATCTCTCATGTGAATCACCCTTTCTCCTCTTCATGCATTACTGCTTTATGAATCACAGGATAGTACTATGGTATCCTTCCTTCCCATTCTCTCCCTCCCACCTCTGTTTTGGTACCCCACCTCAGCAAGTTTTATTGTCACTGTAGAGAGAACAACACTGACCTTTTCTATTCTGTTCGGCATTATTTATCTCTTCCTCAGTTCATTTACTTTAGCAACAAAATGATATGACTCGGGATGAGTTATTTACAATATCTGTCTGAAGGCAGTTTGACAAGGCTTCGGTAAATACAGATCTGGCGAAGTACCCTACACAGATTCATAGACGACTGCTTTACAGGCTTCAAAATCCAACCTATTCTTTCAAAACTGGGTGCTTTCTATGGGATAGTTGAGTTTGACTGTAAGAATCAAAAAAGGGCTTTAATTTGGATCTACTGCTTGAGATTATTCCATGTCAGATGCAATAAATTCATGGTACACGGTATTCTCCGTAGTATGGTAAGTTGCGTAACAGAATCTGCATTTACTTAACACCAAGTAAAAACAAATAATGCATTAATAGAATGTTGATTTTGATAAAATAATAGGGCCATGATGCATTTGTCACCTTTCTTTCTGGACATATCTTACCTTTTTTTCTTATGAGTCCCATCTGAGTGGATTTTAACTAAATGCAACCTATACCTGTTTTTTTTTCTCTGCCACAAGCAAGATTTTATAAGCAAGACAATGAAATCAGGAGGGGAATCACTGTGTGCTGAAAGACATTGGAGCACAGATAGCAAGGAGAAAGACAGCAGAAATGGCAGCTGTCTGGGAAGAACTGGAAGAGACTGTGCCGGCATAGTCATGCATCAGAACCTCCTGGAGAAGCCGAGGCAATAAATGAGAGGAGGAGGCAATAAATGGAGAACTCACTCCAAGGTTGGAGGAGCTTGATCATAGCAGAAAGGAAGTGTGTTGGTAGCATGGTATGGAGTGTGGGGGACTGTCGCATCTGTTTTTATGAAAAGACAGGAAAGGAGGAGGCTTGCAATAACAGATAGGGGTGTGTAGGCTTGTGGAAAAACAGTGAGGACTTGCAGCTTGGGAGAACGAGTACTCTAGGGGACGGGGTGTGATGGGAAGTGTGGGAGCAGAGCATATTGCAGATCAAGAGTCACTGGGGTTACTTAATGGCGGTCTATGTCCTTCATACCTTGTAAAGCAGAAATGGGTATGTAAAAACAGACATGAATAGCATTGTTGCCCATCCACGCCTTCTAGTGTGGCTACAGGGATGCTCTCTTTCCTCCCATTCCACTTTTTTAGCTTTCAGAAATGCGATAGCTCCAAATAAGTACCTTAAACTCAGGTAATCCAAAACACTGATCCAAATATTTTTTACCCCAGTATTATCTCACATACCCTGAGTTTTTAATGGTCAGCGATCAATCAACACACAAAAGTTTACTTTCAACAAGCATAGCTCTCATTAATGAATTGCATTTATTTTCCACTCTGATGACAAACAAACACAAATGTAGTAGCTTTCCAGTACTTAAAGAGGGCCTAGAGGAAAGCCAGGGAGGGCCTTTTGTCAGGGAGTGTACGGATAGGACAAGGGGCAACAGTTATAAGCTGAAGGAGGGGAGATTTAGATTAGACATTAGGAAAAAATTTTTTCCTGTGTGTGTGGTGAGACACTGGCACAGGTTACCCAGAGAAGTTATGGACACCCCCTCCCTGGAAGCATTCTAGGCCAGACTGGATGAGGCTGTGAGCAACCTGATAGAGTGGGAGGTGTCCCTGCCCATGGCAGCGCGGTTGGAACTGGGTGATCTTTGAGGTCCCTTCCAACCCAAACCATTCTATGATTCTACAACTACACAAATATCTTTGTAATGTATTCTGGCAAGATTTTCCCATATGAAAAATTGTTAAAATGTAAATTTGTCACCAGAGTACATGTAAAATACTATCAGTCAGATGTTTATCTCAGTAATAGAACTGTATTTCGTTAGCAATGCTTTATAACTACAAGCCATAACTGAAATTACAATCTGGTTCAGAAGCAGGACTAGAAACATAATCTACAAGAAAAGCTGAAAAGTATCTTAATATGTATTCTTAATCCTACCATGTGCTCAATTCTAAACAATTAATGCTAGCTTTGTTATTTAATTTCTTTGACTTAAAAAAGGGGGGGGAAGAAAAAATAGAACTATATTTCTTTAAAGAAAATCAAATAAAAGTGAAATGCTTTGAGTCAGCTTTGCAGCTTGTGAAAAAATCAATGTTGTTTCAATTACACCATTGACTTCAATGTATTGGTCTTGATTTACAGTAGTGGGGAGCTACACAATGATGAATAGAAAGAATACCTTGGGCTTTGATAGTGCTTTCTATCTTGAGATTCCTAATTGGTTGTCAAACTCTGTCTCTGTCTTACAGTTTGTGAAGATGAAGCATTGTATTCAGGACCTCATAAACACTTTTAATTCGAGACAATTACAGATTTATTCAGATGAATGTCTTATTAAGAATTCTTATCTCATTTCCTTATTTTTATGTGCATGATATAAGCAAGAGAAATGCCTGGAGGCAGTTGAAATGTTGTTTGTTTAACAGCCATTTCAAACAGTGCAAAACCTATTTGAAACTCAAAAGCAGCTTTCAATCCTGCTGTTGTGTTGCAGACAAGATGAGTAACTGTCTTAAGTCTAAAATCTTGGCAAGATACCATACAAACTATCATCCCTTGAGATGATCCAGGTTACTTATCTACTGCTCATTCTGTGTTCCCTTCAGTTTGCTGCATAATCCAAAGACAGATGTGGTACAGCCCTTTCTTTTCTCAAGGAGAATTTTTTTCTTGCCCCCACCAAGCTTTCCTTATTATTTTACAGGGAGGAGGAAGAAATCTATATCATTTTATGCATTCCATAGCATTTTTTTCCACGAAGAATAATGCAGTTCAACTTCTCACAGTTATTCTAAGGAAAAGAGGGTACGAGGATGATCCTCTGTAACACAAGTGTAGGGATCATAGATAATTACAGTTGTTATGATTGGTGTACAAAATCCTCCAGCTAATGGCATTAAAGCTTCCAAGCCATGCTGCATGGAAAGCAGGGGCTGGCCAGGACACTTGTCTGGTGACACCCTGCACCTGATGAGCACAGTCTGTCCTCACTACTGGTTGGAGGCGGGGGCATGGAGCTGCAGCATGCCAGATTGGGTATAATATATTTTCCTCTAATATATAATTTCCTAGGTTGCTATATTCTTTTAATTAATATAGTGAAGTTTTGCTTTATTCTGCTTTACTTAATTCTGGTGAAGGAATGAAATCCACTTGGGCCTGTAAATACCATTGAAGATAAAATATTTGTTTATCCTTCAGATCTTCTTTCTCATTACCAGCACTGTGTCTTTTCACATTGAAGTGTACCCACCTCCAGACGTAGCCCATATTACTATTATTTAGGGCCATAAAAGCATAAATACTGATAAATCTGCTGGCTAACAAAACACAACAACCCAGATTATGTCAATTTAGTTGAAGAACTTGAAGTTTGTTTCAAAATGATAAGACCAGTAATGCGGTCTGTACTCTCCAGGCATAGAAACAGTGATAAGCTTCACCCAAAACTTTATTAAAGTCACAAATATTGGACTCTGATACCATTCTGTACATTTTTGTATGTATCCATGTTTGAAAAACAACTTTCTGTTTTAAATGGATGATTTAACAAATCAACAATACCCATTTAAAATATCTCCTGTTCTTAGACTCATGCCGACCCACTTCAATACAAGGTGAAAGCAGTTCTTGTTACGGAACACTCAGTCAGACATATTGCACAAATATGAAAAGTAGAACCAGTATCTCCCATCTTTTTAAGTTCCTAAAGCATCAGGACTCTGATCCATTCTGGAGATGTCCAAAATTTTTTAGTATTTTAAATAACAAATAATAATAGCATCAGGTACTTTTAAAACTGTAGGTTGTTCTAAATGTCAGATTCCTAGCAAATTATTCAAATTTGAAAAATCATGAAGGATTAATTGAAATGTTAACTAAAAATATTTAAAATAAAATGTTATTTTCTTCAATAAACTGTCTGCAAGATGCAAGCACAAAACTCTACACACAAATGAACTATGCAGGTCTTCAAAAGCTGTAATTGCAGATGTAATGTTGGAGTAAACAAGCATTATTTTTACATCTTATAGAGCACAGAAAATAATTTATTGGAACTCTACATGACTTTCAATAAAATTACATCCTGTTTTAGTACTGCTATTTACAATTTGTTTTGTAACATTGGAACATTTTTGTCTTGTTTTGTAAATTAGTCTTCATGGATTAGCACAGCCATCTGGCTAAAGTGCTTTAGGAATCTGCTTTGACGAGTTCACCCTACAATACTGCTTCTCTTTGATTACAGCTATTAGTTACGGCTGAATATAGACAGATGCCACCAGAAACTGGCATGCTGGGGTTGGAACAGGCTTCAAAGGCTATGACTTTTATGTTCTAGATCTTTCTTTAGATTTGCTCTGAAGAGTATATTTGGATTTATAATACCAATATCTGGAAAAGCACTGCTTCTGAATAACTGTATTTTTTAAGAAGCTGGAACACGAGCCAGCTGTGAGTGGACACAGATTATTCAAAGACTTATGGCAGACAGCGTTGATCAGTCAGAGTCAGAAGCTGAAGGAAGCAGGGCTCTGGCAGATATTTGGCTCTGAATGATTTTTGAACTATGGGATGTGATACCAGGAGTAGTGGTACAAATGCAGGAAACAACTTCAGTAAAGCGATGGAGCAGTCAAAACTCAGCAGGAGACTTAAAGTGCAAAGTACAAGTGGGGAAGGTTAAATCAGCGGATGCCAGCAAAATCAGGGTGATTGGTCAAAAGGTAGCTTTATTTTGGGTAACAACACACCTGAAACATTGCACAATTTTAATAGCTTCCAGTTAGCTCAAGCAGAGAAAGCTAACTATAAAACTTCATAGGAATGTAGCATTATAGCACCTAGAAATAAAACACATGAAAAATACATTACAGAGAATTTTGGAATGCCCAGACTGCTTAAATTTAGTCTTATAAATTAGGTAGCTAAATAAGAGGGGCAGTTTGCAGAGAAAAAGAGAGGAAGGGAAGGGCTCGGACTGGGAGGCTACTCTAAAGATTCATTCCAAGCAGAAGCTAGTTTAAGTGCTGTAGCTGTCCTCATAAGCAGTTCCTCTCTCTCTTCACTGACTGTATAGGAAGTTGTAGGGCACGAGCCTTCTACCTTAGCCATATAAAGCAAGGCACTAAATATCCATGTAATAGTACAGAAAGCCTTCATAAAAAAACAGACTCTGCAATCAAAAGGTGAAGAGAGAAACTGAAAACTTTGGGAGGCTACTTTATCATCTATCAAAGAACAAATCATAACAGGGACACGGGACAAAAATCTGAGAGAGAGAGTGTCTGAGAGAACAAGTGCAACACACAAGCTAAAATTAGCCCATGACAAAATAACCAGAATTTGCTCAGAAGGAATTACTTTGTCCAGAGCAACGATTGTAGAGAATAGACAAAGCTCAGATGTTGCAGTTCTGATGAAAGAAATGTGAGGCAGGAAGACATGTGGAGGACAAAGTAAACCTGCAAAAAAAAAAACCAGCACATGCTGTGTTAAATAATACAAGCTAAGCTTGGCTTGTTAGTCATAATGTAAGAGAGAGGAACTTCAGTGAGCACTTCACTTTGCAAGAATTTGCATGTACTAGTAGAGCATAGAGTGAAACAAAATGATAAGAGCACCCCTAGTTCAGAAAAAAAAAATGCCATGATTGCAGAAGCCAGTACTTACAGTAAAAGATTGAGATCTGACAGTAAACAGGATACTTCTTTGTCCATTTTAATTGGACAAAGATGTGCAAGACAGTATATTGCCCCCAAAAGTAATGGGGCACTGGAAGAAAGACTATCAGCTGTTAAAGAAATGACTTTAAGCCCTTACCTCTGTGTCCACAAGACATGTAATTTGCAATAGTATTGTATTTAAAGTACTCATTACTGACTTCAAAAATTATATCAAGTTCTTGCTCTCATCAAGAGGCTGATCTCAGTTGATGTTTAAGAGAACAAAATAACTGAGGAATTATTTAAGAATATCTTTCAGGGCAAAAGGAAGCTCTTCGCAGAGCAGAGCTTGGAAGGCTGTGCTGTCCTAGAGTTTGTGACTCCAATAAAAGGCCATGATAAAACATAAGCTGAAATAATGTTTGTAATGCTTTTTCTGCAGGAAGCAATAGGACAAATGGAAGAAATAACTTTTCACACTTAAAGAAGAAATGAAACGCTTCATTGAAGTAATGTTTCTTATACTAAAAATCAGTAAATAAATATATAAAAGGGAATTCTTTCTACTGTTTACAAGGGAAGAATTTTTATGTGAAATGACTGATGCCAAACATTTTTCTCTCTTTTTTGTACCTGCAAGGTTCTGTCAGATTCTGTTAGCAAAGTGCATATTAGCATAAACTTAAATACCTGCTTTATAAGACATTCATCCCACACCCATCACACTTGTTTTATTTGGAATGAGGCATTTCACCACGAAGTGCTGCAGATTGTTTTTGATGTAGAGTACAAAAGTTTGCATAGAGGAGAGCTTTGATACAAGACTCACCTAAAAATTGGGGTAGCAATATGATTACCAGGCCAAAGCTGAACAAGCACAGATGTGAACACATGACAATAGAGTTAGCATGCTAAAATTAGCACATGCCACAACATATATAGATATTCCCTGAGATACTGGTCCTCACCAATAATTCTTTCCAATAGAAAAGGGCTGCAAGTAGTCATTGGAAAAGCAATTGCTGTTGAAAAACTTGCACCTAACCTAGTTTGTGCACACGAGCAATCTGAGGGCAGTGCTCTGCCAGGCAGCCGATATTGCAGGATGCCTGGAACAGAAAATTCAAGGGAATTTAAGACACTGAAGTGTAATTACAAAGTGTCCTATGGGAAATGGCAATGGATAGTTCAAGAAGGTTATCAACACACTTCTCTTACAGTAATGTAGTCAAACCCAGAGGCTGCCAACTGATTTCTCACTAGGAAAAATGGATAGACGTGCATAAACAGTCATTAAGACTGTTGCCTCAGTTCCTGGATGTTAAAAAAAACAACAAAACAACAAAAACTCAAACAACAAAACACTGAGACTGGTTTTCTAAGTAAATATGGAAATACGGAAAATGTATTGCTCTGTCTGCTCATCCGTAATTCAGTGACTTCTGAAACTGTTTACCAGTCCCAACTAAATCTGACAGATGAGAAGTTGTCTCAAAGATATCAAGTTATAAGTTTTTTGTTACTGGATATTTGGGTAAAGAGGAGAGACAGTAGTTCCTTCGTGGAGGAAAGACTGCAGCTTGAACGCAGGCTTGATTAGACACCAGAGAAACCACATGCGAAGGACATTGTGAATGTTCCAGTCAAAAGAAAAGCCTCATTGAGAGGCAGTAGGTTGTTAAGTATCTGAGAATCCAACCACAAGACAAATCCATAGGCTTCATTAGTTTTGATGCTCATGGAAATAGTTGTTATTTATGGAGTGCCAGCACTCACTGAAACTGCTCATTAACGACTTCTGCCACAGCCAACGCAGCTTCACAAACAGATAATTTTTTCCACCTACCAAAATATGATTTGCAAATTGAATACTAAACTGGGAGTGGCCTGATATTAAAAAAAAAAAACAAACCCAGAACCTTTCTCAACATTTGATAAAGGGATACCAGAACAAGATGAGGGGCTGTGCTATCTGCATACTAACAGCTTAAAAAGGGAACTAGATTCTTACAAAAATTTAGGGTTTGACTCGCAGACTTCCTACTGAAAATGAGTTCCCACAGCAGTAATTTAGACTAATGTACAAGACACCATATTTCCAGTTGTCACTTAATTGGAAGGCCTCAGTAATAAGAGGAGGGAGATATTTAAAGGCACTGGGTTGGTGATTCTGAAGACACTACAGAGACAAGACAAAACTTCTAAAAAGTATCTGGAGGTTATTCAGGGATTTAAAAATCCCTGGGAAAAGACAGATGCTTTTTACTGGCCTTAAATGAACATTGACATTAAGGTAGTTGTTAGAGCTCTGTGAAAAATGCAGAGCAAGTGAAGTGAAAGAGCCCATGGTGATGGCACATGAAAAATAGGTTTCCTCAAGCAAGAGGCAGTCCTGTGCTCTTTCATGGGCATGTCACTCTTCTTTTTTTCTGGTTTGGTGTTGTTTTCTCCTCAGTTCAAAATGGTAATTAATATAAGGAATATATCATCTTCTTTGTAAACAGAATTTCTGAATCTGTAAGACATGCAGAGACAGGGAAATGGCATTTTCTGTGCTGAGGGTTGTGCATGTACTGTTTTGTAGCTACACTTCTTTCTTTTCTTTAAACTTTTGTAAGAGCTGCCAGGTGCAAACATAATATTTTAGTCAAGAGAGTCTTCAAAGAGATCCTGTCTAATGGATCTTGAACTGAGGTTTTGGAAATTGCCAAGAATTATGAGCTCTGAAGCACTTTTTCTCTGGCTACAAGGATTGATATAGAGCTAGATGAGTGAGTGGAATCATAAACCAGACATTTTCTTTTTAACCTTGGCCTACACCATAACGATGGGTTTACAATGGACAGGCTCTGACTTTAATGATTTGCACATGACTCACACAGAACACAACAAAACACAATGGAATTCTTTCAGAGCAATACAGTCTTCCCACAAAACCTGCAGATGCAAAAACAGTCTATGGAAATTACTGTTTTTCTTGCTAAGCTGTGGAACATACACAGTAGACTGAGAGAATACGGATAATTAATCTGACTTCTACTTTTGTAGTATTTATACTTTTCTTTTGTTCTCTTCTGAGCTACAGTTGACTGTAAATCAACCATAATTTTGAAAGACTTTCATACAGGATACCTATTTCTGCATACTCATTTTGCCATTTGAGACGTATTTTTTTATTTGTAAAATTAAAAGCACAGTTCAGGTCCACTTGTCTTGGATTTTGCCTAATCTCTTACTGATTTTACATGCTTTCACGCGTGGCATTAGAGGCTATTAAGATATTTCTCTATCTGCAGGTAGGCATTCCCAATCATTCTTCAAGCCTGAAATCAAATTGAAAAGAAGGCAAATGCAGAGAAAATTAAATAAGAGAAAAGTCTTTTTTGTGGCTTTGAAGATCTTGAATCAAGAGATTATGTTCTCTGTAAAGTATTGCATTCATTTATATATTCTGTGCTTCATGAACAGAGCTCTCCCAGAGAAGTCTCCACATCTCATTTTCATACAGTTTTCTTCATATTTTTATCTTTCTTCCCTTTGTTCATGCACTTTCACAAGGAAAGAAAATCAAGTTCTAATTATGTTCTTTCATTATCACAATCATAACTTTTTCTTTGCATCTCTTTCTATTTCTAAACGTATTACTTTATATGTCTGTTTTGTCTCCTCTGCACTGCCTTGGTTTCATAGATCCTTAGCTCACTAATGACTGCTCCAACTAGTTTCCTGAACTGCACCAGACAAAAAACCTACTTGTGCTTCTACAGAGTGCTTGCAATTTTTCTCTCTTCACTAATGTTCTTTTCATACTCTGCAGTAAATTCATCCCTGTACTACAGAACCACTGCAGCACCAATAAGCTGCAGACACAGCTATTGGAGCCTTTCACATATGAGATCCAACACAAAAAAAACCCCAAGATTAACACCATAACTTGGGAACCAAGAGTGGGAGGGGAGAGACAAAGAGATGTTTATAGAACAAATTCTGACTTGTCACAAGAAGACAAGACTCAGCTCAATCGCTTTACTCAGTGTGAGTGGACGCGTTCAAGTATAGATGTTTTCTTATCCCTGGTTAAAAAAATGTCAGTGAACAAGAGTGAACAGTGAGTTAGCATAAAGACAACGCACGAGCCTACAATGCTTTTTGTCTGTGAAGCAGTTTTTAGCTAAAAACATCACCTTTCTACCTCTTCCCAGAGATGAAGCCGATGCTCAAAGGAACACATTTTTTGTTGGTAGAAGATGTGAATGTAAAAACAATGGAGATCCTCAACAGCCTTTCAGAAAATGATCTGTGGAATTGCTTTGAACTTTGGCATCACCATGTGCAGCTGTGTGTCAACTCAGAAGGGAACGATTTTGAAGGTGATTGTAGTTGTTCTTTTAATTTGTTAAGTAAAAGAGTTACAGGCACAGTCTTGAGTTTTTTGTGTTGGACCTCATATATCAACTAAATGGCCTTAAACACATAACGTTTGTGACTTCTGTTTGGATTATTTACTGTACTAGATTAATCAAATGACATAGCAAGTTATTTCTACCAGCCCTGTTTGCACTTTCATTATCTGCTCTAAAGACAGCTAAGTTTGAGGGGTTTCTATGAATACGTATCTTTTTTCATGAGCATACTAAAAATATCAGTCTGCCTATCAGATCACAGCTTTCAGAAAATGAAGACTGTTTTTCTTTTGCATTCAAGAACACGCTAAGCAAGTGTCAGCTTGGGGATCCGATTCATGCAAACAAATTCATTCACAACACAGTATCATGAGCTTTGCCTATGTCTAACAAGTTCCTGATCCTGCTAAGAGTGTGTCATGTAACTGCGAGACAAATGTTTCGCAAAATCAATTGTCACACTTTATCCATTTCTTGGAACTGGCAATTTTTTCATTGACTTCCTGAAGCAATTGGTATAATCCATTTGCGGAAGCAATTACGAAGCAAGATAACTAACTTTTCACACTCTGAAGGTATTAATCGAAGCATATGTACATGTATGCAAACACATAGATGTATATTTTTACCAAGAACTATTTTTTTCCAGCAGGAATCTTTTTTTTTCTTTAACTGAATGAAAAAATAGCGCCTTTTTTCTTCTTTTTTTCTCAATGCTCCCTTCCCCCTGTGTACTGTCTTTAATTATAAGGCTAAGCAGCTAGCCTGTGAGCTAGTTTGCCTTCAGAACTGTGAAAGACACCATTCCTACTCCATACCCCAGCACAGGAAAACACTCTGTGCCACCAGAGTGGCATAATTCTGTGTCACTTAGATCTTCCCTTTTTTTGTAGAAGTGATACGTGCTAGATCTGTCAAGTGACAAAATCAGTGACTTTGACCTAAATTCTCACTAAAATATGGCTCATAAAGAGAATCCACACACGCTGCAGTAACTCCTCCAAACCTATTCTACCTACAGCTGCTTACTTTGACTTTTCTTAAGAAAGCTCAAGCTTATGCACAGAAAGGAACAATCACCCACAGAAAAGAACAATCACCTTTATAAAAGATTTATTTCCCTTTTATGGCAGAGTTTGAAGATTCTGATCTATCTTAATTTACTCATATTTCTACTGAACAGGAATTACCACAATTTGATATTTGTTCTTCTTCCCCTCGTAATAAATTTAATGCATGTTTCAATCCTTAAAGAATAGGAACTTTCATTACGTTGCCTAATTAGGGTTTTGCTTTTGTTGAAAATAATGAGTAATACTTGAAAATGATGAAAATATTAATCACTCCAATTAGTTTATGAGCTCTTTATCATGGTCATGAAAGCTATAGACCCTAAGTTTTTTTTTCTTTTTATTAAATAGGAAACAAGAACACTGAAGATAGACAAATTTGAAGATGTCATAAGAGGAAAAAATGGTTAACAGTGGTGAGTCATGCTTGTTCTAAGGGCAACCAGCTTTCCTTCTGTTTTGTTGGCAGTCTTGTTGGCTAATGTTAAAAAAAAAGTGATTGCCTTGACTGCAAATACTTTCAATTGAAAGAAAATATTCCATCCAAATGGCTTCCTGAAAAATATGCTCATGAAATTGTGTAATCAGATAACTTTTGTATTTATGTGCCTTTGTTTCAGACACAAATTTGCTAAATAGTGGGACATCAGTTCCTAGAGACTGCATTTTTTGGAGTAAATACAACTGATAGTTATCAAATGCTATATTCTCAAGTTATTTTAATAATAACATTTGGGAGACATGGTATTTAGCAGTAAATAGATACAGACATATAACAACCCAGGTAATTCTTATTCTCCTTTTTAGACTATAAGCAAATTATGCATTCAAATGTTGATAAGACTGGTGAGAATCAAAGGAATACTAGTTGTAACTGCAATACTGTAATGTTGAATAAAATAATTTAATTAAATATTTCACTGATACTAATAATTTAAAAATTATTGTTTAAAAATAATAATGTTGTTATAAACTCTAGGTGAAATTAAAAAATATAAACTGAATTGATAATACTACCCATAATACTCTATTTTTCTCAGAATTAATATTTGAAGCAAGCCAGGAAAATATTTACTGTTAAATTCTTTGGCAGAAAACGGCTAATTCCTTTTCTGATTTTTTGTGAATGATTCATAAGATAGGATACTTTTTAAAACTTCATGTGAATTTGTTTGACCTGCACAATGTATCTCTGAAATCTGGTAAGTAGCTCTAAAATCAAAAGAGCAGAATTAGAAATAGATCGTTTTCTCTAATCAAAATTTGGGAGGAATTCACCTCACATAATTTCAGTTTCTGAGATCAAATAACCAGTGAGACATTATTTGACTCCTGAGTACTCTCAGAAGCCTTTATTTTCCAGTCATGAAAGGAAAACACAATTTCTTTTTTAATGAAATACTACTGCTATTAATAGTTTTGTTAGCTTCAGTTAAGCCATTTGGGTGGAGCTAATGCTTCTGTAGTGCACGAGAATGTCACACTGAGAGTGTTTGATGAGACAAAATGTAATAGAAAAGAGGCAGTGAGAGAAGATATTTTTTCTTTGAAAACATTTTAAAACTATTGTAATAAAGTATGTTGAATAGTTACTGTCATGAACTTCAAACTAAAAAAATGTTACTATTGAGACCGTCTTTGCCATAAGTTTTCACCTTGCTTGTATATGTGCTTTATCATACATGGTTTTGATTACTCACAGATACTTAAATGTGAGGATGAATCTGAGCTCAGGATCTACGAGGTCTGTGAAATGAGGGGAAGTGGACTCTCTTATATTCTCCTGTTACAGCTGTTACAAAAATTTATTACTCAGCCTCAACATAATTTCTTGGAATTGAGGTGGGCTGGGTATTTTTTTGTTCATGTAAGTGAAACTCAGGTTCGTAAGATAGCATAAAACAATAGCAAAAAAACAACCTCCACATATACAAAGAAATAAAGAAGACAAATATAATCTTAATTTAGTTGAATTTTACTAAAAGAAAGTTCATAAATTGTATTAATGAGGAAGAGTAGTTCTCACATTAAAAAACATTTGAAATGTGTTTTTTTGCTATTATATAGGATTACTTGAGAATGAAAAACATAAAATCCTCTTTCATTTCATGAGCATTAGAAAAGCATTGTATCATGCAAAAAATATAAAAGATAACACATTCAATGATATTTAACTTTAGAAGGTAGTTAGATGATTAAACCATTGGACTGATGATTATTTTATTTAGAAACATATATTCAGCACTAAAAATTAAAAAGTCAAAATACATCAATATCTTCTGGCATATTATGAAGTGCATCATCTTCATATACTTAATAGCAAATGTCATACTGAAAGTTCAACTTAGTTTTTAAAAATAAGTTCCATCCCCTGAGATGAAATAAAGTTAAAACTCAACAACTGTTGAGAGCCCTATGCCTTGCTGCTGGGAAAAACACACAGATTAAAAATCAACTTTGCAAATAAACCCAGTAAAAAGGTATAACAATGGATTACAAGAATTGACATTATGTTACCATTTTATATTCTGCATTATCATATCAAGCCTTAACGACACTGTTGTTTTTTTTTTCAATTTTCCCATCAGTGACAGTGTGTTGCATTTTCCTCACACAAACCACAGATAGGTTTGTACTACAGAAGCAGTGGAAATAAGTATAGACAAAGTTAGGACAAATGCATAGATCAAATCAATGAAAAAGAGAAGTATGTATTTGTCTAATCTCTTCAGTAAGTGTTATTTTTAATAAGAGCACATTAAAAGAATTATATAGATTGATTGACAGAGTTAAAAACACAAGGATTATACTGCAAGATTTATAAAATCAATGTTTGACAGCTCTGATAATGGAGAATAAAAAATACCTTTGATATAAATTCTTTTTTCATTGTACAGCTTTGAATGTTGTGGAACCGACTTTTATGATTATGACAATCTAAAATCTTTCTAGACATATGTAATTCTTTTAAAATTCTGGTTATTGGTTGTTTGACACATACCAAAATATCTATTATCCTGAGTCTTTCTTGAATTTTGATCTGTTTAATTTCTGACCCCATGTTCTGAATGCTCTGGCAGTTCTGAATGTGGTATGGGGAAGGGCAAACAGCTTTAATATGTGAGCTTACAGTGACAACAATAGGAACAAATATCAGTGAAAAATTAATTTGCGAAAGCTTTGATTCCAGACCACAACAGCACATTTTAGCAACATGAAAATAATCAATGATGACTCCATTCTACAAGGACGAAAAGAAGTAAAATGCTCAGAAACAGCATTGACGACCTGGAAAATGAGCTCAAATTCAAAGGTGATTTGATGTTAGGATCTTCTGAAAAAGTGCAAGGACCAAGGGATTTCTTTCTACTATCAATTATAAACAAGTTGGTTATGAAAGGGAATTAATACATTTCGCAAGCAGCTGATAGATATCCTAATGACTAGAATCAGGTTTCTACAATTAATCTGGTCTCAAACCGTGAAGATTTTTGAGCAGGAAATGCAATTCTGCTTGACAAAATTATTTATCTAACATAAAAATAGACTTGAAGTCCCTGAGTTGCAAATCAGTGGAAGGGGATATTGGGCAGTAAGAATAAGAAATTATCCTTATACTCTTTGGTATACCAAAAGGTATTGACCTCAGGCACTGTGCAGCATCTAGGCATCAACAAGTACCTCTTGCACGTTAACCATGCAGTATACCACCAGTGGACTAAATCCCCAACTGACAGGATTCAGGGCTATTGAATCTTTGATCTGATCCGTCAGGGCTGATTTCATGTTCTTAAAATATCCCACATGAGGTACCCCACAATTGAATTGACATCCCTAATTTTTTTGTTTGGTTTGGTGTTGGTTTTGTTTCAAGAGTCTTGGGGAAGACCGTCGGATAATGCCTTGTGAAAGAACCAGCTTATGGCCTGTTAGTTGCCTAGACAATCTTAGCATGTTATGCTGTGCTCATTAAACTGCTAAAGATAAACTGGTGCAGTGGAAAGCATGGGAATCAATGACACTCACTTTTTCTGTAGAAGCTTATTAAGCACTGTGGACAGTGCAGAGCAGAGGAACATTATTCAAAAAGTTCAGACATAGGTATGATATATTTAAGAACACTAAAAGAATCCTTCAGATATGAAATACAGTGTTTGTGTGTTTATGGATGGATGATGGTGTTTCCCCTAAGCAACCATCACTGTCAGAACAGCTCCTCAATTTTATGCTTCTCTCCGTGTTTCTCAGTTGGAAGATCATCATCCATGTGAGCGATGTGCATTTGCAACATGACCAGCAGTCTTGACAGTGATAAGAAAGAAGCTAGACACTTCTGTCGTGTTCATGCACAAAGCAATTGTACCCAGGAAGAAGACAGCAGAAGAGACTGACTACAATCATGCGAGTTTCATTTCAAATCATCCTAAAATGAATTTGTGCTGACCTGGTCCTTGCTTACTCAATTTGATACAGAATACAAAGAGACAGAAAGAAAATAAAAAAAAAAAAAAAAAAAAAAAGGGAAAGCAGAACTAAAATAATAACAGTGCAGCGTGTGCTTTCCAGTGCTTTTCCCCAGGGGTTTGTGTTAGTGGAAAATACACCTAATCTGGCAGCCTGAGAGAAGTGAGGCTGCTACCACTCAATGCCCCCAGGACCAACCAGTAGTGAGGCCAAACACGTGTTCCCAGTAGATACATGCAGACAAAGTACACGTATACATCACATAGATATGCATATGCACCACTGGATGTATAGATCACAGACACACAGAGCACTCACGCCAACACTGACAACACCAACAGCCTCATCCCGCACTCTGCTCTGTCTGAGCAGGATGGAGGTCCATAAGTGTGAATATACATACATGTCTAAAAGATGGATACCTCCAGCAACCAGGCTTAGGCAGCCTGCCCCTGGATCCCAGTCTCCCCAGCTGCTGCACTTGGACATACAAGACCTCGAGGCTGCACCCCACTTCAGCTGCTGGCACAGACCTTTGCTCACACAGGACTCCCTGGTCTCTATAGCTGCCCCCTTGTGTTCTCATTCCCTACAGACACGCAGCCACTCTTGTACCCACAGGTGGTGCTTAGAGATCTCCAAATCCATCCTGGCCCCCAGCACATTTCACCTACTCCCTGGCTTATCTGGCATGACCTTCACCATCAATCACACCCACGCTAGCTCCAGTTGCTGCAGCACAGACTCCACCATACACACAAGGAGTAAGGAGCCCCTCACTGGAAAACAGTTGGAAGGTGGATTTTAATGAGGGGACAGGGCTGACTGTGCTGATGAGCTGCAGGGCACTGCCAGAGAAGTGTCCTGGCCAGCCATCTCTTTGCACATGGATGGACTGTTTTATTCCCTTATCCCTCTATTACCCACACTTGTTCCTGCCCAAATAACCCAAATCCCTCCTTTATCCCACTTTTGGCTCCTCCTTTAAACATCCCATAACAAGTCTCATTCAGTCCCCTAAAACTCTTCCTCTGCCTCCACTGATGTGTCCCACACCCTCAGCTAGAAATTCCTATAGTCCAAAAAAGGTAACCTGGAGACCTGTGATGATGGGTTTCATGCCTGCACAGTGGAGATGAGACTCCACTGGGACAGCCCTGGGAAGGGATTGGGCAGGGTCTCCTTTCCTATGAGTCTTTAATTTGAGCTTCGGCCTACCATTGTGCCCCCTCTGCTATGAAGTAGGCCTTTCATGCCCTCCTTGTGATGGGCATGAGGGTAACCCAACAATTTGTCAATAGCCTAACAATATATATGTATTTAAACCTACTTAATATCTCTTATTTAAGCCAAACCAAATAAGAAAGCAATAAATCAGAACCGGAGAAGAGCATATACATGGTACAAGAATAGTGAAAAAGAGAACTAGGACCTAACATTCTCATATGGTTTCTGATTAGTATATGAACTGGGATTACAATTAAAAATACTTTGTCATGCAGCTATTCACTCTGCTAGAACAAAAGGCAAAGAACACAGCTAGCACTGTGAGAAGACTGCCGGTGTTTAGCTTTCCCGGAGAAGGGGGGGCTGCTGTTTTATACAGGGCTGCAGAAGCTAATCATTTTTCTGTGTTATTGTGTCCCTCGCAGTCTGTAGAGCACACCTTTAGTGCCAAGGGCTGGGATAACACAGTACTCCCACACGTCTTTAATGTGACTACCACCAATGGACAGTAAAGATAAACGGCAGGTACTTCTAAATACTCTGTGAAACCTCATCCTGAGTGTACGCAGGAGCTGACCATTTCTAACCTTTTATCCCATAGCATAGTGTTCTGTAGCAGTAAGGTATCCTGAATTTGATCAGAGTCAATACCATAACAAGCGACAAGCAACGCAAGAGATGGTGGAGAAGATTTTGCATGAATATCTGTGTAATGAGAAAATAACTACACATCGGATTCCTCACAAGATAGAGTATTGTGGCAATAGCTTGGAAGGAACTACTGGGAAGCATTGCGAACAAAAATCTGTAAAAGGAGAAGCATTCGCCTTTATTGGAAACAAGTGTCAATATTGCCAAGTTGGGCTCTAACGTCAAAGATACGGAACTTACTATTTCCCCTCTCCAAAAAACTGGATTTTTCACAGCCTTTCTGTTTAAATGTCAGACAAGGAGGCACTACAACTAATGCTTGCTAAGTGAAGTATGATGTGACAAAAAAATGAACCTTTCAGAAGGATTGCATAGTGGAAAAACAATCAACTTGTGTTACAGTAGGAACTTGAAATATGTTCATGCACATAATATAAATTGCTTAGGCACAAATTGACTCAATAGCAAAAGACTTGACCCATCGTAGAGATATTACTGTCATATAGCACACAGCATTTCATGACATACAGCTCTCAGGGAACATGCTGATAAACAATGTTCTTTTATGATACACAAAAGTTGAACATCCATGCTATAAGCAGTTTGACAGTGTGCCTTACTGGGTATTGTTGATTCATCAAAGAGCCCAGGCAGGAGACTGTAAGATGTTTCAGGTTAGATAGAGCCCAAATGGTTGCAATGGGCACTTGTGACAAGAGCTGTCTCCCGTGTGCTAATGCAGGACTTAGTGCTTTACTCTCTCTTGTACAGCATGAATAAAATATCACAGAGAGACTGAAATGGAGTGTATTTCTATGACAGTGGTGTCCAGATGACACCCTTGAAAAGAAATGCTTGTTTCACACAGGGCTTAACCAATCTGTGCAATTCACTGCCAGAAGCTATTTTTGTGGCTTATAGTTTAGCAGATTTCAAAGCAGGATAACATATTTACAGACATAATAAGAACACCTGCATTTACATTAAGTCAAATAAAACGAAAGCACAGAAAATATATTATTAATATAGACAGAAAAAGTAAGGTCTCTGGGACAAGAATCATCTGTTTCTATTCGTCTGGACAACATCTAGCACAAGATGAAAGGATTCCTAGTAGTAGATAAAAAAAAGTAAAGACTAATCTAGTAGGTATAAGTTGGCTTTAACTCTTTAGTGCTAAAGAAAATACACAAGAACATTATCTCACAATTACATAAAGATTTCTTATACCTTCATCTGATCTGAGCTACTGTCAGGGAGAGGATATCAGAATACTAATGGCATGAGTCATCATGGCAGCTTTTGTGCTGTTTCTTCATATCAACTCTAGGACTCCTTGGATTATGACAGAAATACAGAAATGACACAAAATACCATAACACCACAATATATATAAGCAAAACTAAAGTAAAACTTAAATCCTATTTCCTGCAAGTGGAGAACACAGGATTTTTTCTGTACTAAAATATTTTGTTGTTTTATTCGATAGTGGCTAATTCCCTCATAATTTAATCCTTCCCAAAGAGGTTTCCCCCCCCTCCATAAAATCAAAGATTTAACAACATTTTGTGATTCTTGTTTGTCTTTCATATTATTTCCCTTTTCCACTTTTCAGTCTCTGAGTCTGGCCTTTTAAGACTAAGCTCTGTAACTTGAACACTACAGACCTGAGAATGAAAAATCTGAGCTAGTAAGTGTACAAGTGAAATGCAGCACTATTTAGGTTTGACACCTAATGTCCTGACTTTACTGTTCTACCTTATTCCAAAGCGAGCAGTCTTCTCATTACAAAGATCACATGAACAAAATGGATACAGCTCCATCTACACTTATCAGGACAGCCAAATACTATGTTTTCAGAATTCCCAGCAGAATGAGAATCTGTTCTAAGAGTTCCTTTACTACAAATTGAAAATACTAACAACCTTGACAAGCACAGCAGAAACACCCTGACAGAAGCAAGTGACCCATACACATGGGAACAAGCTAATATTCAGCCCTGTGGTGACCTTGCTTCAGTGCTGCTGTTTGTTCTTCTTCCTATCACCCTTCACTGCATTTTCAGATCTCCATTTCCTCGCTTAGTACTTCCCCTGACAGCCTACTTGTTTCTCACCACTGCACTGCTCAGTACTTCTTTGATCTGCATTCCTTTTGGGGAACCTACACAGCATGCATTTTGTACTTAGTCCTCTGTGCTGTTTCAATTTACATTGTTAAAGCAGCCATAAACTACTTTACACTATGTATCCTGTGTATGTTTGTCAAACAAACACTTCTGAGGGCTTGCCTGGTGCAGGTGTTCCTTCTCTGGCCAGCAATCACCTACAAGTTTCACACTCATGGCGTTAAACGGGTGTAAAAATCTCCATCATCCATTAGCATGACAATGAGACAGAGGTTGCAATATTACTTGGCTGGACCTTCTTAAAATTTCTTCCTTCTCATAATCAAATACGGTGCTGTCAGCATGAGCAGGGAAGTAATTGTTCCCCTGTATTCAGCACCAGTGGGGCCACATCTTGAATATCGTGTTCAGTCTTGGGCCCCTTGGTACAAGAAAGACATTGAGGTGCTGGAGTGTGTCCAGAGGAGGGCAACAAGGCTGGTGAAGGGTCAGGAGCACAAGTCTTATGAGGAGCGGCTGAGGGAATTAGAATTGTTTAGCCTGGAGAAGAGGAGGCTGAAGGGCAACCTTACTGCTCTCCACAACTAGCTGAAAGGAGGTCATAGTGAAGTGGGTGTTGGTATCTTCTCCAAAGTAACAAGTGATAGGATGAGAGGAAATGGCCTCAAGTTGTGCCAGAGGAGGTTTAGACTAGACTTTAGGAAAAATTTCTTCTATGAAAGAGTGGTGAAACATTGGAACAGGCTGTCCAGGAAGGTAGTGGAGTCACCATCCCTGGAGGTGTTCAGAAACCATGTAGACGTGGCACTTTGAGACGTAGTTTAATAGGCATGATGGTGTTGGACTGACAGTTGGATTTAACCGTCTTAGAGGTCTTTTCCAACCTAAATGATTCTATAATTCTAAAAATTTCCACATTTCCAGCGTTTTGCATGCTGCATAAGACAATGTTGGACGAAGGTCAAAGAGGGTAAGGATGAGAGAACATAAATCAGAATGTTATATTCTCCCCTAAATGAACAAGAGTGTTGTAAAGCCTAGATATTTATACTGAAAATCCTGGCAAATAAACTCTCTAAGAGAGTCAGAGAGCGTTTATTTGCCCACATTTTTTGTATCAAGATGAGCCATGAAAACATTCATTTGCCTCGAACGTATTTTGTAGAGAGCCCCTGCCACTAGGCTTGTTCTCCACCTTCACTCAGAAGACCTTAATTCCCTGTGATTTAACCAGACATAATTCCAGGGTAAGGAGTTCTGGGCGGCTGCAGGTGATGGTGGATGAAGGCAATTTGGAGACTCTGGGTGCTAAACAGGAAGAGCTCCCCACGGACTGGTTTCTTCGGGCAGCCAGGCCGCCTCGGGCAGGGCTTGTGGCAGTGGCAGGGACCCACGGGGAGGGTGGCCCATGGCTGTGCTGGGACCGATGGGGACGGGGTCGGGCTAGCGACCCGGCAGGGGGCGCCAGAGAGCGACAACAGCAAACGCCCTCCCGGCCGCCGCCGCCGCTTCCCAGGGACTGGCGTCGTTGATTGGTTGCGGCGGGGGCCGGCGGCGCTGGGCGGCGGCTCGCGATTGGTCCGCAGGTGCGGCTAGGCGGTGGGAGGAGGAGGCGGAGGGCATATATATAGGGAGCGCGCCAGCGGAGCGCAAGCAGTAGGAGCCGGGGCGGCATCGCTGGGCGCGTGGGCGGCGGCGCGCGTGTGCTTCAGCCTGTAGCGACAGCGACAGCCGCCGGCACCACTCTGGGTGTCCGTGGCAGCAGCAGCCATGCTGTGCTATGTGACCAGGCCGGACGCGGTGGTGATGGAGGTGGAGGTAGAGGCGAAAGCCAACGGCGAGGACTGCCTCAACCAGGTGAGGTGACGGCGGGGGGGGGGGGGCGGCCGCCGCGCTGCGCTCTCTTCCTTCTCCCCTCTCCTTCCCTCCCTCCCCCCCGCCGCCGCCTTAGAGGGGAGCGAAACCTCGGGGTGCTGGTGGTTGCGGTAACGGTGTAACGGTGACTGCTGCGCAGCTCGGACTGTTGGTGCCCCCCCACCTTGAGTCACCGCACCTGGAGGGGGCGAGGCGCGCCCCCCGCCCCTTTGACTCCCGTGCCCCCCCCCCCCCCCCGGCGCGCGCCCCGGCCGTTGCGGGCGGCGGGGGTGGCGTGAGGCAGGGCCGTTGCGGGGGAGGGGGGGAGACGCCGCAGTCTCCTCTTTCCTTCTTCTCCCCCCATTCCATATTAGATGCAGAGGTTGCCGCGTGTGTCCATCCGTGTGTCCGCCCCCCCGCCTTAGGGGCTCCCCGGCCCTTCTCTACCTTCTGCTCGCAGTGCGCGTGTGTGAGGGACAGGCCTCGGCCTCGTTGCGGCAGCCCGGGGTGAGGGGCACGAGTGGGGCGGTGCCGAGGGGCTTCCCGGGGCCTGGCGGATGCTCCCGGTGGCTGGAACTGCCGTCCAGGTGCTTTGGCCCTTCCGCCGCCATAGGCTCGATGCGGCTGCGGAGGCGGCAGCCGGAGGATGCTGGGGAGAAGTCAGACGCAGCAACCCAGGCTGGTGGTGGCGTCTAAATAAAACTTACGGGTTGTACTTTATTTTTTCATCCCTCTTGCCTAGAAAGTGCTGTTGGCAGTGATGTTGGATAACAGATGCTCTCCTCTTGTGGAACTCCACTAACCTTCCAAGGCTTCTGTCCTGGGGGGCAACAAAGGGGGTGTAGAATTTGACCAAGGCAGCCTATGTGGGGTTTTTTTGGTGGGTGCAGAAATTCCCAGTTTGTTGTTAGTATTTGTCTACGTGCTGTTTTATGTGCGACTTAAAATTTGAGTAATTAACCTTTTGTATAAAGATGCTTACAGGGACAGGAGTTGGGCTCGATGATCCTTGTGGGTCCCTTCCAACTCAGGACATTTTATGATTCATTCTTTTGTGTTTTAAGTGAGCAGTCTGAAACACTGCATAATTCAGGCGATGTTTTTGCTTGTTATGTTGTAGCCTCATCATAAAGAACCTCTTTCTTTCAGGTTTGCAGAAGGTTGGGTATTATAGAAGTTGATTATTTTGGACTGCAGTTTACTGGCAGCAAAGGGGAGAATCTGTGGCTGAATTTGAGGAACAGGATCTCCCAGCAGATGGATGGTTTGCCTCCTTATCGATTGAAATTAAGAGTCAAGTTTTTCGTGGAGCCACATCTTATCTTACAAGAACAGACAAGGTAACATAAAGGTGGTTGTAAATTTTAATTTATTATTTTGTTTTCAGTTTCTTTAACTTATGAAAGTGATTACACACTGGTTTTATTTCTTCCAACTTCTAGTTATCTTGCTTAACTTTTCTGTGTAGTTTTAAAATCATACTGTTATTTAAATATATTATTCCTTTTCTAGAAGAAAAAATAATAAAATGGTAATATTGTAAGTCTTGTGTGGCTGTCAGTAAGTAGTGTAGGTAACTCATGAGCACTTAGTGCTCGAAGTGGAAGAAACTATGCTACCAGTAGCAAATTGTTTATATGGTATTTGCATGTCCGATAGTAACCCCTGTTCAGTGGTGTTACTCTAGGTCGTTCTAAGCCACTGGTACAGAAAGGCAGGAAACGGTTCCTCTCACAGAGGGGAAAAAAAAACTTGCTGAATTCCTTTTTGTTTGGTGTTATGTTACAGTAACTTTCAAATAGCTACAGGCCCTTTGAGGCTACAAAAGAAACAGCTGTTTCACTGTTTCTGTGGCTTGTCCTCTTCACTAAATTGTTATACCGTTAGTTCTAAGAATTAGTCTTCAAAGATTAGTAGTGAATATTTTCTTTGAATCCTTGAGTTTGCTAACATGAATTGCACGCATAAATTTAAGACTGACCTTTCAACCTAACTTTCCTGTTAGTTTTAGATCCTGCAGTTACTATAAATGGGGCAAATTTGAATCAAGTGCCTATATGGTAATGCCAAAATACATGGTCACTACTTGTTTTAACGTGGTACTTTGAGAATTAAGCCCATGGATACAATATGGTTGTTCTGCACAGAACATTTGTTTAAAGAGCTGGGTCAGAGACTGGCAGCACGATTTAGTGTTTATCTCATAGGAAAAAGGTTTTGAGTTAGGAGCATACATATGTATTTTTATTTTTTTTTACAACTAATGTACAGAGGAGAGGCTTTTGGGGAGCAGTGGTTTCAGCTCATCAATGTATTTGAAGCTTTCAGAATGCTATGGAGCTAGACCATAGTTATCCTCGATGATGGCCTTTAGTTAGGCAAATGCATCTGAATAAAATTCCAAGATTTGTTGTACTATCTATGTCATATCCTTGAGCTTTTTCTGAGTATTTTCTTTACAGAAACTTGTCGTCTTACTTAAATATTCTCGATGACAGTAAGTATAAAACTAAATAACGAAGGATTTTTATATAGAACAAAGGGAACGACACAATTTCACACCTGATGAGGCAGAAGAGATTACCCTGAACATGTTGGATGTGCCTCCACAAAGATCGCATCAAGGTGAATGTGAGGAAACCTAAAGCTCATGTAGTTGGTGTTTTTCTGCTATCCTTGATGAATATTTGTTCAGCTTCACAAGGGTTTTGCAGACACCTGTGTTCCTGCCTTCAGCACTGTCTGTACAAGACTTGGCAGGTTGTGCAAATTAATAGGGAGCTTGAACTGGTGAAACATAGCCCAAGGGCATGAAAGACAGGTTACGTAACATCAAAAGTAGCAAACGCTTCTCCACTGTAAAGATGACTTTAAAAGGCTGTAGGTGGCAGAAGCTTTATTTTGTGTATACCTTAAAACTGTTCTAAATTTTTTTAAGAAACAATTCTAAAATTAATTGAGCCTCAGTCATCAGAAGAGATCTATTAAAATCCTGCTCTGGAAATAATTATCAGACATTGAAGCTAGTATTTAATGTCTCTGTCTTGCTAAAATGAATAATTGTGATGCTTCAACTAAGCTATTCTGTCAACATCTTGAGTATTTTTAGTGCTAAAAACAAACAAGTTGTAAAATGGTTTGCAACAGCTGCCTTTTAGTTGTGTATGCTCAGCACCTCTACAAGTAGCAGACATAATTCCATAGTGCCTGTGATTAATGTATACTTATTTCTATAGTGTTGACACTGAGTTTCAGTATATACACTACTACATCTACTCGGGTCTACTTGAGGATTTACATACGCGTATAACTATGCATTCATATTTGGTTTGCGTATAAGCAATGTGTGGTATCAAGGAGAGGATAAGCTTGCCAAGCCTGTCACTGAACTTTACATCAATAGGCATATAAGTGTGCAGTAACACTTGGCGCCTTGTTTTATACCTTTGCATGTAAAGTCAGTGTGCAGGTCAGCAAAGAAATGGTGATGAATATCTTTAGTTTGCTTTAGCAGTTATGCTTACAACTGATGTATAGGGTGTTCCTGGCAGAGTTGTTGCCTTCTGGTCCCTTGTGTGAAGAATGCTGAGGAAGCCTCCCAGTGCTTTTACTTTGTTGCCTCTGATGCTGGTTTTACATATAAATTAGATACATGTTGAGACTGTTTCTGAAATCTGGGAAGCTGCAAGTAATTCTAAATTTTGTTGATAAGCTTCATCATGATGATAATAGCAAATGTTGTGACTGAGTTGTTACCAGTTCTTTTCTATATTCTTGGGAAGCTTTGTCAACCCCAGTTGTACTGCTTTGATAGACAATTGTTTTGCCCTTAAAACTCAGGTATATGGGTTTTTAGAACAATTTAATATTTAAGTTTCTGTATGCTGTGTGAAAAGCTGCTCTGGCAACTGAACACCAACCGCTTCTATTATCTTTAATTGCTGTGCAATCCAGTGGAAGATCGCAACCTCATGCATTTTAATTGTATGCAAGGAAGCCTTCTGGCTGCTGAGCGCAAAGGTAAAGCCAGGTTATAATTATCTTTGACCACTTATGGCAACAAACCACCAAGCACTTTCAGTGGGAGAATTGAATGGAAAAAACCCTTCTTGCTACACTTTTCCCTTTTACAGAGTTAAAAGTGGTATATTTCTTTTGTTCTTTGGATCTCAGTTTATAATTTTTTATTTGACTGGCACTGAATTTCACCACAGGATTTTGTAGCTTAGAGTTGTTTTCAGTGGAATGGCAGTGCTTCAGTGTAGGAATGCTATTCAAATTTAATCTGCTGTCAACTAGAGTTTTCCAAACAAGTCTGAAATGTGAACAGGGTGCTTGCTTAGAGGAGTTTGAATAACTATACATTTTTTTGAATCAAAATCAAATTGGCTTGAAAAGGACTGCTATCTTTTTGCTTAAAGATACATGTGACAGTCCAAAACATAGATCATAAGCTCTGGGTTATGTCATGTTCGTTTTCACTGTTCTCTGCATTTCTTGATAGGTACTGCAACAGTTAGTAAAAAGTAGGTGTTTTGTCAGAATGATTTATGGGTCAGTTTTGTATCGAATTGTATGAAGCACTGAAACGCAGCGAGGAGCTGGAACTTGGAGCCATGGTTGTCCTTCACTGTGTGGAGCTTTTCGGGAGACTCTGGCTGGGGGAGAAGCAGGGCTTGCAGTGGTGCCAGTGTGCGGGAGGTGCCGCGCAGCTGTTGCGGGCGGCGGTGCCGAGGCGCGGCTCTGGCAGCCGCCGCGCGGGGGAGCGGCACGGCCCCACGCCGGGTCACTGACTGCGAGTAACCTCGGCCGGCCCGGCGAATCGGCGGCTGCGGCACAGCCCAGCGGCCCGGAGAGCTCGGCTCCCGATTGGCCTGCACCGCTGTCTCGGGGCAGAAAGTTCTGCTCTGGCGAAAGGCTGTCTTGTGAAACGTGTGGCAGAGGAGCCTTGCATCCACATTAACAATGAGAGTGTTTGCCGAGCCACGCAGGAGGCAAATTGTGCCAAACGGTTGTCCAGGAAAACAATGGTCTTAAGTCTGGCAGGATAGTCAATGTTGCAGTGATCTCACAAAAGTAGAAATAATTTTAAAGTGAATCACTTTTTGAGCAATGTAGCATTTACCCAGATGTACTTCAAAATCGGTGAGATTATTCTTGTGCAATATGGCTGAATCAAACGTGTATATAAGCTATGACAATTAAAGATAACATGTTAGATTCTAACAAGCTTTGGAGAGGTGTGTTTTGCCATCCTTGGCAGAGGTAACTATTGTTTTGGAAGCTGTTGAAAGTTATCTGATGTTTGTCAGTATTTGAATTATATTGAAAAAGTACATTGATTTTACAGTGTTACCCAGTTTGTGTTGATGAATTAGTTAACTTAAGAACTCACTTGTAAAATATTTTGGGCAGTTAGATACATGCAGTAGGTTGAAAATGAGAAAGTATTACCCTATAGCATTGGCTAGCCAGTGCAGCAGTATCATGGTATTTGTTGCAATGCATTAAAACAGTCTGCTGTGACACCAGAGCAAGTTTAATGGACCTGTTTGTCTAAATCAGAGCTGAATTGCAGTTGTTAACCTCTCACCCACTCTTAAGAGCAAATAAGAATAGAGATACTGAGGAACATAATTGTGGTGATAGCTTTTGCCTATGAAATGATCTTATATCTGGTTTTAAAAGCATAATTATAGTCTATAGATCTAGATATCTTAATACATTTCTAGGGAATACAATTAGCCTCTTAATTCTGATTCCTTTTGAGTTTATTTTATAGCAAGAAAGAGCCTTACCATGTGGTAAGGAGTGTCATACCCCAAAGAACAGACAGTTCCTCGGGATCTGTGTAAAGATTCTCACCAGTAGTCTGGCAAGCGAATGGGTTCTTTTGGCTGTGTTTCTAGTTTAGGAATCATTATTCATATACAGATACTTTTATTGGTAAAGGATTGAAGTTTGTCCATTTTTAAGTTTAGAGCTTAAAACTTGTAGTCTTCAGATTTCTGTGTGCCCTGTTTTCCTTTCCTTGATTAAAGTACTAGAAACAATTTTCAGTGCAGAACTTTGAATCCAAATGTAAGTAATTGTCTTCAATGAGTTAAGAGAAAATCTTGGATTATGTACACTATGCTATTCATAGCACTTATTTGGCAAGGCTATTACTACCAATTCAGTTGGATGAACACTAAGTAGGTGTTTTGCCTCCCGTAGAGATTTCATTGTAGTGATATACTGACATCCATTTCTGGTAGTGGTGTTCAGTATAGTCAGACTGCATAAATCACAATAGAGAAGGGCAAAAAGTGATTAATGTGATATATGGGTTTGTGACTCTGGGTTGGTAGCTGTAGTTTTTGTAAAATGGGCCATCTGATAAAATCCTGCAACCTCCCCTTCCTACAGCATTTGTATCAAATTATGTGCAACTAAAATATATTAATCACACCGTACATTTGATTTTACTGTTTTAATATGCATGTGCAATTTAAATTATATGAAAAGCACAGGAGCAAAAATAAGGATACAAAATTAATATAAAATCACCAGTCTAACTAGTGCTAGAAGAAAGCATGTGATCCTCTTCTAAATCTAAAACTGCTGTTTTTTCCTTTGGAAAGGAAGAATTTCTGCCTAGGCAGTGACTAATGAAGTATCGCTTTGGCAAGCTTGATGCTTTGTACTCTAATCAATATTTTTATATAGTGTATTGAACTACCAAACTGAAAGAAAATGTCCTGTAATTAAATATAAATTTCTAGCTAGCATGAGGGTGGGACACACTAATGCTGTTTGTATGGGCTGTCTTCTGTAGTAATGCTGTACAAATGCAATGTAAAGTTGTTTCTTCTTAAAGCTGCTACTGGTTGTTCAGTGTCCCAATGTGTCTGGCACCTGTGATTAGTAAAGTTCAGGATTGTGAAGACTTGTTTTCTATGAAGATGAAATGAAACTTTGGCAGAATGGGCTAAGAGAATATTGGGGCACAGGTGTAGAAAGCATACCTTTTTGTCTTGTTACTTCTCAAATTTATAACAGGTAGGTGGTGAATGATACAGGAAAAAAACCTATGTTTCTTATATAGTGATCAAACTAAGACATTCTACTAGCAGTCTGGGCAGTGTAACCTTTAGAGGACTTCAGTTATAAAAACTTCAGTTTTCAGTTTTAAAACTGTTTATTGTTTTAAAACTCACTAGGTAAAAAAAATCCCTTAAGCAATAAATACTAACACTGATAATTGCTTGAAAAACTGAGTACCATTTTACTACACTACCTAAGTATATTTAAAGATTGGAAAAGTTTTAATGATTTTTTTCATTGTATCTTTAGATTCCTGGAGAGAAGCACAGTGGATTGAGTGCTATTAAGTGATTAGATCACAATCTTAATTTACAAAAGGTCATGTAAATACTTCCTGGTAACTAATAGCATCTGTAGTATGAAAAGGTTTTCTAAAGAAAGTCTGAGGGGTCCTTTTGACTTGGTAGAATTTGAGGAACTGCCTCAAGGGTTCCAGTGCTTTAGTTTTGTTTGACTGTATTTAGCAATAAAAAAAACTTTCTGCCTTCCTGCTTAAACATCAAAAGACTCTTTAAAGTTTTATGTAAAAATAAAACTCTGCCTTTATAATCAGATTCTGGCTGATGACATGTTTTGAAACTTGAAGGGGGATGATTTTGCAATAGCTATTAATAAAACTTTAGAAAACTGCAGTGTTAGGCTGGATAGGCAAATCAGAATCTGCACTAATCAGAGTCACTTTGAGATGTATAAAATGTTTGCAACTCCCACTGTCTTTCAATTTCTAGATGCTTGTCCTTCTTCAAACAAACTTAGGACTCAAAATGGAGGGGGGAAAAAAACAACGAATTTGCTATTTGAACTTTGGTTTAAGGCAGCTGCTGTAGCAGATCAGTATGTTCAAAAAATAATTTCACTGGCAGGTCCTATGTTAGCTAGTTTCTGATGTATCATGGGTGCAGTTTCGGCAATGGGCTTGGGCCAGCAATGGATTGTTAAGGTGCAGACAAATGACTTTGTGAGATGGACTGTTAAATATGGCTGGTTTTGTCTGTTTTCTCTGACTCAACAAAATAACTTACTAGAGTGTCAGCCAGAACATGAACTGGCATAGGTTTAGTTACTTTGCCATAACTGTCCCTTATACATGCCATACCTTTGTCCCCTTTATCAGAAAAATGAGAAGTAGCTTAGTCTCAAAGATGTTTTCCTTTCTGTGACAGGACCCAGTTATAGGAAGTTACTGCACATTAGCTGATGCGATGCTATTTCATGTTGTACCTTAAAGTCATTTGTCTACCTGTGCCATTACTGGCTTTTTAGTAATGGAGTCTGACAAGCCATGCCTCTGCTGTAGTTGCTTCTGTAATGCATCTGTATTTGCAGGAGCAGTCTCTTGTTTTTCAGTTTGCTTGAGGTCAGTAAGGTCTCCCAGCAAGGGGAGAAGACTGACTTATTGCTGTGTAGTCAGTGCTGTTGTATACATAAAAAACTGAAGATGCAAGCATTTAGGTGTTGTAGTTCTAACCATGTGTTGGCTAATGAGAAGTAAATTGTCATGTATTTCTTTGAAATACTGTATGTGTAATTGGTATGTAGTTATAATTACTAGAAAACCTGCTCTGGTATTAACAGATGATCAGAAGTGCATGAAAAGCCATGTATTGTATGAGATGTTCCTTGGAATAAGGGAAATGCCTACTATTTTGTCTCTTGGCCATAGTGTTTTAGTAGTTCATCAAATACTTTGTCTGGATTTATGGACTGAGCTCCAAAAGGAGGGTGTACAACTGATGCGTTTTGAAAGTTACAGATACTCTTCTGTATCCCAAAGCAAGAGTTATGAATTGGCAAAGTAGCAGAAAGGGAATGGAGCAGAGGCTTGGGACTTACAAAAACAACAAAACCTGAACAAGGAATAACACAACAGACAACTGCACTACCTGAAGTTCTGGTCCTCTTGCCACCTAAGCTTGTATCCTACACAGAGTTAGGATATTAGCTTCCACCATACACTCACTAGAACTGCTGAAGTGTGGCTTGATGTCTAGCTGTAATGAAGCTTTAGTATGCCTCAGACTGCTTGCAAGAGGAGGTGTTGGATGTGTGACTTGTTGCAGTAAATGGATTGTAGGTCAGCTTATGGGACAATGTAATACTTCCTGACTGCAAAAGCTCTGAATACATGGCATCTTTAGGGCCAATACTTTCTTTGCTGCAGCGTTTAACATAGTAAAGCTAAAAATGTACACAAATTTTGCAAGTTATGTATTTGCTCATAGTGCTGAAAAAGTACCCCTATTTGCCCTGTTGTTCAATGTAATTATAGAGTGCCACAAGAGGATACATGTACCCAAAATTGCTGCTGGAAGGAAAGCTAATAGCATATTAGCATATTCAACCTCGGTGATGACTGATTCAATATAGCTTTTTAAGAAAAGTAGATTACACTTAATTTTAGAAAAGTAAAATACATGTCCCATTACTGTGGAAGCTAAAACATATTTCTGTGGGTGCTAGGCTTCATTTATTAAAAGACTCTTTTCAGTGATACATAACTACTTTTACATCTGCTTTCTGTAAATATGTTGAGTCTTAAGAAAAAAAAGTGTAATAAATTTGTTACCTTCCCTGAGGGGAGATAAGAATTTATAGAAGTTAAGGTAGTCTGTAAGAGGAAATTAGCAGGCTGCTGTTAATGTTGGTGGAAGTTTTAATTTGTCTGATGTATTAGATAATTAAGAGCAGCTTTGTGAATTGTCTAGCAAGTTGTCAAACCGTCTTTGATTCTAAGTGTAAATGTTGGTGTGACAAATATGTAGATGTTTGTGTTTCGCTCCACAATACTTTTTCAGATGTTTTTTGAGTTATTCTGCCAATCATGGTACTGGCAAAAGCACCATCTTCCCTTTGTGGTGGCAGAGAGGCTTCCACTGTGTAGAGAAAGTATGGCTTCTCCTGTTGCATGATAGAAAGCGTGTGTGCTGTTCTGGGCTACTCTTCACAAATTTGCTTTTATGAAATGCAGAATAATTTGTAAATGACAACCGAAGATTCAAAGGTAGGAATCAAATCCAAATATATTTCCTTGATTTGATATTTTGCTCACTAAATTGAAATTGCCAAATGGCCTTAGGAGTTAACAGTTTTTGAGAGGAGTGCTTTATGTTCTTAATAGTGCTGTTGTCTTCAGTTGCAGCCTCGTCTTTAATATGAGTAACAAGATGGAGTGCTGCCTCTTTCCCTTTTGCCAGACCTTCTCTACTTGGTTCATTCATAGCAAACTCTTGGTTACCAAACATATGAGGTATTGTTTGTACTCCAGATATGTAGCAAGTATCTTCTGTAAGCAAACATCTGTTTCCATTGCAGGCATATGTTTTTCTTGCATATAAAAGAAGATCTCCTTGCTGGTAATCTTCAGTGTTCTTCAGAGCATGCAATTGAACTTAGTGCATTGTTGGCACAGATGAAGTTTGGAGATTATAACCAGAACACTGCCAAGTACAGTTACGAAGAGCTGTGTGCAAAAGAGCTCACCACTACTATTTTGGAGAGGTAAAAAAAGCATGATGCTATAACCTCCTTTTTGGAGACCAGAAGCATAAGAATTTGTTATGCTCTTAACTTGCTGATGGGATACTGTATCCTGTGTTGTTAAAATTAATAATTTATATAGCTTTAGAGATCAAAATACAACCTAAATGTTTCATGTTTTGTTTTCAGTTCATCCTTAAGGTCAGTTACGAGGTTGTAGGCTTTTTTTGTGAAAAGCAAAAGCTGTTGAACTCCAGTAGTTGGGGAAATACAGGTATCTAAATGGTTGGAGCAGGGTAGACAAATTGCAGGTATCAAACCTATGCTTGGGAGTGAAAGTAACAAGAATTTATCTGGCTTAGTACCCTCACACTGAGAAGTAAAGGGGTTCCCAAAACATCTTCATAGCTCAATTCATGCATATCAGGAATTTTCTAGTGTGTCATGCTTTGCTGTAGATTTTTTTTAGTTATAAATTGTGGTGTTTTTTCAGGTAAGTATGTGGAGAGGGTGGCATTGTTAGAAAGCCTTAATTGTAACTTTTTAACTCCTAAGCAAATATGCAGTACTATCTCCTGAACATTCTCAGGATGTTTTGGTAATTCTCAGTTCTTTCCAGTTGATGATTACTGGAAATCTATAGCTAGATAAAGCAGGTCAGGAGCATTTAATTATCTGTTTAACTAGGTCATCTAAAAACCCATGTTAAAACAAGCTGCTGACAGTAATGGCACATACTTGAGTTAATTTACCTATCCTTAATCTTTTTATCAACAGCATTATTGCAAAGCACAAGGAGCTAGAAGGTGTAAGTCAAGCTTCTGCTGAATACCAGGTTCTACAGATTGTTACAACACTGGAGAACTATGGGGTAGAGTGGCATTCAGTAAGAGACAGTGAAGGGCAAAAACTCCTTATTGGCGTTGGACCTGAAGGCATATCAATCTGTAAAGATGACTTCAGTCCTATCAACAGGTATGTGTTTTGTAGAACCATTTTCATATTCCATTTTTCAGAAGCACTGAGCATGTGTCTAGTTTTTACATAAACTTACAGAACAGCTCTGTTAATTACTGAAAGGAACTGTTGGAATGTAGGGTCTGAGGACACCACCTGCTTATAATCAAGACCACTGACCTTAGTACTCTTGATTTCTATATGTATTTTTGACGCAGCATCTTCAATATCAGTCAGAGACCATTGTAACTTTTGATGGAAGTACACCATTGTAGTTTGTGGAAAATGCCCTTATCATTAAAAGCTAAATAATGTTTTTATATTCATTTATAGAATTGCTTATCCTGTTGTTCAAATGGCAACGCAGTCTGGGAAGAATGTATATCTGACTGTTACCAAGGAATCTGGTAATAGTGTTGTTCTCTTGTTTAAGATGATCAGTACAAGGGCAGCAAGTGGACTCTATAGAGCAATTACAGAGACGCATGCGTTTTACAGGTCAGTATTGCCACTGGAGTTGATTAGTGCTGCTCTTCTCCATAATATTTAAATTAGGTGCTTAAGCAGCTAGTAGTCTGACTGCACTTCAGAAATTCTCTGCCAGATTTCATTCTTTGTGGTCTCTACTTTCCAGAAGCTGAACAGGTTTTTGCTACTTTCCATTTTGTGGGATGGGAGTACAAGACAAGTAAGCAAAATTTTAGTCTACCGCTATGAATAACAGCATTTCAGAATATAAGCATACTGTATTCTTTGATACTTAATAAACATTACATATACATATATTGTCTCTGTGCAAGAGGGAGGATGAGAGAGCAAAGGAGACAGAAGATCTTGTTTTTTAGAATATATGGAGGTAGCTCATGCACATGTACTCCTTTTTCTGCTTTATTTGGCTCCTCCTGTTGCTAGAAGTTCTCTGCGTGCCACCTTCCAATCCCATGTATTTAAATTTTCCTACAATTCCTCTGTCCCTGCTCACATGACCAGCATTTTGTTTTGTGTCACCATCTGTCCATTGTCTTTATCCTATTATTCTTGAAGGAAGGTGTTGATAGCTGATTTTTTTAAACTCCATTTCATTACTGTGATGAGGTCCAACACTGATCAATAGAACTGTCAAAGACACTTGGGGGTGGCTTCTTTAAACTAGCTACCACATATCAGTTTCAATTACTTCATAAGAGAAGAATTGGACTTAAAGCAGACGAAAGTACATATGCTGAGCAAAGACCTGTCCAGCTTCTCAAATTAGATAATTTTAATAGTTACAGCAGTTCACATCAGGTTGTTGCCTTCCTAACTGCTGTAGTTAATCAGCAGCTAACAACTACTTGTTTTGTGAGCCTGATGTTAGACATGTCTTGTTCTGCTCTGTAATTATATACCCTTGCATTACTGGTTTGCACTCATACATTTTTCAGGCAATTATAGAACTTAGTCTTCACTTGATCTTTATCTCTGCTTGTAACTTCTGCTGTCCTTCACAACACATTAATTAAAGCAGAATTTTGGCTAGACAATAGCATTTGGCCATAAGCTTAGATCTTGGACATTAAGCCTATTGAGTCATGTTACATGTTTGTGCTTTTTCCTACATTGTCTAGAGAAGTGATGTGCCTAAAATGGGCTTCTACAGATTTAAGTATATCACTGAAATGTGACAAACGTGGTTATAGGGTAGCTGAAATACTCAGTGACAAATACAAATGGCTTCATTTAATTCTCTGTGCTGCATTCACACCGGTTCCTTTCACATGATATAATACTAGCTATAAAGTTGAGTTGGAAACTTGGTTAAAGATGTTGCTTGACTCTATGGTAAAAAATTTTGAGAGCCGGTTTGAAGAGGTGTTATTCTAAAATTTATTAATTGGAATTCTTTAATGCAGTGACTGGACATTACCATGTAAAGAGGTGTTGCCAAGATGAATGTGAATTAAGAAAGTGTTGGCTGTTTACATTAGCATAATACTTTAAGTCCGTTACATAAGCTGACTCCATTTTACCAGACATTTCACATTTCTAAAGATGTAAAATAACTGTCACTTTTGCATTTTACACTTTTCAAAGTAGAGTTGTCATGCAAACAACAGTGAACAGCTTAAATACTATCTCAGAATGCTCTGTTTGCCTAAATGTCAGGAATTCAACTTCAGGAAAGCGTTATTGTAAGGATATGTTTGTTCATATTAACTAACCAAATTTGCATTTGTCCTGTTTTGTAGGTGTGATACTGTCACCAGTGCTGTCATGATGCAATATAGTCGAGACTTAAAGGGCCACCTAGCATCTCTATTCCTGAATGAAAACATTAATCTTGGTAAAAAATACGTCTTTGACATTAAAAGAACATCAAAAGAAGTTTATGATCATGCAAGGCGAGCTCTTTATAATGCAGGCATTGTGGATCTTGTTTCAAGAAGTGATCAAACCCCACCAAGTTCTCCCCTTAAGTCTTCAGAGAGTAGTATGAACTGTGACAACTGTGAGGGCCTTAGCTGCCAGCAAACAAAAGCTCTGCAAGAGAAGTTGCGGAAGCTAAAGGAGTCCATGCTTTGTATGGTGTGTTGTGAAGAAGAAATAAATTCGACCTTTTGTCCCTGTGGCCACACAGTATGCTGCAAGACTTGTGCTGCCCAGTTACAGGTAATTGCAATGCCATTACAGTGTGAGTTACCAACTATGTGGAAGCTTTGAGTTTCTGTACACTTAAGTTCTGGATTAATATGTTTACATTGATACTCCAGTAAAACTTATTTTAAAAAAATTGTTTGTGGTAAACTAATTCCAAAGAACGTTGTGTTCAGATGATGAAAAAACTTCTAGCTGTGCTAACTTAACTTGTGGCAAGGGTAAGAATTAGCTGCATGTTTCTCACAATGCTCTGTTTTAAATACGGAGATTATGGCTAAGTGCTCTATTATGTAAATGGAGGGCAGTTTCCAGTAACTGTAGAACTCTCAGTATGAAGTAAACTAATTTCCTCGTTTTTCCTTTCTAGTTGTGTCCTGTTTGCAGATCTCGTGTAGAGCATGTCCAGCATGTGTATTTGCCAACCCACACCAGTCTTCTCAACCTGACTGTGATATGATCTACAAATACACTTCAAACCCATCATGTACTTTTTCAACTGCACTAATATGAAATGCAACCATTGATTGTGAAGAAGGCAATCACTCTGGCTCCTATCCATGATCAAAAGCAAAAATACTGCATTTTTGAACATAAGCATTCTTTGTTCAGCATGTCCAAAATGGTGTGGGACATCTTCTGAGAGCAGAAGTGTAACCAATTCATGTTACTCAAAAGGAGAATGATGCATAAGTTCATAGCGTGGCAGTGTTGCCAGAAAGCTAGGTAACCCTGGAGAAATGTGGTGTAACACATTGATACAGTCAGCAAGAGCAATGCAGCCTTTTGTCTTACGCTCTTTGTCCTTTTTAGTACAGTCACTCTATTTATTTTAATAGTAAGGCTAGCTTTTACAAATATCAATTTGGTATGGCTCATGGTTTCTGCTTTTAGTAAATGCTTTAAAGAGGAGAGAACTTCTTTTTAAAATGGTTCTTAAAGTTACAAGGCTTCATCAAGCAGCTGTATTCAATTCAGAACTGTTAAAATAATTCTGAGAATAGCTTTGGAAGGGTAGAACAAGGTTGATCTCGAAGTGGTGAGTGTGGGTCAGGAAAGTCTGGTTAGCAGTGTCCTGTGGAAGCACTGTTACAGGACTTCATAGCTCTCAATGGGCAAGGTACTCCCAGGTTTCTCACATCTGTCTTCGTTAGTGGTCTTAGAAGCTGCAGTCAGCTGCCCTTTTAGTTGGCTTTATTTTTGGAGAGTGATTTTTAAAGTATTAAACATGCACTGTTAATTTCTAAGATGAGTTGTGTATAATTTTTAAATGCCTTTCTCAGTTAACATCTCTATTGAGTAGGTCATTTCCTGCTAAAATGTCTTTAATCGCCACCCTCCTACTTGGGCATTTTGGTCTCTGGTTTCCTAGTGTATTCTCCAGGGTACAGAGGGAACTAGAGACCATGTTTGGGTGCAATACTGGCTTAATCAAAGCTAGAAAAGTACACTGTCACTTTACTGAAATTTTCTGACTATACTTTTCATATTGCCTTAATGTAGCAGTAATGTGTGTTTATGCATCTGTTTCTTTGCACAGACATTTTGTCAAAATATTAAAACTCTACTTTTTTATGACACATTAGCATATAAACCTTACTCTAAGAGGGTATTTATTTTTTCACTTTGTAAAGAAAATTTTGTTTCCTCATGAAGCAAGAGCTTTTCCCTATATCGTAGGCAATTTCTGTCTTTTTATATTCAGATTAATAAAGGACTTTTAAAATCTACTTTGTTAGTGATAAGACTGATTTTGTTCTGAAATTCATCTGAGGCATTACTGAACTGAAAATACAGTATGAAATATTTTCATGTTTAGTCTTGAATGCTGTGTCACATTTTGAGGGGGAATGATGTTTCCTCAGATGTCTGCAAATTTCAAGGGAGGGAAGAAAACTAACCTGGTGTAACCACTTTGGTTCAGGCAATGTACTTAGAGCTGACATATTCCATATTTCAGCATTCCTGTCTTGGAGACTTGTTAATTACAGATGTGTTGGTTTTACTAACTTAACTCTGCTTTCATGTTCTTGAAGAGATGGTGGTGCTTGAGCACTTCCAGCATGGGGCTGTGATTTACCCCCACCAGTAAGCTGAAGTATGTAAGACAGTGCAAGGATCCACAGGGCTTTGCTTGGGCAAGTATGAACTGAAGTCATTTAACTGTGATTTTTTAAAAAACATGTTGCTATTTAAAAAAGGTTGTTGCAAAGCAGTGTGTCCTATTGCCAAGACGGTTCATCAGGGAGTGAAGCTTGAGGCCCTGGCCTAAAGTTATTTTAGGCTACCTCTCAAACACTGCTGATCAGGGACAGGGGAGGGTGGTTGGCAGCTAGGCAACGATTTGAGTGCAAGAGCTATTTGTCTCCATGTCAAGTGCATTAGGCACAAGTTAACACCCTTGGAAACAAAAATATTTCATCTCTTAAGTGGGTGCTACTGAATTTGCCTTCAAATACAATAAAAGTTCTAAAGAAAAGTTGCATTGTGCTGATCTGCCATTTACAGGAAGGATTGAGCACAGAACTGTGTTCAGAGAAAACTGTCTTCAGCTACAGTACCTGTGCACAAAAATGCTAATGCCAAACCTTCTTGCTTTTCAAGATTGCCATGTTCTGTGCTAACAGAATTATGTTAGTAAAATCTAATCTATCATCCTCTGGCAGCTGCCTGAAATGGGTTGTAAATTAATATAAATAGATGTTAATACAGGCATCTGATTTAAAGTGTTCAACAAGATCAAGCTGGTAAAAGAGGCATGCATTAACTCCAGGTCCTTTTAAAGTGGCTGAGTAATTAGACATCCCTAATAAAAATCATACCCGTAGTTACAGCTCTAATCATGGTAGTGTTTGACAGGTTATGTGCTATAAGCAGAATGCAGGCAAAGCCTGTGAGTTCTATAAACATCACTTGCCTGCTCTTGAAAAGCTCTACAGAGGATCAGGCAGGAGCACTGAGGTATGGGCCCAGACAAGAGTCTGGGAAGTGCTTGGTTGTATCTCAGGCTGCTGGGAGTCTTTTCCTGTACTGACAAAGGAGAATGCTGAGCGCAAGCAGAGGTTAATGGTTTCTTCCACTTAGGAGCAGTGAGATCAGTATGTCATTGTGCTCTGCAGCCATTGTGGGTCTAATGGAATGCTGTTAACCTGTTCCAAGAGCTGGGTGGGAGGTAACCTCCTCTGAGGTTTCAGAATTGCTAAAGCCTCACTTAGATCTAACAGGATACAAAACCATAGGACCGGAGGGAAAGGCAGGAAGATGTGCCCAGGAGGTTTAGGTTGGATATTAGCAAAAGTTTTTTTCACTGAGAGGGTGGTGGAACACTGGAACAGCTCCTCAGGGAAGCAGTCATGGCATCAAGCCAGACAACATTCAAGAAGCATTTGGACAAACAATGTTCTCAGACATACAGTGTAAGGGCTGTCCTGTGCAGGGACGGGAGTTGGCCTTGATGCTCCTTGTGGGTCCCTTCCAACTCAGGTCATTCTGTGCATTTGTAACACCAGAATAGCTTTGTTTTGTTCACGGGCAGCTGCCTGCAGGAGCATTATTTGAAATGGAGTTGATGGTGCTCTGCTGGAAAAGTGTTGCTTAACCATCCAAAACTGCTGGGGTCCGAGTTGCTCAATGTTTGCAGTTCCAGTTTGCTGTTTCTTACAACAAGTGCTGTGAGCTGCCAAGAGCTCTGGAGAGCGTAAAAAAAAAAAACAATGGGAAATCTTGACCCCCACATGCCACATATCCGCACTCCAGAAAGTCACGTCGTGTTTGCTACAGTGCTGTTATTTCTCATAAGAAGCTTTGTCTGAATGTTGTCATGGATGGCAGTGAGGACAAAAACAAAACAAAAATCCCAACAGAACAGTTTGTGGGAACAACTGGAGCTTGTGTCCTTTATACTTCTTCCTCAGGAGCAGGAGGAGTGATCACAAAGCTTCATTTTGATTCTCACAACCTATGGTAGTGTATTTGCGCATACTCAGTACTTGTAGCGAAGTCGGCTCCTGTACTACCCAAAATACCTCCTTTTCTACCCAAAACTAGTGCAACTTGGCAAGAAAACTCACAGAAAACTCAGTTTTCATTTGTATTCAAAGTTGGAATGCAGCTGTTGTAATCCCAGTGAGTGTGTGCAGTGTCATTTCAAAAGGCTATAGGGCCCAAGTTTCTGCTGCAAATACTGAAATGGGAAAAACTTGCCTTCAGAGGCAGTGTGACTTGCTGGGTAAATTCAAGAGCAGGAGCCCTCTTAGTTCCTTGGCCCTCCTGCATTCACAAGCAGCTGTGTGGAGAGAGGGGTGTGAATAGGAAAACCGTGGGAGAGATGTTCTTACTAAAATATTGTTACACTTAAGTGTTATTAATAAACAAGACTGAAATTTGGCAATGACTACACTTGCGCTACCAGGGTTGGGAACTCCCAGCCCTACACTGGTATCTGCCTGGCTTTCATCCTCCCTTTGCTGTTTCAAGGTCTGTGTTTATGGAGAGCTTAGCCTTCGAGAGACTACAAAGGCAGGATGTTGAGGTGTTCCAAGTTAGAATTGTTATAAAAGCGCAGCTCCAGCCTCCAGCTTGTAGTTACTCATTTCAAGGTACATGCAAGTGTTACAACGCTGAAGAATTGTAGAATGAAGGCTTCCATATTTTGAAATCATTTTGATTTCTTCCCCAAGTGCCATAAAAGCACAAACGCAGCAGCATTCGGATATTTCAAGATTTATTTTCCTGCTAAATCAGCACTGCTGCGTTCCTAACGGAATGCCCTCAGGGGAAAATTCTCATCTGTCAGCCTATGCTGTTTCACTTCACAGCAGCACACTGGCATGTTGATCAAAGACGGGGGGAAAATCACAGCTCAGATTTCCCATTTATGGGTTGAAACAACAAACTTGCCGTGGAGTGTTAAAATTATGTATTGACAAATCTGAGCTTCAATAATGCCTGATCAAATACCCCCACCCCATTTTCCCCGAGAGGATACTGTAGTTCCAGGGAGATGCTTAGGTTGCTTTTGTGCCCATGGATTGGAGACTGTTAAAGCAGCAAGTAGCAATGGACAAACGGGTTTTAAAAGTAAGAAATCTCAGTAAAATTGAGGAGGATGAGGGGAAAAACAACTCTGAAACAAGGGCAGACTGCCAGAAGAGAGGCAGGCTTTCCATAGTATGCCTTAAGGGCAGCTTTGCTGGGGGAAACCTGGGTGGGGAGTTTCCAGGGGTCTCTGGGTGCAAGATCCAGGACAGTGGCTGTCCCTGGGACAGGAGGCCTGGCAGGGTGTGCTGCTGGCCCTTGACGAGAGGGTTTGAGTGAAGCAGTACAGGATAGGGCCAGACAGGAGATGAGATGGGCAGGAGAAGGTGAGCCATTGCTGGGCCCGTAATTCCCTGGTGAAACTCCCACAAGAGCACAATCCAGGTAGGCCACAGCCAAGCCTCCCTGTCTGGAAGGAGCTCATAACATCAGACGACTTCAAGGTAAATCACCTTGGAGCCCCTTGTTTCAACACCTGCTTCAACAGTACTGGGTAATAAAAGCTATCACAGTTTCAGGGGCTTGTAATTCCCCTGCAATGAGTGGTATGAGCTAGGAAGACGTGCCAGGAGTAATGCTGAGGAAGGGCTCTCAGAGCCCCAGCTAAAGGCATCACTGCCTGGTGCAGTAGTGGGAAAACAGAAACTGTGGTAACTCTGACAACTTAGTGGGGGAAGCATGATTTCTCTCCATGTGAGAGCAGGATGTGAGGGATCCAGAAGAGTGAGTAGGACTGGTGCTCCCTTACACTCAGGGATGTTCAGCAAGGTTCAGTGTGACCTCCTGTTCCTGCTGGAAGCGGGAACCTGGAGGGGTCGGGGGGCTGGCTGGCAGCTGGCCTTGATAGCACTTGTGTGTACACCATGTTCCTGAAAGAAAAAGGTCAGGCAAACAAACCATACCAGCTTTCCGAGAGCTTAATCACAGGTCACCTGCTGCTTTCTTGCCAACTAAAATGCAGAATCTTTTTCAGCTGCTTGGGGGCTGAGGGAGGTGAGGCACGAGTGGGAGGGGAATCATTCTGCCTCCAAAAGCTGATGCCTTTTTGCCTTCACTTTGACCCTCTCCTGAGCGACCTGATTTAGCTTGTCCACTATTTGCTGACCCTTCTTTATTCCTGAAGAATTCTGTTCTCTCACCAGTGATTTCATCACCAGGCTCTGAAGCCAACCTTTCCTCTTCTAGAAGCTCTCCACATAAACTCTGGGAATGGAATCTGACTTTATTTGACCAACACCATTCTTTCTCTCTCTATCTCTTTCTCTTTCTTATACACACACACACTGCTCCTCACCTCTCTTTCTGTGCCTTGTCAGGAGCACAAGGGGCACCAGCTCCATTTGTGGCAGTAAGAAAAAAAAACAGTGTAAACTAAACCTTCTTCTTACCATGGGGTTGCCTAATCAAAAATGTTTGTCTATAGGTACCATTCCAGGGTAACTTAGTGGTTATGATGGGATTAACTGGGTGTGCACATGTGTGAGGGTGTTTGCCATCCATGTTTTTATCCAGTAGCTGGTGTCTAGTTTCTCTGCTTCTTCAAAGCAAATCAATGCAGGTAATGAGAGACGGCAACATGGCAACTTTTTGTATAAACAGGCTTGCCAGAGCCAGATCTTCCTCTCTCCTGCCAGAAAGCTGTTTGTCTGAAGAATTCATGCATCTGGCACCAAATTCCAATCATAGCACTACAAATGAGGGAATTACAGAGACATTGGCAGCTCATCTGAAGAGACAGTATTTGTTTTCCTTGTTTAGAGCTATAAACAGTCAATAGAGGACTCTCATTCAAACAGTATTGATGATTGAAATAATGCAGGCATAGAGACACAGCCAAAAATTGGACTTCTGCTCCAAAGTGGACTCAACTCTTGCTTCAGAAGCTGAAGATCCAAAGGGCAATGCAGAAAGCATGTGCCCAGCAGCAAACTAGCTCTGAAGATACACTGGCATGTCACGTGTCCATGTTTGACCTTAAAACTGTTTGCTCATGTCGTTTCTGAACTGGAATTTTTGAAAACACCTTCAGCTCTGCTGTGGTTTGAGCAGCTGGACTTCCTCCTCCTCCTCTCCAAGATCCATGAAGTGAAGCAGCACCAAAGCATCCCTGAGAACACCCTGTCTGGGCACTGTGCTGACAATATGTGTGTTACTCTTGAAGGGCAGTTGCAGGGTCTTTGAATTTAGTACACTGAAAGTGCTGCTTTGCCACCTTGTCTCTAGGGCTCCCGTGCAGAAGAACTTTTGGAAGGAAAAAATGACAAATGTATTGCCACAGTGGACACTGTTTCCCTAAAGGCTATGATCTTGGGTAGGTTCCCAAGTGCCCAAGTGCTGGCATTTCTCCCTCAAGTCCTGTTCCTACCAGAAGGATTTCCCTCAAAATTAACTGCCATGTCCTGTAAGCCAAGGTCACTACTGCCAACAGTATTTTCTCTATGTGGCAGGAAGCTCTGTAGTGATGGAAAGGGGCAGAATAACACCAGAAAGAGAGCATAATCTAACAAACGCAAAATCAGGAGCATAGCTGTAACTCATGCTGAAAATCGTGTCCTTGAGCTAAAGGCGAACATGTGACTGTGGAAAGCAGAACCAACATGTGTAAGGAACAAGGGATGGGAAGATAAAGGGCAACCCCCCAACAAATACGTTGCTGTAGTTTATAATAATAAGTGGCACTGTATCATGTGTTTCTTTTCTCACTCTTGGCTATGCAAACATTAACCCCAGGCTGCCAAAAGCTTCTTTATCTAACACCAGTCACAGCCACAGACAAGCAATGTTGCATTGGTAGTGCAGATGCAACCCTCGTAGCTAATCCTCAACAGAGCATTGTCTCCCTTGATTTCTTGTGAGGACTGAAGTCCCTTACAATTACACTGGGGTGCATTTTCCCTGGGGCAGTGAAGCCTGTTCTTGCCCAGCCTCCTTGTGAAAGGGATACAACACTGCCATGTGAAACACCCTGCAGCTTTGCCACCACCCTACTGGATACCTGCCAAGAAGTATTATCCATGAGCAAGGTGACATTTCAGTCTTTTAAGACTTTCTCCCCACTCCCCCACACTGTTGTAAACTCCCTTTTCTGCCTTCAGTTCAGCCCTATCAAAGTACATATCTCCTAAATAAGGTTAATTTGCAAGTGAAAAATTGCTTTGGAAGAGTGTTTTATTCTAGTAAAATGAATATATTCAAAGAGAAAAAACTTTGGCATCTTAGTGAAAGGACATTTTTCATTTTAGCTCTGGCCAGCTTATGAAAAATGTTGTAGGAATTATGTCTTCGAGTTTTACATATCCTCAAAACAGACTCATTCACACAGGCACACATATTTTTTGCCTCAGTGCAAACATAAACAGTTTCAGTTGCTGGAAAGGGCAATTTCAGACATTTTTGCAGGTTGTTAAACAAGCGGCTATAAGGGAAACTGTTCTGCAAATTCAGTGATAGTTTTACCAAACCATCACCAGATTGAAACTTCACCTTCAGCTTCCATATAGCATCCACGGTCAAGCTCTTCTACCCTGCGACTGCTGCTGTGCGTTTTCCTACCTCTCATACACCACACGGCATTGTCTTGATTCCGAAGATGTGACGTTCTGGCTTCACCAGGGTCTTCTGCTCTCAACAGCCATCAGTTTCTTTACTTTTAGTCTCCTTATTACCCCTGTCGCCACAAACCCTGCCCTGCTCATCACTGCTGGCTCAGTCTCATGCTTCAGATTGGTTTTCTCTGCATTCTTGATACCTTGAACCCAAACCACAGGAACACAGAAGCTCCCTCAACTCTAAATCACCTTCTGTCCGTACACTGCTCTATTCTTTGCTACATAACAATGTTTTCCCTGCTCTTCATTTAAGCCAAATCCCCAAGTCCTTACAATTACTTATAATCTTCTGGTTCTTTCTAAAAATCGCCTGTCCCCACCTGATCTTTTGTCTTTTTCACAAAGAACATTGCCGCATTTTTTAAAACAAGAGATGCCACAGTGTGGACACTTGCATCTCTGATTAACTCCGTATCAAAGAAATAGAAGACAGCTGGCCTTCCAGATGTCTAGTCCAAAACTGGTTATGCTGCTATATGCTTTTGAGGAAAAAGCCAAATAGGGACCTAAAGTAATGTCAGTAATTCTGGGATTTTGCTAGTGATGCTCTTGAATCTACAAGAAAAGTTTGGAGAGAAAATGTTTCTGTAGCTAACTCATCCTAGACAAGAAATAATTTATAGCAATGTTTCCTGCAGAGTCTCCAATAAATGAAAGTTGCTAATTGTTTAATCCTCTTAAACTTTTATTTCTCCCTGCTGCAAGTGGCTTGGCCTGTAGCAGGCTGAATTTTTGGTTCTTAGCCATCTGCCTGACAGTATTTTTGTGATACATGTATTTCCTCTTAGTGATCTTCTGATTAGGTTATCACTGTTTGCCACAAAACTAGGCATAAGCCCAAGGCCAGCACTTGAGCTCTCTGTACTTTAGTCCTGGCTTTTATCTGTAAGGGGAACTGAAGTGAAACCAGATAAACCTCCAGTTTTGGAGTTCAAAGTTGAGATTGCTGACTGCAGCAGGATCTCAGCTGTGCAGTTTAGGCATGTCTCTTGTTTTTGTTAAATACCGAGACGTGGTCTTTCCTTCTAACACTCATTCTTTCCCTCTGGTTTGTAGGTTGAAGAATCAGGCAATTACTACCCTAGGGTTTCTATTTTCTGGAAAATGCTGTTCCCTCCTACAAAAGACAGGTCCTTCTGTTCAAACAGAAGTTCTCAACATGGGCGGGTTAGCTTTGCTTCTTGCCTTGTGTGTGTTTATCTGTAAAACAAACATTTCTACCAGAGCTGCTTAGGGCTATGGGAGGTGAGTCATCAGTCTCATTTCACTGTGCAAGTCTTTACATGGACATGAATTAGGATGAGACATCAGTTATTCCCTGAGCTTTGTTTTCTTTATCCCACCAAAACATACATTGCCATCAATGCTGCTATGACCAACTGGATTCCCAGTTTCTCCAAACTGCTGTTAAAACCAGCTGGACTGTGCAAAAGGGGCATATCTGAGGCCCTATTTCACCATGACAGCAGCATAATAGGACCTTCATCTCAAACATAAGGACTGATTCAGTTATGTCTTTGTTTGGACATGGCCCCTGCTGGCATTTTCCTTGGCACAAAAAACACATAATGCCAAACTGCCACAGGGAGTAGCTGGCAGAGATGGAGTGTGGCAGCCTCTGCTGCTCCACCTGCACAGTCAGGCTTCGTTACCCATACAATAGGATTAGAGAAATAAATGGGTCAAGTTTATGAAAATTAAGCCTCAGGTTGCTCACGGGCTCCTTGCTGGTTGCTAACGTGGCTATCGGTTGGGTAAAACTTGAGTGAGGATCATCATCTCCTCAAGCAGAAAGTCCTGCTTTTCCTCCTGGCAGATTTGCAATGGGAAAGGAGCACTGGGAAACTGCAGAGAAGGGACCCGGAGCCTTTTTGCCAGGGGGAAGTGAAAGCAAAGCAAGGCATTTGGAAAAGGCCTACAAGAGATGAGTGCCCCAGCTCAATGTGGGGAACGTGCTGTCAGAGATGCACCATACCATGGTCCTAAAGCTCAGAAAAAGTTGTCCAGATGAAGAAGAACACAGGGGCACCAGTATCACCTCACTTGGCAGTTATATCAATAGATTGGTGAAAGTCAGAGGGAGGTAACTACAGAGACTCTGTGTGCACAGGTGCCTGTATTTATGACTGGTTGCGGGTGCCACACCTTTGTTTTTAAAACACTGCACAGCTGCTTTGACAATAATATTTGAGCACTTTCCTCAAGTCCCTTTCCTTTTAAAAGCAAGTGATTTGAAAATCAGAAAATGTATTTGACATCCTTGATTGCAACCCAAACCACTGATCCAATGAGTTAAGAGTCTGAACAACAGCTCAAGGAAACCAAAGGAAATCTTGTATTAGTTGCAGACAACAACAGCCCAGAAAATGGAATGGGCGCTAAGGAATAAGTGAGGTGGAAAGAACCTGATCGTCCTCATTAAACTGCTCACTCTCCAACAACAGATGGTGTGTTTGTGAGTGTTTGTTGTTAAGAAAGTTGGGGCCCTGGACCAAAGGGAAAATATAAGCCCCATTTAACTACTTGCATATGTTGACTTTTGGAATGATTTCCAGTCATCTATACACTGTCCCCTTGGTTTTGTTTGCCTGTGCTCTTCCATTTGTCATTACGTTTGTCCTGTGACCCAACATGACAGCAAAATGCTTAGTATTGTTTTACCATAAAGAGTAAACAAGCTCAGACAACTACTTAAAAGAAAGGAGAGCTGCAGCTCATGTAATATTTTGTACAGCTGAGACATTTTAATAGAGGCAGGAGGGAATAGTTATTGTATCTGCTTCTAACTCTATTCAAATGTGTTGCCTGTGCGTTTCAGACTGATGGAGGCTTTTTAAACCTCAACTAAAATTTTCTAAGAATGATGCTAAGGAAAAATATGTTGTTTTGCCATCCTATAAACACTTGCCTATGCAAACTCCTTGTGTGTGTACTATCCAGATCATACAGATACACGTATTCACAGATATCTAGGTATCTGTGGATATATATGTATACATACATAACTCTGTTGTGGTTATTTTTCTTCCTATCCTGCATTATTCAAATGACTTTGACTTGTTTGGGAGAGAGACAGGGGAAAAACATCTTTATGCTTAAAGCAGCAATTCTCAGCGTTGGAGAGCTGGATTTGAATTCTGCTTTTATGTGGAGTTCCCACATGATGCCAGCCATGTGATACAAGATGCTTTTCCCAGCTGGTTATTAAAACACATTTATGCTGCCAATTGCTGTCCTGAACCTGCAGGGCAGCTTCTATACTCTCCCATGGGTACCTGCAGCAGACCAGCACTGTGCTGTCTGGTTCTTCCATCTAGCAGCACCAAGAGGTTTTCTTCTGCCTCCAGATCCTATTCTGCAGACATGCAGTGCCAAGGAAATTGCCTTTTGTGATTGGATTTTCAGTCAGATCTGACAAAAGACAATTTATATTTGAATGAGTGCTCTAATCACTGGGCTGTTTGATTTAAGTATGTATGTCAAAATGGATTTCCCCCCTCCTCTGTCAGTACATTTCATCTTATCTTTGCATTAGGAATTTCTTCCACATATTTTCTGCTGAGTTCTCTGATTGTGTCTATGCTACAATAGATTGAAATTTGTCTTGGATACAAGGCGACATATTCCCCCTTCTACTCCATGCATACCTTGTATATATGTCCTCCCCAAAAAAAGGAGAAAATGAGGTTAACATTTGATAATTTGATTTGAGCACACTAGCAGCAGCTGTAGCTCCTTTTCCAAGGTAAGCAGTGCAGCAGGTTAAATGTTGTTCCCCAGAAGAGAGCTGGGGCTTTGCTTTGTTGAGCTGAGCTCCCTCTGCCATACATCACAGCCTGGAACTCACCATTGGTGTTAGAGATGCTAATGGGCAAAACTGACATACCAGGTTACTTGGAGGAGGCTGTGCTAGTACAATTTACTCTGGTCACCATCAGAACACATTCCTTGATGTCAGATGAATCCCAAAGGAGTTCCTGAAAGAATAAAAAAAATAAAATACAGCCATTTACTGTCTTTCCTGGAAGCAGCAAAATTATTCCCATTAAAATATAGTATTAATTCTTCTATTCCACTGTGAAGCAATAGGAAAATTATCTCATAATCAGGATTTTCCTAAGATTTTTTGAAACAGCTTTACAGTCTTACCTCATCACTGATACTGTCAATTTGGCACACTGTATGCCTTGAAATGCTGTGCACTGCACAGCCATAAATCCCACATGGATTTATCCAGCAGGCTTAGTGTCATTAGCCGCTGTTATAGACAGGCTGCAGCACTGAATGAGCGCATAACTTGACAGAGGTCATACAAGGTAGCAAAGAACTCACAAGAGAGCACAGGTTTCATAACAGCCTCTCATTTTCTGAGTGTTGCTGGGTAAGCAGCCTGGATGCAATGCTATCTCGCTATCATTTCCATTTACCTTCAACTGTTTCTGTTGAGAATGCCTCTGTGCAACATTCTGGGAAGCAAAAACATTTATCATCAGGCATTTTGTTGTCTGTTTCCTGACCTCCAACAAGCTACCTGTCATTTTCCAGAGTCATTGCCAAATCTCCCTGTGACTGTTTTTAATATTTGTTGCAATTTCGTTAATGTGTTTGCTGAGTGAGCACTCCCAGCCTGTGCTGACCGCTCGGAATTCAAGATTACCACAGTAATTATATTTCACAGGCTACTGGTCGATGGGAAAATTCACCTCGCTTGTGAATTTGCATGTTCTGAAATAGGTCAGAGAAGCAGATGGCTTTGAAAGAAGGAAAAAAAAAAAAAAAGGGGCTGGGAGTCAGTCTCCTGTTTTGCTTATTAGATTAAGCCCTTGCCGACAGGGTGAGTGCTCACATCCAGTTAGGTGGTTCTCTAGTGCTGAGTGAATCATCAAGAGTGTCTTTGGAATTTTCCTGGAGGGTATTTTCTGGGTAGCTTCCAGGAGTATTCATGCACAATGCATCCTGAAGCATCAGCTTGTTATTCACCGACTCCGTCAGGGAGTTGGAAAAGAGCAGCAGATAAGGCTGACATCTCAGAGTCTGAGCGCAGAGGAAAAACGGTTTTCCTCTACCATGATGCTGAAGTTGTAATTATATATAGGTGTTGCCACATGATCTGTTAGGTAACTGTTGAGCAAACATATCTCTGGGGAAGCAGCCTTGGCCTGAGGTATTTTCCTCACTTCTGTGGACACAAGGGAAAGTATCAATATGCCCATTCAAGCCTTTCTTTGATTACCATTTGAATCCCAATAATTAAGGGCAGTCTCAGTAAGATAAAGTCTCTCAGGGAATGCCTACCATGTTCCTCCAGTATTTCAGCATGTTGTGAAGCCTTTTTTCCCACATACTATGGTAGGCACACAATAGACAACCTACTTCTGTGAGTACTTTCACACTCTGTGTTGCCTTTTTCTGGCTTTCTGTTTTCTCTTTTACTTGCCTTCCTTCCTTACGCACCCACAAACATTTGATTTATCTTTCAGTTTAATAACATCAGCAAAAAGAATAGTTGCTTTAATGACCAGCACTATTTCTGGGAAAATCCAACTGTCATGCAGAGCCAACTTGCATGTGGAGGCTCTTGCTCAATGAGGTGGCAGAACCGTATAGAAACCTGTCATGATGCCTCTGTATGTTACCTCTCTACTATGAAATGTATTCAGAACTATCGTGTGGCTACGATACCTCTGCAGGTAAAACTGCAGTGCCAGCCATGGACATCTGGAGACAACCTGTGGGCTTCTGAGAGAAAGATGCAAGTCTTTTCCACGTACGCTGAAGGAGAATCTTTGCTGGCCTTTGGCTGAGCACAAGCCATGTTTATTAGGAGGCTGACCATGGAGTTCAGAGGTACTTAAGTACCAAAATTAAGGTTTATAGTTCCACCTGGATACGCCGACGCTGTAATACCTTCTTTTTCTTTCCTCAAAGCCTGCAGGAGAAACAGACTACACGATTTTTCCCCGATCGTTTGCTGTGCTCCTGCCTGTGTATGATAGATAGAACTCACCTCCACACTGATGTGTATACAAAGAAGGTCCTGGGAAAAGCCTAATCCAAGAACTGAATTTTATTTGGCAGTCAGAAAGCAATTAGTAATAAAATAATTTTCTTCTCTTAGGAAATAAGCTCCACCATCTAAATTGACTTTCTGAAACAGGTCTGAATACAATGCTTACAGATCTTTACCCATAAATAGCACCTCACACCTACACTCAGCCAAAAGCCAGCTTTTTTGTGTGCTGGTTTATCTGTGCTCTAATTTTATGCTGAGCATTACAAAAATCAAGAACTGATTGTTTATTTATAATTAATGGGTTTTTTCCCCAACACTAAGCAATGAATTTCTTAATGACATTCAAATCAACTGTACATTGAGATGGAAATGGAGGATTCTTTTCATAAATATATCAATAATCTTTGTTAGTGACAGCCTAGTAGCTTGCCTTGTCTGCCAGTCTGCTGACATTGTATGTTTTCTTGTTTTGTTATTTTGATTCCCATTTGATTTATATATAGAAAAACAGTGTACCAACGTACAAAGAATGTATCCATGTCAAATGATTAAATCATGAGGTCGATATGAACTGCAGAACAATAGGACGCCTTGAGTCATTCATCTTATTGTCAGCCTTGAAAAATGGATAAAAATATCTTACAAAATCCACAACAAAAGTTATCTAGGAAAAATGTGACATAATGCTGTCAGCAAAGCCATGTAAAGAAAAAATAAAGGGGAAAAGAGGAAGAAAAAAGCAAAGGTACTTGATGCTGCATCTCAGGTTCTTTTGCCCTCCTAATTATTTCCAATGGACTGTGACTATATTGTTCATAAAGTTTTCAAGGGTCTGAATTCTTCCATACAGCAGCAAGGCAAATACGACTGTAATAATCATTCGTGTTATACAATCATTTCACTGTATTTAATGTTGTAGCTAGAACAGATTAGGAAAAAAATAAAATAGCTACGATTTTGCCCTTTTCTTGGAGTCTATTTTTCATGGATAGCATTCCAGCTCATTGATTTTTGGACAGAGGCCAGGCGGGTTTTGATCTGCCTTTTTACCTACAGAACCAGCCTACAGCAGACAATCCATCACAGCCCCAGCATCACAGCCCCTCGTGGGTGACTGTCATCTCATGAGAACAGAACAAGACCAGAAGGTTTGAAGTCATATTTACATGCCTGTGAGAACAAACAGAAGAGGTTGAAAATCAGATTACCCTGAAAGATACCTGGATGCTTTGACTGTACTAAAAATAGATGGGTACCACTAGCAGCCCTTATAAGACATTTCCTTGAGAAACCGACAAGAACTGGAAGAAGAAAGATAATATTAATTTGCAAAGATTTCCTATTTTAAGGGTTTGTGCAGTCTGGAACGACTACACCCATGGTAGGGTCTGCTCGTGTGGGGCCACCCATACTTTTGCTACAGGTCCAGAGGCTTGGCTCAAAACTCATGTTAGTCTCATATGGACTAGAAACAATGAGTTTCTTTAGGTGGTGAATCAACAGCAGCTCAACATGGAGCAATTATAGCTCTAGCTGTCAGCTGGAGAAACTAGTTCTCCTGGACCTTATGGCCTGATGTGTTACCAAGTGTGCAGGATGTGTCTTCTCAGTGTTGTCTTGTTCAGAATAATGACAAGAAGGCAGAGTATGGAGAAACTCTGATGCATGAAGCACAGGGCAATCATAAAGCATACAAATGCAATTCACACCGTAAATAAATCCCCCAGTCTCCTACTGCATAGTGAGGGAAACACTGAGCAGCTGCAGCATACCCAGCACAGTGCTCAGCTCATAAGGAGTGCTCTGGCCTCATAAAATATTTGGGGAATGAAGCACATGCAAGGGGCAGGACAATAAATATCACTACTTTTCCAAGAGAAATCCAATGCTTAACATAGGCAAAGTAAGAGCAAAAAAGATCTACTTACACTCAGCAACTCCCCCAAATTGGTGGTATCCTTACCAAACAAGTTCAGACTTTAAAACACTCAAGTAAAGAAGCGGCAATGCTAGTTTTTTTGAGGGATGCAAGAAGGCAGGGCCACATTTATGCACCAGGGCCTCTGCTGGCGATGCACAGTTCAAGCCACATCAAAATCTTCTTCACCCAGAGTTCAGCCCGAGAAAGCCTGGCATCAGGGGTTTGTGAAAGCAAAGGGCATGTTTGACCAGGCCTCGCTCTTCAATAGTGCAATTTCTATGGTTCCTAGCCTAATTTTACAGGCTTCCCTGCAGAGCAGTAACAGTGCTAACTGCTAATTTATTTATATTAAATTCCTAATTCATTTTTTGTTTTTTTTTTTTTCAAATGTCACAGGGAAAGAGGGAACCAGTCAGTCAGAAAGACTGACACACAGCAAATATCTCCAGGGAAGACAGTCATCTCTGCCATTGCTATTGACTTCATTTGTCTGACTTGATTTGACAGTCTAGGCTGCCTTTTTTCGTCACTGCCTTTTGCACAAGGAACATCTAGAGCTTGAATTAATGTAGTTTCCTGCAGGCTGCTACCTGACCATTTCCAGGCATGTGGTTTAAAGCTCTCTCATGGACGGATGACAAGTTCAGAGCCTTATGCCCTCACTGAGGCCTGGAGCATGTTTGATGCGTATATGGAGTAGAGCTTTTGGTGCAGTTTCTTTCAAGGAAGTCTAGTTCCCATTTGTCAAGCCATTCTGTGTTCCAGCAATGGGAATGACCAGGGGGTTCATTTCAACACTATTCTACTGTGTCACATCAAAATGCAAGCGTAGATGCAGCCACAGAGAAGGCATTTCATGTTACTAACCACGCATACTAACTACATACGTGATCACATTGTTCAACCTTATCCATCTGAAACAAGAGCAAATAACAAAAAAAGGACTCAGATTAAGGACTGTGCTCTTTGGATATGTCTTTATTTCCCTCAGATGACATCTGTGACATGGATGATTTGGAAATTTTGTGGGGAAGCCTGAAGGAATAAAATCCAGAGAAAGCATGAAAATTACCTTGGTAATAAAGCATTCAAGAATCTCTCCAGAGGTTCTTGTCGTTTACGAATATGAATAGACTCTGTGAATTTTATTGTTTTACAGGCTGACCAAAGAGGCACATCCACCCCCAGCTTCTTAAAATAAATGTATAACTCTCTTCTTGCATTAGTCCAGAAGAACAAGCAAGTCACCTGCTTTCTTCTGTCTGGGAATATCTAGAACCTGTAGGACTTGATGAACTAAGGAAATGAAAAAGCATTTAAGGTATTTTTGTGATCACAGAAATTGTACAGGGAGGATCTAAACTGATTCAATAAATACTGTACTCTTCAGTGGGCTGTCGGTCCAAACAGGTCTTATTCAGCAGGTCTAGTATCCCAGGAATCATTTATCTGGTTCCTTATTGAGGTTTGCAAATAAATATTTCTCCAGATCACCACTCCATGACAAAACCCAGGAGTGCCCCAGAACTCTCCAGCTACTTCTGCCCATACTTCTGAGAAGTGGTTTCTATGGGGAGGAGCAGTTCTGTTGTTCTCTGCTGTTCACTTCTACGTTCTCGTTATACCTGACCATACTCTCAAATGGGTTGGGTTCTGCAGAAATCTTTTTTTAAAAAAAATCCAACCCTAAAGGTTTCCGTGCAGGTTTGGGTTTTTTTTTCCCCCAAAAGAACTTCTCAAACATTTGCTGAAAAGCTGGATAGACAGAAAAAAAAATTGGATAGACTGGAAAAAAAAGGTTTATCTCCAGTAGATGAACACAAAATTTCTACTTGACAAATCATTTGGCTTTCAGAGTTTTTACAACCTCTGTACAAAAATCTATCAATAATCAGAAGTTTCCTTTTTAAACTGACTTGGCTGATATTTTGAAAATGCTGATTTGTTTAACATGAAACTTTCTTTTGAATGAGAATTTCATCTGAGTCTTTCATCACATTTTTACTTGTATACCATCCCAGAATAGCAGTTGGGTATTCCAGGATAGGTATTTCAATTTCTGAGTTGGGATCTTATTTATTTTATTCCCCATGGGAATCCAGAAATTCTTGAACATAAAACATTTGGATTTTTGAAAACATCAGTTACCAAAATCAAAGTATTTCCCCAGCCTGCTCCTCACTTAAGTGTCCAGGCAGCTGGTTTCTCACCTGGCCATTTCCTTATGCACTTGGAAAGAAGGGAAAGTGCCTAGCAGGGAAACAGAGGATAAAGACAGGTATTGCATAAAAAAAATTCTGAGATTTTATTCAAGAGTAAGTGGAAGCAGATGAGTTTTCAAAACGTCCATCTTTCTCATTGTAGAAAAAATCCTCTTCCCTTCTGAGTTTCTTGAGATTCTGTGTAAAAAATCCCCCTAATGGCTAACTGACCTCTGCAAAGAAGCAATTGATTTTGCAGAGGGATTTTGTCTGTGCTGTTGTGTTAGCTTGGGGTCTCAGCCCTGCCACGCCCAAACTCCCTCTTACCCATGCTGCCTACCTGCCGGCTTATTGCCTGCATCTAGATTTGAGTGAGCCAGTTGGCTTTCCAGGTGGGAACACACATACAAAAGACAGGATGTTATTGCCTCCTTACAAATCTAGTATTTCCTCTAGTAAAAAAGAAGTCATCAATACAGCTGAACAGGCACTATTTGGGGTGAGAGGTCTGAAGGAAATAGGACAGCCTACACAGGCACTCAGTTGGAGCTCTGCCGCACTACAGCTGCTTACTGAAACCAATGAGAACTGTCACCACTAGCTCATTGCCTTTGATCTTTCTTTGCAGGTAATTTATAAGAGTGTTTCCAGCTTTTGTGTGCTCTTGAGCATGACATTGCTGGGCAAAGCAGCTCAAGACCGCAGGCTGACATTTAATACCATAGCAAAGAAACAAAGCTCTAAAAAAGCACCAGGTAAAACCACATGATCCAACATGTGGAAGACAGGGAAGGATAAATGGCTGATATCAATGACCTTTAAAATTTATTTCCAATGCTCAGCAGTTCCTGCTGTATTTTGTTAAGAACAGACAGTGGCAAGCAGGAGCTTGGGCAGGAGCTCATCATGACACAATGCTGCGGTGGACAGCACATAAATCCCGTGTTGCTGTCCCTCCCCGAGCAGCATCAGCCCTGGTGCTCACAGTTCGGTCATGAATCTGCAGAGAACTTGAATTTGATCTCCATTCTCCCACAAATTAATATACTTTTGTAAAATTCCAGAGCCCAAAATACCCCTTTAAGAGCTAAATTCCTGAGTATTTCTGTCCTCTTTCTTCAGAGGACCTGACCTGTCACACTGCCTTCCAATATGAAGGCAATTATGCTTTGCAAAATGAGTGTAAAATGCTGGTCTGGATACAGCTGTGGTTTATATCTACTGAGCAACTCTCCACAGTTGTTATGGGCATGATACTTAACTTGGAAGCTCTGGCTTTGCCCTAATTTTTCTTTTTACTCCAGGGTAATTCTTCCCCTTGTCTTGCTTTTATTTCTTCTTCAATTCTTTATTTGTTTAAGCCCATTTGGACTAAATTTGCTTTCAGGCAAATACTGTCTCTTATCATACGGTTTTCAAATCAGGACCTCAGCTGAACTGCTGCCCTTACTAGCTATTAAAATAGCAATAAGAGTTAAAAATCAGAATATTTGCGCATCACAGAAACACCAGTGGTAAATCCAGTTCATGAATTCTAGTGCTCCTGATACCTACAGTTCTGTGGTGCTTCTGTTTCATGGAGCTACCTACACTCAGGCAGTTTTAATCATAGAATCATCTGGTTGGAAAAGACCTTTGAGTCATCGAGTCCAACCATACCTGTCCCCTTACTAAACCACGTCCCTAAGAAACTCATCTACCCCTCTTTTAAACACCTCCAGGGATGGCGACTCAACCACCTCCCTGGGCAGCTGTTCCAGTGCCGGACCACTCTTTCAGCGAAGAACTTTTTCCTAATGTCTAGTCTGAACCTCCCCTGGTGCAACTTGTGGCCATTTCTTCTCATCCTATCACCTGTCACATGTGAGAAGAGACCAGCTCTCACCCACTACAATGTCCTTCCAGGCAGCCATAGACAGTGATGAGGTCTCCCCTCAGCCTCTAAGCTACACAACCCCAGTTCCCTCAGCCGTTCCTCGTAGGACTTGTTTCCCAGCCCCTTCACCAGCCTTGTCACCCTTCTCTGGACGCACTCCAACACCTTAATGTCCTTCTTGTAGTGAAGGGCCCAGAACTGAACACAGTACTTGAGGCATGGCCTCACCAGAGCCGAGTACAGGGGCAAAATCACCTCCCTTGTCCTGCTGGCCACATGTACGCATCCTGGTGAGTTTCTTCCAAACTCACCACCCACCAGCTCTTTTCCTGTCAGGATACACTCTACTGGTACTGAGCAATATCTCCAGAGCTGCACATGACATCGGCTGCCTGGGAACTAGTAAAATTGCATCTCCCTAATCCTCAAAGCTTACTTGAACAGATTTGCTGGCACCGTGCTTGTGCTAGAGGACAGGAACATTTAAAATCACATATTTTTTTTGGCTCATTGAAACCATTCTGTTGCTCTGGTTTTCCATTGCCATTCAGCCTGATTTGCAAGCAATTTTCTCAATGGAGCACTTCACAGAGGTTGGGAGTACCCTGTGCTCAATACCACATTCTAGCCATAAGCCTCATTGGTGGTGGTTTATTTCCTGGCGCTGTCATGTTGCAAGTAATGCTTACCTTCCCAGATTTTGGCACAACACATTTCCTACTTAGTCATCAGATGCCCAGTAAAGCTTACTTCCTTCAGACAGATTCTCTACTTTTTTTTATAGCTTATTTCAGGATCTGTTTCTGCTTGTTAATGCAAGCCTCCGAGCATGCTGCTGCTGTGCATTTTTAAACACTTACCCAAATGTCATCTCTATTATTTCCAAACTCTCAGATTCTTTGGGGATAGCTTAGATGCAAATGAGCTGTCAAAGAAAGATTACTTGAACCAACATTCAGAATGACAAAAGGCTTACAGACTGCATGCAGAGCACATGGCTTCCAGCTTCCCGATAGCCGTTATTTGCCAAAATCAAGGGTTTATACACAGTCCAAGAAAACATTCAGCTTTGCTACAATGGGGCACAGTTATTCTCCATCAAAAAAATGAAACCTCTTAGATCTAGGAAAATTATGATTTCCATTGCTCCTCAGCTGTTGCTCAGGTACTCATTGAACCCACACACTCTTCACTCCTAAAAATTCACTTTGGAGCCTGCGGTCTTCTGCATGGTGGAGTTGTTTCTCCCTGTCATAGACTTTTTGGGATTGTTGCACAAGTAGGTGAGAAGAATAACTGTACTCACCTTTTACCCTGTGCAGCATCCTGAGAAACAGTGAGCACTCCTCCTGCATCAAAACCTGGACTTCTCTTTCAAAATGAAGGCCCACATTCAAGAGGCTCCAGGAGGTGCAAGGCAGTCATTGAAAGCAAAGGCATCGTTCTGTGGAGTCCAGCTTTCTAACTGCAGATGGCACCCCTGATTCTGCTATGGTGACATACATTTTGCTGAGGAGCTGATTTCTTCAGATGAAAATAAGAGAGCCCTAGAGGCTGCAGAATTTAAATCAAATCCTGACCTGCTTTAACAACACAGTGTTACACACAGGAGACACATACACTCATACACTCATGCACTCTAATAAACACGTATAGCAAGCCGGATTTGTCTCTCATACAACTCCTAATGTCAATAGAAGGCCCGCTGTGTTTGACCAGCAGTCACAGTTTGTTCCCTCAATAATATCTAGCAGAAATTAAACCTGGATGGAGACAACAAATATTTTGCAGATATTCTGGTCCTGCAATGAGCACTGAGAAATTCCTAGAAAAGAAGGTTTTAGAGGGCACTCAAGATGTGCTTAGCTCTGATCTCCTGTGACCACTGAGCGCTCTTTCCTCCCCACTCTGGCAGTGGTCCAAATGATGTCTTTTTCAGCAAGATAGCCAAATACATTTTTAAAAGTAAATACATAGGTTGTACTTCTCATCTCAAGAGCTTAAGAAGCAAAGCCTGGACATTAATTAATCAGCACAAAATCCCTGCAAGGTAAAGGAATATTTTTATTCCCTGTGTGGAAACTGAGGCATAAGGAAGTGGAGTATTTTATAAAAGGTCAAAAAAAGTTCATCACAAGCAAAAAGAATTTTTCTAATTGGTGATAACCATGGACTAAGAAATGCTCGTAACTGATGAAGATGTTCTGTGTTTTTCATGGTTTATTCCTGTTGAGATGCTCTTTGCTCACAAACTGCTGCACCAAGAGTGAATGTTAATCAGTATGTCATATCCTGATGGTCCTCAGTCCAAATCACTGCATTCTGTAACACCTGCCAGCATATTTTTTAGCTTTATAGCGTGAGAGCTTCAGGTCTTAAAACAGCTAAGATTCTGGCACACGTTGTCTTTAGAGACAACACCAAAGAAATATTGCAGCGTGGTCAAATTTACATGCTATACACTGTTGTCTTGCAGGAAAGTATTATTCAACAGGATAAAAGGAAGCCATGTCAAGTGCTGATGCTGTTGTTTGCACCATATGGAAAGGGAAGAATATTGTTTTCATATTTATGTCACTATTTTTGAATGTGTGTCGTGGTGGAACACTTAGTATTTCCAAGCTCATGGATTCTTTCTTGTGTCCTGATACAGGGCTAGACTGGGGTGTACACAATACAGCCTCTCTGCCAGGGGCCTTGCTGTGGGATCTGTCTCTCATTTTGAGCAGGGTATTTCCACTGATTCCTTGTGCCCTTACATGTACACCTCCTGTCTCCTGACTCAGACTGAAATTGCTTTATTCTCTACTTTTATTCTGCATTCGTTCAGTAGGATCTCAGGGACAGCACCCTGAGAGGATGGGGAGGGGGTGGGGACTGCATCACTGACTATACCACATACCATGAAAGCACAAATCACTCCTTGGGCAGTACTAGCTGGGGAAAGCAGAGCACAGAGTAGTTAAAAGCCTCACAACTTGCCTTGTTAAAATTTTCTCCCTTAAGAATGATTCATGCTGACCTAGAAAATGTAACAGGCATGGATATGTCGGTTACCAGGTTATTGCTGTGCCTTGCAAAATCATGGCAAGCTCTTTCCTAAGGGATGAACTTTCACTTCTTGCCCCAAGTGATAATGCCCTCTGAATGCAGAGGGCTAACTGTAGTTTAAGTGGATTTAGTCACAGCACAGTTGAGACTGCCTATAGGGTGGAAAAGACAGTGACATCTCTGGAAATAAAAAGACCCTTCTGCATAAAATTCAAAGAAAGATTTCTGCAGGAGCTTAGGCTACGTCTTTCCAGCTGAGCATTGCAGAAAAGTCACAGTGGGCTCTCAACACCCCCAGAAAACTCTGCAGCCATGTGGCCAAATCTACAAACAAGATTTTTATGTGTTGTGTTTAAAAGAATAGCAGAATTTTATCTTTAAAGAGAGAGGAAATATGTTGGGTCCCATGGTAGTGATTATTACTGACTTTAGTATCAGATTGTCACCAGTGTAGAATGCTCTGTCTGTATTCCCAGGCAATTTAAAACAATAGCTAGGAGGACTGGGAAACTTGCCCATTTGTTTACAAAGTGGTGATAACTCTGAGACTCAAAAGGGATATTACGAAGCTATAAAAGCTATAATCTGCCACTTGGTTCACTGCCAGAACTTCTAACCTTTTGTCCCATATCCATCAGTTTCTAGGGGGTTGTGTTATTCCGGTTCAAAAGCTTCACAGCACAGCAGAAATAGACAATTTAAGAACTAGCAGAAAAAGAGAAAGAAGAATTTTTGATCTCAAATAAGTAGCACTAAAGCTGCAACACTGGGTGCATTTTTCCCTTCCAGACTTAAATCAATTCTAAAGAGAGATTTTCTAATTAATCTGCATTTGTAACAGAAGTTGGAGGATTTCTACCATTGTGCTACAGACCTAGGAGACCAGTGGCACAATTTAGCCTTCCTTCCCTAAGAGTAGACCTTCTTTGCAAAGGATGGTGATAGAAAAAAAGGCTGAACACAGGCCAGGAAGGGCTATATACCCTGGGACTGTGGAGAGTCAATTGCCACATAGGTTTATTTGCCTTCATTCAGTTAAATTGCCAGGTCTGCAGGAGATAGGGTAGCATGCAATTAAGTGACTAACCATACTATTAGCTTGACAAAACAAACACTTTCCACCTGAAAGAGCATGTATCTCTCCACTGAGCCTGGAAAGATGTGGAGGCTGAGCTCTAAAGGTGTAGCGCTTCTGATTTCAGGGTTGCTGAGTTCGAATCATCTGTGTGTGGGAAACGCGGCAGCAAGGCATTGTACACGTGAGCTCAAAATCTGGATTGTTTTGATTTCTTCTGGTGTTGCTAAAACTAGAATTACACATCCTGAGATCCTATCTGAGGGGGGAAAACTCTGGAAAAATGTGTAGATCTAAAACAAAAGGTATTTCACAAAACCGCTGGAAGTTTTTTCACATAGCTGTTGTTTTGGTTATGACTCAGAAGTTTGACCTGTAAGGCAACTTGGTATTTTTGTTCACCAGAACACTTTTTAGTGCTTTGTACAATGTCTGTGCAATGATTTGAGAGCTGATTTAGCAGGAGCAAGTACATCAAGTCCAGCAAACAGCACATTTTCACCATTGCTGGCAGAGTCCCAGCTGCATTCAAAACATTCACAGTGTTGGTAAAAACCCATGATACTTTTAAGTATCTTCAAAATATCTTAGGATCACTTGACAGACAAGAGACTGACACAGGATGGGTCCCACTTAATGAATATCTTTCATATTTTTGTGGTATGGGATTAAAGTTTGTTCAGTTGTATGTTTTTCTATAGATAAGAGAGACTAGGCTTTTGGAAATAATAGTGCAATTTATTAGCAGGACTTTTCAACGGGGAACTGGGAACTTAAGTAAATTAAAAAGCCTCAAACCAGTAGTTTGGACACACTGAGCCAATAACTGAGAGGAGAATAGGAGGAGATTGGGAGGAGTTGACTGATAGGTGAACTTAGCAGGCAATTTTTGGGGTGATGACCATCAGACATCCTTAGAGACCCCTTTGGAACATGCACAGAAGGTGCAAGGAATGACTTGGCATTTGTTATAATTATATGTAAATATGTGATTACATGCATGATGGATAATGTAAGGATTTATGTAATTTTGTGTATAAATGAAGGCAACAAACTCCTAGAGGTGTGCTTGTTTTGAGGAAAACTTCCAAGCACCCAGGATTTGTGCAAACCTGAATAAAACAAATAAAACAGTCTCTCAGTGATATAGTTAATAGCTTATTCCACACTGGGTAATGGATCCAACTTTTTGGACAACACCACCACGGTTAAGAGAAGCTGGAATTGGAGTATTTGCAGGTGAACTGACCTGTGGCACACTTGGCCTTGCACATCGCCAACCCATGAACAGATCATCCATAAGAACTTGGTCCTGCACATGTGATCAGGCTCTTTCCTTGCAGAGTGCATGTTTTGGTGCAAACAGTATAGGTGAGAGGTAAATCCAGTCATGAGCACAACGTCAGAGTTGCATTTCTTAGCACAGCCTGCATATCACTTGAATCGTTGCTGTCCTTCACCGAGAAACAGGTAGTACTCATGTTGTCTGTGCTAAAGACATCTAAGTGACCTCTTCTCTGTGGTAACCAATGATAGGACACAAGGGAATGGCAGAAAGATGTGCCAGGGGAGGTTTAGGCTGGATATTAGGAAAAGGTTCTTTACCCATTGGGTTGTGGAGCACTGTAGCAGCTTCCCAGGGAGGCAGTCACAGCACCAAGCCTGACAATATTCAAGAAGCATTTGGACAATGCCCTCAGACACACGGTGTGAATGCTGGGGTTGTCCTATACAGGGACAGGAGTTGGACTCGATGATCCTTGTGGGTCCCTTCCAGCTCAGGTCATTCTATAATTCTATGAAACTCTGAGGCTTGCAGATACACAACACGTCTGAAAATCAGGCACTTCATTTTGGCGCTTGTATACAACTGCCTTAGGGGTCTCATTTCAAAAATGTCATTTGCAAATTTAGTTCTAAATATTTTATCATGTCTAGTCCCCTCAGAAGGAGCTGCACAGATTAAATACAAAATGCTTGTAGAGTCCTCAGATAAGACATACTAGTGACACAGAACATATTGTTAATTCTAATTATTATTATTCTGCTGGCTGACAGGCATCTGACTGATGGATACTTTCTAATCCCTACTCTCTCCCAGATTTTCTTCCTAATTAGTGTCCTCTAGAACCTTGTAATCACATGCCACGCAAATGAACCGTATGTTATTTAGCCAAATGCATTATTGTAGATGGGGTGACTTACTCTATCACAAGCAGGTTAGACAAAAGAAACAGAGGGAAATTACATGATGTAAACTGTTATTTTCTCTTGAGGGAAAAAGAGGCATCAGCACAGCTCAGAGCAGTTCTGATGACACAAAGCAAGCGGCGGCAACCTGCGATGCAAGAGTAAAGCTGCCCTCTGCAGGTCAGTGTCACACACAATAAATCACGTCCTTGCATCTGAAGGGCGCAATGAGGTGGTTCAGAGATACGGGGACTAAATCGCTCCCTGCTATGTCGCTAACAGACCGTCTTAACCGGAAAAAAATAATTAAAGATCGTCACAGAATCTGACAGATGGGGCGTGACTATTTTCCAGCGGGAATCCCTCCATACAGCCAAGTGCTGGCCAAAGTGGGGCCTACAAGAAAGCTGGGGAGGGACTTTCTACATGGGCTAAACAGTGACAGGACGAGAGGGAACAGCTTTAAACTGGAAGGGGGAAGAATTAGATGAGACATTAGGTAGAAATTCTTCACAATAAGGGTGGTGAGACACTGTTACATGTTGCCCAGGGAAGCTGTGGATGCCCCATCTTTGACGGCATTCAAGACCAGGTTGGATGGGGCTTTGAGCAGCCTGATCTGGTGAGAAGTGTCCCCGCCTATGGCAGAGTGGGTTGAAACTTGGTGATCTTTAAGGTCCCTTCCAACCCAAACCCAAACCACTCCATGATTCTATGATGCCATGATTCTGAATGCAGGGTCGGGTTCTCAGCCTGCCCAGCCTGTCGCGCAAGCCAAGTGTGTGACCTGGACTGCAGAGAGCCTCACAAACCCTGTGCCTGTCAGCAGGAGTCCACAGGCTGGTGGCAGTGGGCAGAGAGTCAGAGCCCCAGGGAGCTTTGCTGTCAGTGCTCATTCCTTTTGCACCCCAATACAAGGTACTAAATAAAGGAGTGTGGAGCCTTTGATGCACAGAGGGCATTTGTCAAATGGTTTGAAAGCGACCCTTCCCCCTTTCTGGCTTGTGCATCCCCCAGAATGGCAGTGGCTCAGTTGCTCCTGGCTGCAGAGGTGATACTAATTTTTCCTTACCTCAGAAGAGACTGAGCTGTTGCTGATGACTGAGAGCAAGTAGCAGTTCTCTGGCTGAGATGTACAGTCTCATGTACATGTACAGTCCTCTGGCAGTCACTAATCCCATTCACTGACACCCTACTGCCCAACCTGTATAACAGCACCTAACTCATCTAATATTTACAACCACTTCTGAAGATTTCTGCAATACCTCCAGCATGCCCATAGTTTCCAGAGATGCTGCCATGTGCATTTTGCCAAGGCACTTATGCCTCTGCTTGCTTCAGTGCCTGTGTCTTTCTCACTGAAGCTCTGTCCCAGCCATGCATGGCACCACACATGAAAGTTGCTCAAGGGATAAACAAAACTTTGTTTGCTGTATTATCTTCCAAGATGAGCAGCACTTATAGAATCATAGAATCATCTGGTTGGAAAAGACCTCTGAGCTCATCAAGTCCCACCATACTTGTCCCCTTACTTAAACCACGTCCCTAAGAAACTCATCTACCCACCTTTTAAACACCTCTAGGGATGGCGACTCAAACATCTCCCTGGGCAGCTGTTCCAGTGCCTGACAGTGAAGAATTTTTTCCTGATGTCTAATCTGAACCTCCCATGGCACAACTTATGGCCATTTCCTCTCGTCCTATCACTTGTCACTTGTGAGAAGAGACCAGCACCCACCTCGCTACAACCTCCTTTCAGGTAGTTGTAGACAGTGATGAAGTCTCCCCTCAGCCTCGTTTTCTCCAAGCTTAACAACTCCAGTTCCCTCAGAGGACTTGTTCTTCAGCCCCTCTTAATGCAGTTATTGGGCAGAGGCACAAGCAAAGGAACTTTTGCAATGAAAGGGGTGTGGGGAAGTATGGAGGAGGAAGAAGAGGGGGAGGAAAAAAAGGCTGAGTTGGATCAATCCTGTAGTCAAATGTGAAACCCAAGCCTGTGAAACACGGACTGCCACAAAGACATGGATGAGTAAGGACAGGACTGTTGTGGCCACACTGCATGTAGGCCTGTTCTTTACCAAAAAAGCTTACAAGCTCAATGTCACCAGCAGCAACACCAACCTGCCAAAACTGCTGAAGCCACAGCTATGGCATCACAGACTTGTTACAAGCTGTGCTGTCATAGAAGTGGAGATGGTTGCAGTCAGTCATTGCCCATTTGATGCCCCTACATTGTTTTAGTGACTCTCATGTCAGCTCTTGCTGACCTTTCCTTGCTGGGTGCTTACTAAATTACTGTGAAAGGATCAGATGTTCTTTCTTCATGATCTTAGGTTCACAGGTCTTGACAAGGTTTAAAGACCTTTTCCAGGGCTTGCATGCCAAGGTCTGTAGTCCATTCGCATGCTTACATCACAGAATAAGAGAAGCGTTGAGGTTACTAGCGGCCTCTGGAGGTTATTTGGTCTAACTCCCCATGCTCAAGCAGCATCACGTAGAGTCAGTTGCCTAGGTCCATGTTCTGATGTTTTTTGAATATGAGCCTTCTGCTTGATGCTCCCATCCAGCTGCTTAGGCAGTAGAAACAGTGATGTCTCCCTCAAGTTTCCACTTTTCCAGAAGGTCACCTCTTTAGCAACAAGCATCCGTGTAGCCTGTCATAAATGGGGCACACACTCCCTCAACTCCACCAGTCTTGCTTTACAGGGTCAGTGAAGGCAGTTGTAATGCCAGCCCTCTGCAGAATGAGGCTGCAAAAGTGAGTGACCAAAACAAAATAGCACCTGTTCTATTAAGTGGAAAGATTATTTTCATTCTCAACAAGTGCTTTCCGACAAATCTGCCCTGGGCTAGGAACCAGCTTGCTATCCGGAAGAAAGCACCTCAGCTAGCTTCCTTGTCAGGGCAGCTTCGTGTCTTGTCTCTTGCACCTGAGATTACATTCTGACATGGGAGAAAATCAGCAGCAGATATCCAAAATGGAGTCCAGTTCAACCAGTGGTTATGTATAAAGAGCCCCCGATAAAAACCTGAATTTATAAACTATACAAAAATAGCTTCCCCAAATCATTCCACGTGCACAGATTTTGCAGGAAAGCTGGCACATCTGGTACTGAGGTGTAACCTGCTCCGTGTAACGAGTGCTGTGCACCCATGCACTTTTACCTCCCAAGCCTTCCCAGCCCATGCTAAACAAAACACCAGGCCTACATCCAACAGAAAGCACATATTGTACATGTCAGAAACATTGGTTCTGATCACTCAGTCTGGCTGCAAAAATCAGCAAGAATTGAAGAGACATTTGCAAGTAAGAGGCGATAAAATTCTAGACAAGTTATAATTGGCAAACTTGAATGAGAACAAGGAATGAGCTAAGATCTCCTTCACCTGATTAAGTGATGCCTGGAAGCGTTTCAACGACACAGCAGGAATTTTTAAGTACTAGCCATAAATACTTGCCAAGATTGCTTCATGATGAAAAACAATGCCAAGATTTTTGATCTGCCTGCCACTGAAATAAAGTCTGACTCATTCAAAGACACTTAATCAATTATAAATGTAAGGTCTTTATCCTTCAGAAGAGCTATACCAGCTGAGATTTTGCCTGTATTTCCCAGGAACAGGAGTCCCACTCTTTGAATATCTAACAGTTCTTAGTCATTTCCTCAGTCTGTAGGCTTGCTTCAATACGACAGTCTGTGATGTACAGGTTCTGTAGGTAAGTACTCTGTGTATGTCTATGTGCCTATTGTTCTCTAATACACAAATTTAAACCCAGCTAAGCATCAGGGGCATGTAAGGGAAGAAAGCTTCATCTGGAGCATACAAAAGCTAAACAAAGCCTTGAAAGTATTTTCTCTCTGGCTAAGCCCACCACCACATATCCCATCACATCCTGCAATGCTATCATGGGCCACTGCTGGGCAGAGAAGTCAGAGGCAAGCCCCCTCCTGGAAAAAGATTGTTGCATGAGATAGCTCATTGGCAGCCAGGGACTTGGATTGTGTCACAGCATCTTCCCTGCCCTCTGGCTTGCACCCCCCATGCTATCAGGGGCACAGTGCTCCTCTCCAGCATGGTCAGTGGAATCTGTATCCTCCCTTCAAAAACATTTGGTACACAACCCATGATCCCTCCACTACTCTTCTCCTCTGCCACTCAACTCCCAAGTTCAACTGATCAACTTGGTTTGATTTTCCTTTATTTTTTTAAAACCACACTTAAACCAGCTAATTTAAACTTAGGGATTACTTTTTTTCCCCATAATATCATAGAATCGTAGAATCATAGAATGTCCTGACTTGGAAGGGACCCACAAGGATCATCGAGTCCAACTCCTGTCCCTGCAACAATCCCAACACTCACACTATGTGTCTGAGGGCATTGTCCAAATGCTTCTTGAATATTGTCAGGCTTGGCTCTGTGACTGCTTCCCTGGGGAGCTGTGTTAGTGCTCCACCACCCTCTCAGTGAAAAAACATTTCCTAATGTCCAACCTAAACCTCCCCTGGCACATCTTCCTGACATTCTCTCAGGTCCTATCACTGGTCACCACTGGTCACTGGTCACTCTTGTTTGTCTTCAAGAGTGAATTAGCATTATATGTTTTCCCTCCCTGCTGTGTGCAGCCCTGCTCAGCTGAGATTCAGAAACAGACTCAGACTCCTCTCTATTAAATAAGAAAATTATCATCAACATTTTATCACATCATTTTCTGCAGGCTTCCTGTTAGTAGCCAACTAAAATAAGAGACAGGGTGGGGGAAGTAGTCTTAACATTGCAGAAGTAGAAATTAGCTTTCATAACAATGTCTGATGACCCAATAATTGATACAATCTCTTCATGCATACACTCATCATGACAATTAGATCTGTAGTCCAAGTGTTTCCGGACTTTTTGCCAGGAAAGAATTGCGAAATTAACAAAGGCAAATTCATTATTTGTCCCCATGGTTTCTGATGCAAGAATACAGCTGTTCTTTATCAGCATAATTCATTATTAATGTCTCCCAAAGCTCAGCTCAATGTATGCCCATGTTTTTCACTTGCCAGGTTTCTGTTCTGATTAAATATCAAATGTTTTTTAAAAAATCAAAATGGTTCTGCATTTCTGAGATCTGTTCTGAGTTGTGGTGGAAGAAAAACAAGGACTCCTTTTGATCATACACACAAGTGTTCTACATGATGACACCATCACTGGCTCCTATTGACGTAGTCCCAGTTTACACTTATGTAAGTGAGGGAAGCTAGATTCTGTGCCACAAAATATATCTATCTGCTACACCACAGCCCAAATGTAGGCTTGGGAAAGTAATGGTGAGTAAAGATGTCTTTTTGCCAAACTGTGCACCAGATACAGTAATAAAAGTGGATCATTTCGAAGATGGGGAACTCAAACATTTATAGCCATTTATTTATTCCTATCTTTTTCCCCACATGGTTGCGTAGCCCAACACATCTCATTCAACAAATTCTACAAGACATTTTTTCCCTGGCTCCAAAGAGACATTGCAGCTTATCGATGTTCTTGACAAGTTCATGCTCTGGTGACCAGGATGTCACCAGCTGACAGTAGTATGACAGGGTGAAAAAAAGTAGCCAACAGTTGAATGCAAGAGGGTTCAAAAACATGGTAGCAGAAATAATTGAGCCAAAATAATGAAGAACAAACAAGGGAGAATGTGAGGAAATGCACTGCCGTGTTCTGCATTTATCATCTGAGTTCTCTAAGGGTCAATTGTGCAGCCCTGTGTGGGTGCCACAGCAGCATGTGAGAAGGAGCAGGGAGCATGGATGTGGCCACAGCAGGGAGCAGCTTTCCTGCTCAGCTGTATTTACTGTGAGACTGGCTGCAGCTCTAATACAGTGAGGTCAAGGAAGGGAAGCAGAAGGCTACTGGCCCCATAGCTTAATGAAGCTAATTATTCCCTTTCCCCCCCCCCAGAGCTGGGCTCATACAAGCAATTGTGTTTTGCCTCTTTCTTTCTGCTGGAATGAGGTGCTGCTTAGGTAGCCTGGAGAAGCTGATTATTGCTTTCCTCACAGCACTCCGCCTGAAGAGGAAGAGCCTTTGCCATCTAAATACAGTGGAAGAAAGAAAGACAGACACAGGACTCAAAAATCCAAAGAAATACCCTTAGATTTGTCCTTTTTGCTCAGGATACAGGATCAGCACAGATTTTACAATGTACTGTCGGTGAATTGACACAGCAAACGGGAAATGGGACCTGAATGAGATCCAGGGGATTAGACCAAAGCAACGAAACTCAAGGGGAATTGTCATAGAAGCTGAGGACGATAAAATAAAAAGGCGTTTGGTACTAGAGTCAATTGTGTGCGTGAAGAATAGCCATCTCTTTGTAAGGACGGAGCTAATGGAACAGTGATTATGACTGTGCCTGAAGCAAATGTTCATGGTATTACTGAGATGTTTGACGATTTAGTCAGGGGAGCTCAAGATGAAAGCAAAACCTATTAGCACTATGTGTGCTGCAGAAAAAAAAGGAAGGAATGGTATCTTATATTTATATCACACCTTTCATCCTGAAGGATTCCAAAGCACTCCACAAACCATGTAACGAAGGGACTTCTGCCTTTACTGAAAGATGGAGGACAGGGGTGAAACATGCCAACTCTTCTGAAATCAGAAACCAGCACTGCTGCACAGCAGTTGGGAAAAAGGGAGACACAGGTAGGCAAAAATCAAGCGCAAAATAATAATTTGATAGGCAAGAATGTGGAATAACAAACCAAAAATATGTAGTATTTTTGGAAGTCTTCATTGTACTAACACAAAAAGACTATAATCAGGATCCATGCCTTACTGACTCTGGGTTCTGCATACACACTGCGACAAATAATGTTCTTGCTTCACAGAGTCTCCCAGAAAAGGCACTACAAAGGAGACTAAAATCCAAGTAAAGAAGTGATCTTGAATTTAGCCTCTTGTTCTCTACCAGAACAAAATCATTTAAATTACTTTGAATTTTCTTGACAGAATGCATATCTAACCACTTCTAAGGACTGTGCTTCATTTCAGTTTACCTCTGGATATACTATTTTTGGATTTTTTTCATGTGTTCACAGGAAGGAGAGAACAGCTAAAACCAATCTGCTCTCTTCCTAAAAAAGGAGGAGGGCAATTAATGACATTTGGTCATCAGTTTCATGTTATATTTGTCCTATTAGATTACTGAAATATCATGGACACCCAAACTGCATGTTAAAATAAGCCAACAGCGACAGATGTGCAGCTACCGTGGCCTCACATGCTAATAATCTTCAATTTAACAGCCTTGCAAAACTAGTGTATATTTTACCAGCTCAGGCATTAAATTTTCCCTTCTCATTTTATCATAATGATATATGAGAATATTTAGCAAGGTTTTATTTGCTGTGGGAAAGAGAGGCATCGTTTTCTAGGTCATTTTAAGAATATCTTTAACTTCAGGCAGTGAGGAATTACGGGTAAAAAAGACATAGTGGTGACAACTGAGTTGATGTTAATCATAACCCATACGTAGGTGATGTTACAAAAAAGTGTCTGACAGCTGATAAATGCCACAGCTTTTATCTACATCCCATTAAATTCTTAAAATGCAATAAAGGTCCAAACTAATCTTGTTTTCTATTTCCCCATGATAAGATGCATATTAACACAAGTTCTGCAGAAGCAAAAGTCCTCAGCCAAAGCATACAAGGTATTTAGAGTTGTGGGATATGTAATTTTAAAAACAAAAGGCATAAACCCCTCATACTTACTGAGACTAAGACTGGAAAACTCCACTTTCATTTATTAATTGTGATGATTAAAGAGAGCACTTAACACAATTCTAACAATTTCCAATATCAACCTGGGGTGGGTTTTTTGCCTGTAGATGGTGCAGTTGGGCAGCAATTATTAACTTTTTCTTTAAATAAAGATTAAATTGGGTTTGAAAGCTAGTCATTACCAGATGTTCATAGTTTAGAAACATTTCTCCCGTTTAAAATTTGTAGCAATACTTCCACCCAACACAAAAATGTCAAGGAAAGCCCAGAGAATAAAGAAAATGCCTTTTGGTTATATAATGCGTTTTTTTTTAAAGAGTGATGTGCTTTTCATCTCTTTCATACCGCAATGGCAGTGTGCTTATTCAAACAGGCTTTGGGCACCAACCCAAAAAAAACAATTACCAGGTTTAAAAGAGGCAATGTCCTGACCCTTCTCAATAAGCAGGAAATAGACTTTCAGGATCTTTATCTTATGCCTGAGGGACTAACCAAATTAATAGTGCTAAGCACAACAGAACTATTTGTTTTTTTCTTTTCTGTTTTAACTACCTTGATCCTGAGTAACACAAACTCAGGGATAAACCTACAACTCAAGAATTCGACAAGAAAGCAGCAGCACGTTGATGTGGGTACATTAAAAATAAAAATTAAAAAATAAAGAGGTAAACAGAAGCATTAGTATTTGCGCTGCCCCAGCAGTGCGGTGCCTTCTCTATTGCACAGTGTAAAATTAACTGCTGGTGAGAAAAACACTGGTGCAAAATTGCTTCTTGAATTCCATATTACCCTTTCTTTACATGACCACGTTGACTAACAATGGATTCTTGGGAGCTGCTAGGCTAGAAATAATGGATGAAGTTCAGGCACAAGTTTGCCTCTAAGTTTGACTGCAAACGGTGGGGAAAGGAGGGAGCACAGCAAGACCCAGTAGAGTCTGGCTTGATACATGGCAAAATTATCACAGACAGTCATGACAGTAGGTAATTTGCTGACAAAAAAATCACCAGCTGGTAAGCAGGCAACACTAGACGTTAATTTTTGCTGTGTTCTTCTCAGTCCAAAGCCTTCTGCAATTTTGCACTACTGCTTTTATTTATTTATTTGGAAATACATTTCTTTATTTACTGAGGCATTTCTGCCACCTCACTTGCAACTTTTGTTTGGTCCTGCATCTTTTGGAAAATGCTGATAAATCAGCTGGTGTCCAACTAAAACAAAAGATCTCCAGTCCCTCAGGCTGAGATGGGAAGGCTGAATAGGCAGGTGGTCTAATGATTTTAAAGGCAAAAAACCATGGGCATGCATGAGGCTCCAGGGCCAAAACAAGATTTAGAAGGAGGAAAACACAGGAGAGACCCTAGAAATACCCACCTCTCCCAAAATAAATCCAAGGAGCCACGCATGCCACAGCAAGGAGCTTGTTCAGTGATGCAAATAAAAAGAATAGAGAAGATCCGTTTCAGAGAGTCTCTTCCCTGCCGAGCTTCCTGGTGGTGCAGATAATTGCACTGGGTGTGGCTAGGAACAGACTGATGAAGTGACTTTGTGAGCCTGCAGGCAATGTGTATACAACAGGCACAAAGCCTCACTAGAGCAGAGGAAGAGCTCGAACACAGAGTATGACAAGCAGCTCTGCTGGAGTGAGCATACCCTGAAATGAGAGTTGAGAACTCCTTTTTCGTTTCAGTACCAACCCTAACAATCACCCTCTGTATGACTCAGGCTACGAGAGACTACTATTGAAGGCCAAATTTCACCATGTTTTGGTGGTAACAAATTCTAATGATGCTAATTGAGTGAGTCCACTGTACTTGCTGCCTTAAGCAAACTTGCTATAAATGCCAAATCAATGTAGGCTACGGCACTGTGCCACTTGTCTCTGATTAACAGCCTATTGCTCCTTTTAGTGGTACTAAGTTGGGACAACTCCACTCAAGTCAGTGAAGTTTTACAGTTATAAAGCCAATGCGTGCTCATAATCAGAGCTTGGATGTGTAACTTGGATAGGAGTTGGGTGAGCCTCTCGCCTTGCCAGTGGGCACCACTGAGGAGAGGCTGGCTCGGTATATAAAGCCCTGTAGCAGCCACAGAATACCTGTGAAATGGCTTAAAATATCCATGGAAAGAATCTCACATTCTTTTACTGTATGTGGGACCTGGATGTAAACTACAGAAATACCAGCTCACAATAGATAGTATGTAACAGCTTTTATCCCATTTAAATAAAATCTACAGACTTTGTTCATAGCAGTAAACTCCCATGGCAAACCAAACTGGACTAGTGTGTGGCTGGAAGTTCTATCACGCAATGACCCACAGTTTTAAATTAGTATCACAATCCATTGGATACTCTGCTAGCGCTCTGCCAGGTAGTCTAAGGACAGCTCAGAAAACAGTATCAGACTGTTTCCAATGTGCAGTATGAATGAAAACCCTTGAAGCTCACACAAGGCATCTAAGCAGATGCTACGTCTGAGCCACACTTTGTCTCTTGCCTTGCAGGGACCAAGATTGGGCTGGGTTTGCTTTATTTATCAGCACAGACAGACTCTAAACATATTTCATACTACAAGGAAGGTCAAAGTCTCATTAATTATTAATTGCTGTGATTACTTATAATTTGAAACCTGCTGACATCAAATGGGAATGGATACTGTCACTCATTAGTAAATTGTATCTTGAATGAGAAGTTCCTACTGAATTCAGCGTGGGCCTGGGACTCAGCTTATAACTAGTGGTCTACCCTAAGACTATTGAATTTAATGAAAAGACTTGTGGCATGTGTGTTTCTTCACTTCATAGCAAGTGACTTTCATGTATGTGGCTTAAGGTCACTTGCTACTGTAGTGTAAGTGAGAGGTGTCAGCCCCACTCCTCCTATTCCTGGTGGCTATCAAGGCCACCAAAAGCCCTAGTGTAGATGCTGTAATACTAGTGATAGTTCAGAGACAACCCCTTATCTTTACAACCGAAAGAATGTTCTGCTTGCATTTGCAGGGTTTGCTGAGTTAGGTCTCTTGACCCATCTACTGGGAAATGCTATTCAGCACAGAAAAGGCCCAAACTCCAACAGAATAATAAAAGCAATTTACATTTCCCATAAAAACATGAGGCTCTTTTCCCAAATGCACTGCTTCTCCTTTAACAGTGAAAGATCTTCATCACACATGTCCCGCAGCATGTTGCTCTTTCCAGACATGGGATTTTGCTGGGCAGTTGTGACACACAGTTTGCGGGAGCACTTGCCAGCTGAGGAATGCTTTCACTGCTGCTCAACACGCTCGTTAAACATGCATGCTAATTATGTTACAGGCTGTCTGTATGCAGCTATATGAGACTATAGTATTTTCCTAGGAACCACAGCGAAGAAATCAGCATGAGCCTTCAGTTGTGTCAGCTGTGCATCTGCTGTGAACAGAGTTTCTATTGATAAATAATGACAATCTCATTAAGCATTTACCCTAGAGGTGTTTCTGGTACTCAGAAGTGCTCCTACTTTAAGGTTCTCACTGAATGCCTTTTTCAGTACTGAGGAGCTGGTGAATAAAGTGTTCTTATTTGAATCAGAATAAAACCGAGCATGGATAATAAAGGGATGTTTTTAACGCCATATACAATTAACCCCACACACTACAAATGGCTGACCTCCAGCTGTACTTCATGTCACTGATCACAAGCCTTTAAGCCCAGTCAAGTTTTCAATACATTTCATTGTCCTTTTAGATAGTCCGCACTTCATCAGTTTGTGTATGAAGGTGTTACCAGAATCCACCCAAAGCCTCGCCAAAGTCAGAATAAACATCCACTGCTCTCCAATCATCCACCAAACCAGCAATTTCATTGTAGAAGGTAAACAGGTTAGCTGAGCGTGATCTTGTCTTCATAAATGCATGCCAACTACTTCCAGTCACCTTCTTGTCTTTCACATGTTTGGAAATGGTTCCCAGGATTATTTGCTTATCTTCCTAGGCATTGAAGTGAGGCTGACTGGCCTGTAGATCCCCAGATCCTTCCTCCTTCTTGCTCTTCTCAAAGACAGGACTGACATTTGCTTTTTCTAGTCCACAGGAAGCCTTCTCCACTCCCTCAAACCCAACTTGATCCTGCTCTTCTGAGTGTTGTCTTCACTGCTCCTGACCTTCCCATGTGTCTCAGAGGCCTGGGATTCTTGAGGCAAATCCTAACAGGGAAGACCAAGGTGAAGATGCCAGTGAGTACCTCTGCCTCTTCCATGTCTTTTGTCAGCAGACCCCATTTGTGAAACTAATTTCTGTTATGAAATACAATAGCATTTACAATTACATTAACAGGATGAAAATCACAAGGACAACAATAACTCTTAGAAAATCATAGGCTGAAGCCAGATCAATACATCTTCTTGAAACATGGTAATAACTATTTGTGTTATTATGACCACTTCTCCCTTGTCTTAAAAACACCAAGTTTAGGAAACTGCCAGAAGACCTATGAGACTACACTGGCATTGGTCTTTTCAACTGCAGTGGCTGCTAAGTTCTCTTCTGAGTGCATTGTTCCATCAGCTTTGAAGTATAAATATAAAATCCTGAAGTATAGAAAAGAACAGCTCTGAAGGAAAGTAGCTGGAATAATTTACATATGCTAATTTCTGAAATCAGTGATAGCTCATTTGCACTTACAGGATAAACACCAAAACTGCATACAGCCTGGCTGAACAGCTCTTTCTTTCATAACACAAAGAGATAATACGGGATCACTGCAGGTGTAAAAAGGAATAGCAAAGATGCATAACGAGGTGATCTTAATTTCTGGCTATGATATTAATGTGATTACTGATCATATTCTTTCTGGTGCCCATAATTCAGAAAGGACATGGAAAAAGACAGAGGTGGTTCAGCAAGAAAATATAATTTTAATTACAGAAAATAAATCTTGAAGTAAGTAAGAAGCTGGAGGATTTTGTGTACTTTCAAGACAACCAGAGCTAATTTGAAAGACCTGACTAGTCCGTTGGTATGTGCACGTGGGGAAAATACTGGCCATCAAGCAGCTATGGTACAGAAAAACAGCATGGTGATTCTAGGAGTGGAAACTAAAATTAAAATACTGGAAATGAGAAGCAGCATCAAGGTTGGATTTTCTTGGGCTTACAAGTATCACTGCTAGCCTACATCTCCTACTCCCTAGGCAGTGCTGACCTTTTGAATCCCCAGTGCAATGCAGTGGCTTTTTTTTTTTTCTCAGTATCACATGACTGCCATGTGGGCAAAGAGAAGACATGGTGCCAGGCACAGACAGAAGGCATTTGTTTGTTCTCCATTCTCAATCCTCTGCTACAGGCATGTCACTTTCAGAGGACCTATTCTCATCCCTACTCTCTGCTGCTGAACAAACTGTTAATCTGTTACTGAAGACTAAAGAGTGCAAGATGTGGCTATCTGTCTGAAGGATGAATTTTAGTAGTTCTATTATATTGTTGAATCCAGTGGAGAAACCACCAAGTGAGTAGCCTCTGTTGTGCAGATCAGACTAAATATAAAGGGTCCTGTTTCACCTGAATATTTCTGTGGGAAACACAGTAGCAAGGCTCTCCTGGACATCACCCAGAGTTCTGAAATCTCAAGGCTTCCTAGAAACCAGATTCATGGCTTCTCAAACTGGGCATTTAAAACTGCAAGCACTCAAATACCCTGCCTGCTAGGCCTCACACTTGTTCATATTGAATTATCTGGGACACTCGGGCAAAGAGGTATAAAAGAGCTCTGCTGGAGGCAGGGTGTTGACTAGACATCTGCAACTTTCAGATAAAAAAGAGAGCACTACCTCATCCTGCAATGTGTCTGAGGAAGGGAAGCCAAACAACCTCCCATGCTTCAGCTTCTAGTCACTGGCAAGGTTTAGCTCATGTGTCTTCCAAAGAAGTCCAAATCTTACAACCCCCTGACTTCATAATTAAATAGACTTCAAGGCTCAAAGCTCCTGTGAAAGTCATCTTGTATGACAGGAGATGACCTTGTACTGATCCCTCCTGTACCAATGGATGTAGATGGGCCCAGCACGTGTAATTCTGTTGCTATGGGGAATTTGTGACTGTGTATTGAACAGTGGCTAGCCATTGAAAATTGGTCATATAAAGTCACAAATAAGTCTCCTCTATGCTATGGAGGACAAAAGAAAAGCTCCTTGTTGCTTCTCTACATATACGGAAATAGGAAGCTACAGCGCAGAGCAGCTCCAGGTGGCTGGTGCTGTGACTGCTCTCCTGTGACCAAACAGCTGCACTTTTCTCAATATTTCTAACGCTGAAAACATGCACCAGCCCTTTGCTCCGCAGTCAGATGGGGAACCTGCTAGGAGAGTCCCTCTGCTCTGTAGTCAGATGGGGAACCAGGTCAGAGGGTCCCTTTGCTTTGCAGTCTGATGGGAAACCAGCTAGGAGGGTCTCTTTGCACTGCAGTTGGATGGGGAACCAGCTTGGAGGGTTCTTCTACTCTGCAATCAGATGGGTAAAATGGTCGTTTTAAAGACCGGCTTCCCTCTGGTGAAAAGGTCCCAGGAGCTGGACAACAGTACATTTCACCAGGGGATGATGGGCAGGGAAGGGGCTAGCAAAGCACCCTGAAAAGCTGCATTTCCACCAGAGGTGGCCTGTTAACAAGGCTAGAGGCACGAAGTTTTGGACTGCGCCTAAAAACGGTGGGGAGCACCACAGCCCCTGCCAGTGCGGTTGCCGCCCGGCACGGTGGAAGCCCACGGCAGTGGGGAGGAACTGTACGGGCTTTAAGGTCCCTTCCAACCCAAACCATTCTGTGACTCCCTGATCAGCAGCCCCTTTCAGGCACTCGAAGACTGCTCTAAGGTCTCCTCGGAGCCTTCTCGTCTCCAGCCCACGCACCCCCACTCTCAGCCGCCCCTCACAGCAGCGGTGCCCCAGCCCCCAGGCGCAGCCCCCCAGCCCCGCGCCCGGCGCTCGCACCGAGGCGCCATTTCCGCTGCCCTTGCTTTGCCCTTTAAGGCGGCGCTGCCCGAGCCGCGGCTCGCCCTGCGCGGGCGGGGGCTGCAGCCCCATCCACACCTCCCCAGCCCCCGCCGCACTCAGGGCGAGCAGGGAGAAGGGGCCGGGGACGGCCGGCTGCTCGGCTAAACGCAGCCCTCTCCTAATAAAGCGATGGGGCTATAAATAGGCTCGGGCTTTGGCCGGCGCGGCTCTGCGGGCGGCGCGGGGCAGCGGAGCGCGGCGGGGACGCCGCTGCTGCCACCACCACCGCCACCAGGAGAGCCCCCGCGCCAAGATGCCCCGGGTAGACGCAGACCTCAAGCTGGACTTTAAAGATGTCCTGCTCAGACCTAAGCGAAGCAGCCTCAAAAGCCGATCAGAGGTGGGGGCCATTCAAACCCAGCATGCTTTCCTTCATCCTCCATTCTCAGCGCCTTTAACTTCCCGTAACCCTCCCTCCCTGCTTTATTTCCTATTCCCCAGCCTAACATAGCAATGTCTCCCGCATCCAAACGACATGTGCGTTGGGGGTTAGGATGCTGCTGCTGCTGGGAGGAGGGGGACGGGGTTAGAGAGAGCCTCCCCAGCCCCTGGCGAGGGGCCGCAAGCCGGTGCCGTGCAGCTTTCCCCCCCACTCCTGAACAGCAAATAAAAGGAGGGAGAAGGGGAAGAACGGGGGTGCTTGTTCCTAGCAGGTGCCTCTGCGGGATTCTGCGGCGCTGAGCGGGGTGGGGGTGACCTACGGTATCCGGGGGGTGGGGGTGTCGGAGGGGCTGCCTGCAGTAGCCATGGGGATGGAGGAGAAGGGGGTGTCCGGGTGGGCTCCTTCACAGCCAGGGAGATGTGTGGGGTGTCCAGGTGGGCTCCCTTGCAGCCATAGGGGCGATGTGTGTGTGTCTGGTTGGGCTCCCCATTAACTGGGGGGAAGGGGGTGTCCAGCTGGACGCCCCACAGCCGTAAGTGGGGGGTGTGTGTCTGGTGGGGCTCCCCCACAACTGGAGGGGGTTGGGGTGTCCGGTTGGGCACCACACAGCTTGGGCTGGTGGGCATTTTCAGCCTCAGCTTCCGGAGTCGCAGGCAGCACTGTTACCGAGGAACTGACATGCTCTTTTAAAAAACAGTAGTAGTGAAAAACAACCAGTGAAGATGCTGGGGAATGCTTCCCATGGGTGCCCAGTGCTGGGATCCCATCAGCTGGAAGCATGAGGTTCGTTTCACCCTGACAGCTGTGAAGCCGCTGGACCTGCTGCTGCTGTGGGATCTCCTCAGGCAGAGCCCAGCCATGTCCCTGCTGGCCCGGGGCCACTGTTAGTCGAGATACTGCTGTATTTACTGCTCAGGAGGGATCAGGAAAGACCCCAGGGAATCCCGGTGAGGACTGCCTCTAACACAAAAAAGATGGCTGCCTCAGGGATTGAAGGTGCCTTCTCGCTTACCTCACATAACCCCAAGGTTAGCGAAGGGTTTAGCTTGACTAATGAAGAAATTATGCTGTGTTGGGGGATGGAAAGAGGATTAAGCTTTTCTCCAGGGGAAGCAGAGTTGTGAGAGAGAGAGAGAGAGAGAGACAGAGACAAATCAAGTGAGGTAGCAAGACAAGACTGGAAAGGGGAGTGAGGTGGGCATGTTTATTACAATGTGCGCTTGCTACCCAGAAGGCCAACGGTATCCTGGGCTCCATCAAAAGAAGTGTGGCCAGCAGGTTCAGGGAGGTGATTCTCCTCCTCTGCTCCGCTCTTGTGAGACCCCATCTGGGATATTGTGTCCAGTTCTGGAATCCTCAACATAAGAAGGATATAGAACTATTTCAGCGGGTCCAGATGAGGACTACAGGGGTTATCAGAGGGCTGAAGCATCTCTGCTATGAGGACAGGCTGAGAGAGCTGGGCTTGTTCAGCTCGGAGAAGGGAAGGCTCCAGGGGGACCTTAGAGCAGACTTCTAGTACCTTAAAGGTGCTACAGGAAGGCTGGGGAGGGACTTTTTACAAGGACTGATAGTGATAGGACGAGAGGGAATCACTTTAAATTGGAAGGGGGAAGATTTAGAGTGGATATTAGTAAGAAATTCTTCACAATGAGGATGGTGAGACACTGGTGCAGGTTTCCCAGGGAAGTTGTGGATGCTTGCTCCCTGGAAGTGTTCAGGGCCAGGTTGGATGGAGTCTTGAGCAGCCTGGTCTGGTGGGAGGTGTCCCTGCCCGTGGCAGGGGTTTAGAACTGGATGATCCTTAAGGTCCCTTCCAGCCCAACCCGTTCTATTATTTCGTGATTACAGGGCTATGGCCAGGGGTTTTGAGGGCAAAAGCTAAGCACAACCTTTTTCTGTTACGAAGGAATAAGATTGGAGGTGCCCTCTCAGCGGAAAGGTGATCTCAGACTACTTGGTTTTAATTTATAGAGACCAATGTCCCAGCTGAGTAACTCCTCATTGTGTGCAGTTGTTGCTCTAGAAGTTCTGTAGGCCCTTTCCAGCCGTTTGCTTGGGAACCTGTGGTCCTTCTCTAAAATTCACTTTGCTGGCCTGGCACACAGGTGGAGCTATGCTCCACTGAGCGGCACGTGGCCCCTTCAAGTGCAGTGTTTTGTATATTTATCTGTGTGCAGGCTGTGGAAAGAAGGGCTGCTGGGAAGGGAAAGCGATAGGAGGAACATGAGCTGATGCAGCAGGGTTGTAGCAGGTGGCGGTGATGACTTGCTAAAGACATTTCACATGAGAAAAAGTGCATGTCATGAGGGGTCAGTGAAAACAGATGAAGGTTAAGAAACTGGACACCATCACTGAAGCTGTAGCAACTGCAATAAACTGACTGTGAGAGCCAGATCTGAAATGGACAGCCCCAGTCTGCTTCAAAACATGAACATAAATAAATAGTTCTGGCAGAAGAACAGAGTCAGGATACTACAGTGCCTGTTGCCTAGCAGGCTGCTGCTTTCAAGCTTATATCAGCAAGCATCTGCTTCTCTGGTGTGAATGCCTCATTTTGCACAAGGATAGCTTTTAATGTGGTAACTAGGATTAAGTCAGCTTCTTAGAGAGGTGGTTCAGAGTGTTTGCAGCTCTTCTTGTAGGTCTACAAATTGTACTTGATTTTGATTCCTTGTGCTGTCGTCTTTTTCCGTGGTTGCCTTCTCTTTTTGAAAAGGTACCAGAAAAATTGGAGTTTGAATTCAAGTGTCAAAATTGTTTAAAGCAATGATTGGAGTGGGAGCAGAAGTGGGGTCTCAGTACTCACGTAGCCTGTTGTTCTTGGCTTTACTGGACTTCCCCCTGTGGACTGTCCATTTTAAGTTCACCAGACAAGCGTCTCATAGGAAGTCTAGTCATTAAGCTAAATTCGTAAATTCAGATAAGCTCAGGGAGCTTTAACAGAACAGCCAGTCTCCTGGTACTTTCATATGTCAAAGGTCTAGGTAGGAGTTATGAAATACATTTAATAATTCTCTTTCTAAAGAAGGTCTTAATGTTGTTGGGTGATGGTGAGCAGTCCTAGAGTTAGAAGTTATTTTCTCATAATGCACAAAGCAATAAGCTGTAAATTAGCTGTTACCACTCAGGAAAGAGGCTAAGAGATGTTCAGAAGTGCTACTAGAGGAACTAAGGAAAACCAGTTGAATTTGTGATGCTCCTTAGTCTGTTCATCTTGAGTACACACTTCTGGTGATCTCTTCACAAGAACAGCATAATACATAAAAATACATGCAGGGGATAGCAGCCAGGATGATGAGTAGTATCAACTGGTTTCCATATGAAGAAAAAATAAACATACTAGGACTATATAGTATGGAGAAGCAGCAGCTTCTCCATATGAAGTGAAGGATATGCTAGAAGTTTATGAAGTGAGGAGTGGAATGGAAAAGGTGAAACTGAGAAGTGGCTGTTGATTGTTTCTCAAAACAAGAAGTAGGAAGCGCTGAATATTATTATCAGGCAAAGGTCATTTTTTATGCAACATATAAATCGTCTTTGGAATTTATTGTTATGGGATATTGCCGAGGCCTAAGGTGTGAAGGACTAAAATTGCAAAGCAAATTCTTTTGTCTGTGAGTGGCTGTTTAGCACAGTGGATTGGAGGAGACCCTTGTCTTTGAAGGTCTTTAAATATCAGCTTCCTGGGACGGTAGGCTGGGGAAATAATCTTTGAAAACTTGCCTTATTTTTATATTTGCGTCCCAGACATCTGGTACCAGCTGTTTGGAGAACTAGGACAGCACATAAACGTGTCCAACCCAGTGTACCATTTGTCCTGTTTTTATAGAAGAAAAGCCTCATTAGGGGAAGCCCTGCAATTATCCCTCATAAGTGCCTGCTGTTACACTTTTATGCTACACTGTGTGGATAATTGCATGAGACCTGTCTAACCAGATGGCTAAGGGAAGTCACATGTGAGAGGTTACAGTAAGGGGAGGTGAGCATCCCTGAAAAAGTAATGGCTTTGTGTTCCCTACATAGCTTTACATCTTGCCTCAGCCTTTTCTTAAACATACTCTTCTTCTTTCTGAAGTTATTTTTCCTTTGTAAAGCTGTAAGGCTGTTCTGGTACTATTGTCCGTGTAGAACTGGTGTTGTGACACTTTTTTTTTTTTCCTTGGTACTGCTTAATGAATTGCATTAAAAGGGAGTAAAATACATTCAATTTTCATACTTATTTCCTACCTATCTTCTTCATATTATTTTCTCATGCTAGCTGCAGCTGAAATTCCTGAAAGAATGTTAACGTCATCAGTGATGGGTGGAGAACTGGACTTCTCTGATAGTAAATAATATTAAGAGTGAGTCTCCACTAAGATTTATCTTAGCTTGTTCACCCAAGCGACCCTTCCTTTATGAGCTTATACAAAATGAGAACCTGTTTGACAATAAATCACTAAAGGATCTAGTTCTTTCTCTTATACAAATTAGTAATAAACTGTTCACCATGTTAATAAATCAGAATGTAACCTGTAATATGACAAGGCTCAAAATATGTTGTAAATAAATAGTCAAAGTCCTGTATTTTTTCTAATGCTTCCTTTATGGTGATGGGTTTCAGTTTGGTTCAGGTCTCTGAATGTTCCTGGATTGAAGTTGAGGTGAGGAGTAATGAAAACAATGAAAGAGCCTTCATTTTCGCTGTTACTCAAGAAACTAAACTAATATCTTAGTTATGCATTTCTTAGAGGTGCTTTTTCTTCCCCTTTTGCAGGACACTGAGTGCACTAGTGGGAACTGATCTAAATTTGATATTGCTGCTTGCAAATGTAAGGAACAAAATGCCTGATGTTACCATAATTGTTTGAGGATTGTGAAGAAGAAATAACTTTGAAGATGAATTATATTAGAAGCTAGCAGCCTTGTGGTTTAATAAACCAGAGTATGATTGTTCATATTGTATGGTGAGAGTGCTGATAACTATAGCCAAAAGTAAGAGCTTGTTTTATTATATTGTCATTTACATTAAAGACTGGAACAAAGCCCTGGAGACAGAGGGATTTCCAGTTCTGACTTCTGTGGAATTAGGACTTACACTTGAGTTTTTCAGGCAACAAAACAACAAGCTGAGGTTATTTCTGTATAAAATAATCCACAGTCCTCATTTGTCCTTTCTTTCCTTTCCAACTACTTCTGACTGTTTTCCTTTTAAATTTCAATTAGCTTTTTCTTCATCAAGAACTCTCTTTAACACAGAAAGTGTTATTTTACTTTTGTATTTTCTTATTTGGAAAGTAGAGCCATAACAAAATAAATAAATAAAGTAAGGTAATAGTGGAATGGAAGGAGGGAGAACAAGAAATGTAAGAAAAATTAAGAAATGGTGTCCACACCTACTGTATCTGAAGTTCGTGGCAAAACTCTTGTTAGATTGCAATCAGTTGCTTAAAAGAATGTGTGCCTATTCATTGCAGGTTGACCTCACACGCACCTTCACCTTCCGCAACTCCAAGCAGACATACACTGGAATTCCCATTATCGTGGCTAACATGGACACCGTTGGGACATTTGAAATGGCCGTGGTTATGGCAAAAGTAAGTCTTGATTCTCATATTTTGCAGCAATGGGGAAGCCTCTGGATGGCAGTGGGCAGGCTTTCTTAAGTTTTAGCTGTATTTGTTGGAGAACGGGAGGGCATGAGTTAAAAAATCAAGAAGGTGTGGTTTCACTGCAAAGGAGCTGTGTTTTTACAGCAATATGGTTACCAGAAACAGGGCTCCAGATAGAAGGTAGTTTCAGTGGACATGCTTATTACGAAGCTTCCATCTTGTGTGGAGTTCAGCTTTAGATGGAGCTTCTAGAGCTTAGTTTCTGAGGTCTATATTGAGCTCCCTTCTAGAAAGAGATTACTAGCTGATAATTGTTTTGGAAGTGTTGGTTACTGGATAAAGCTGCAGCAGTCAGAAGTCAGCAGTTAATTACCCTCTGCCCTCACCTTAGTTTCTTGGAGTGCTTCAGCACGATCAAAATATCGGCTGTAGCTTCATGAAACACATCAGAAGCTTCATCCTGAAAGGCTGGCTGACTATGCTAAGTTACCCTTGAGCCATTTGGAGTTTCCTGGTCTGCTATTCACTGTTACTGCTTATTTCAGTAAGGATGAGGCTATACTTAAAATGGGAATTCCCGATACCTTGTTATTCCACAACTGAGGGAGAGATGACTAACTTGAACAGTAATATCCATTTTCTTATTTTTGCTAGCATTCAATGTTCACTGCAATTCACAAGCATTATTCTCTGGAAGAATGGAAGCTGTTTGCTGCCAATCACCCAGAATGCCTTGAGGTACATTTCTGTACTGTAAATTATTATAGTTTATTGCTTTGTTCTGAACTAGCATACACTGGAGTCTCTTGGGAATACTGTTGTCAAGTGAGGTTTTGGGAATGAAGATATTTGCTGTTCTTAAATGAATCAAGGGAAGTGGCTTGTCCTGGTTGAAAAATAGTAGTTTGTGAGTCCATTATGCAAGTGCCTGTATTAAGATGCAAAACCCAAAGTTTATATATGCCTGAAAGGGAATAGAAAAGTATCCTGAACAAAGAAGGAGGAAATACTTTGGAAAAGGTCTAACTGCTATGCTTCTGTTTCTGTTGGGAACTGTGGTGGTGCTGGTGAGGGAGAAGCCCAAAACCACAAATTCAAACAGCCTTAAGTAAACCAAGCATAAGCTGGCCCTACACACCCTCGTGCTAGGGAGAGGCTTTGCTGTCAGGTGTGCAAACGGACCCAGAGTCTGTGGGCTGGAGGGGCTCAAGTGCTGGGCCCAAGGAGGGATAAGCAGTGAAAGTTGTGAGAGCATACATTGTCCATTTACCTACCTGCACTAGAGCTCATGCTATGCTGCTGCTAGCTGTGCTTCCCTGCTTGTTCACAAGGTCCTAGCCTGAGCCATTACAGAGAAATATAGTTTAGTAAACTTAATATTGACTTAAGTTCCAGCTTTTTCATATCCGTACCTTTTCGGTGTTCTTCTGGCAGACCCCTATGCCAGGAGAGGCAGTATAAGAGTGTGCCCCACTGATGCCCCTCCTCCTCAGAGTTAGGTGCAGTTTTGAAATTTTTTCTATGTAGAAAAGAATACTACACAGCTGTTGTGTGTCTACCTGTGGCACATTTTAGAATTACAGTATAAAGACTGTTGATTACGGAATTGTCTGAAAGCCAGCCTGTCACTTATGTTTGTCAGGGTTGCTTTTATGCCAGTATAGGGTAGAAAATGGTCCTAGGAATATCCTGTGTCTGAACACTTTGGAACTTAGCTCATTTGTGGTTCATAATCACAGGAGAACGGTCTCCTAGTGATTAAATACTGACTTGCTCTGTGACCTTGCATCTCTGCAGAACTTTTGTGGGACCACAGCTGTGGAAACTATTTTTCTGTTGGAAAGAACTCGTAGGAAGATAAAGGAGGAAGCAATCTGCTTCTTTTCAGTGGTAGCTGACCCTGCTTGAGCAAGTGGAGTTGACTACACGATCTCCAGAGGTTCTTTCCAAACTCAGTGATTCTGTCATTCTGTAGATCAAAAGAGTGTTCGGTGAACTTAAAGACCTAGTTTCCATTCTCTTACAGTGCTCCAAAGTTTGCCACTCTGCCCTCCTGGAAATACACCGAAATCAGAGCATCCTCTGTGTTGGTATTAATATGGGTATGGTTGAGTGTTCATCCATCTCAGGTGATTGTATTTGTCTGTGAGAATCCACTTGTGAATGCAGAGCTGATAAAATGCTGATTCTGCTTTATTTTAGAACATTTAAAGAAAACAAGCAACACATTGATATTTTCAGAGAGTATTTATTTCATATTATATGGTATGATTTTCAATTGTTTCCATCAAGAGTCCTTTTAAGACTAAGCAGAAAAAGACATATGAAGTGTGTGTTTATCCCAGTTTCTAAAAAATTCTATTCCCTTTTGTTCGCCTTGTCTTTCTAGCATGTAGCAGCAAGCTCAGGTAGTGGAAAAGCTGATTTGGATAAGTTGAAGAGTATTCTAGAGGCCATCCCACCGATCAGATATATCTGCTTAGATGTGGCAAATGGCTATTCAGAGCACTTTGTGGAGTTTGTGAAGTCTGTCCGTGCCCAGTTCCCACATCACACCATTATGGTAAGTGTGTGCAAAAGGTGGATGGGGTGTTTGGGAATTCTGCCCAGCAACAGGGATTAGAGTATGGTTGGTAGTCATCAGAAGCTGTGTGTTAGCTCCATCAGTTTCTACGTCCTCATTTTTAAAAAGAGAAAGGAGGACAGGAAGGAGGGAGGTAAAAAAGGAGCAAGGGAGGAAAGGAAGGATGGAGGAAGGAAAGAAAGGAGGAAGGGAGGAAAGAAAGGAGAAAAGGGAAGAAAATAAGAGGTCTAACTCAAATCTCTTGTGCTCCAGACAATTACATGTGGGCAGATGCCCTTATGAGAATATAGAGGGCAGCTTTATTCATCTACCCTTTCAGTTCAGCAGGATATTTACTCTGAGCCAAATGACAGCTATTCAAAAATGTGTTGCCATTGTCAGTCTTCCCTTGCTGATAATTTCTGTGGGAATGTTCAATGTGCAGTCTGATACAGCAGTTTGATGTTGGCATGGTAAGGGTGATTGGATCCAGTTTTTCCCCTACTCACATCCTCCTTCCCACAGCAGAGGTGATCTCTAATCATAAAGTGTGTAGGTTTATTTTGGTCATTCCAAGCTGAGGTTTGCTGTGGGAATGTGCCAATGTTTCTGGCAAATTGAGGCCACTGGGTGTTTTCATTTTGATCATTATGAAGACAGCTGAGTGTAGGCTATTCCTTGCTTATGATAAAGAATTATAGGAGTGTTATGGAATTGTGAGTGGGGTCAGGAGGGAGCAAAATAGTCAATGCCAGGGCTTTTCAAAGTCTTTCTGTGATGTTATCCCTTATTAAAGTGCTAATGCCGTGCTTCCTCCAGCCCTTTTGCACTGAGTAGGGTGTTTGCTTCAACACGAGACACCTTGCAGCAGAGCCCTACTGCTCCTGCTTGGTTTCTAGGGCTCTTGAAGAGATGGGTCTGAATTTGTTTCCATAAGAAAAGCAGAAATTGTCAAACAAGCAGCAGATTCCTAATGAGGCTACCAGCCCTTCTTCAAGCCAGTGCAATGCAGCAAAATGTCATGTGTTTAGGCAACACTTTCTCACATTTTTATGCCAGACCCAAAGCTTCACTGATATGAAGTCGATGTGAAGTAAAAATGGTCATAAAGGCACCCTCTAATTTGGTTCAATAGGGAACTGCATGTTCAGGCAGCTCAGAGGAGGCTAGATTCCATCCTCCCATGTTGGAAGAAGGCATTGTTCTTGCCTCTGAATGCTCGTGACATTGAAAATGGAAGTGGGCTGGAATGTCTGGGGGTTCTGGGTTTCCATAGGCTAATGAAAGACATCTTAACAGCTGCCAGCAGACATAGGAAGCTGTTTGCTATAGCCATATTTTCCATGGCGTTGGGAGAACTGTTGGAAATAGGAAATGATAGATGTCGGCTTCTTGACCTTCGTGCTCCTTGCACGCTGTTAGTGAGGGAAGGAGTTGTTTTCTTGCTTTGGATCTGAAGTATTGTTCCCAGTGACATGATTACTCCAGTGTCTTCGGCTTGAAGAGTTGTGTGAGGGAGCTTTAACCACAAGTTTAAAAAAAAACCTTCCCTATCAGGACTAGGAGGACTGTGTGTTGTCCCATCCTCCACCTCCCCACTGGTTTTACTGACTGAGGAGGGAACTCAACCAAGCTGAATTGCCCAGAAGGCACAGGAGGTCAATGTCAAAGTCAGGTATTTTAGTCCAAGGTCCAGATTTTAGTTCAAGTTCCTTAATCCGATCTTATCCACCTCCCACTGTTACTTAACACCTCCAGCTGTTAAGCTACCTGCTTAGTTTCTCTACTCCTGTGGCCAAGGTTGTTACTTCAAGTCCCATTGTCCTGAGAGCACCACCTGCTTGAGCACATATACAGCCCTGACTCGTTCAGTTGCCTTTTCTGCTTGTTGTTGTAACCCCTTTCTCTGGACATGGTGTAGTGTGGCTCGTGTTTTTCATCCCCTACACAGGGATAATTTTAATTCCTAAAAGCATGCTAATGAACTTGGGATGTTCAAAAACCTTCTGTTTTTCATAGCCTTTAGAGTCTGTGCAGTCCCTGAAAATCTGTGATTCAAATCAGGGGTGTCAAACTCACAGCTCTCCACCTTGTTTTATCCAGCCCGGCACCTTGTTTCCACCCAGCGGCAGTGCTGAGCTCCTTGTCCCTGCGCTCCTGCCAGTGCCAGTCACGTGTGCAGCGTGTGACGCGCATTACACTGCAGGAGAACGGTGGGAGCCGTGAGTTTGATACCTCTGAACTAGGGACATACACCTCTGTCCTGCTTCCAGATGATTTGAATTTACTCTCTGTGCCTAAATGGCCATTTGAAGCTGTTTCTGGCTGAAATGCAGGAGCTTGTCTAGGTTCCTTTTTATGGTATCTTGGAAGATACCACCTGCTGCCGCTACGTGTTCTGTCTGCTTTGATGTCTCTATACTATGCCTGCAAGATGCTCTCTGCTGTTGTAGCTTTCAAACAAAAGGGTTAGCAGTTAAATTGAAGGCATAAAAATAAAGAAGCTTTCTCCTAGCTGAAAATCATCTCCAGGACCTTGCAGACTTTCTTGTTTGCTTTCCTCAACATGGCCATCCATTCCACAGTGAGCTGCAGCACAGTACATAGCAGTAATCCAACTCTGGGTCTCAGGGAATGTGTGTTCCCAGGGGCCACGTGACGGGTTCAGCTCCAAGGCTGAAAGGTGATGTGCAAAGTGGCTATGGTTAACATAGGACTCTGTGGCTGATGCTGCAGTGCAGATGGAGGATGTCTCTTGTGTAACAGCCTTAAGAGTGCATCGTTTTGCCTTTTTAAATGCTTGCTTTCATAATCACTTTTTTTTTCTGCCTGGCGCTGATACAAGCTGTTTTCATTCCTGCCTTTCATATTAATTTACAAAGATCAATTTCTCTGTGGAACACAAAAGGTTGGGAAGATAAACCAGGGCACAGAGGTTCAATGTGATTTGCCTTAAAGCACTTGTGAGATTAGGGATGGAGGAATAAGCAGTATTCAAGTCTCCTGAGTGTCTCACAAATGCAGCACTGTCCCCCAGAATTAAGACTAGTGATCCTGTAGCACAGCATCATATGCTTTGTTTGTGCCTACTTGCAGAAGTCTAAAGCAAAACTTCAATTGACATTTGTGATGGAGGGTTAGAGCCTTTATATTACAGTAAGCCTAGTCTTTATTTATTAGCGTAATTGTAGACATTAGGGTTTTTCTATTTCACTGTAAGTCTATTTAGCAAGCTAAAATATCTTTGTCAGCAGCCTTTGCCAAGTTCTTATCCTGCGTAAGTTTTTTTGTATTGTTCTCTGTTCATTATACAGAAAAAAATCCTAGGAAGGGGAGCAGGCACTGTGACAGGAACGAAAAGACTGGGGCAGGAGCACACTTAGAGGTGCAGTAGCACCTACAAGGTGTGGGTCAGAGAGGGAGGCAAGTGGAATCGCAAAGCAGGAGGAGAGGGGCAATAGCAGGGACCAGAACCTTTACTCCCTTTGGAGTAAGTAGCAGAACTTCTCAGGGCCTTAGTGGAGGCAGAATTCAGTCAGAGGAAGCTATGGAGACCGCTCGTAGTTTATCTCTGGAACAGACAGCAGAGTCAGTCCAGTCGTGGCATGTCCATTAGGGCTGGGATCTCAGAGAAAGGACCAGCTGGGATCCCAGTGCAGGGGACAGTGATGCTGCTGAGGGGGTCTGGGGTCAGTCAGAATGCTGAGTGCAAACACCCACCAGCTATGTCTCAGTCTCACAAAGGGCATCGTCTCCATCATCTAGTAAGGCACCTCTTGATAGTGGGTGGCAAGTATCCTTTGGCAGAGTTCCTGGTAGCGGGAAGGCACAGGCTGTGCTTTCCTCTAGGATACAAGAAGAAAGTTTGAGAGCCATTTTTCACAGACACTTCTCCTCAGCTTGATCCATTGCCATTTGCCAGCAGCTTTCAATCAGTGCAGCAGTGTTCCTGTCTTAGTCAGTGTGAGTTGATATTTATAGCAGGCTTTTATGAGGCACAGTATCAAATGCCTGACTGAAATTCAGAGGCACTGCCCTACTGTCTTCGCTGATTCTGTATCTCTGTCAGAGAAACTGTAGCCTTTATAATCCTGTTAGGTGAAATCTTGATCCCATTAAAGTCAGTAGTGAAACTCCCTTTGACTTCTCTGAGGCCAGGATTTCCCTCAGGACTAACCCGCAGCTCAGTCATTCTGGATAGTGCTGGAATGAGCCAGGGTGACACTTGAAACCTCACACTGAGTGATGGTGCAGCTGAATGTCGCCCCGACTGTGTAAGGCCAGGCCTACAGCCAGGGTGATTTGTTGTAGTCCTTGATCACTGACCACACTGAAAGCATGGTGTCTTACCTGACTTTCAGTTGTTACTGATGCCGTTCTTTTACTGCCAGGGGGAGCAAAGTCAGATTAGGAGTAATGTAATTACTGGACTGTATCTCTTTCAAAAAAGCCAGTTCTGCAACAGATTCGAAATGGATTTCTAATCCATTTGAAAGGGCTCATCATTAAGGTGAATGTGGTTTTCATTGATTAAAATATTTCCACTGACTGTTGTGTTCCCTGACTGCTTGCCCAAATACACTACAAAATGTATTGTGTGTAGTAGCTTCTTTGTACAAGTTCCAATTACTTGCTTTGTATTCTTAGTTAATTTTAAGAGGGTTTCATCTCTGTAGTCTCAAGTCTTTCTCCATGTTTCAGATTTCTTTTTAGTTGAAGTGTTCTGGCTTTACCTTACAGGTGAGGCTTTCAAAAGCCCTTTTGCCTCTGTTTCAGGGGTGTCGAACTCGTGGCTCCCACCGTTCTCCTGCTTCTGCAGTGTAATGCACATCACACGCTGCACACGTGACTGGCGCTGGCAGGAACATAGGGGCACGGAGCTCGATGCTGCCCCTGGGTAGAAACAAGATGCCAGACCGGATAAAACAAGGTGGAGGGCCAGATTCAGCCTGCAGGCCGTGAATTTGACACCCCTGCTCTATTTAGTTGTCATACTGGCATCAGTGGTAAAGCAAGCATTGATTTCAGTGGAAGTAGAGTTCAGCTGGATGTGAGAAAACAGTTTTCCCTTCAGCTATGACACTAGGGTCTCTCCACATGCAGATAGGTGTGCCTCTCATAGTGGTTTTTTTGTGCTCTCTGAGGTCTGCAGAAGGTAGCTAAAAGAAGGCAGGCCTGCCATCGGCAGGTTGAAGTCTGAAAATTTGTGAAGGATCTGCAGATTCAGAAAGATGAAGAGCGCTGATGTGTGTACGTGCATTCCAGGAAAAAAAAATGCATGCTCAGGACACAAGTGCTTTTCCCTGTTGGAATGAGCATTTTGAATCAACATATGCAGTTCCAACATTCTCTAGCAGTAACTTAACATTAAACGTCTGATTAGTCTTTCTGAAGAGACAGTTTGACAGCCCACTGTGCTCTGCTAATAAGAAGACACTGCTGTTCAAGTTAAATACGCATTTGATCCCAAATCTCATGACTTTTAAGACTTATTTATTCCTGTTTATGGCTCTGTTGCATGTACTCCAGCATTTCACCAAGCTGTAGTGTGCTGCATGTCGTACTGCACAGGCAGGCACTTGCTTTCCAGGTGTAAACTGCTTCCTTAGTGTTGTGAGCAGCGTGCTCTCTGTCACCACACCTCGGAGTGTACAACACTTGGTGCAACAGATCACCTTACTGAGCAGGAAGGAAACAGCACTTAGCTAGAAACACTGCATGTTATGTTGAATCTTCTGTTGAATCGCCAACATAAGAAGGATATGGAACTGTTGGAGCGGGTCCAGAGGAGGGCTATGAAGATGATCAGAGGGCTGGAGCACCACCTCTGCTATGAGGACAGGCTGAGTGAGTTGGGCTTGTTCAGCCTGGGGAAGGGAAAGCTCTGGGGGGACCTCATAGCGGCCTTCCAGTACCTGAAGGGGCTACAGGAAAGCTGAGGAGGGACTTTTTACAAGGGCAAATAGATAGGACAAGGGGGAATGGCTTTAAATTGGAAAAGGGGAGATTTAGATTGGACATTAGTAAGAAATTCTTCACAATGAGGGTGGTGAGACACTGGCACAGGTTGCCCAGGGAAGTTGTGGATGCTCACTCCCTGGAAGTGTTCAAGGCCAGGTTGGATGGGGTCTTGAGCAGCCTGGTCTGGTGGGAATTGTCCCTGCCCTATGACTGTGGTTAGGAACTGGGTAGGCTTTAAGGTCCCTTCCAACCCAAACCATTCTATGATTCTACCTATTATATATCCCTTATTTCCTGCCTGTTCTATTTTATTTTATGTTTAATCAATACCTTGCAGGTTTGAGCAAAGTTAAGTGGTCTTGTGTGACAGGCCACAAATTGCTGCCTAGCAGTTTTTTGCAAGTGCCTCAGGTGGACCCTTGTCAGCTGTTTCAGGCTAATAGAAGCAAAAATCATTAAAAATAAAAAAATGGTGAAATAGCCAAAAATCAGTAAGTGGAGAACAGGTCTTGCCTAACATTCCATGGATAGCTCCTGTTGACTTTAAGTAGGAGTTTTGTTTCAATAAAAACTAAGAAAATATTAAGTAAAGATTTTAGAATTTGCCTCCTGCTCTGCCTATATCGGTACTGCTATAAACACTTGCTACGTCCTGGAGTTAGGAGTTTTCTGAGCATTGTCTCAGGACAGTCACGAAATGGGATGTGTGCAGCTAGACTTGGGTTTCGTGCCGGTTTATTTTGTAATAAACCTCTCCTCTCTCCACTCTGGAAGTTTAACCTTGTAGTTTACGTGTGTTTTGTATCCCATATAAACATGGCCAATCAATGTGTTAAATAGAGGAGCTGTGCAGCTTCGTGTCAGTGGGAAAAGGAGATGTGATGGTGACAGCAGCAGTGGGCTATTGTTACGTTTTGGAAGAGTTGTTGTTTACCTTGTCGTGCTTTGGGCACAGATTCAAATATTCTAGGTCTGAAAGTCACCGGCTTTTCCATCACACCAGTGTAACCTCCATTCACTTGTGTTTCAAAGTCAGGGTTATTTCCATGGCAGTCTGTTGGCACCATCCATCTCAACCTATGGCTATGGTTATGCTTTGGCTTTCCTCCAGGATGAATCTGCTCAAATCACCTGCCTTGAGTCTGCAGAAAAGGGTTTGTGTCCAGCCAGATCAAGTCTCTTGTCCTCCTTGCTGCATGGACTCATGGCCACTAGCTCTGCCACAAAAAGAGGCTGGCAGATAGAGGTGGTCACTGGGCTGCAGGGTTGGTTTCTACCATGGCCTCTCAGAAGAGTAACAGCATGAGGTTTGTCCTTGGGACCTGAGTGACAGAGAACGCATCAGGGATGCTCAGCTGCTGTACCCAGTGCCCAGCCACCAAGGGCAGGGACAGCCCTCTTTGCTCCCCTGGGCACAGGTACTTTCTCGGGGACAGCACCCCAAAGGTCTTCCTTGGAAGGATGCTGGGTAGAGGTATGGTGGGTGGGCCTGCAGTGAGCAGGGGTGTGCATGGGGGTCCCTGTCACCATCACGGCACAGTGCCATCACCCCAAAGTGCAGCAGGAACAATGCCCTGGGGAAGGTCAGAAGAGAGCAAGACGAAGGCTGCCATCAGTTTCAAGAAAAGGTATCAAGTATGTAGGCCAAAGGAGGGAAAGAGCTCTTGAAGTGCAAGAAAAAGAGGTGGTAAAGAACACAAAACAATTCAGGACTTCTTTCCCAGAAGGCATCACTGTAAGCAGCATGCTCTCTACATCTCTGCAAAGATGATGCAGGGAGAACCATACCCTTTTCTTTCACCTGTGGCATCACAGCAACCGATTGATTGTACATGGTATAAATATCCTTATTTACACAATCTAAATGTATATACCAGTTTTGGCTCCAAAATAGTAGTACATTCCTTACTCTTTCAGTACTCAAAATTCTAAATTCTAAAGGGAAAAAGAGGTTTGTCAGGGTTTTAAAGAAGATTTGAACATTCTCCTGCTAAGGCAGGTGGGATGGAGGCCTATAGGCTGTTCAGGCAGGCAGGGCAGGAGAGGTGGAGTCGTACTGTATAGCCCTTACAGATAGGGATGGTGTGATTGAAAGCTTCTGAGTGAGGATTAGGGGGCTGAAAGACCAAGCAGATATCCTCATGGGGTCTTAAGGATCAGGGTTTACTGGACCAATCATGAAATTTGTTTGACTTGAAAATGTACCTGTATGATGAACTGCATTCTTCCTGCTTCTACCTAGCTCAACTTATAAAAGCTCTGGATAAAACTACATTATCGCCATTAGTCTTTACTGCAGTAGTCTTGAAATCTCCCATATATGTGATATTGTTCCTTCTGTCTAGGCAGGCAACGTGGTGACAGGAGAGATGGTAGAAGAACTTATTCTTTCTGGAGCAGATATTATTAAAGTGGGTATTGGACCAGGTAAGTAAAATCCAGTCAATAAGGGTGACTTACGGTAACGTTGGTGGAGGAGCTGTCCAGATGGAAGCTGGAATTGAGGATAATGCTCTTTGCTTGTTCATTAGGATGCGTGGACCCACTGAGGTCAATAAAGTAACAGTGCCCTCACGCATTGTATATGTAACAAATACATGGGCAGGGTGCTGGTGTTTCATACTGCATAGTGTTGATATGCGTTGCATCTTCCCCCAGTAAAGGTGCCTATTATTGGAAGCACTAAGCGTCTGACATGATGTGTTGTGTTCGGGAACACTTTTTCTAGCCTGTTGGAAAGAGACTGAGTCATTCCAGCTAGAGCTCAAAGGGCATTTGGTTCAGATACCCAACTTCTGTCAAGGAAGGGGAGGTTTCTAAATAGCTTTGTAATTTGTCTTCTGATAAGCTGAGGTTGCCCATCTTGTCAATGTCTTCATGACATTAGTTGTGACATCTGGATAACAGTGCCTCTACCTGTTACTATTGCCTGGGAGCTAAAACTTATGTTAATGCCTTGTTACCCATCACTGTGACATTCCCATAGATAAATGCAAGCACCCGAAACTCCTTACAGTGTTTTTCCTACCTTTCCTTCCCTAACAGTTGTCTGGCATAGGCTGCTGTATTGTCTTCCCTTTTTTAGTTTCCCTCCCTTGTATGTTTCTTCATGTGCTCCATCCTGTTGCAGTTTTCTCCTTGGACTGCAGCTGGGGTCACCACGCATAGACTAAATTTTAAACTTGACTGACACAAGTGCCACTGATTGTACGGCTGTGATCAGTCAGTGCAGTGCAAGCAGATTGTTTCCTCTGCAATGCTGAATAGTTATGGTCCATGAATGGACCATATGAGCAGAGCAAATAATTTAATGAAGGTTGCAGTTGTGCCCAGGAAGAGAGTAAACAACAGCAAGTCCCGCAAAATATATGAAGAATAAACAACAGAGACGTTGTGGTGCAATTGTCACTGGCAAATCCAGATATAAAAGATTATTATAGTTTGTAGACTCAAAGTGGAAACAGGAGTAAATGCTGCATACCCCTCCCTGGACATCTTCCTGAATGTATCTGTACAAATTGACCACCCAATACCACAAGTAACAAATGTTCCTCAGATCTTGAGGCTTTTGGCCAGGGAACAGTCAACCCTGTGGAAAATTTATTTATTATAAATTAAATGTATGTATTTATTATAAATTAAATATATGTAAGTATATATATAAATACATACCCTTTGGAGAGTATTTTAAAACTAATATGCTTCCTTTGCAAAAATAATTCTCAATGTTTTTATCTTTTCTGTTCTTTGAAAGATCTTTAGAAACTTTTGCTTTACTGGTAGCTTGACTATACCTGGATATCAGCTGAGTGAAGGGATCCAGATCTCACTGCATTTGGTTTAGAATCTGTTTTGAAATTCTTGTTATCATGCAGAACTTTATGGTCTGCATCTTAAATTATAAGACCTGGACTGGCAAAACACATTTTGATTCTTAATTTGAGTAGAAAAATAGAGAAGGTATTCCAAAAGGTCTACAGCCGTGTTACCATGTTAAACTATAGTTGAAGTGGGGTTTTTGTATATGCATGTATACCTTTATTTGTAAATATAGAGGAGTATGTAGATGTATGTGTATAAATGGTACAGCTTAGTAATCAGATATAATTAGTGTATTATCCTGTAATACACTATAAGGCTTTCTGATGATTGCTTATCTCACTTTTTAAATGCTGTGTGTTGATTTTTCTTATATTTCCAACTACTGTGATCAATTAAATATTTCTGCTTGAAGTATTAGGCAAAAGATGGGTTGGTTTCTCTCCCTTATGGAAAAATGCCACAAAAAAGGAAAAGGAAAACACAGATTTTCCCTGAGAATTATAAAGCATATATAGAAAAAAAAGATATATTTATTGGAAGAAATATTCAGATATTAAATGCTGCTGCTGAGTCTCAAGGGTTGTGTCCCCCTTCCCTTCAGGTATCTCAGTCAGATTTGCTTTCTCGTGATGCAGTAATTTCCTCAACAGGAACCATTACTGCTGAGACCTTAACTGGGAATTGTGGCCCTGGAGGAGAAAGGAGGGGACATTAGTCACCTCAGTTACAGTTCCTGTGGAGTGATGTGATAGCATTTCAAAACTCAGGTTCCCATGTGTTACTTTTATCCATGAGAAGCCAACGGTGGCAACAGAGAATTCCTGAGGGAGAAAAAAACCCAGATAGAAACCCATCTTTTTCCACAAGAAAAAGAAAGCAAGCTATATCTTTTCTGTTAGCCTAATGGGCTGTGGTTTTTTTTCCTGTGATTCTCTTTTCTAGGTTCTGTGTGTACTACTCGGATCAAGACAGGGGTGGGCTATCCACAGCTAAGTGCTGTTATTGAGTGTGCAGACTCAGCACATGGCTTGAAAGGACATATCATCTCTGTGAGTAAATATCATCTGCTCTCAGATTCCCACTGTGCAGATTGTTGTGGAATAGGAGAATCAAACAGCCCAGTACCCTGCATGTTAAAGGCTATCCTTCTGTCATCTCCAGCTCACCCCATACGCTAGCTCCTAGGGGAATCACTGGAGTTTTAAGTGTAAAGAAACCAACTCCCTCTAATGTTTAAAAAGGCTTGGACACCTCACTCATGTCTGTGCTTTTGGAAGGCAGCTTCTTAATGGAGTAAGCTGTCACGTAAACAGAATAGGAAGCTTGGTAGTGTTTTCACATTGAAACAAACAGTTACTCTTATGAAAGATTTCTGAAAAAGGAATGAAATGTAAACATGGCTTTCTCAGGGAGTGGGGCTGAGAGACAGGTAGGCAGTAGAGGGGAATATGAGGTAAAATGATATGAACCCATTTGTGGCATAGTAGCCGGATTGATTAAGATAACATCCTCACAGAGCTCCCTGTATACGGGCAAGAGTGTTTCAGAGGTGGCTCTGTTGAGCACAGCTGGCACGTGAGCCTTGTAAGTTCTCACCAGGCTCTGGGGAAATAATGAGCCTGTGGAGAGAAAAGGATGTGTATCTGTACTACCTGCTAATGGCAGTTTCCACTCTACCAGCAAGACCAGATTCACTTCAGATAGGAAAAGTAAATCTGTAAGCATGGCCTCAGAATGAGCTGGATGGCAACCTGCAACATCCAAAGGTCCTGCATGCTTTGACAGCCCCAGTCAGGCAGTGTGGCCCTGGCTGTGTCAGGTTTGCACAGGCTGTGCAGGCTGTCTGTGAGGCAGCTGATCATCAGGAAGAGGGGCTCACAGGTACCCTCGCAGCCAGCAGTCTCCCTCTGCTGCCCTAAGAGAGACTGCACACTGAATTTTGTATCTACTGCCAAGTGAAACCACTGGAAGACCTTGAGCTGTTCAACCCAGTTGTGGGTAGTATCCGTGTGAGGAAAGGGATGTGTTGGATTATTGTGGAAGGATGAGAAGGAACTGTCTGTGGATGGGCGAAAGGCTTGACTGTATTTCTTGAGCTGTGGGTATAATGGAGCAGGAAAACAAGTATTTGTTGCTCTCTATTGTTAATGCATATGCAGTCCCCTTTCTCCCCTGTATGAATTTTGCAGGAAAAAAAGAAAAGCAGTCTGTGATTTTATGATTCAGACAGTGTTACACATGTTTATGTCTACAGTAGATAGAAGAGTATGTGTGCAATAGAGCATGAAAAGCGTGACTTATTACTCTGAAGGATGGATAGCTATAGGTGTCTTACTAGCAGTGGTGCTAGTAAGCTAGTAAAACTATCCTAGTTTTGCAATAATCATTTTCTGCTGGCAGTCCTCAGAAGAATGTTGTTAGCTTGATTTTACAAGAAAACGCAGGGAATGTGTACTTAGACTGTTGAAAAATGAGATGGTTCTGTACTATTCCTCTTCTCCTTTCCTGCTGTGGGGACGAATGAGTTCCTGACCTGCTTAGATCAAGTTGGCTTCAGTGAGCCCACACTATCAACCCCCTCGCCATTACAGGGGGAATGCAGTTTAATACCTGTCTGCCACAACATTTGGGCCAAGAGAATTGTCTTCAGCTGTAGCTGAGGTCTCTTAACAGCACTGCAGCTCAACTCTGTCACCCAAACTAAGGAGACTAAAGCAAGGGTGAGGCTATTACGCCTGAATTCTGCCGCATTCAGATAGTTATTAGTGTGTTTATCGGGGCAAGAAAAGGATGGACTGTGTGGTCTTTGGCAGAGCTCTGGCAAGAGTATCAAAAAAAGTGGTGTCCTCCTGAGGGAGAAACACTGTATGAGAGAAAGGCTGAGTATGTAATGGGGTCTAGTGGCAACAGGTAAGAAAAAAAAGTGTAGTCTTAATGAGGAGTGGCTGAGGGAACTGGGATTGTTCAGCCTGGAGAAGAAGAGACTGAGGGGTGACGTTATTGCTCTGTACAGCTGCCTGAAAGGAGGCTCTAGTGAGGTGGGTGTTGGTCTCTTCTCCCGAGTAACTGGGAGAAAGATAGGACAAGAGGAAGTGGCCTCAAGTTGCACCAGGGGAGGTTTACAGTGGATATTAGGAAAAAATTCTTTATTTGAAGAGTGGTGAAGCATTGGAACAGGCTGCCCAGGGAACTGGTGGAGTCTCCATCCCTGGAGGTATTAAAAAAATGTGCAGATGTGGCACTTCAGGGCAATGTTTAGTGTGAGTGGAGATGTTGGGCTGATGGTTGACCTTGATGATATTATAGGACTTTTCCAACTTAATGATTCTATAAGTATACATAGTATCCCTCAAAATGTCTCACTACTGTCATGATATAGAGCCAGGCAGGGGCTGAGCTCTGCCTGAGCTAAAGGAGACCTTTACAGGCAGAGTAATACCACAGTTGTCTGTGTCAATTAGGCAGGAGAAAATATGTCCAGCAGGCTTGGGTTTTTTTTTGTATATTGGTAAGGAAGTTGCAGGAAGGATATGAAAATATTCAAAGCTGATTGGCTGTCTTGATGTAGACTTATAGCTGATGGTGTGATATGGGTTAGTCCAGGGGTGTCAGACTCGGCTCCCACTGTTCTCCTGCAGCGTAACACGCGTCACACGCAGCACACGTGACTGGTGCTGGCAGGAGCACAGGGACAAGGAGCTCAGCACTGCCGCTGGGTGGAAGCGAGGTGCCAGGCTGGATAAAACAAGGTGGAGGGCTGGATTCGGCCCGCGGGCTGTGAGTTTGACTGGGGCACTTTCTTACATCCACTCCTGACTTGTCCAGTACCATCATCAGATCGCTTCCCTTCCTTGTTATGTTGGCTCAGCTTGCATATGAAGGGAAGGGAGTCCTACTCGTGAATGAGAAGGTGATGGTGCTGAACACAGTACAGGCACCGCAAGGGACACAGCACACTTGAAGCCTGTTCTGCAGTAGCTCTGCTAGGATGACAGCACAGCCCAGGATTTTAAACATTTGTGTTACTGAAGTGATCACGTATGATTTTTGTAGCTGATAGGTTGACAAAGAAGGTGACAGTTTATAGGCAAACATGAAGTCTGAGTGAACTGGTGTCTCTACAGTCACACAGAGAAAAGGAGGCAAAATTCCACCACTTACTTTCCTCATGCTAAATTATCTTTAAGACTCAAAGCTCACCTCAGAAATGAATCTTTCATGACTCACTGAAGGAAGAGAGGAAGCCCTATCTAAGATACAGGCACTATTTCTACCCCATGCTGTTTGTCTGGGAGCCAGTAGTCTCAGCTTTCACTTTTGCTAATCCATTGGCCTTGAGAAGGGCAGCAGTGAGTTACAGTGGAGGGGCCGTTTAGCAGGAGAGCTCCTTCAGAAACTCCCTGCTTCTTGTAGGTCAGAGAACTACTCTGCTGGGTAGATAGGCAGACACATATTCTAGTAAGCCAGCAACGTGGGGAATGGGAAGCAGCCTTGCATGTGTCCCCTCTCATTTGTGGGAGATCTCTGTTTCTGTTTCACCCTGTCTGGGTGGTGGGCCACCAGCGTTCAGTGAAGAGGATGACTAAGGGGTTCTTTACTGCCATGCCATCTCTTCCTCCACACAGAACACTTTCCACACAAAAATATGCCCAGCTTATGTGGTTCAGAATAAAGCACCATATGTATTATTTCTACTGCTGAGTGTGCCACATACTTCATGTATCTTTTGCATAATAAATAGCTGTCTGTTTGCTGATACTGTAGGGATGGCTGGTTATACAGTTTATTATAAAGGGGTCTCCAAAAATATAAATCATAGTTACAAACTTACCATAACATACAATATTCATACTGATTTTCCATACTGTATTTCTTTTCCTCAGGCTAAATTTTATTTTTGTGAAATGGTTTGTCTGTTCGGAGAACAAGACCGGGGAAAATGAATAATAGAATCATAGAATCACAGAAAGACCTGAGTTGGAAGGGTCATTGAGTCCAAATCCTGTCTCTGCAGAGGACAATTCCAACAGTCACGTGTGTCTGGGGGCGTTGTCCAAATGCTTCTTGAGTATTGTCGGACTTGGTGCTGTGACTGCTTCCCTGGGAAGCTGTTCCAGTGCTCCACCACCCTCTGGGTGAAGAACGTTTTCCTAATATCCAACCTAAACCTCCCCTGGCACATCTTCCTGCCATTCCCTCAGGTCCTATCGTTGGTCGCCAGAGAGGAGAGATCAGCGTCTGCTCCTCCTCCTCCCCTTGTGAGGAAGCTGTAGACTGCGGTGAGGTCTCCCCTCAGTCTCCTCTTTTCCAGGCTGAACAGACCGGGTGACTTCAGCCTCTCCTGATATGATTTCTCCTCTAGACCCTTCCACAGCTTTGTGGTCTCCTCTGGACACTCTCCAGTAGCTTAATTTTCTTTTTATACTGTGAAAACCGACATTGTTTTAGCTGTGTTAAAATAACTCTGTTGACTGGAAAACTATTTTCCCCTCTCCTTCAGTTTGGCCGCCAGTTGTCGTGCCCTCTACAAGCCCCCCCCTTGGCCAGCCTTTCCAGTAGGCCTCAGAGTAATGCCGGTTCTCCTGGATTCACTGGGGGATTTGCGTAGATATATCCCCCCAGCGCTCTGAGGTAGAGGCTGAGCCTGCAAAAAGCTCTGTGACCGAAGCCCAGCAGTTCTACAAGTCATTTTGAGTCCAGAGCCAGGCCCCTTTTGGCGTGAGCTGAACTGCAAGGGGAAGAAGCTTCCCAGGCAATGCAATAACAGCGCAGTTTTATTTTCTAAACAAAGTGCTTGATTTTTTCACCTGGAATTAAGTGGTTTAATGCATATAGCTTCATTATCATACAGTATCTCAGTATCACAAAGTTGGAGAAGACCTCTGAGATCATCCAGTCCAACCTACGACCCAACACCTACTTGTTGTTTAAACTAAGCATCTCATCTGGTTTGTTTTTAAACACCTCAAGGGACAATGCCTCCACCGCCGCGCTGGGCAGTGCATTCCAATGGCCAATCACCTTTTCAGTGAAAAATTTTTTCCTAATATCGAGCCTAGCCCTCCCCTAACGAAGCTTGAGACCATGTCTTCTTGTTCTGTCACTGGTCACCTGAGAGAAGAGACCAACCTCTGCCTGCCTACAACCTCCTTTTAGGTAGTTATAGAGAGCAGTAAGGTCTCCCCTGAGACTCCTCTTCTCCAGGCTAAACAACCCCACCTCCCTCAGTCGCTCTTCGTAGGGCTTGTGCTCCAAGTGTCTTCTGGCATAACTGCTTAGTGTGTCCCGTTTTTACTTCTCTTTCTGTGAATCATTAAATTTACCTGCTTACTTGAAGTAAGTAGGGACATCTACAGATAAAGATGTGCTGTGAATCATCGTCATCAGTTCCTTTTTATCTTAAATGGTAAGTCATGAGCTTTTATGAAAGTCTCTTAATATGCTCAGCCTTTTGTAATTGGATGACATTCAGAGTAATATTTTTGAAGCTGGTGATTAATGATTACACACTAAGGCCCTCATCCCCATGGTACGTTAAAAGCACAAAGCCTCCATTACTGCCACTACAGCAGGGTTGTCAAGCTCGTGCTCTCGCCGTTCTCCTGCAGCGTAACGCGCGTCACACGCTGCACACGTGACTGGTCCTGGCAGGAGTGCAGGGGCAAGGAGCTCGGCACTGCTGCTGGGTAGAAGCAAGGTGGAGGGCTGGATAAAACAAGGTGGAGGGCTGGATTATAAAAGTCAGACACTGAGCCAACCCAATGAGAACAGACTGAAGCCCATCTACCAGAGATTGTTTGTAGCCAGCCTGTCTCAGTCAGTAAGAGTCAGGCAAATTCCTGACACTGCTCTTTGAAGATTATTAGATCTCTCTCTTTCCACCTTGGCTCTTCCTCCCCTGACACACACACTCACACACAGACACTCTCACCCTCCTCCAGGCTCTGACAGACTTGTCAGAGGAAAAGAATTGCACAAGCAGAGCCCATAACAGGAGAGAGAGATTCAGCTGTCAGCCCAGCACTCCCTTCTGGAGCTGACAGCAAGAGTGTCTCGCTCAACAAAAGGCATAATGTGTTAAGAGGTTATCAGCAAATGGAATAAAAGCCTTTAAAGTTCTACCAGGCACTGTTTGCAGTGGGATGCCCTTTGAAAAGCCTCTCACTTTTGGATCCACCTGCTCGGTTTGTGTCTGAATCTCTTTCTGCACACAGAGGGGTTCTAACACTCAGCCCCACTGCCAGCTACCTGGAAAAGCCAGCTCTAAAATGGGTGATAGTGGGGGTGTCTGGTTGTGCTCGGCAGCAGGTCGTACACAGGCATGCAGATCTGCCAACAGGGAGGTGAAACAAAGTGAAGTAACCATACAAGCTAGTGAGTAGCTTCAAAAGCAGGAAAGCTGTCAGCAGTCTGCAGCAGACCCTGGTCATGAAAGGAATGGGGAGCCCATGACTGTGTAGAGTAGAAAGGTCTTTCATCTGATGCTCAGACCTTTTACAAAACCTAAAGAACCACAGCACATGATGAGCTCTGCTGTGTGCCATTCCTTTTGTTACTGCTCTGTCACACACATACATAATCCCTTCCTGAAACCTCAACCAAAACCTCCTCGTCAGCCACTTCTTTGCTCTGCACTGAAACCGAAAAGCACAGGTCTGAAATGCTAAAGATCACAGAGTTCTGTTTCTTTACCAAACCCATATCAAACAGCGAGGACTACGATGAGAGATTCGTTTTTACTTATCAAAGATAAGATTACCCAATTTGCTTAGAGATTATCAGATCAAGATCCAACATAGCTGATGCTATATTTCCTCATCCCTCCCACTGTGAGCTTTTAATGCTTTGTAAACTGCTGAGAAAGTTATTTTAAATGTCTTTGGTGTTTTAAGGTAGGGGTTTGTGATACCTCTGCATCACACAGTCTTTTGTTAAAATGGCAAGGAGTGCTTCACATCATAAGAGGAGGTTTATTTTTTTTTCACAGCTTCTGGGATTTAGGAAATTGTAGCCTGGAATTTGCATTGTTGTTGTTACCGATGGTATTATCAGTAGGCTATACAGCAGAGTAAATGACAATAAAGAAGGAAAGCAACAGAAAGGTTAATATAGATTCCCTAAAAACTAGGCAAGGGTGAAGTATACCAATGGTGCAGAGTCAGCTCTTGACATGCCATTCCTGAGCAGGGGCCATTCTGCTGCAGGTTTCAGAGTGCCAGTGCTCACTTTGTCCCTGAGTGAGCTCACTGCCACTTACTGTCGTCTTTTCTTTATGCAGGATGGAGGATGCAGCTGCCCAGGAGATGTCGCCAAAGCGTTTGGTAAGGACAGTATGAAGTGCACCCATTATACCCTTCCAGTAGCTGAAGGGGGCCTACAGGAAAGCTGGGGAGGGACTTTTTACAAGGGCTGGTAGTGATAGGACGAGGGGCAATGGCTTTAAATTGAAAGGGGGAAGATGGAGGTTAGACATTAGGAAGAAGTTCTTCACAATGACGCTGGTGAGACACTGGCACAGGTTGCCCAGGGAAGTTGTGGATGCTGCCTCCCTGGAAGCGTTCAAGGCCAGATTAGATGGGGCCTTGAGAAGCCTGGTCTGATGGGCAGTGTCCCTGCCCATGGCAGGGGAGTTGCAATGGGGTGATCTTTAAGGTCCTTTCCAACCCAGACCATTCCGTGATTCTATGATTGTGCCCCACATATAGCCAGCACCATCAACAGTGATGTAGGACTCAATTTGACTCTGAGTGTGTGTAATCAGCAATAGGTTACCTTCATTCCTGTGGATGACTCCAGTGAAACTGATACACCAGACATGAATTTGCTCTTTGGACCAGACAGTCCAAGCTCTGCAGCACAAAACATACTGTGGTTAAAGTCCTGTTTAGAAACTGTCCATCTGGTGTGCATGGGATACAGCTACTGAGACGGTAATATGAAAAAAAATGATAGGAGTTTCTTCTTAGTAGTGTTCAAAGATGCCTGTAACATTGCCAGATCTGGCTGACCTGGGCCTTGAATGGACAAAGAGGTGATGGAATGTGTGCTGGGCAGAAGAACAAAACAAAAAAGGCATTTCAGATCCCTGGAGATGTTCTTGGAATCAGCTGTCCACTTGAAAAGATGAGATTTTTTTTATACTATATCCCTAGAGCTGACCTGATATCTAAAACATCTAAGTTAATAGTTAGCAGATTTTGCTTTCGTGCTAACAGCTTCAGTGAATCGCACCAGCTCTTGCTAATAGAATAGAGCAGGGGTTTCAGACTCACGGCTCCTGCCGTTCTCCTGCTCCTGCAGCGTGACGTGTGTCACACACTGCACACGTGACCGGTGCTGGCAGGAGCACAGGTGCATGGAGCTCAGCACTGCCGCTGGATAGAAACAAGGTGCCAGGCCAGATAAAACAAGGTGGAGGGCTGGATTCAGCCCACGGGCTGTGAGTTTGACACTCCTGGAACAGAGAATTTAATTTGTGAGTATTTTCTGTTGGGCATCAGTTACATCATGGAAGTAGTGAAGTAGTCAAAGTCAGGATTGTGCTTAGCCATAGCCTTGTTGCAGCAGTGTATGTGAACCAGGCACTAAACACATCGTGGACTGACAGGACATTTAAAGACACTCCTCCACCCCCTGGAATGCCAGACCCTGTGAATATGTCACAGTGGGGTAATACACGGAATACAGTGGGACAGCACAGTCTCTCATTGGGATTTCTGGGTGGTATAGTACAAGAGAGCACATTGTGGTGCAAAATCTGTGCTTGGCAAGAAGCTTTGCAAGTATGGAAAGCAGGGGCAGGCCTAAACTCAGATTACAGACCTGCCAAGGAAAACTCTGGGCCTCCTGGAAAGGTTGAAAGCAAAATATGTCTTCCAAGTTTGCAGACAGCTCCTGTTTTTCGACAGGTCAGATGACAAGGAAGACTTAATTAGAGAATTTTAAGCACAGCCGTGGAGTGATTGCTACCGGCAAGGAATCTGTTCAGTCACAAGATTTCACTTCACCCTCGTGTTACCCAGTGAGTGATGTGATGCAGGGAATAGATGCTTCTAGTTCGGAGATTCTCAGATAGCTGAACAGCGGGATCCACCCTGTTTGACAATAAGCCCGTATTAAAAAACCATCCGGCCTCTCCTCAGCCCAGCCCACTCTGACATCATGCCGCCTGCACTGAGGCCTTTGTTCTGCCTGACTTTCTCTGGCTTCGCAGCTTGCCCGGTCCTTGCTGGCTTCTTGCGGGTGGTGTTGTCATTGGGAGCTTGTGAATTGAGATTGCGAACTCACCGCATTCTCAGCTGCCTACACAGAAACCTGGCCCATGGAAAAGGTCTTTCATCAAACCAGCGTTTCCAGAAGTTAGAACAACAGGAAGAAACTTCAGAGTGCTTAAAATGTTTTCCTTTGTGATGTTTATAGTGAGTCTGAAGGGTGCTTGTAATCTCTCTGGGGTAACTGAACAGAAGCTTGTTTGAAATCTGTGAAAGGGCAGATTCTGGCCTTGCTGATTGTCAGGAGGTGCTGGGATTCACAGTGAAACATCTTTGAAGGCTACCATGGGTTGTCCCTGGGACAAAAGAGCATCAGAAAGCTGAGATTCTACAGGCAGTAGTTCTATTCTGACAGTGCGCCAGACAGATCAGTCTGACCTGTGTATCACAGGTGCAGGGCTGGAACAGATAAAGATCACCCTGAGGTGATAAACTTATCGTATCTGCTTATTTATAATTGAGGTAGACAGCGCAGACTAGCTGGAACCAAGTGTACATTTGTCAAAGGTGGGTGGCAAAGTCAGCTTCTAGATAATTTTATTACTATCATTGTTTACTGAGTGCTTTTGAGGTGATTGGCTTTGTGAGCTGTGTAGAAGACAGCCTTCATGCCCAGCATTTACAACCCAAGGCCTTGATGCTGATAGTCATACTGAATTGTCTAGCACAGACCTTTGTGCTTGCTTGGAGCCTCTTAGAGGGAGGAGTTACGTAAATATATTGGATAGCAGAGACTGGGTGATAGAAGATGCATATATACCATTTCATCTGGGGATGAAGGCCTGGCCAAAGCCTGGATGAGAGAACCAAGGAGGACCATACTATCTTTTTTTTGGTGGATCATTGCAAAGTTTTTGTGAAAGGGATGCTGAGGTGTTCATTGTATAGCAGTGACAAAGCAGCTGTTTGAATCATAAAAAGCATGAGCGTGTCCCAGATTTTAAGATTAGGATTGACAAATGGCTAAAGATGTGGCTGGAGGAGGCAAGCTCGCAGGAACAGGAGTAGTAGAGTGGATTGAGTGCAAGTGAAGAATTGTGAAGCACCATGAAAAAGATGCTGAGAAGTTTACAAGTGGAAGACGACAGCACTGTCGAGTATCAGGAGTCAGAGGCTGACTCGGCGTTTTCACAGAGGGAAAACAAGGTAGAAACCTATTAAAAGAGGCAAGGAACAGAGAAGCCCTGAAGGTAGGGGGCAAAAGTGACCAGGAGTAAACTTAAGATGTTGGTGCTACCTGGATACTGGAGATTATAATGGAAAAGATTTAGGTTGATCAGGAAGAAAAGACATGTTCTGATGCAGGAATGAGAGAAAGTGTAAAGGAACTTGTGTTTGGCTCTCATGGTTCACATAACTGCACCCCTGGAAAGGCTGATAACATGAACACATTTCTCAGAATGCCCCAGGGAGGCGCTACTGTCTCCTTTTCTAAAGTTGAGAAGTCAGAGCACAGAAGTACAAAGTTCAGTTGCCTGAGGTCACATATATCTTTGTGACACAGCCAGGAACAGAATGTGCCTTTTGAATCCTGCGCCAGCATCTTTAACACAATACTGCTGTTCCTTACAGCAGTGGTGAGAAGAGATACAGGAACAGGGAAGGAAAAGGAAGGAAAAATCACGTGGAAAAGTCAACTGGGGACATACTCTGGTTCCAAAATATACCTGAGAGATCACACTGCCTTTTTTTCTCCTGTTTCCGATAGCTGTGTGTGTATTCCTACTGTTGCAAAGGCTTGCTGTCTCAGCTGGAACGCAGGTGAATGTTGATTCCAGGGCCAGCTGTGGTCCAGGCAAACTTACGCTGCATCTGCCTGGAGTGCTGCCCAGGCTACAAATCCAAGCTGACTCCAGCTGGATTTGTGCAGAGCCAATCTCGTTATCAGTAACTTGCATTATCAGGCATACAAAAGCCATCTGAGGGGCTCCATCCGGATCCATCAGTACGGTGCAAGTGCTGCAAGATTGGGCTGGCATCAGTGCATGTGTTCTGTATTGGCTTGAAAGAGGAGGCACGGTGAGATGTGAATGAGCAAAATCAGCCCAGATGCAGTGTTGGCCTTAAGGGGGAAGTCAGTGCATTGGAGTGGCATTGTGTAGAAACAGGACAAGTCTAGCAGACTGTAGGTGAGCTACTGGGAATCTTGTATGCAACATACCTATCACATCCTGTATTATCTAGGGCAGAAGTGTCAAACTCAGGGCTCCCGCTGTTCTCCTGCTCCTGCAGTGTAATGCGTGTCACACGCTGCACACATGACCAGAGCTGGCAGGAGTGGAGTGAAAGGAGCTCGGCTCTGCCGTCAGGTGAAAACAAGGTGCTGGGCTGGATTAACCAAGATGGAGGGATGGATTCAGCCCGCGGGCTGTGAGATTGACAGCCCTGCTCTAGGGTGTTGTTGCCAGGTGTTCCCAGTCCCCCACAACCTAAAATAACAGCACACTGTCTGTCTGTGCTTGGAAATGAAAGACTGCATCTGGGTGTTGCAACCATCACAAATGATTCTGGTTATGCAAAAAAAACCATGTAGAAGTAAGGAAAGGTCATACTAAAAACTACAGCCCCCTGTTTGCATGTTAATTGATAGAAAAGTAGTGGAACAGACTAGAAACTTTCAGACATGTTGCAGCACTGAAGCAGGCTGGAAAGTTCTGGAGAGCATTGGAAAAGTGTGTTTAATATTGGCTTGTCGTTCCTGGCGCTACAGGGCAGTAAGCATGTGTCATTCCACTGTTTAGACGTGCTGCGTCTGCTGTAACATATCTCCTCTTTTCTGGAAGCGCTTGATGAATTATGTTGTAGTTTGCAAAAGATAGTCACGTTGGATGAGTTTCAATTCTGCAATTCGAACATACTTGCTTTCCTCTTAAAATACACAGTAAAAAGGCAAGTAATAGATGCTTAAGTATTTGTGGTTCTGAAGTGTAGATTTCATTTGCATTAATAATTTGGAGGCTGTGAGACCCACAACCAGAGACAAGTCTAGAACTGGAGATCAGGGGATAATGTCGACAAGGCAGAGTCCTCTGTGAAACCTAGACCCCAAATCTGTCCCTCCTTTCTCATGTTGTTTTCTTCCACCCAAGAAAAAGACATCAACTAGATTTCCCAGGGTACTTATTTTTTTGCGAAGGTGGAGCGAGATTGTGCCAGGTGACAACAGGAGATCCCCACCAGTAATTGAGAATGTCTTACAGGATAAGTATTCCCTTTGTTTTTGGCAGGTTAATAGTAGTATCAGGTGTGAGTCAAACTGAGTCTTTAAAACTCAACCATCTGAAACAAGAGAGCTCAGGGAGAAACCTGCCAGGTAGCTGATGTGATAGGACACCTGAATGGGTACCTGGTTATAAGTATTGCTTGGCAATGTGCTCAGCAGTTTTACACAAGCCTTGTTTTTAACGTCCCTTTACCACGGACATGCTGTTCTTTTCAAACAGCAAGCAGGCAAAGGGAGATGAATTCAGCAGAGCAGCTGCTCCCAGGCATTGGTGCGAGGTCTGCTCTTTGGCAAAGGTGTGGAGGGAGGAAACTGGCTTTTACAAATCAGTGCACACTCCAGAGTACTCATGTGTTCTAAGGTCAAAATATTCCCAAATTCATGTTTGTCTACAGAGCTTTTAAACAGATGGTAGAAGCGGAGCAGATTTGATGAAGATTGCATTTACTCTTCAGATTTAAAGGTCCAGTCCTATTGTTTGGATAGTGACAGAGATCAGAGCAAATCCCAGTGCCAGCCTCACCTAGCCTGAGATCTCCCCAAAGTTTGGACGTGTTCATAACAGGGCGGGGTTATCTCAGGCTCATCTGCTTTCTATGAAGGGAGGTTTATAGCCGTGTTCTTCTGCCAGTTCTGGGAAGAAGCTGGGCAGAGGGGAGGCCTGTTCTGACACACAATGCGTTGAAGAAACAGTCTGAACAGGAAAAATGCTTTGTTTCAGGGCTGGGTCATAAAAAGAGAAAAAGCCAAACTTTTCCAAGCAACAGTAGATATGCCAAAACATCACAGGAGGAGCTGCTGGTGGAGTAGTTCCAGCCCAGCTGGAAATGCTGGAAATCACAGTAGAGAATCAAGAGTGATTCCAAAAACCTGCTTCCTGATCTTGCTCCCAGTGGAACTGATTTCATGATTTGCAAAACCAGGGAAGATGGACAGACTGAACAGGCGTGATTGAGTATTCAGTGTTGTTAGTCAGTATCTGTAACGTATTTAGGAGTTGTAGCTATGGGTTAGACCTCCTTTGTGGTGCCTGCGGTGGTGGTGGTCCTTGGCCCAGAGTTTTTTAAACAAGAGGAACCACATGCAGACCCATCCAGATCTCTTTGACAAGGGATCACCTAGACCTACACTGAACACATGTGGCTGAGGGACTTGAAAAATCCATCATTTCCTTAAAATACCTCTGCCTTTCTATGTCAGTGTTGGGAGGAGAACATTGAATTCATGGATATGCCTTCCTTCAAGGTGCAGTCCTACTCACAGCTTGTAGCCTAAAAAGGTCTTGAAGTAGGTTCTGTTCTCTCTTCTGTACAGCATTGGGCTCAGCAGGTCCCAGACCTGTGATCAGGGCTTCCGAGTACTGCAGTCACAATAGTAGTAAATAAGGAACTGCACTATGAAGTAAAGAGTTAAAACTCAATTTGAATAAAGAGTGCAGGGTGGAATAGAATAATCTGTATCTTTGTCATCACAACAGAAAAGGATTCTTCCGATTTACAGTACCAGAGAAATACAATCCAGCATGTGTCAGCTCTTCAGTAGAGCATTTCTTCCAGGTTGGCTGTGTGTATTACAGGAGGGGACGCTCTGTACCAAACTGCTTAGGGCTATTGTTTTTGGAGGCCACTGTGTTCTTGCTTTGTCTTTCACCCTCTTCTCCCTTCTGTTTTCTTACATGTTGCTTTGCCGATCACAGGAGCCGGTGCTGATTTTGTCATGCTTGGAGGAATGTTTGCAGGCCATGACCAGTGTGCTGGAGAGATTATTGAAAAGAATGGCAAGAAAGTGAAACTCTTCTATGGAATGAGCTCTGATACAGCTATGAAGAAGCATGCAGGAGGGGTTGCTGAATACAGGTATGAATTCCACCCAGGAGCAATTGCAGTGAGCCATCCATCCAGTAACTTCTGGAGCAGAATTGTGCAAAAGGCATTTGTTGGAAGCAGACTCATGCCTCTGTTCCTGTTTGGGAAGCTGTTACCAACACTTACGGCAGCAGAACTAAGGGAGGGATGACATCAAGGGGGAGACAGGGAGAAGGAGCTTGGGGTGCCTAGCTGAGGATTGCAATCACTCGATTGCAGCCAGTGCAGTGTGCTGTCACTGCAGCACCAGCTGCGTGGTCTGGGAAGTCATTAGGCACTGTTGTGACTTACAGGTCTCTCTGGATACGTATGAATTAAGTGCTGGAATGTGGCATACCAGGCTGAAGTGTTTGGCCTTCTGCTTATCCAGGTTGAGTGTTCAGTTGGTGTATGGCTTCCTGGCTGGCCCACGTGCTCCCTTCTGTTTGCAAAAAGTGTGTGCCTGTTGAATTGGCAAAGCTCAGCTGTACTGAGTTCAGTTGCAGCTGTGCCACTGACTTCCCCCTTGAGGCTTACGTTGCATCTGGGCTGATTTTGCTCATTCACATCTCTCAGTGCCTCCTCTTTCAAGCCATTACAGAACATGTGCGCTGATGCCAGCCCAGTCTTGTTGCACTTGGCAGTTTTGCTGGATCTGGATGGAGCCCCTCAGTCCAGGTGGTAGTCCCAGGAGTCCTTCCTGCATTTGTTGGGCAGACTTCTTAGGCAGCAGAATCCTGCCATACAGATTTCTCACCCCTTTTTGGGTAACAGAGCACCAGAGTATCCCCAAATCATGCAGCATGCAGGATAGCTTTACCTTCAGCCTGAGGATGACATACGTATCTTTCTTGAGTGGAGTGTACCCTTCCTACTTTACCTGAGGCCCTGTACCTCTTTCTGGGGCTGAGATGGGAAGCTAGTGAGTACCTGTGCAAGCAATTTGGTTTTTTTCTTTTATCTCTTTAAGGGGCTGTACCTTACCAGTTAAAAGGTTAGGCTGTACCTAACCTGTACCAGTTAAAAGCACTGTAATCTACAGGATACCTGCACACCCTGACAGCAGCCAGTGGGTTGCTTAGAGAAGCAACCCGTGTGACTGGCTTTCCACCCAGTTGGCCTGCAAGGCTTTTTTGGCACTGCAGGTTCAACTTCTGCTTTCAAGTGCAACTGTAGATTTGTAGAAAAAGGAGCTGGACAAGAGTCCCATCTGCATCTGAGACAAGCTGAAATGATGCACCAGAAAGATGTGCTGCATACCTCTGAGCTTTGATTCACTCTGGGTTCCTATCCTAGTTCCCAGAAACAGTGAATAGCTTTGGAGCTTTTTTTTGTCCCCCAGCAAATCTGTTTGTCAGCAAAGCCTTTGAACAAATGGTCTCAGTGACAGCACTAGTAATTATCTTGTAATTCCAAAGTGGCAGCTGTCAATTACACAGAGGTGCTGGCAACCTTTCATCTGAACTATGGTAACTTACTCTCCTTTGCTACCCTCTGCTTGTGTCAGCTGGAGTGTTGGAAAGGCCTGATATGGTTAAATGGCAGCTCGCTGCGACATCACAAGGCAGCCCAGGCGTGCTGCATGGATCTCAGTGCAATCATTTAGGGCCTGGCTGCCACAGAGCTGGTGGAAGTTGCAGGAAAGCTTTGAGAAGGCTTGCTGTACCAGTGGGTGAAAGGACTAAGGCAGCTGCTAAATTCTGCTCTGCCTAGTTAGGTGTGCAACAAAATTAATTGACACTGAACCTGGAAACAAAATTAATTGATACTGCTCCCCCTTAAAAATGAGATAAAGTGCAAGTTCTATGTCTTGTAGGGTTAAGGGTTGTAGAAAAATGTGCTGTGTTTTGTTCTGTCTAGATAGCTTTGGTCTTTGTCTTGCTTGGCCTGTCCCAGCACGAGTATCAGTGTGGTTTGAAAATAGCAACTATTACTTATCCAGCACTGGTCATTGAAGGGACAATTGGAAGCAGGGCAAGGCTTTGCTTTGAATTACTCTTGCAGGAAAAGTTGCAGGAAGTTTAGTCACTTACTAGTTTAACTTATGGAAAACTTGAACCAAAAGTGTTCAAAGTCAGCATTTTAAATGCTGGGTAGCCCAAACAGGTCAAATCAATGGGGTTTCTTTATATGCGTTTTAAAAAGCCCAGCTGTCAGTGACCCCAATAAGCTGTTTTGTCTTTAAAAGAACCTCAGCACTCACAATGTTTTATCCAAGCCGTGGGAAGCTCAGTGTGTTCAGCCCCTGCACAATCAGACTGGTTGTCACTTAACTTCATCTTCTTAAAATGACACATTCGGGCTGGAGAACCCGAACCTCCAGCAAACATTTAAATTAAACCTGACAGGTAAGGTGAGATGGCTGTAGCAGGGAATAAAGTCATAGGAGTAATTGTTTAGTAATGAATATGCCAAGTTGATCCCATTTAATTTTTTATGAAATCTGTGTGACTTTTATGTCATTTATATATTGGCTTATTTTTACATTTTTACCTCCTTTCACAAGGAACACGGATCCAAGCTGGGAATTTCTGAAAGGCAATTATGAAGTTTCTTTTATGGGAGAAAAGAAGTAGGCAAGCAGGAACAGAGACTGCACGCAGTATTGTTCCGTTAGAGCCAGTTTGGTTTTGTTAACCCTTTCGAGATTTCACAGGTTTTGTGTGAACGCTGCAGTTCTTCTGTGGTCACTTAACAATTTTGGCACTGTATACTAACTGTGAAGTGGAATTTGGGCCACAGAGACAGAATAGCAGCAGTAGCTGGCTGCTGCTTATTGTCATAGACTCATAGGATCACTGAATTACTTGAGTTTGAAGGGACCCGCAAGGAGCATCAAGTCCAACTCCTGTTCCTGCACAGAACAACCTCAACATTCACACCATGTGTCTGAGAGCATTGTCCAAATGCTTCTGGAATATTGTCAGGCTTGGCACTGTGACTGCTTCCCTGGGGAGTTGTTCCAGTGCTCCACCTCCATCTGGGTGAAGAACTTTCTCCTGATATCCAACCTAAACCTCCTCTGGCACTTCCTGCCATTCTCTGGGTCCTATCGCTGTTCACCAGAGAGAAGAGATCAGCACCTACTCCTCCTCCCCTTGTGAGGAAGCTGTGGACTGTGATGAAGTCCCACCTTCAGTCTATTCTTCTACAGGCTGAACAGACCAAGTGACTTTAGCTGCTCCTCATACGACTCATTTGTCTTTTACTGTATCTGAAATGATAGCCTGAAAGACGTGCCCCGAAATCCTGCCTTTCTTATATGCTCTGCTCATAAGGTTGCCTCATGCTAGGGAAACCTGATCCCTTTATCCCAACCCATGTTTTGCTGGGCTGACAGAGCACCATCACATGTGCTTCACCCCATCCACCTGCCAGAATTGCCACCCACTATGTGCATCCCTCCGTGCCAGCAGCAGGCTTGAGCTGACTGGGAGTTTTGGGGTGCACCACAGGCTGGACCTTCTGCAAAAAGCCCAAAGCAAATACTTCTTAACTTTCAGTTCACCTGGTGAGAGTCAAAATATCTGCTCGGAGCATCTCAGCACACCTTTCCCAGCTGTTGGGAGGCCCAGTTGCTCAATCTTCACCTTTCTTTTCTGGAAAAAAGGTTAGTTTTGGGTCATAACTCCAGGAGAGATGTCAGATCTGCAAATCCCTCGGCAATTCCTGCTGACTTGCTTACACAGCTCTCTGCCAAGTGTGCTGGTTTTCAGGACACCCCTCGTAATCTATGCATGACCTGTGTGCAAGCATTTGGTGCTGGCAAAACAGCCTCAACTTGGGGATTTTTAACTTAATTTTATTTATTGCCCACTACACAAACTTCTGATCACTGTTGGGTAATTAAACAGACTCCACCTAAGCTGACACTTCTATGCTCGGCCATGTCTGAACTCCTGTTACTTTCATCACATGTCACACTCAGTCTGTCCCAGTTCCTTCGGTGAGGAAAGGGGTGGCACAGGACAATGTGGTTTCTGTCTGCTACTCCTCCTTCTTACTGTATGTGCTCCGTTGTGGGTTGTCCACAGTCCCTTTTCGGCTGTTCCTGCTCTGGCATGGGTCACTGCCATCCCTTTGGGAGGGCAGACTTTTGTAATGAAGCACCTCCTTTTGAGAGTGCCTATCCAGCTGCGTATCTCCTCAGGTGTGTCCAGGTGTGTCTCCTCTCCCAGCTGCTGCTGTTTCTTAAATACACTCCAGCAGAGGTGTCACGTGCTCCCATGACTGGCTGAAGTTGTGATAGCTCATACCATTCCCAGAGCCAGGTGGAACCATCTTTGTGACTAGCATGAAGCAGATCATGGCCTTTGCCTACAAGAAAGCTGGGGAAGGACTTTTGACAAGGGCAAGTAGTGATAGGACAAGGGAGAATGGCTTTAAACTGGAAGGGGGAAGATTTAGATTGGACATTAGTAAGAAATTCTTCACAATGAGGGTGGTGAGATTCTGGCACAGGTTGCCCAGGAAGTTGTGGGTGCCCTGGTTCAAGGCCAGGTTGGATGGAGCCTTGAGCAGCCTGGTCTGGTGGGAGGTGTCTTTGCCCATGGCAGGGGTTTAGAACTTTATGATCTTTAGGGTCCCTTCCAACCCAAACTGCTCTATGATTCTCCCACACAAAGGGGAGAACCTAGCCATCCTTGCTACCCAACTCTGCCACATATGCCCAATGCAGCACCCTGGTGTGTAAGAGTTGAGTGCTTGTGTAAAATAACTGGGTGCTCACACATTAACAAATTGGGTGCTCATGCATGCACTAACAGAGTGCTCAGGCATAAATTATTTGGGCGTGCATGCATGAGCTAATTGGATGCTTATGCAAAAATTAGTTGGAGATTCATGTGTAAGTTTACTGGGCACTCATGCATTGTGCTCATGCATGAACTAATTTGGCACTTGCATAAGAACATGGCAAGCCCAGCAGTTTACGGCCTGTGTGGCACTCCTCACTTCTGCAAGGCACCTATGAGAGAATTCTTTGGATGTTAATCCATTACGAACCCTTTCAACATCATCACAGTCTTAATGTACATCAGTTATAAACTCCACTCTTCTTCCCATTGGACTGGAGGGATTAGTGCTGTGAGAGTACGCTAACTGAAATGTCACTCCTCCAGCCTCAGCGCGCGTTAAAGCAGGGGTGTCAAACTCACAGCCCATGGGCCAAATCCAGCCCTCCACCTTGTTTTATCCAGCCCGGCACCTTGTTTCTGCCCAGCAGCAGCGCCAAGCTCCTTGTCCCTGCGCTCCTGCCAGCGCCAGTCACGTGTGCAGCGTGTGACGCGCATTACGCTGCAGGAGAACGGCAGGAGAGTGGCGGGAGCTGTGAATCTGATACCCCTGCGGTAAAGGGTTGGCATCACAGTTTGGTTATAGACCCATGACAGACCCCACCCCTGGACTGGATTATAGCGGTTAATCCTGCAACAACCTGTGTATATGCTTACTAGAATTCCACCCACTCTCCCTTGGGAACCAGATGATAGGATTCATCAGCACAGCCTGGGGAACACGTTATCTCTTACAAACCCTGCCCCTTCCCCCTAGAGACTGGAACATTGGGGTTAACATTAACACAGTCTGAATACTCATCACAACTGTCACCCCCTCGCCCTGTGGATAAGACCATGGAGGTTGATAATACAGCAGTCTGAATACGGGCTTATTACAATCTCACGCTACGTTTCTGCAAGACACATAACCCAGAAAGTCCCAACAGTTTGAGCATATTCCCATTACAAATTCCCCCATTGCCCCTGTGGGCCCATATCCAGGGTTAACATTGCCATCATTTGAACACTTGCTACAAATTTTATGACTTTTGCCTTCAAAATAACCAACCAAGAACATCACGGCAGTTCCGGTTGTTCACTGTGCTTCAGCATAACACTGCATCAGAAGAAGCACGCCCAGTGGGTCAAGGGAGGTGAATCTCTCCCTCTAATTCACTCTTGTGAGACCCCATCTGGAGTATTGTGTCCAACCAATGCCCACCCCTATTGGTCATGAGTCCAACAGGACTTCATTTACATCTTAAAATGGGGCAGTGGGATGAACAATGTTCAGATGCAGCAGCCTGGGCGTTTTCCTATTTGGGAAGTAAGTGGACACTCCAAATAGCTTTGGTCTCTTGGGAATTACTCCACTGCCATAACAACATTAATTGCTCTCTGACCTTTTTGCTGTGTTTGCAGTTACTTAACTCACAGCTCTAGATTTCTGTCCCACTTCTATCCTGTACTCCTTCTTTTTCTTCTGGAACAGCTGTTATTCACAGCATGTAGGGTGGGAGCGTGGAGGATCTGCAGTACTTTTTGACACTTTTTTCCAAGTATGAACATAAAACTGGACTCCCAGCATTTTCTCTGGAGCTAATCTCACACCCCTCTTCTAGCATGCTTACCCCAGTCAGTATCTAGGTATCTACAGATTACTCCTTGATCAGAAGGACATCCCACCAGATTATCAGCTGATAGTAGAGGAACAGTAGCAACAGTAGCTGGTAAAGAGGCCAGAGAAGCTGGTGAAGGGGCTGGAGAACAAGCCTTGTGAGAGGCAGCTGAGGGAACTGGCATTGTTTAACCTGGAGAAAAGGAGGCTGAGGGGAGACCTTATCACTATCTACAACTACTTGAAAAGGTAGTTGTAGCAAGGTGGGTTTTGGTCTCTTCTCCCAAGTGACAGGTGATAGGATGAGAGGTGATAGGATGATGTCCTCAAGTTGTGCCAGGGGATGTTCAGATTGGGCATCAGGAAAAATTTCTTCACCAAAAGAGTGGTCAGGCACTGGCAGCTGCCTAGGAAGGTGGCTGAGTTACCATCACTGGGGTATTTAAAAGAGGTAGATTAAGTGTTCAGAGGTGTGGTTTATTAGTGGACAGGTATAGTTGGACTTGATGATCTCAAAGGTCTTTTCCAACCAAATGAAACAAAACAATTCTAACAAGTCCAGCATAAAGTTGAGCCTTATCTGTCTGGAGTTTGTTCTTCCAAACCTCCTTTTCAAAATGTGTTTTCCCCAGCAGCCTTTCAGTCCCTGGGCCTTTTGCATGGATGGATTTGTGAGCTGACATGGCCATCTGGGGCCTGGCCCAAAACTCCCATGTGCCATCAGGTAGCCAACAGAAAGTCTGTCAGACACAGATTATTTCTGAATGCTGCTTCCCCCACTGCAGCCAAATCATGCAACTCTCTCGCTGCCAGGGCTTTGAGGCTGTGACATTAGGTGTTACGTTTGTAGGGTTTGGTCTCCAAAACCAGAACTGGCATCCCACCAGCTTCAGCTTCCTAACACCACCACAGCCACTGCAGGGACATCTCCCAGGGGCAGTGGCTCCAAGTGGCCCGCAATTCTGTAATTCTGCACATTCTGGAATTCTGAGTGGTATGAGGAGCAGCTGAAGTCACTTGGTCTGTTCAGCCTGGAAAAGAGAGAACTGAGGGTAGATCTCATCGCAATGTACTGCTTCCTCACAAGGGGAGGAGGAGGAGCAGGCACTGATCTCTTCTCTTTGATGACCAGTGATACGACTCAAGGGAGTGACAGGAAGATGTGCCAGGGGAGGTTCTTCACTCAGAGGGTGAAGAATATTAGGAAAAGGTTCTTCACCCAGAGGGTGGTGGAGCACAGCTCCCCAGGGAAGCCAAGTCACAGCGCCAAGCCTGACAATGTTCCAGAAGCATTTGGATAATGCCCTCAGACACATGATGTGATTGTTGGGGTTGTCCTGTGCAGGGACAGGAGCTGGACTCAATATCCGTGTGGGTCCCTTCCAACTCGGGTTATTCTGTGATTTCGCTTTGAGAAAAGGACCGCCAAGTTTTGGAGCTCTCGGGAGTAGTATTCCCACCTCTATGGATCTGTTGAACCCCTGTAACTGGAGCTGCCTTTGTTTGCAGTCAGCTTTCTTCTGTTAAGCCCCTGCAACTTATGCCCCACGTGATGCTCAAGCATGAATTACAGGGCAGTCATGTTTGAACTGATGGGGCATTCATGCATAAATCAGTGGGACTCTCCTGTGTGAGCTGAATGGTTGGTCGTGCATGAATGCAGTAAACCCTGTGTATCTTGCCCAACACAGCACTCAGAGCGCTTCAGATGGGATCTGGTAGGTAAAAGTCACACTGTTTTCCCCAAATCACAGACCTGCTCTGCCTCTCATAGTGTTGTGGGAAGCTCCCTAGTGGCTACCTACCTGTACCTCCTGACTTTCACTGGAGGAGGTGTGCATGGCTGAAAAGGGAGCTGCAGAATGGTATCATAACTAATTTTGTGTCATTTTGTGGGCCAGGCCTTCTCTTCCTGCTGGCACTGGAGCTGAAAATTAAAAGCCTGTGGACTTCCAGCCCTACAGCACACCTCTGCACCCCATGCAGTCTGCTCTGTGGCAGCGGTGCATACATTTCCTGTTGACCACTTACTATTGTGTTTATTTAAGAGTTCCAAGAAAGAGTCAGTTAGTCATCAGATGCAGGGAGATTAATCATGGTTCCTTATTCACATGGCATATTAACACTTCTCCTTTATTGTCTCCCTCGGGCTTTGGCCTCGTGTTTAACCTAATAGCATGAAATATAGCCAGGCTCACACTGAAGTAGCTCCACACAGCTGCTGTTGCTGTTGTTAATGATTTGCAAATGGAGCCTCCAAAGAGGCGTCCCCTTAATTTCTTGCACTATCCCCTAGACAACTTGTTTAAGGGAGAAGTGAATAAAGCCACATCTATAACAGTGACAGATCCCTGTGATGATTTCTGGCTCCATTTTGTAGGGGAGAAGGAGAGCAATCCCCTCTCCGCTCTGCATTTCTCTCAGTCCCCCCCATTCCCAATGCTTGCCTCTCCCAAAGGAGCCATCATGCCCTGCAGAACTCTAAAGCCCGGTGAGATCAGCTGGTGATTGGGGAATTCTGCTGAGCACAAGGCTGGAGAAAGCTGAGGTGGAAGGAGTGAAGGTTACTTGCCTGGATTCTTCCATGGTGTTACTCTTCAGATGTGTTTGGGAACAGTGCAGTCTGTGCTGGCATGTGGGTGCTGCATTGGGCATATGTGCTGGAGTTTGGGTAGCAAGGGTGGCCAGATTCTCCTCCCTGTGCGGGAGAATCACAAAATGGTTTGTGTTGGAAGAGACCCTAATCATTTACTTGACAGCATTCACAGCTCTGCTGCTTTTTCTGGCCTTTTTTTGCCTGGCTTTAAACTATGCTAGCTTACCTTTTAGCTTCAGGGGACAGCTCTGCGGTGGGTTTCCGTAACAAGTTTCCCGCTCCATCTCTGTGAGCTCTAGAGATTCAGGCTGGTAGAAGACAGCTGGAGCATTTCCGTCTGTGTCTTGTCAGTGACATGGGACAGAGCCCAGGGGCTGTGAAGCCTCTGCAGAGCTGTGTTGAGTGGTGCCTGCTGAGACCCAGCTCCAACTTTTCTGAAGGTTACCTGAGCCTGGCTGTTCCTTATTCTTTAAAGCTTTCAACTCTCAAGGACAAATTTACCTTTCGATAAATCTGGAAGCGTTACTTGCTTGTAAGTAGATGGTGGAAGGGAGGAAGAGGCAGATCTGTAAATGCACTTATGAAATCATAGAATGGTTTGGGTTGGATGGGACCTTAATGATCATTCAGTTCCAAGCCCCCTGCCATGGATGCCCCTTTGTGGGATACTGGGACACCTACAAGATTTGTCTCCTTCTAGTTCCCAGTGCTGGTGGTGGCTGGAGCTGAGGCAAGTCAGTGCTTGGGAGCGACAAGCAAGGAAGCAGTCAAGCTGAGGGGATTTCTCCAAACTGCAGCAGGCAGTTAAGTTCCAAATTGCTCTAGTATGTTTTGCATGTAGACATAAATGCAGTAACTGATCTCTTCTCCAGGGCTTCGGAGGGCAGAACTGTGGAGGTACCGTACAGAGGGGATGTAGAACTCACCATCTTGGACATCCTCGGGGGCCTACGCTCCACCTGCACCTACGTGGGAGCTGCCAAACTCAAGGAACTGAGCAGAAGAACAACGTTCATTCGGGTCACCCAGCAGCACAGCCAGGTCTTCTCTTAGCTCAGGACTAGAGAGCTGGAGAGAGAGGGGTGGAGGAGAGGAGTGAGAAGGGGTGCTGTTTTGTTTTGCTTTCTCGTCCATGGTGTGTTAGTGGCCAACTCTCCTCTCTCTCTTAGAACAGCAGTGTCATAGCTATTGGAGGGGTTATGGCTGGGATTTGGAAGGAGAAGGTCGTGCAAGTAACACAGTGCCATTGGTTCAAAATGCAATAGCCTCATCTTTTATTGTTGTGCCTTTTTTAGTTTTTAGTCAGCATTTCTTCACCTGATTCCTCGCCCCACCGCTGATAAATAGCTGCTGAAACCTCAGTTAACAAGGACTTGGCTTGTACAGACATGGCTGTTAATGCCTGCACACAAATACACATTCCCTTGTTTTAAGACAGACCTGTCAGCTACCAGCAGTTCTGGCAGGGCACCCTCCAGAAACTGCTGGCTGGGAGAGGAAAAAGGTGCAAGGAATCGTGTGGAGAACTCAAAATTCAAATTCTCTTAATCTTTTTTTTTTGGCAAAAGAATGGATGTTGGTCGCACGGCTGCCAGCCTGCAGAATGGCAGAGGTGGATGAGGCCTGGCTACTGGTGATGATAAAAATACCAGATCTCTTTCACTCTTGTTCACAGGGCTGGCACTGCCATTCTTACTTAAATCTCCCTGTTCAATAGACTTGCCTCTTCGGAGAAGGTGGCATTGAATGTAGCAAACCCATGCTGTCCCCTGCCCCCATCTCTGGAGACCATGCAGGAGAAAAACGTCTCAGAGCTTGCCTGCTTTTTCATGCATGCAGTTAGTGAATTGCCTGGGTTCCTGGTTTTGCCTGCTTGCTGTGAACAGATTTTTTTAAGACGCTGAAACTCAGCAACTCTAACCCCACTGAGGAGGGAGGGTGGCGGTTCTCTGCAGTGCTCCCTGTTCATATCCATTTAGCAAAGATGTAAAACTGCTGTGCTTTACATTGTCTGTGGCCGGGTGAATGAGGCTGGAGGGATCAAGCTTGCTTTTGGTCATTTGGTACCACTCCTTTGCAGTCCTTGACACCATGAAAAGCAAAAGAAAGCTTCCAGCAGAACAGCTGGCTTGCAAGACACTGGTAGGCTGAGATGGAGTTAAAGCATTTAATCTAAACCGAGTAATGAATGTTTAAGACTCTGGGTAACACTTTTAATAAAGTGTAATGGCCTGCTAATTAGTTGATAAATCAAAATGAAACTTCTTTAGAAGTACACACTGCATCCACATAAGTAGCACAGGAGATTGTTACGGTGAATGGTGTAAAAGTGAGCACCAATGAATTAAAAACACTTGGCCACTTACTTTAAATTGCTGCTGAGATTGTAAAATAGCTGATGTGATTTCAGTACTTCAGAGTCTTACTTGCCCCTCCTGTAGATGCCTGTGGAAAGACACAGGCTTCATTTGACAAGCAAGAGTGATCTACAGGAAGAGGAATAGCAAATAGAAACTCCAGAATTAAACCCACATGCTAGACTGCTTAAAAAACCCTGCACGAGGATTGGTACAATTGACCATGCTGAGGAGCAAACAGAGGCCACAAATTGATCCCTGGTGACCTTGAAGTGTGTTGTGCAAATTAGGAAAAGCACAGAATATCTTCTAAGTAGCCTGGTATTTTAAATGTCTTCCATGTAACATCTAGGGCATAATTCTTAATTGTGGTGTGACCCCCCCCTTCCTCTGCTTTAGAGGTGAATAAGGACTTTAAGGTGAGCACAGGTTATGCTCGTGCTGGCTTTAAGGCCCATTTGTCCTGGCCATAGGTCCTAAAGGAACCAGGATGCGGAAGAGAAGCAGGCCATGTGAGTAAAGGACCTGCTCTCTATTCACTCCCGCCTGAAAGCATCCCATTGAGGAGATGCCAGGCTGCTTCACCCCATGGGCCGCATGCGGATCTTACGTACACTGGTCCCAGAGGACCATCAGCATGGCTGTAGGAGGTCACTGTTCCTTTATGGACGCGATATGAAGGGTAGGGGTGCAAAGGCAAGCCACCACCTATGCCAGGAGTGCATTTGGCCTGTCACAGTATAGGTGTGACCACAGGTGTGTCTCCACGCTCGTGCCTTCATATGTGGGAAGAAGGGCAGCAGCCCACCCACTGGCCTCATGCCTACGTTCGCTAGCGCTTTTCTACTTTTTTTAGCTACATTTCTAAATGGAGTTTAAGAAATACATATACATACAGAAATATATATTTGTAAACATTTTTTTTAAACAATCATACGCACACTGAACATTACGTGACCAGAGCAGCTTCAGGACATGTCTTCAGAACAGTTTATTTTCCAAAGGGCAGGCACTGTGCGTAAAAGGGGGAGGTTCAGTCTCCACAGCTGTGGCAAACTTGGAGCCTCCTCCTGGGGCAGGCTGCACAGTTACACAGCCAGCCTGGCCTCAGACGACTTAAGCCTGTGTTCCTTCCCCTTCCACACATACCTCTGACTGACCAGGGACTAATAGGAAAGGATGGTGATAGGCTAATCCTAAATTGCTTCCCATATTCTCCAGGCTGTCAATGACATTGGCGCTAAGAATGGTTACTGCTAAAGCTTAGGGTGTTTGGTTTTCTAAACAGCAGCTCTTACCATCATTTTGATAAGCAGTGTGGTTTTTTTTCTTTCAATGTCGTTTTCTCCTGCTCTCTCTGAAGTGAGTGGGAGAGAGAATGGCTGCAGAAAGGATGAACTGGTGGTATACCTGCACTTCAACCAAATTTCTATGTGGGTTTTGTTCAGGGATAACCCTCAACTATGTGAGCACTTCCCACTGACGCTGTGCATGTCCAACTCTCAGATGGGTTGGAGAATGGAAAAGAAGATGAGCTTGAGCCCTCTTTTGATACCAGATCAGTGCTGGAGTAGTTGCCCTCATCTTCACTGAGCCCCAGAGCCTATACCTTGCTCAAGCCTGGTGCCATGTTTGCAAGGAACTGGGGCAGAGAGGGAGCTGAGGGCATGCTGTGCCTGGCAGGATGATCCAGGGAGAGACCACAAGCACTGACAAATGCCATGTGCCATTTGTGGAACTACCTCATCTGCGCATTTAACTGGCTTTTCTGTTCTTTGATGTTCTTTTTTTGTGGGAAATGAAATTTGTAAGAGCTTAGTGTTGAGTGATTCCACTTGACTAGGTCTTTAACCCTGTGATCCCAGCCCCATCCTGTCCAAAGGAATGCTGTGAGCATGATAACTGCTGTAGGCTAAGGTCTTACCTGCTTCCCCCAGTTGTTCAGTACCCAGGAGCAATGCTGAGATTCAGCCAACTTAGCTCTGTAGTCATTTAACACACCAAAGACCTGGTGCAAAGAGGCTGAATAAAAAGGGCAACGTTACACATCTTGAAAACAATCCCTGCTGCATGTGTCCACCTCTGGCTTGTTGAAGTATATGCCACGTAAGCCAACCCAGTCACTCCCAGTCATATTCTGGAGCTACATTGCTGCAGCGTGTTGTTTTACAGGGTGGGCTGGCCAGGCCTCCCACTCATGCAGCCTTGCTTGCCTGGACTCTCCTTGGGGAGGGGGTTGTAGGCTTCCTCGTGCCTCAGTGACTGGGTGGTGGCAAGGAGGACCCTTGCAGACCTCCTCAAAGGTGAGGAGTGGACCTTGCACCAGGATGCAGAACAAGCCCTGTGGGTCTCCTTTCTCTGAAAGGCACAAATGCAGATGCCTTGCCCCTCTGCCCGTTGGCACAGCCAGCTCACCCTAGGGGCCGTGGGGCAGGGCTTTGGCTGCACTTTGCTCTGCAGCTTTCTTCTCACCTTAAGGCATGGCAGGGTTCAGTGTAAGGTGGGGGGTCACCCTGTAAATACGAAGAGTTGTGAGCAGGGGCTGGAGGAGCCTCTGCTTACGTGTGGAGCAGCTTTTCCCACGGAAAGCATGCCTCTGTCTTCCTTTCAGCTACTTAATAGTGGAGGGGAAGCAAGGATGGGGGCAAGCAAGAAATGTAACAGCAATGAGCCAAGCCCCGCCCTGTTGGGACACGGGCCTGTGTTTTTCAGTCAGGTGGTGAGAGCTTGTAGCCTTTTCTGAACACAGCGCTCCCTGGTTTATACCCACTGAGCTCCCCTCTCTTGAATAGACTTGCTGCTACAGCTTGTACATCCAGTGTCTCTCCATCACCACCTCCCACCCCTCGGGATGTTGCTTTTCAGTCGCTGCTATCAGTCTTATACCAGAAGTTCTTTGCTGGAGCCAGGAGAGCTTCTGCAACCAGTACCAGGTTTGGCCTCGCTTGTGTAGAAGAGATAAAAATACCAAAGGCAAGGCCCAAGAGCAGCAGTTTGCCTGCTGCAGCAGCCAGAGCCAGCCGAGTACATCCCTGCAGGCTGGGAGCTTGCTGGGGGTGGACGGGCTGAAGCACCTCTCAGTTAGGTGCTGGCACAGTGCTGCGCCCCTAAACACCGCATGGACCAGCCCCCCCTGCTGCCTTTGCTTTGCTTGTGAGCGCTCAGGTGTTTAAGCGAGCCCTTCCCAGCATTTACTTGACACAATGTTTACTGGTTGAAGTTTTCATACGTAAATAAAATAATTCAGCGTACAAAACTCCTCAGCGTTGCTTGCGGTAACTGTGAAGCGCTTCTGCCTCATCAGCCAAAAAGAGCTGATGAGCATGCGATGTTTTCCCGGCTCTGCTGAGGTGGCAATGACAAACGCTGCCTCCCCTCTTCTGTAGCAGCTCCGCACAGGCGCACGTGGCACAATCATTTCCAGTGCTCAAATGTTGTAAACGGAAAGTTTTTGTTATGCAATAAAGAGCTTTGCTCTGGCGGTGTCTGGAGAGGGGTTTATGGCCATGGATGGGTCCTTGCACATTTCTGCATTATCATGAATAAAAACAAATGCTCTGAAACGTGCTGCTGATAGCAGGGGAGGGGGCGGGAATTAAATCAGGCAAATTCCTCCACTAGGAAAACCCTCTGGCATTCAGTCCTAACTGTTTACAAGGGCAAGCAGTGACAGGATGACGGGGAAAGGCTTTAAATTGGAGGGGTGAAGATTTACATTAGACATTAGGAAGAAATTCTTCATGCCGTGGGTGGTGAGGCACTGGCACAGGTTGCCCAGGGAGGCTGGCGCTGGCCCCTCCCTGCGAGTACTCAAGGCCAGGTTGGATGGGGCTTTGAGCAGCCTGGTCTTGTGGGAGGTGGCAAGGGGGTTGGAACTGGATGGTGTTCAAGGTGCCTTCTAACCCAAACCATTCTGTGATCCGATGAACTCAGACAAAGCACACGTTTGCAATTGGCACTGTTATTTTATTAGTACGAGTATACTGAAACAATAAACTTGTACTGGTATACAGACAATTTCTTTAAAACAATTTTGTTCAAATTTTGAATCAAACATTGTTTTATTATAATAATGAAATAATTTCTACCTAGAAAACCTGCAAGCACCATCAAAGAAAGGGACCATAAAATTCAATAAACAGACGCGAGTGTATCCTACAAATAGACACACCACCATTAGAAAATAGAATATGAATTCTTCCATTTTTTTTTAATATTTGTTTTAAAAAAGCTAGTGCAAGTACAATATTTTACACTGGAATTACAGAGAGTATGCACGCATATGGAAAAAAGTTCTCCTGTCACAATAAAAGCTCTTAATTATGTCTGTATGCACTTAAAATCTTCTCCTCTTTTCAATAAGGTGCAAAACGTTATTCCCTCCCTATTTCTCCTTTGTACTGGCCATGTCAGCTCGATTTCTCCCCCCCAAACACAAAGCTGCAATATCCCTTTTACTGGGCCTACACTAGGAACTACACTGGAAGTGTGATTTGCAACAACCCTCATTAGCCAAACCGGACGATTTCAAATAAAAATAATAAAAGACCTCAGAAACGGCTGCTGTAGAATGGCTGAACCTCACCCGGGCACGGCCCTGCCGCCGGCTGCCGGCGTGGTGACATAGCTAGTACAAAATGGTTTCAGTAGCTCATCCGAACTGAAAAAGGTTGGGAAATTCCCCTCCCTCCCTCCCCCCCATTTTGTAACACTGTGGAAAGAACAGTGTTCAACGAGTTAATATATTATTCCAACAATAATTAAAAAAAAAAAGAGCAAATACATACATTAGTGAGTTTCAACGTTAGCTGACGGTCGTGAAGAGTTGTCTCTATGCCTTAACAGATCAGTAACTCTGCTGCGAGGCCAGCACGAAGGCCAGGCAGAAGACACAAACCGAGCCACCCGCAGCTGCCCCAGGCCCGTTTTTGCTCTCATCTACACAGATCCAAGCCCGACCGACCTGGACAGGAGTTCTGCAGAGCGTGTTAAAAGGGAGGGGATGTGGGTCCTGGGTTTTTAAAGCAAATGTCAGGGTTGGATCCCTTCTCTGGCTGGTGGGAAGGGGCAGAGCTGCCCACACCGGTGGTCCCACGCCAATCTCCACACCAGCTGAGGGTCTGGGCCCTGCAGTTCCTGCTTGTCAGCAATCCCGCAGTCCAGCAACAACAGCTTCAACGAGTGCCTAACGCTCGCTGCAAACGACACTTCCAAAGCAAACCTACTGTGTGGTCAAGGGAAAGGGTACAGGAGCTTTGACCGCTCACATAGAAACAAACAAAAAAAGAAACAACCTTGGATGAAGCCTCCATAAAATCCTCAGTGGAAGACTTGAGTCCTTTCAGCTAACGACAAGAAAAAAACCCAACCCTACAGAAACCTTAGAGACTGTTATTGTATAAACACTACCTGTTGGCTGAATGCACTTTGTTGCAACACAACTGGGGCTATTTTTTTTCTGCGCGCCCAGGGGTCACTCGGACAGGGCGGATATTCCTGCCCCATGTGCCTGCAGGAGCCAGAGCTTGGGTTACCTCTAGGGGCAGGACGGGAGCAGCCTGAAACTTCACCTGTTCCACCCTGCTGCCGGCTCCCAGCTGCCCAGCTCAATCTTTGGGCAGGAAAAGGACTCTCTCCGCAGGACCTTCTTCAGGATCCTCTCCTTTTGGCTTCTGAAAAACACCGGTCTCACCTTTGGTCAAGACCGCCACTGGAAAACGTGTGACTCGCTGCTCCCCGAGGGCTCCGAAAGCAGAGGCTGGGGAGAGGGGACAGCGACAGGGGGTGGAAGGCCAGGTTGCCTCTGCTATCACTCTGCTGCTGGGCTGGGATCCCTTGTGATGAGCAGTCCTTGCTAGGGGTTCTACTCTTTGGGTTTCATCTGGAACAGGAAGTGCTGACAAAACATGGAACAGCATCCCAGAGAGAGGGGGAAAAACAGGACCACAAGGTTTCAGGCAGGAACTAAGCAGCTTGCGCTCAGCCGGCAGCACCTCCGCCACCCGAGGGGCACAGCCGAGGCTTCTCTCAAAACCAGCCTTGCCCGGGGCTCCCTCGGTGCAGGCAGGAGGGACTTAAAGCCAGAAGAAAGCTGGAGAGTGAGACTCTAGTTTTGCACAGTAGCCACCCTTTGAAGTGCCCGGTAGCTGCACTCAGGAATTGCTGCTCCAAGGTGTATTTTCAGCATAGGAATAAACAGTGTGAAGCATGACTCCATTCCCCAGAAACGGGACCCATGTAATACGAACAGAAAAATTAAGCACAGTTGTTCTTTAAGAGCCTTTTAAGTAATAATTCTTCCTGGCCAAAGCCAATACAAATCAGATCATCTAGACATGACATCTTCTATATACAAAAAACACGTAACTTTCAACCTTTCTCTGCTTTGTATTTAAAAACTTATTTTTTTTTTTTTTACAAACAAGGTATGAAACTCACTGTTCAAACAGAGCCATCTCTTTTTCAAACACTGAATGAATCATTCCAACATTCATTTTTCTGTTGTGCAATTTTTTTTAAAACATTACCTGTACTCCTCAATGTGAGTGCTTCAAAAAAAGTTTCTATTTTTAATAAGCTTCTCAAATTAGGTTTACATCAAAAAATATTCCCACAAGGTATAGTGCTACAAGAAAAGATCCTATCAGTAAAGGTAACACATCTGAAGCGAGGTCGTCTATGTAAAAGAAATTGAACTCTGGAGTAGAGGTGTGCAACGCGTTTGGAATTTCCCTATTGACACAAGGCAAGGGACAGGGAATCGAGTGGACACGTAGGCATACGTGTAAAAGAAATTCACACACATATTTATTCGTGTGCAAACAGACACTTCTGCCTGGGGGCGTGTGCGCACATATGCGTATCTGCATCAACAAATTCTTGTTCTGCTTTGTAATTTGGGAATTTTTTTCTTGGTGGGGTGGGAGCGTTGGATAAACCAGAGGAAAGGAAATCACTGCTTGCACTCTAGGGGTGCGTTCATTCCCTTTGCTTTTCCCATCAGCACTGGCCAGAGCCCAAAGCAGACTCTGCTGTTATCTGTGACGATGGAGAGGGAAGAAATGGAAACTATTTGTACGAGTGCATGTCCCATTTTGCCATTTTGCCATTTTTTTTCCAAGTTCCTAGGACAGCAGAAGTGTTTCAATGGTCCAATTTCCCCCTGCCCACCTGGGGCTTCCACCCTGGTGAACCTGGATGAACCCAAAGATTTTTCCAGTTACCTGATTAAGGTCAGGATCTGGCCCTGACTGAACCAAGCTTCAATTTCATGAAGATTTATACAGGTGCATCACAGCGAGCTCCCGGGCAGTCTTCCATGGCCTGCCCAGACCTCCTGTAGGCACCTGTATAAGTGCCCGCAGAACTGTGTCCCAGAACACGCAGAGCACTGCGCCGGGAGCACCCCCCTCTTTGCAATAACACCATTAGTGTTTAAAAATATTGAGGATTCTCCCTCCTTGATCCAGGCTGGCTTTTTTCTTTTTAGCAGTTGCAAGTATTAACAGAATTTCACCGTTTACTTTTTAGTATTGGCAACACACTTTAAAACAAAAATAAACCTCTGCAGAGAGTGACTTTGCATGGTAACCAACAGCTACAGTTCACGCTGAGCCTGCTGCTTTTGTATTGCAATCTAAGTGAGATCTACAGAGTTCAAAACCATGAGATGCAGGAAATCCAAACTTCATCTGTAACATTGTACATCCCTACTCCGGAGCAGTAAAAGTGCTGCTTCTGGTCACATCAGTGTACCACACATATGCCAGCCCCATCCCTGAGTAAAAGGTGTGAAAGGTTTCTAAATGTTCCTTGATTTAAGGGAAACGAGAGTAGTGATGTCACTTCCCCACGCCGAGAAAATGACGGGAACGACAGGTCGAATGAAGTGACAGCGGGACGAAGGCATTAAAGGAATAAAAAAAAGGAACGCATATCCCCTCCCTCCTCCCGAGGTCTGCATCTTCAAGGGAAAAGCGAGCCCAAGGGTAATGTCCAAAATGTTAAAACAGGTCAACAGTGACTCCGATTTGGGTCTCAACCAGAGGTCTCGAGGTTAAGTGACATCAAACTCAAATTCCCTGTGATGTGGCCCAGACAAACTGAAACAATACCCAAGTTAAACACTATAAGGAACAGTCATTTTATATATATAGATATATAGATTAGATAGATAGATAGATAGACAGATAAACAGATAGATAGAGTTTTTTTTCTTTAGAAATCCCTATAAAGAGGTTCTTGTTTTTTTTTTTCTTTGCCCTGACTAATTTCTTGGTGATTGTATGTGTTTCGTTGTAAACTAAACAGGTCTGATACAAAAAGAAAGAAAGAAAAAAGACAAAAAAGAAGAAGCAAACTACTGTCAGTTACTATTGCAAAGCAGATGCTGCGCAGCACCAGCAGCTAAATCTCCCCCTTTGGCTTCGGCTCAGCATCTCTGTGCCTGTGAGCAGTATTTTTGCGTGCGCTCGGGATCGCCGGCACTTCCCCAGGCGCAGGGACTCAGTGCAAGGGATGCTCGGGGCAAGCGGCGAGAGGCAAAGCTCCCCCTTGCAAAGGACTTGGTCCCAGGGGGGATTTTCTCTCCCCAGTGGAGCCAGGCCTTGTTTGCATGCTGTCCAGGCTGGGGGTGGCACTGGGCTGTATTGGCTGAGTGCTACCCTCTGCCTGGATGGCACACAGACATTAACACATCTTTTTATTTTCCTTTTTTTTTTCCCTTCCTGGATCTTTTTTTAACATCAAATGCAAAAGGGCTTGGTATTTCCCTGGCCAACGGATGCCTGACCCTTAATATGTTTTTATTTTTTTGGGGAGGGAGGACAGGGAGGGGCTAACTAATAAGATTAAAAAAAAAGGTAGAAAGAAAGAAACTATTAAAAAAGAAGAAAACCAGGGGAAATCAGAAGTGGGTATGAGATCTAGCAAACACCACACGGGTGAGTCTAAGTTGGCACGTAAAGTATTGCACATCCTACGAAAGCCAAAGCATGGAAAGGGACAACTGTTTGGAAAGAACCAGTTATTTCAGAATTCATCAGTCTGAAATACAAGCACAGAACTAATACATTCCTATTGCTCCAAATGTATTTTTTTATTATTATTATTTTTTATTTTTTTTTAGTGTTAGTTCAATAGATCCAGTCAGTTTAACAGCCCCCTGCTTCCTTAATTAACCACAAATGCGTATGGTTTTACTTGAGATTCTCTTTTCTTTTTCCCGAGTACGCGTGAAGTATGGAAATAGTGGTACGACTGTGAACTAAAATCTGTAATTCTTTCTATTCCTTTACCATCAAAGCTTAAAAAAAAAACAAAACAGGAAACAAAACAAAACAATAAATTGCAAGTGCCCTGAGCAGAGTATATGGAAGATTAAGCAACTTCTCTGAGCAGAAATATTAACAAATAAGCACTAACTAAGCAGTGTGACTGTGAGAAGAAACCCACTCAGCTATTTGGTTGCCCGCCGAGAGGTTAATAAAATTCAAGGAAATTCAAGGAAAGTTTCAAGCTATTTTAAATGTCTTTCAACTTTTTGGTGCACCCCAGAATATGGTATAAAAACAATTAGTTCTGGTGTGAGCTAAATTTCAAGTAACAGATAACAGAGTCAAAGCTGGGGTTTGGGGTTAACATTTCTTCTCTTAAATAAAAGCACTGGATTTTAGGGGAGAGGGGAAACAAGTTTAAATAGATTTGTTCACTTTAGGTTACTGCATTTCTAACGACGGACTTTCATTGCCTTTTCTCCCTATCAGTACAGCTTCCTCAAAACTACCTGAAGGATGCAAACTCACCAACCAAAAACAACGACAGGAACGCCTGCTCATGTAGGGCCCAAGCACAATCCCACTGAAATCAATGGGATCTTTCCAGTGGCAGCAACAGCCTTTAGCGCTCAGCCCCCAAGTACTCATCCTTGTGCCTCCCCGAGGCTTGTGCAGGAGGCTGGGTGCCCAGCACCCCAAAGGATCCGGCCCTACCTGGGGAAAGAAAAGACTGAACGGCATTAATCCCGCCCCCCTACCCCCCAAATCCTACTTGGTTTGTACCAAACTCTTGAAATCTCACCTTTCCAATGGAAAAGGATGCAATTAAAATAACAAATAATAATAATAAAATAACAATAGGTTTGTTTTCAAAACAAACAAACACCTTGCTTACGTATAGAAATGTTTCTTGTGGAAAACTCTCTCAGCAAGTCTGAAGAAAAAATTCTCAGAGCTGTCCCATTAGGACCTGGTTCTGTGTGGCAGATACAGGGTAGAAAGACCAAAAAATGAACTCCGAAAGGAACGTAACCCTATGAAACAGCCTAGAGCGTAGGCAGGTTAGTGAGTAATTGCTACATTTGTTTATGCTCTTTCAGACCCCCCCAACCCACAACATTATTAGGTAAAAACTGCAGGAATACCACACAAATGATAAACTCAAGATGTGCAAATTGCAAGATTCTTTAAAGTCCATCTTTTTCAAAAACACTGGACAACAATTTTTTTTCCTCTTTCCTTTTTCCTTTCTCTTATATTTTTTTATTATCTGTCAGCTCGCATATGCCTTTAACTCTTTCTCAAGCATTAAAGTTTAAAAAGTGCCTCCTATTAAGTAGTCCTTTGTGGACAATGACTGTCACATACTAGTTCAATAATTCACATTCATCCCTTTGAAACCACATTAAAACTTTCAGCATCTTGCCTGTGAGAAAACTTTATATAGTTGCATGTAGTTACAGTGTTGAAGAGATTTGTTTGTTGGTTGGTTGTTGTTGTTGTTGCTTACCAAGCAGATTAAAGTGAGATACAGTACGTACTGAGTGTTAGACCAGGATGCTCAGCAATAAAGTGTGAACAGCATTTTAAGTGCTTAAAGACATTCTAGGTTCATCTTCAACAGCGGATTCCTGTGTCACACCAAAACTTGAAAAAGTGGCACCAGTTGTCCATAATCATGAACTAAAAACAGTACTAGAGTTAAAGACAAAAAGATTTGCAACCTAACTGGAAACAATGGATGCCTGTGATCTCAAAGGGGCAGTATGCGTCTACCTCGTGGAAGCAAATGTCAATGGCGCAACCCGGTCGATTTGTCTAACACTGCACAGAAAGAGGAGTGAGCCTGAGCCAGGCGCATCCAGGGAGCCAGAGGCCTCCTTGTGCACACCCACGCACACCCACACCACACACACGCACCCACCCGCCCACCCCACCACCAGGAAGGGAAACCTTGCAGGGCAACTGGTGCAAGAGTCTGTACGGCCTCCCCGTCTGCTGACTCCGGGCAATGGAACTGCACTAGCAAGCAGAAAGGAAATGTTGGTGTGGCAGTTGCTTTAGGAATAAAAATCAGTGCAGTCAAACCCCATGGGGGAAAAAAATATATATATACATATACACACACACAAATATATATATATATATATATACCATAGAGTCTTGAGTAAAGGTTGGCTTGTTAAAAACCTCAGAGACTGTCTGATCCTTTCTGATGACACCCATGGGTTGTGTCCTCAGCATCCACCAGGGTGGGGAGGAAACCTCTTCACCAACCCACCAGAGAGCCGCGGTCCCTCCTTGGGACTGGCGTGCACACACACACACCTGCACCCACACATGCACGCACGCACCCCACACGTGAACATACACCTCTGCTACAGTTCCCTTCTCCTCACCTCCCCCCACAATAACTAGAACAGGAACCAAAACAACAAAATAAATCAAAAAAAAAACAAAAGAAAACCCCAACGATGAAAAGAAAACAAAATCACAGCTGGACCCTGTCCTACACGAGGTGTTAGAAAACAGGAGCCATGACAACACATTCATTTCCACTAAGGGTGTGTGAAGCAGATACTGCCCCTTCCGTAGCTCTCGATAAACCTAGTCACTGACAAACACTTGTGGAAAAACATATGCACCAGTCTCCTGCATAATACCAGCTGCAACTATAACAACAAGGTTATAACATAAACCTAAAATAAGATGATAACATGTAAATACTGGGTTATTTAGTCTACAGTACAGTAATCTGGATAAAAATGACAAGGGGTAGCCTAATTTCCTTTCCCCAAACAACTTTTACTTTCCTACGTTGGATCGACCTTCAATGCAAATCTTAACCTCCTGAGGAATAAAAGAAGGCTTAGGAAGAGTCAAAGGTGGCTCCTCTTCTGATTTCTCTAGTTTTCGTGTTTCAGGGGCTGACCACCTCCTCTTCCTCGTTGCCGGGGCCTTGCTGGGTTCTGTTTTGGTGAGCAAAGGTGCTGCAGGCAATCCTATTTTGTCCGGAAACTTCAGTTCACCGTTCTCAGCCAACATCTGAGCGCTTCCCTGATTAATCCCGTTTTCCTGCTCCGCATACCTGTGTCTACTTCCAGCTAGACTGTCATTCTTTGAGTGCTTCAGCAAGATACTAGCTGAGTCCATGGGCTGGCCCTTTTTAATAGAGCCGTTCTTCAGGTTCTTGAGCGTTAGCGATATGCAGACGTCCCCCACGGAGAGTTTGGAGCATGGCAAATCAAAGAGCTGGCTGGTTCTCTCGGGGCAGCACGATGACCAGCCTTGTCCAAATACAAAAAAAGGGTATTCTACCAAGACTTCCACGCTGACCTGCAGAAAGAGAGGGGACAACAGAGAGAGAGACGGAGGGAGAGAGAGGGGAGAGTGTGAGATCACCTGTGTGTGCTTGCACACGTGCGCAGCAGGCGGTGCTTGCCAAGGGGGAGAGGGATAAAGCTGAAATTGCAAAAGCACTGTTCAATCCCTGCAAAATCGGTACATCAACCACCAGACTTCACGCACGTCCTTGTCACATAGGTGTTTCTCTGAGCTCAGCCTTTCTTAGTGCAAGACCTCAGTGGGAATCAAGCTTTACCCTTATCCAGCCACTCAGAGAAACACAGAGGGAAAGAGCTTTGGTGTCTGGCAAACTCCATTCCCTGCCTTTGCCTTGCAGTACCTAGAGCCTGCCACCCACATCTGAAGGCACTTTCCACGGGAAGCTCTCAGTTTTGACACACAATTTCCTAAATGATCTCGGGATTATCATCCTCACCTCTGTTCAAACAAGTGAATACTTACAGTGTGAAACAGTTGAAGGCATGCTGGTCTCCAGGGGAAGGTCATGAGTACGTAAAGAGTTGTAGCCATAAGAGCAGCGAGCATGAACCGGTCTTACCCTAGCAGTTTTGTACCAGTCCAGTTTCTTCCCTTCTCATACCTACTCTCCCATTTTGCATCTGAGTTCACCTCCTGCCCTCCCCCAGGGAGATGATCATCTCTTCTCCTCCTCCTCCTGCACTGGGTCTCCTTTTCTTCACTGCATCCCCTTTCCCCCCACTTCTTCTCTCCTTGAAAACATATCTGGTTATGAATCCTATCTAACCATCCTACAGGGCACCACAGCCAGGAGACCGGACGAGCAACAGGTGTCCACTACTCCTTGACACTACAAATACGGGCCTTGAGGTCCCAACCTGATAAAGCACCTAAATATCTGCTTCTCTTTGCACACGTCAGCAGTCCCGTGCTCACTGCATGATGCCTGGTCTGCAGGCTCCAACACTTGATGTGGGCTCATGCGATTCCCAAGCCACCGGGCCGAGGCCCCCAGCACACCACAACAAGGGCAGGGAATTCTGAGTAATACTTTGTAAAACTCTGGCACGTGTTTATAACTTGCGGCAATGCCAATAAGGTCTACAACTGCAAGAGGGTGGCTTGTGCTGAAGTCAGATATCCACTGCTCTGCTCCCAAGATTCCCGTGTCCTCTGGAGCTCCTCTCAGGCAGGATCCTGCTCTGACGGTGTAACCCCTATTTGGTAGGGAGGAGAACACCTGAATACATGCACTCATCGAATTTCTGAGTAATTCAGCAAGCATGGAGCATATCAGCTGCCTGGAGAACTTCCCCTCTCCAGGAACACAGACTCACTTGAAAGGAACATCACAGCAGGCTTGTGAAACCACCTTTCACCCTTGGGAGTGAGTAACGCTGTCACAGCAAGCATGGCTTTGCATCATTAAATTCACATTTCAACATTAAGTAAAAGAAGCAGTTTGAGATGAACACCACAGTCCAATGTTCAATCAACTCTGTTTATAATATTAAGTGTGAACCTTGGGATGAAGTTGCATGGCCTGTCTCACAGAGGA